>OY720180.1:2500-662500 GCA_963082885.1 Parascotia fuliginaria | reverse complement strand
AGTAAAAACAAGTAAATCTAATAGTTTGACAATGATTTGTAATCTCATCGCTTTATCTGTAAAAAATATCGTCCTCTTTTCAAAGTAGTACTTTCATAAGAAAAATGTAATAGTATAAATATAGATATCATTATAATAGCGTTGTAGAGAATGACAATATATTTATTGCAAATAAAAATACGCTTGCTTCAGTGGTGGTATCACATAAATAAGGTCAAAATTTTACTAAAGTCTGAGTAATTTGCAAAACGATGTAAGGTCGTTGTTTTATATATGAAACCAGAAGTGAAATGTAGAAGTGGTAACCTCTGTAATGGGAGACAGGTGTTAAGTTATGTATTATGTTGTTAACTGTACCAAAACTGTGTCAATCAAATTATTTAATTTAAAAAAAAAAACCACTTCGAAACTACAATTATTATGTACAAACTTAAACAAAAACTAACACTTGAACAAACCAAAACATCATCTACGTATATTTACTTATTATTAAATTTTTAAAAAAGCACTGGACCAATTGCTATCAAATTTATATAGGACCACGTCTGAAACATGATCTACCTTGCAAAAATAGAATCATTAAAATCCATTCATAATTGGCGGCGACATACAAAAAATATACGACCCGACTTGAGAATCTCCTCCTTTTTGAAGTGTGTTAAAAAGACAGTAGAACATTGGCTAGAATCATGAAATCATCATTTAAAAACAAATATCTCAAACCAATCTCAGAGAAAATGACTTCTACAATATTTTATTACGGTTTCTATGTTCAGTGACTGAATATTACGATAAAGTATAAAGTATGTGACTACGGAATATTACAGTATAATTAAATGACTTCTTTAGTCAAATGATTTAATCTTTAACTAAGACAAATGTCATCGTTATTCTGTAGTAGAACAAACTTCTACTGGCAATTACTAATAAATATCTTACTGAGTACATTGAAGTCTTTAGTTGTTAACTTATATATTAATCAACTAGCGACCCGCCCTGGCTTCGCACAGGTATTATGCTGATACTAAATACAGACTACAGAATGTCTTTTTAAACATCGTTCACAGCTTTTTCGTCATTAGACAATACAAACATGTTTTCTTTAGAGGCCGGCGGCTCCCAGCCAGTACCGCCGCAGCCGCTATTTCCCTGCATTACATTAGAAACCTCTAAAATTACAGTGTTTCTCTACTATATTTTGCACGTATAATACATATAAACCTTCCTCTTAAATCACTCTATCTATTAAAAAAAACCGCATCAAAATCCGTGGCGTAGTTTTAAAGATCTAAGCATGCATAGGGACAGACAGCGAGAAGCGACTTTGTTTTATACTATGTAGTGATAGTATTATGTCTAATTTTAACAGTTCTTATAATAATATTATGCTTTGAGTGACGGACAAATTACGAGTAAGTAACACGCGTAAATATTTCGTAAGGTTATGATACCTCTGCCTGTTTTTTTGTATTTACTGTACCACCTCTTACGAAACCTACGGGAAAAGATAAAGTACTTCGATATTTTAGATAGCAAACTATACTTTCCATTGATACAACAATACAATGACGTCTTAACACAAACTAAGTACTATACAACCATTTGTAATATCGTACAAACGCGACATCTAAGAGAATATTTCCCATAACAAACGTAAGATCGATAGGGTTAGTTTGCCAAAGGCCTTTTGATGCCAAGAGGGGACATCGAGATATCCTTTTATCCAGGATTAGCGCAGTAGGCCACAATTGTTGACACTCCGGGAAAATGCTAAGAAAAACTTTCTTAAATAAATAACTACAACGATATTTAGGAAATCTTTTTCTATTCTTCGTACATTGCTATTGGTATAAAGTTTACATTTGATTTATAGATACAATTTATTATTAGATTAGTGGTGAATATGCGAATAATTGTACGTTTTGATGTTATCACAATTGGAAATGCATACAACTTTAAAGTCGCCTTAGTATTTTAAATGCGTCACCGAGGCATAATGACTGCTAAATATTTTGAAAGTTGTTGTGTAAGTCGAAAGTAATTAATTGTGATGTTGATGATTATATGATCATGACCACTGTATTAAGTGCGTTCACATGAAAGACGCACGTCAGAGGAGCTCATGCATGTCTACTGCGGGCAGTGCAGACTTAATAATACCAGCCTGTTTATTGTCCTACTGCAGGGTTAGGCCTCTTCTCATAATAATAATAATAATAATAATAATATCATTTATTTCTCAGTATATGGTACATTGAGGTCTTACAAAAACATTGATTCACATACACTACCATTGCTGGTGTAGAAACATTAATTATTTAAACTAAACATGCAACAAAATTGATTTTTTTATTAGTTATTATAATTTATAAATAATTGCTTTTTATTAGTTTCTAATAGTGGTAAAAATTTAACTCACAATTTTATTTGAAAATATTAAATTACAGCTCAAAATATTTATTACAATGTCAAAATATTAATTACGATGTCGAAATATAAAATAAAATGTCAATTATTATTCAAATGTCAAAATATTATATAATAATATAGAGAAGGCATGAGCATTATTCACCACGCTTGCTCAAGGCGGATTGGCAATTTCAGATTCAGTCCAGGTTTCCTCACGATGTTTTCATTTACCGTCAGTCTGAAATGTCCAAGATATACGTAGTGCAGACTAATTGGGCGAAAAATATCTAAGTTTGATTATAAAGGTAACACGAAAGCATAAAGAAGACAAGGAAGACACATTTTAATTGAGTTTTTTAGCCGTTTGGTAGCCAACGTCTAACAGTGGACGTCTCAGGCTAATGAAGCGCTATAACGACAATTCTCAATTTAACCGGCTTTTGTAATATTTGGCCGAATATAACGTTCATAATGATTTTATTACATATACGTTTATTTCTGAGTACACGCTTTAGAAAGTGATATTAAAATAAAATCGAATCGTCCATAAAAATATAGTCTGAAAAAAATTGTTAAATTCGCATTACTTCTTCGAGGCGACTTCTGTGGTTCGGTGGTACTGTGTATGGACTACCACGCAAAGGTCGTGGGTTTGATTCCCGCTTAGTGCAAATATTTGTGTACATGAACATGACTATTTGCATTGGTCTGGGTGTTTCTATGTATCATATGTATGAATTTACAAAAAAAGTATTTAAGTATGTATATCCGCATTCTAGAACCCATAACACAAGCTATATAAATATATATAGCTATACTTTGGGTCTAGATGGCGTTGTGTGTAGGTTTTGTGATATTATTGTGATATATCACAACAACTACACACAACGTCATCTTATTTTTGACCTGAGGATAAGCAATAACTAGTCTAAGATAGCCTCTATATACTTTTCGTCTTTCTTGAAAGATCTAGTAGCAAAATTAAAAAGTGTATACGTGCGTTATAAGAAGTTTTTATTAAAACGTTAAGACATATGACTTTTTTAACCGATTTCAAAAAAGGAGGTTTGTTAATTCGATCGGTATATATTTTTATAGTACTTTCCGTAATAAAGTCGACGAAAGACTGCTGTGCAATAAGGGCGTTTAAAGGAGTTCTAGGCGTCTTCTAATAACATTCACAGAGACGCAACATATATTAAATCTAGCAATGAAGATTTTAGCTTTAATATATAAATAGTAATCTCAGTATAAACTCAAACATTAATTTAGAAACAAATAGCATGTTAACCCGTCAGAATGATGGCAGTTCGTGGCCACACGTCGCGTCGCGTCGGTAAGCAGGGTTCACGTCTTAGAGCCTATTAACCCGGCTGTCATAAAAATGTATGTGACATTCGTTACGTGCCACCGACGGTATAAATAATTCCGACCGGTTTATGACTTCCATGTTAGTTGAATAGCTGTGTTGTCGTTCAGCGGACTGTAGATTTACATATTGATTATTACATAGTAACAGGATATTTTGTGAAACAGGTCTACGGATCAGGTTATAGATAGACAAATTAATAGATGGATATTTCCTTATACATAAACATATTACAAAACAAATAACAGAATGTTACGCGCTGCTGATCCTGCGCGCCGCTTCTGCGGACCTCGCCACCCAGCGTGTCAACACTATCTCCACGCCCCCTCGCCCAACGGTTTAAAAACCGTCGCGGCCGACCCGGCGTTCTCCTTCGCTCCAGCTACAGCCTGCAAATAAGTGTCCGCCCTTCTACCTTGGCGGGACACCTTCGAAGTTTCCTAATCCACTCCCTGTTACTTTTGTGATCAGTGTAATTGTTTAAAAATAATATACGTTATTCCGAAAATCTCGTCGACAGTGTGTATTTATTTCCGCAAGAACTAGTTCACTCTACCGGCCACCAAGTTCTTAAAATGTGGTGACCCCTGCAACGTCACTACAACAGCACATCATTAGCTAGTTCTTTTAGGATTCCCACTACGGTCAATCTTCTTTTCTTGTTATGACGACCCTCGCACTTGAGAACTATCTTCTGATTGAATTATATACATACACTAGCGTACCCGACAGACGTTGTCCTGTCTTAATTATTATTTAATTTTTCGCTGAACCTTCTCCTGACAATAACAAACACAACAAAAAAAGAATTAACGGAATCGGTCCAGTCGTTCACGCGTGATGCTGTGACCAAGGGAAATAGGGATTTATTTTTATATAAATAGATATTTCTAATCTCCCATTCTACAAACCCTCTTTCACCTACCTACAGATATCCCCCGTAAGCTTTTCCCTACTTTCCCCTATTCCCCTCTCCCTTCTTCTCCACTCCTCCCATTCCGCTTCTTCCCTGCTTCCCTCCTTCCCCTACCTCCCCTCTCCTTTCCCCGTCATTTCACTCTTCCTTTCCCTGGCTTTTCCCCAACATTTCCCCCTTGCTCACCCCTCACTTACATCTCCCTTCCCCTACCTTGCCCCATACTTCCCACTCACTTCCTTCTCATCTTTCTCTCATTTTCCCCTCACTTCCCCCTCGCTTTACAATGACTTTCCCCTCACTTCCTCCGCATTTCCTCTCACTTTTTCTTCCCTACCCCTCACGTCTCTTTCACCCCCCTCCCTTTTCCCTCTTTTCAATTTTCAAGTCGCTAACTTCAAAAGCAAATATCTTTCCATATAATATTTAATCCCTAATTCCGTCCCTCTAAATCCACCCCAATTTAAAAAAAATAGTAGTATTCCAAAACAAAATTTAAAAACTATGAAGAAGTTTCATACAATCGTTTTCATCCCTTTTCAAGCCACCCTTAACATTTAGGGGGATAAAAAATAGATGTTGTCCGATTCTCAACCCTAACCGATATGCATACAAAATTTCACGAACATCGGTCGAGCCGTTTCGGAAGAGTTCAATAACGTACACCGTGACACGAGAATTTCATATATTAGACAAGAATAGTCGTGTCGATATCAGACTACGGAAGTAAAAGCAAAATAATTGACTACTATTTTACAAAAAAAATCCCAAATCTCTTGTTTGATTGCGTTTGTCCAGCAATGAACATTCTGTCTGGATAATAATTAACTTTAAAACCAGAGCATCATTGTATTTGGTCTTGGTATTTTTTATAAAAACGTTTACTGTGTCCATGTCTTTAATTTTTTCTCACTCGTCTAAGCTAATATTATAGAGAGAAAAGATTTGATTTTTTGTATGTTTGTAAGATCTACGGAACCAATTTAAAAAAATTCTTTCACCTTTAGAAAGCTGCAAATAGGACGGGTAACAAAGGCTATATTTTATTATGTTTAACATATTTATCAGTCATTTATAAATTTCTACATTTTAAGCGCCTTTGTAAATCTAAATGATGCAATACGTCATTATTGCTATGATATTTTCCATAGGCGTTTGTTGCAAGACCGAATGAAACTTCCTACAGCGAAGCAAAGCAAAAGCGGACGTGTAGTATTATATAAAACATAGGCTTTTGTATATCACGATGTGTTGTCACACGTAAGCTCGTTGCATCATCACCCTCCTGTCATGGTATATATGAATTTATGTTGACAATAAAGCTGCTTGTTTTATTTTCAAACCGTTGAAACGTTTTTAATATTTACATGTTACATGTTCAATGAGTGTGATGATATATTAGATACCAGCTTTCCCCGGCGCCTGCGTCTTTGTTTACTGCTCTGTTCCCATCGCCAGTAGCGTGATGTTACATAGCTTAAAACCTTTCTCGAGAACTGGGCTATCATACGCTGAAAGAATTATTCAAATACGAATGACAAGCTCCTCCGCTTTATATTTAAAGTAAATACTATAAGAACCTTACTACAATAGCAAATATAATTATTAATAATATAATACCTATACCTAGTTACTGTTTTACTTGGCATAAACTTCAAAATTATAAAATACATATTATTCATTTCTGGCTACCTAAATCAAACTATGAATTACTTTGTGCTAAGTAAATTTATTTTTAACTTTTTAGTTTCTTTCCTGTTTGAAGTCGATTTCTTTTTTGGCTTAAAATTATTTTATTTAAATCTGTGCAAAACAACAACTACACACAACGCCATCTAGACCCAAAGTAAGCATATACAGGACAAATCTAACATGGATAATTTTCTGGAAATTTATTCACAACAACTGCACGATAAGAAGAGAGTCGTAGTGATTGGAGATTTTAATTTGGACATTCTTAATCCAGATAGAGCCACCCAAAACTACAAGAACACTTTAAAAGAAAATAACTTGAAAATTTTAAACAAAATTGACCGAAGGTTCTGCACCCGGGAATCAGCATCTACAAAAACAATACTTGATCATGCGTGTACCAACCTAAAAGACAATAACTTTCATTTTGCCATAATTGACTCAGCATTGTCGGACCATAAACAAATATTTCTGGAAATTAAACAATTTCAACCTCCACCAATCAAAAAAACCCATTACATTGCATTAGATTACGCAAAACTGTACAAAAATTTTGAAAGCTTAATTTTAGATCAGGAAAACCTTTCGTTTAAGACATTGGAAGATAAATTATATACCTCATTATCCAATAGCAAAACTACAAAAATAAAAATATTAAACCTACCACGTAAAGACTGGATTAATAAGGATATCATACATGATTTAAACTACAGAAACACATTATTGAAAAAGTATAAAGAAGATATGACAAACATGAACTTAAAAGACGAGTATAAGAAAGCAAAAGCTGCAATACATAGTAAAATTCAGAAAACTAAAAGTTCATATTACCTAAAATGTTTTGAAGATAACAAAAGCAAACCTAAAAAAATGTGGAAACTAATTAATGATCTTTCACACAACAAAATAAGGACTAAAGCTGGACCAGAAAAAATTATAATCGATTCAAGAACTATTACTGATCAAAAAGAAATATATGAACTAAACATCTACTTCTCAACTATTGGGTCATCTTTAGCAAATGCAATCCTCGAAAAGATAGACAGCCAACAAGTTTATGAAAAGGCAAGCCCAAATGATTCAATAAAACTGGATAACTTTTCACCAACAAACACAGACGAAATCAGTAAGATTATTGATCAACTGGACTCTAACACTGGTTCTGGTATCGATGGTATCGGTGTTAAATCCATAAAGAGTATTAAAAAATTAATTGCCCCTAGACTAACTTACTGCATTAATACGTGTCTTGAGCAAGGTATCTTCCCCGATAATTTAATAATAGCTAAAGTAACCCCAATCTTCAAATCCGGAGATAAGTCTGATCCATGTAACTACCGCCCCACTTCCGTTTTGCCAGTAATTTCTAAAATTTTTGAAAAAATTCTCTATAAACGTCTAGAAGCTTTCCTAAAATCAATAAATTTCTTATACCATAAACAATACGGTTTTCGACCTCAATCAAATACCCTCTCGGTAACGATCGATCTTATAACTAAAATAAAAAACAGTATTGACCAAAAACATATAGCTCTAGGGGTCTTTATCGATCTCAAAAAGGCATTTGATACGATTAGTCCCGATATATTAATTCACAAATTATCTAACATTGGCATCAATGGCAAAGCGCTCGACATTCTTAAATCGTATTTACAAAATCGCAAGCAACTAGTAAAAATAGGTGAACATCAAAGCGATCGTATATCGGTTACTCACGGCGTGCCACAGGGTTCCATATTGGGACTACTTCTGTTTTTAATATACATAAATAACATCTCCCAAATTGGTCTTGTCGGTGATATCTCATTGTATGCTGACGATACAAGTCTCTTCTATTTTGGACGCATTGTTGAAGCCCTAACCACCATTGTGCAAAACGACCTGAACTTACTAAATGATTGGTTTCAAACTAACTTACTTACTATTAATGCCACAAAAACAACTTTTGTTATATTCCCCTCAAAACATAAAAAAATTAGTGCTGATATACAACAAAGAATAAATAATCAAATCATAGACAGAAAATCGAATGAAAAATATCTCGGACTCACTATAGACAGTAATTTGAATTGGAAACCACACATAGAGAAAGTTAAAATGAGGCTATCTTCACTAACAGCTAATCTGTTCAGTATAAGGAAAAGTCTGCCTCAAAAAGTGCGCTACATAATATACAATTCATTAGTTAAGCCACACATAGACTATTTGATTGAAATATGGGGAACCGCAGCTAAGACTAATGTAGAGGTAATTCAAAAATCACAAAATAAATTAATAAAGGTTTTATTTGATTACAAATTCAGAACACCAACTCATAACATTTACGAAAACATTAAAATAATGACAATAACGCAAACATATAATTACCATACTTGCATACTTATACATAAAATATTAAACAAGGAAATTCATACAAACTTATCTTTCTCAAAAAAACTTCAAATACAAAAAATGAAGCTACGAAATGCTAATTATCTTATACCACGAAAACCTAGAACGAATTATGGAAAAAAGAGCATTGACTACGAAGGGGTCAACATATATAATAAGCTACCTACAAGCGTAAAAGAGGCAAATAACTTATCAAGTTTTAAAAAACGACTCAAATCATACATATTGAATACATACAACATAGAGTATTTAAATTAAATAATACAAAACATTGTTTGAAAAACGAACATTAAAACACAATACTTACATATTATATAATCCAATAATATAAAACAATATTATTATATTTGACTCCTAACAAAAACGTATTCACAATCATTTTATTACAATTAGCACAATCAAATTCATACTTACTTTAAACTATTACTATAGATCAGGCAGGTACTCACTGCGTACAAAACCTGTAACATAAAATACAAATAAATTAAAAGTTAACCAAAAGAATACAAATAACTATAAATAAATAATATAAAATATTTAAAATAATAATAAAACGAATACATATCTAAGTTTAAAATAAATAAGTTATAAGGTATCACTTACCTCATTCAAAATTAAATTCACCAATATTTAATTTTATTGCATTTTGCACCAATACACAGATGCCACATCCAGAGCTCACTACTCAGTGTTAGTATTCTAGTGGCATAATATTATTGAATAAAAATATGGTTCATTCGATGATGCGAACGATCGCTCAAACAGATTGTTTTAAACTCACCTACCCACTTTAAGATTTTTGTTGTTGTAATTACGTTTATGTTCATGTTCGGCTCATTTTTTATTTTTATTAATAATTTATATTTAATTTTCTCTGTAAGTGAATTATGTTATAATTCTTTTGAGAAATAAAGTTCTTAAACCATATATTATAGCTTGTGTTATGGGTTTTACAATACAGATATACATACTAAAATACTTTTTTTTTGTAAAAAAAAGTATTTTAGTATGTATTATAAGTATGTATTTACAAAAAAAAAAGTATGTATATGTATTATATTTCAGTTATCTAGTACCCATAACACAAGCTCTGCTTAGCTTGGGACTAGACGACAGTGTGTGATAGTGTCCACATATTATTATTATATATTATTATTATTATAGAAACACCCAGAACAATGTAAATCGACATCCTTATGCATATAAATATTTCGGCTGGATTGAAAATTAGAATTCTGCGCTTGTACTAAAACGGTGTACCTTTACATAATAAAGTTTAAATATTAAAGCACTCGTCTATTAATTTATTGGGCAGCAATGATATTTGTATCATTATATTGTAGCATAAATTTAATAGCGTGATCGTAGCAAATCGTAGCATGTCTACGTAATCGTAGAGCTGAATATAAAACAAGATATGAATAACAAATAAGGGTTTGTTTTTCGTGTCATTGTTTTAAATAATACTTTATGGTTGTGATCAATACTGTGTGTATTTAATAAAAAAGAAAATAAAAAGTTACTGGCCAGAGACGACATATAAAAACTTTCCGCTTTCCGCGGCGAGGTTTCACCCGCGTCTTTGTTTACTGCTCTGCTCCCGTCACCAGTAACTTTATGCCCGAGAACTGAGCTATCATACACAAAAAGAATTTTCTAATCCGACTGGTAATTTCAGAGATAAGCGCTTTCAAACAAACAAACAAACTCTTTCGCTTTTAGATTTCAATTAAGAAAACAATATTAAAATTTGCACTAAAACCTAATCCCAGGCATGCGACATTATCGATGACAATTTATAAAATTTGACTTCATTTTAATCTTTATTGTAATTACTATAAGGTCTTTTATTTACTGCTTTGCGACTAATTGTGCGAGTTTTTGATCACTAATATAGAGAATGTTTCTCTCTCTTTAAAGAACTCCTAGCAGGAGTTTATGTATGTCAGTATCTTTAGAGTATACTAATAACTTGAATGAAGTGTTTAAATTGTAACTCATTCAAATAACTGTAATTATCTGGCGATTGAAAAGAGTGGCGTGAGTTTCTTGCCAGTCAATTGGCTGACAAAATGTAATGTTGACTTTTCATAAGCATCATACTTTATGATCAAAATGAAATAAATGCTTTGACTTTGACTTTGACTTTTGACTTTGACTGTATTTTTGCCCCACTGCCGAAGTCAAGGAGTGTAAATGGCTTGATGGATTTTAACATAAGGGTGTCATTAGATTTGCATTGATTGTGGGAGTAACATAGGGTATATAGAATTTCAATGTAGCGACAGCTGAGAAAAAAAATAGGATTCTTTGTTTAAAGGGAGGCGTGCTATTTGTTTTTTAATAACATATATAGCTTGTTTTACAAAATCCTTTACAATAGTGGTCTAGGTCGCGAGTTCTTAAAATACCTAAGCATATTACTAGCATAAAAATGCCTCAAGTCATCCCTAGGCAAGTTAGCTGTTCAGTTTAATGGCGTACTAAATATTAATGAAGCCTTGTATAATCGTAACTTAGTGGTCGGAGCCATTTCCGTATTATTCTAGGCTATGCCTCGCAGTGACGTCATCCGCTTACACAATAATTATTTAAATTGAGCAATAAATATTCTCGATGTCGTCATAAGCCATACTTCCATTTATTTTATCTAAGCTTTTATCTTTATTTTTTGTTTGGCGCTGTTTTGTTAAAAGCACTTCGAGATATTTTTGTCCGATATTCTGTGTTCGTTATTCGTATCACAGCGTTCCTAAAGTTCAGTTCATCAATCGTCCAATTTCTGTGTAAAATAAGGTTAAAGTCAAGTAAAGTAAATCAAGTAAAGTTTTTTCAGTCGAAATGGTCCAGTGGATAAGGCACCCGCTTCGTAGACACGGGGTAGTGGGTTCGAATCCGGGCAAGTACCAAAGTGATTTTTTAAATCATATGTAATTTCTAAGTTTGTCTTGAACATTTCTCACTGACGGTAAAGGAAAACATCGTGCGGAAACCTGCACTTAAAATTCAGAAATTGTCAATGCGCCTTGATCAAGAGCCTTCTCTATATGAGAAGAGGCCTTTGCCCTGCAGTGGGACAGAAAACAGGCTGGTAATATTATTATTATTAAGACAAAGTCAAAAATAAGTTACGCACCTTACGAGATAATCAGAAGATTAGGAGAAAAGATTTTCTTTCTCTTTCTCGCTAAAAGTGCTATTCGTATGTGTAAATTAATTGAACCCAATAACTTTTTCTTAACTACCTACCTCCTCCGATATACTAGTTTCCCTGAGTTTATTAATTGATGTAGATTAAAAACTTCAAGTATAACAACATACAATAGTCACGCTCCCAAACCACTTAACTGCACGTAGTGTCAATAAGCAGCGCTGAACCTTAAGTACCCAATTAGTACAGATTGCCATTAAAAAACTGGCCAAGTGTGAATTGAGCAGTATTAGAGTTTAAGGTTTGATATAAACTGGATTATTTAAATTCTTGAAGGTTGAGAAGTTGAGAGGCATGAGTAGTTTCGCAGTAAATGATCACATAAAAGGTATTTATTAATACCAACATTTCGT
The DNA here is from genome assembly GCA_963082885.1 of Parascotia fuliginaria. Taxonomy (NCBI): domain Eukaryota; kingdom Metazoa; phylum Arthropoda; class Insecta; order Lepidoptera; family Erebidae; genus Parascotia; species Parascotia fuliginaria. The sequence continues at coordinate 650,159 of OY720180.1, read as the reverse complement.
CAGTTTTTCTTAATTTCTCGACAAAAAACCAAACACCATCTAAATTAATATTATAAAAAAAATAAAAATAAATAAAATAATAAAAAAATAAAAAAAATTTACAGTTATATGTTACAGGGACATTTAACAGTTATATGTTAGGTACAATGCTATTATAATGCTATAGTATGTCAGTATGAGTGAACATATAACCCACACCAATGTCCGCGGAGTAATTCTAATGGGAGAAATAAGAACATACAGTCTATGTGCGTCTAAGTTGAAATAATAAAGAATAAAGTAAAAGAAAAAATATATATATATATATGTGTGTGTGTACGGATAGGAACAGCAGCTGCAATCTCAAGACAAGCATTTTAAGATTGCAACTATAATAAAAAAATAATTATAATAACACAATTAAAAGTTAAAAGTTAAACTAAACCAGCTAGTTATAACTTTTATCAAAAAAATTGCAAACAATGCTATTTATTAATAAATTTATTTATTTATACATAAAAAAAAAAACCTCCAATACAATTAATTATTAATTATTTATTGATCAACGTATGCACGAAATACTAAAGTGTTTCGAAACTTATTAGATTTCTCTGCATTTTTGGCTTTGCCGATCTCTTGAATAAATAATAATCCTTATCCTTAATTTCCCAACAGACTTCACAACATATAGGGCAGGGAATCATCCCTGAGAGCCTTACAAAAACCACCACAAAGTCCATTCAGCTCACAAATACTTATTTATTTAAAGTTTCATTACAAAGCTGAACAAAGCGTTAATACCTTCAGTAATCTCTCGCTGAACCTTAGACTGCGTTCAGACTACACACGCCCGCTAAGTACGCGCCACGCGCGCCACCCGCGTCAGCACCCACGTCTAACACACTTTGCAATTTGGTGTATAATAATTTGAGTCTTATAAACATATTCATAGATCTCACATTGCATTTATTAAAGAGTATGCGGGGTGAGCGCAGCGCGATAGCGACACGTGCGCTGCACTATTACTACGCGACCGCTGAGCGAGTGTATCTTATATGGATATATTTTAAACTTTATAATACAAACGAGAAGCATTTAATTTCAATGTTTCTAAGGACGGACCGATGCATACTCGACGACGCTCGTGTGAACACGCCCTTATCGAGGTACGCATCAGGTTTGCTTTGAATTGAGCTCACTACTTAAACATATAGATAGTCAAAAACGATAAAGGCTAAAATTAATAATTTTTAAATTTTTGCGTTTGTTTTTTTTTTCTTCTATATGCGCTTACCAAAGTGACTCCACCCCGCCTGATGGTAAGCAGTCAGTGGAATGGTGTCCAGAAGTGTTGGCCACCATACCTAAAGCTATCGTATGGTAGCCTCTAATATGGCGACTATGTTACCTAATTGCGACAAAAAATTGGCTACGTATTGTGTATATACCATGTATGTACACATGCATTATACACAAAACCTAGCCATTTTTTTAACTTATGAATCAGTTCCAACGACAAGAGTCCAACTCTTAAGTATAATAATAATAATAATAATATTTCAACAACTACACACAACGCCATCTAGACCCAAAGTAAGCATATTATATGCTTGTATTGTGGGTTCTAGAATACGGCTATACATACTTAAATACTTCTTTTTTTTTTTTTGTAAATACATACATATTATAGATAAATTACACCTAGACACAGAACATACAATTATGCTCATCAAACAAAGGTTTGTCCTGGGTGGGAATCGAACCCACGACCTCCGGCTTAGCAGTCAGGGTCACTAACCACTAGACCAACAGGCCAGTCAGTATGGATGGAATGTAGTAGTATGTAGACTGTGTATTGGGTATATGTCTATTCTTTTACAGATTTTGTATCATGAACTTCTCTGTTTTTAGTTTTTCATTTAGGGACCATTGAAACCACAACTCATCTATAAAGTCACAAAGCTGCTCGGACTGTTTCTTTAACAGCGATGGAGTTGCTTCCCAATCGAGCTACAATTCTAATAAACCGTCTACTGGACTTATCTCGTTTCTCTCTTGTATATAAAACACACATAATATAACAAAGCAATCATGTTTTATTGTCTAAAGGTAGATTAAAGGTCTTTATTCATCGCCGTACCTTGCGGACGAAGCGGGGATTAAACTGCTAGTAAAATTTGTAATAAATTGAAACAGTAATTAAAATACATATTAAATAGACATTGCAATAAAACGAGCTTAATTAAAATAATAAGATATTACCTTTTTCCTCTGGAGACCAATGTGTTATTATAATGTGTAGAACGTGCTACGAGCTACGAGCGGCTACGTCGTAGGCGCTACGACAATGCTAAGGCGTATTACGCATAATGTGCGATCTCCTAAATTCTTCGAAGCAAAAATACTAGATATTAGTAATTTTCGTAATTTTATGGATAACAGTCTAGGTAGTGTAGCGTTCCTACTAGTGAGTAGTAATTACTGTACTCCTAAAAAAGCTTTATATCAGCAGTAGAAGAGGATGCGAGGCGCCTTTGAAACCCAAATGGGGACTACCACTCACTATCAGTTGGAATACATGTCACAATGAAACACTATCGCTTACTCTCTGGCCGAGCAGGCCAGCAGCTGCATCCGCTAGATCAGATGATCAGGTTTCAACAGAAACACACGTTGCCTTGCCTCTGTTGTCATCACCCTCACAACGCTCTGTTGGGAAATGTAGACTTAAGACTTGTAATTATAAGGTGTACCTAATTAAGGAATTGTAGCCAATTCAAATAATATTAAAGCTTTAATTTAGTAGAGAGGAGTGTAATGTAGGTAGATATATATTTTAGTATTAATTTAATGAGTATAATAATTATTAGATGTAAGGTAGTTTAAGTACATTTGTTAACCAGTTGGAATACAGCTGTCTCTTGATAAACTGCGTTTGATTCCAGATTTCTAAAACAGTACAAAAATATAATCTGATATTTTGCTAAAACTAATAACCGTAGATTAGATTCGGTTCATTAAACATAAAGACAATAAAAAACTCTGTTAGGCAGTTTTCGCGTGTCTACACTAAGCCTAACAAATGGGAAACAATATTTTACCTTTATTGTTGAGTTGAGGGCACAATACCTCTATATTCTGCAGTAAGTAAATATTACGACTAAGTTAATGGGTGGGTGAATTAAATGATACATCTGTGTGTATTGTAGCTTTGCTATTACGTATACATTATAAGGTGTAGTAAATAAATATCAAATGTTGAGCGACATAGTGGCACTATTTACGACGGTTTCGCAAGTAGCTGGTTAAATTCTCACACAAAACATTGTATGAGTGATAAATAAATATTTATCACTCATACAATCTTTTGTGTGAGAATTGAAACAGGTTCTTGCGAAACATAATAATATGCTATAAATTTGGATTAGAAAGTACCCTGTAATACAGGGCTTATTTCTAGATTAAGAGTTTTATTTTAAACTAGCTGCGCTCCAAGGCTTCACGTGTTTTGTCTCCCTCGGAAACCGAACCGATTAGGTATAGGTTATAGATTAGATTTATAATAACAGAAGGGTACATAAAACGCCAAAAAGGCGATTGATGAGGTCACTCGAGTGGATACTATGGAACTGAAAGCGCAGGGTAGGAAGACCACGACCAATGGCGGAGAACTATTTCCATCAGTGAATAATAATGATAATTTTGATATTTACAGAACCTGTCGAAAAATCCAAGTATGGCAATCACAAAGTACCTTTAAAATATTCTATTATTAAATACTCTTCTTGTATCAGTAATCTTATTTCTCGTTAATAGACCCTGTTTTATTGTATAGTCGACCATAAAATTGCTTTACCATCCTTAGGGTAAATGTCGTTTGCATATCAAAAATATTTGTATATTCACGCTAGTTTCAGCACGAATGGGCCGGATCGACCGGGGCAGTACTACCCTCTCATAGAAAATCGGCGTAAGAGTAGTAGTATCCGTACTACTGCGTTTCGTTCGGTGAGTGAGAGCGCCGGAGGCTCAATTTCCCCCCTTTCCTTTTTCCTCACCTCCCTCATTCCCTTCCCCCACCCCATTTCCTGCCGCCATAGTGGAGTCCACCATACCTGCAGTTAAGCTTTCGGTATGGTGGCCACCTCTTCTGGATTCCACTGACTGCTTACCATCAGGCAGGGTAGTCAATTTAGTAGGCTACTATAAAAAAAAAAAAAAAACAATGATGTCTATTTTTACTTGCAGGTGCCCTCAGTACAGTAACAGTTGTCACTGTCATAATGAGTCTTATTGAATTTTAATTTTGATGGATTTTTGTTTAAAATGGTAAAGCAAATAATGTAGTCGACTGTACATCGGCGTCGCAAGCTGCGTCATACAAAATAGTACTTAACGATATATGTTTTATGTAAAGTGTAAGAGCTCGTAAAATGTACTCACTTACGCAAGTTTCGACTTAAGTGCTGTCTACTTTCAAATATATACGTTCACATATTCGACAATTGGGTAATATAAGACTTCTATAGAAAATCGTACGTATACCTTTGTAGATATAACTCGATTAAGAATTAAGTCGTAGATATTAGTGTACCACTCAGCGCCTAAACGACTAAACCAATTTTGATAAAAACTGGTATGTAAATACATTCGATGACGGAGAAGGAGATAACTATTTTTCATCCCGAAAATCAGTTTGGTTCCCGAGGGATATAACAAAACGCGGGCGAAGCCGTTGGACACAGCTAGTAACACAATAAATGAAGATACTTTCATAATCATAATCATAATCATAATCATTTATTGCGAATATAGGTAGGGTACAGAGGTGTTACAAAAGTATCAAGTGCTTCCATATTCAGCCAATTAGCATGCAATATTTCTTATTTTATAAGTTTATTCACTATTTATATCTTTAATTACATGTCATAAATCATAATATGCAAATCTCAGTCTTGTTTATCAAATTAGAATTAGAGTATTTAATTATGTCAAGTAAATTCATTTATATTAGTCAATTGTTTATGAGATCATGTCAAAGTAATTAAATAAAATGTCTTTTTATGTGAAATTTAATTATTATTGGAGGTTATATTTTGTCATTAAGATATTCAGTCACATTATAGTACGCTTTTCCAATAAGAAATTGTTTAAGTAAAAATTTAAATTTATCTACATTGTTACAATTTAATATATCTTTAGGTAAATGGTTGTAAATCCGAGAAGCCATACAGAAAATACTTTTACTGAATTGTGCAGTTTTGTTTGCAGGAAAACATACCTTATTCTTGTGACGCTCACTCACAGGTGATTTATACAAATATTTATTTAAGGCAACGAATACAGCAGTCTCATATATGTAAATACAGGGTAAGGTTAATAGTTTTAAATCAATGAACATAGGTTTACAGCTTTCAGTATAATTAAGTTTGCAAATTGCTCTCACGCATTTCTTCTGTGCCTTAAATACTATATCCCTGTCAATCGAGTTTCCCCAGAAGATAACGCCATATCTTAACACAGACTCAACATAACCGTGGTATGCAGTGATAACAGCTGTCTGATTCACTACCTTTCCAAGCATGTATAATGCATAAGAGAATTGATTTAATTTGGAACATATGCTCTCCACTTGATGTTTCCAATTTAAACTGCTATCAAGATGAAGACCTAAAAATTTTGCAGTTTCTACCTCATGGATTTTTTGCCCACTGTGTTTTACTTCAATGTCTGTTAAATTATTTACTTTCAATTCATAAGCCACGTCTTTACCAAAACAAATATCATTATTTCCTTTAATCACGAGCTGGCTTAACATATCAATAAGCAAACATTGATTGATTCCCTTAAGCCGTGTGATACCGATATGCTTACAGAGCATGTATTGTATTATAGTCTGGTGGGCTCTTAGACAGCGATCGCGCATACTAATAGAGGCTTTGTTAATAGTTTACGTTAATGCTCTTGTGTATAAATGCCTTCAATATACTCGTAATAGTTAGAACTGTTCGTGATTGTTCAATGGTAACTGTGGTCCGGTTTTATGTATACGAAATTATGGGTGCGAAACCCGAGCTCTTGTCAAGCTCATGAGATTTTTAAAAGATCATGCGTTGCTATGTCACGTAACTTTCAGATCATTAGTAAATTGTTAAAAAATATGTTAAACGTAATAAAATATAGCTTATGATACCCGTTACATTATTAGCTTCCTAACCGTGAAAGATTTTTTTAAATCGATAACGTAGATACTTATTTAAATCGTTACAAACATTTATGAACAAATATACAAAAATCAATTTTCTCTTTAGAATATTAGTTAAGATTTTACTGGACCTGACTCAGAAAAGCTCACAGAAGACAGCAGCTAACCAGCAAAAAGCCCATCTGTCTGAAACAAACTAAAAATAAAGAGACCCATTTTCTCGTGCTGACGTTACATTGAAATATTATGTAACCTATGTCACTACCAATCAATACGAATCTAATGACACCTCATAATTATGTTTAAATCCATAAAGCTATTTAGGCTATGAAGCGTGCCAAATAAATAGACATACATAGGTACCCCCATACATACATACATACGCTCGAAAAACGTTACCCTCCTTGACTTCGGCATTCGGGCAAAAATAATGAACCAAGTAGATTAGTTTTTCTGACTATATCCAGAATAGGGTTTGTGTCTTAACAGTTTCCTTTCTTCTTCTTCTTTTCGAGTCGACAGCAAATCTTTTTCAATTCAATTTATTTCATAAATATAAATTACATTTTATTACAAATAAGTAGTTTCCTTTTGGTCCCAAATTAAGCTAGTGCTTGTAACTTGGGTACCATCGGGATTAAAATTTTCAATATATATCTTACAGACTATCATACATACATTATAATATAAGTATACTACACACCATTTAAATAAAAGTTAATCAATAAATACCTTAACCTAAAATATATATTAAATACAATCTATGATGACACTTCTCGTTGTGCCTGTCGGCCGGTGTTGTTTTTATATTGTATCAGCCCAAAATATAGCTACGGCTACAGTTTCCCTGTACCATGTATGACATATTGTATATGATTCATAATAATAGTTTTTCTACAATTAACAATTTTGCAACAGGGTTAATTTACGTTTAATACTATACATGTATGAACGTAAAAAAGGGTGCTATCAACTTTATATGGAAGACCTCTGATTATAAATTTCTATGTCAGTTTCCCATTGGATTCCGGTCAGCAATAATAATAAATACATATTGAACAAACAACAAGAGGAATAAACAAACAAATATATGTATATTATATGTTTTGCTAAACACTAAGCGTCTGGACGATCGTTGTAAATATTTATTTGGGCAAACATACAATATCATGTTTACACATACCATATATATACAAAAGTTTTCAATGTTATAACTATTAGTAATCTATACTATTATATAAAGAAAAAGAGTTTGTTTGTTTGTTTGAACGCGCTTATCTCTCTAATTCTTTTTCCGAATGATAGCACAGTTTTTGAGGAAGATAGCCTATATATCTAACATCACGCTATTGGCGACGAGAGCAGAGCAGTAACGACGCGGATGAAACTGCGCTGCGTGAAACTAGTTATTTATATAGGACAAATAAGTAAAGGAGACAAACATATAAATTAAAGAATATATAAAATTAAGTAGATATATAATTATGTACCTAAATATAATAAAGTTATGGCTCTAAACTGAGTAAGGACAAATGAAACTTAATGACTTTAACCTGAATGATAGTAAGTAGTAAATTGAGTCCCTAGGCAGTGGTGACAGTCTCAGTTGGCATCATGTCAAAGTATTACGAAGGCTCATACTATGCTGAACTTAATAAATATGCTTTTTCACGACGTGTATATAGATCAACATTTAAAAAAAAAACTTGCACTGATTTTTGTACGATTAGATCCATGCTGGCTGACTGGGGAAGTAGTACCCTCTCATAGAAGATCGACGTAAGAGTAGTAGTATCCGTATTATTATAGAGTTTCGTTCAGTGAGTGAGAGCGCGGAGGTTAAATTTTACTCCTTCCCTTTTTCCTCACTTACCTTCATTCCCTTCACCTACCCCACTCCCTTCACGGTAGGCAGCGCCTTCGTCCACGAGCGACAGTTACCACTTACCATCACGTAGGCTATTTGCTTGTCTGCCACTGTGGGGAATAAAAAAAACCTGATGAAGAATTTTCAAATTCTAAGTTTACCATGGACACTGCCTTATGATGTTAGAAAGGCCTGGCTCAAACACCTTTACTGTGTCGCGAGCCAAGTTAAATATTACTAACAAATTACTTTTTCTTTTAATTGTGTACATCATGTACTTGCTAACCTACGTACTTCCCACTTTATATAGCTGTTGTAGTGTGACTAGTGCAATTAAATTCTAATGCAGTAAAATAAATACGTTCAGTCTGCGTCATCGCACTGCAGGAGAGATGCGGTAGAACAATATAATATATATGTTATTGACTGCAGAAAAACAGAAGCGGTTCAAGTCTTTATCGAGTGTGCCCCGTATATATACTGTATACACGCCGGTAGCTACGGGTTATTAAGGGAAGCTCGAGGCACCCTATCTTTCCCCCCCAACGGGGTTCTCGCCTTGTCGCGGCGGGGGGGCTTAGTAGCCGTGGTTACCAAGGACCACGGTGAACCAAGAGGAACCCCAAGGAGGCGCCGCTCCTCTGGGCTTTGCCGTTAAGCCCACGATGGAGCGGCTCTGGTGGGCTGCAGTGTTGCTTCGGCGACACTGCGGCTGAGGAGTGGCGGGGCCGCGGCGGGAGAGGAGTGCCGGTATAACGGTGCGCCGCTCTCCCTACCTTCCGCGGCCTCGGCGGGGCCGCAACCGCCAGATTGCGGACGCGGTGGGGCCGCAGGGGAAGAGGAGTGTCGGTATTGCGATGCGCCGTTCTCCCTATCCTCTGCGGCCGAGTTGGCCTGCGGGCGGCGATCGGGCAGTCGCCGCCTTGCCCGGGCGGGTGCGTATGCGTAATGCATTTCCCACGTATAAAAAAAAAAAAAAAAAAAAAAAAAAAAAGGCACCCTATCTTTAAAGTATACGTACTTTGTAAGAGATGAAGGTTTCTACTGCTCGTATAACCAAGGTTTTGTTTACACTACGAGTATTACATAGTAAAGTCACATATGAAGGTTCATAGCAGGATAAGTTTATGAAAAAATTATTACCCTCGAGCGGTTTTGAATTACGTTCGAGATGGTCATTTATAGGATTAATAGAAAGATTATGAGTACTGTTATATGTAGGTAATATATGTCCAAGCAACAAACACTAAGGAACATCAATCGCGTATGTTTATCTGTGTGTCATCACTCAGAGTTAAAACAGTTCGTATTTTTAGTAGAAATGAGACTTAAGACAAAATATTACTTTTCGGAATAGTCTATCTTTTACTCATTTTCACAGAGTTTAAAATTGCTAAATCACAATTTTGTTTATTTCTTTTCTCTGCGAAGAGTATGAGGCGATCCATCAGTGCTACTTACATCATATTACCTGTCACTTCTTACATAAATAATCATTACTCATATAGTATATTTACATGCAGTGTCGTGCTTGTACCAAACCTGTGCTACACACTGTGACAGTTATAAAGTACCGTGACGTAAAAGAATGTCTCAGACCGGTGACGTAATGTGGAATACATTATGTACGCTGTTCTGGAAGATTGACGCAAGCACATAGATGAGAAAAGAACACCTAAATTTTAGACACGTTTTTATGAAAATTTGTTTATCATTATTTAAGTAATATAAACATTTTAAAGAATCCTATTAATATTATAAATGCAAAAGTTTGTGTGTGTATATGTGTGTGTGTTAACACTCAGCGCCGAAACGGCTGAACCGATTAAGATGAAAATTGGTATGTAGATAGATTCGGTGCTGGAGACACAGGCTACTTTTTATCCCGAAATTCGGTCTGGTTCCTAAGGAATATAACAAAACATATTTTACGCGTAGGTGAAACCATAGGGCGCAGCAAGTTATTAATAAAACTGTATTTTGATATGACTATAATTATTATTATTTAGCTTATTTTATATTTTCATATCAAAAATGCTACGGGATTTCGGTAGGTATTTCGTTGGTAGAACTCGGAGCTGACGGTATAATGTAAATGAATTTTCCCACTTACAAAATGAAGTCTTATATTTTACAGAAATATAGCTTTTAACCAAAAAATTACATTGTAATTACTTCAACCGTTACGTATAGAAGGCACCACAGACATAATGAACTACAAAGTTTTCCTCAATTTACCCTAAGAGCTCTAAGAAACGCCTAATACTTTGCATAACTCTGGCCATACGAAAAATGTATTATAATTAAAATAAAAGAACGCCTCAAAAGTTTCCTTCCTTTGTGTTTATACTAAGTTTGTCCGTAATAAGAAAAACAAACATTCGAGTCCAATCATTCTTTGTTCTTAAGAAACTTTCTTCTGGGATATCTTGTCAGTTAAAAAGAAGCTAAAATTAAAACTTTCTAGAAACATTTACAATAAAAGATGCTATTTTGTTTTTATGCTAAGGTTTTAAACCACAAAAAATAAAAAACAAGAATACCTATCTCTTATTTATTATCTACTGTAGCAGATGTGGCAAAGACCAACTGACAGATACAGTTGTTTTAGGTGTCTACATTTCCCGAGATACAACCCGCACCCTACCTTAAAATAGAAACTCTTTTAAAACCTGGCTTAAACTTTCAAAAAGAAAATTACCGATACAAAACCGCAGACAATTGATATTGAATTGATGACTTACCTGATGATATATAGTATTATATATAGTGGAAGAGTTTGTATGTTTGTGTGTGTTTGAACGCGCTAATCACTGGTACTACCAGTTGGATTTGAATAAGTCTTCTTTTTTTTTTTTTTTTTTTTATATTATAGCTTACCAAAGTGACTCCACCCCGCCTGATGGTAAGCAGTCAGTGGAATCCAGAAGTGGCGCCACCATATCAAAAGCCATCGTCTTAAACTGCTGGTATGGTGGCCTCCACTATGGCGGCTGGGAATGGAGTTAGGGGAAGGGAATGAGGGAGGTGAGGAAAGAGGAAAGGTGGGAAATTGGGCCTCCGGCGCTCTCACTCACCGAACGAAACGCAGTAGTACGGATACTACTACTCTTAAGTCGATCTTCTATGAGAGAGTAGTACTTCCCCGGACGATCCGGCCCATTCATGCTGAAATCAGCGTGGATCTACTACGTTCTTTGCGTATGATAGCCCAGTTCTTAAGGAAAGTTATTGGTTATGTAACATTACGCTACTGGCGACGGGAGCTGAGCAGTAAGAAAAGATGCGGGTGAAACCTCGCCGCGGTAAGCTTGTACATATAAATCATAAAAGTAGATGTACTAACCTAATTTATGTTAAGCCTTAATATAAATCATGACTACCAATTAAATTAATGTTTACTAGACGATTAGGTAATAGTTAATTATAATAAATTGATTGCTGATGTCATAAGGACGACAACCTTTCTGGTTTGGTGGTACTTTGTATGGACAGTCACGCAGAGGTCGCGGGTTCGATTTCCGCTGCATTCTAGATTCCATATCACAAGCAATTAATATATGCTTACTTTGGGTGTAGAGTGGCGTGAGTTTCTTGCCAGTTCTTCTCACAGCTCTACTTCGTCAGCGAACTGGCTGTAGGTTAATTAGCTGACTTTATGTAATTTTGACTCTTCATAAGCATCATACTTTATGATCAAAATGAAATAAGTACTTTGACTTTGACTTTGTGGTTGTTGTGGTATTATTATTATAAGGCATGTCGTATCTTTGCAGCCTATAAAAAAGGAGAGTAACATTAATACTGAAGGTGACATATATCCATGAAACTCTCTCGTTAATACAAAAGAGAGAAAGAGAGTATATTCTGCACTTTCTATCTATACATAGTGTAAAACAAGGTCAGTTCTGTTTGTGCGCTTGGATCTTATAAACTACTCACCAGTATTTGATGGGGTTTTCATTATCATTCAGAGAATTTATTTCTGAAGGTTTAATGTTATATACATGCAATTTATTATCATCGTCATCATATCGGTCCATTATTGTCCCACTGCAGGGAAAGACCTCTTCCCATACAGAGAAGGTATGAGTACTGGTCGCCACGCTTGCTTAAGGCGAATTGGCGATTTCAGACTTCCTCAGAAGTCCAGGTTTCTTCACGATGTCTCCAACCCTCCTTAACCGCGTGTTTACGAAGCGGGTGCCTTCACCACTAGGCCATTACGACTTTGCTATGACTATGCAATTTATATATTAAGTTAATTTGTATATGAATGAAGTCAGGTGGGTCGCTAGTATAATGGAAAATAATGTAGTACCTCGCAGCAATTAGCATTCCTAGAAGTAATTTGCTCGAATTTTTCGGTAATGGCTTTCCCATGTGACTAATAGGTTTAGTAAAATGTCATAACTTGTTAGAAATATTTGTAACGAACTTAAAAGTTTAAATATTGACAATATATACTTGAAGTAAAGTCAAATTGAATTACATTTCTTTTACTAAAAGCTTTTGTTTTGTGCCAAACATTTTGCCTGTGGTAATATTTGTTACCGAATGTTAAACTCACATTTTTGTGGAAACCTTAATATCTATTTATACTAATATATAAAGTAGAAGAGTTTGTTTGTTTGTTTGAACTCGCTAATCTCTGGAACTACCAAGCATATTTGAAAAATCCTTTTGCCTATGAGTTCTCAAGAAAGGTTATAGGCTATGTAACATTAAACTACAGGCGGTGTATTATACTACATCTTTCAAATGCGTATAAGCTCACAACTGCTAACGGCTAAATAAATGTTGAGAAAGGAAAATTAGCAGCAATGTTAAGATTTCTAGACTCAAAAAAAAGTCATAATGTAAATTTTAAAATTGTGTAAAAAGAAAATGTAACTACATAGCAAATTTGGGCTTTCTAGTCAAGTAGACATTGAGACTTCGTAGTTAATCAATAAGTGACTTCGATTTAAATATTACAGATATAAAACAAAGTAATTCTGTCTGTGACACGACGCGGCTGGGTCTCCACGTTTTATTGACTAACTTTATATTCATCGATCCACTCCCCTCTGAGTGCACCCCTCAAAGCCTTCCCAATTACATACCGCAGCCACTAGAAATTTTATTAAACCTTCGCCGATAGAGAAGTACAAAAATAAAATTAAAAGTATATTTTTACTAAAGCACCACGCTGTTTTTAAGAAGGGATAGGCAGAAGTATGTAAATCGTTTCACTTCCAGCTAAATTAGGTAAGCAAGAGAATAAAAAAAGAAACTTTTTAACTGGGTTGAACTATGAACACACAGAACATTTTATTACAATAGCAAAATAAGTACAATTTAAAACACACACACACACACACACACACACGCACGCACGCACGCACACACGCACGCACGCACGCACGCACGCACGCACGCACGCACGCACGCACGCACGCACGCACGCACGCACGCACGCACGCACGCACGCACGCACGCACGCACGCACGCACGCACGCACGCACGCACGCACGCACGCACGCACGCACGCACGCACGCACGCACGCACGCACGCACGCACGCACGCACGCACGCACGCACGCACGCCCGCACGCTCGCACGCACGCACGCACGCACGCACGCACGCACGCACGCACGCACGCACGCACGCACGCACGCACGCACGCACGCACGCACGCACGCACGCGCACACGCACACGCACACGCACACGCACACGCACACGCACACGCACACGCACACGCACACGCACACGCACACGCACACGCACACGCACACGCACACGCACACGCACACGCACACGCACACGCACACGCACACGTACACGCACACGCACACGCACACTTAAACGCATACGTGAGTATGTATCTCACGGTAGTCAAATGTCACAAAATAGTAAATTTAACTTATGATTTCTTTTATTCTTGTTAATGTTGAAGCAACTTTCTTGTTAACATGAAAGAGTCTAGTCTCCACGACACAGGGAATCCTAGTATGGAGACTAGTGACCATGTAACAAAAATATTATATTTACTTTTTGGAACTATAAAGATTTTTATTATTATAAACTTGATGACCTCTGTGGCGTAGCGGCAAAGCGGTCGACTGCTAAGTGAAAAGTACAGGGTTCGAATCCAGCTTAGTGCAAATATTTGTTTTTTATATTCATATAATTTAGTGCTTATAAATTAATGTCGAATTATTGTAAATATATTGTTTTTTATTATTTGCCTAATGAAATATTTTCACTCTAGCACGGCATCAATTCAATCACCATTATTTCAAATTAGTAGCATAGTGCTCCATGTGACAGCTTTACGAGAAGCTATTTGGAATAACCGTGCTCAATGGTACAACTGACACAAAGGCTCTCGATTTTAAAAGGAAATACAAACGCATTGTATTTTCTTGAATACTTCGTGTGAAGCTAAACTAGACGAACTATTTGGTTTAATTTAGACTTTAATTTAAATTACTTTTCGCTTTGTTAGTTGCTTTTGTTACTAAATGTTAACGTGCATTTAATTTTGTCTCATCGGTGAATTTGGAAAATTTTTTCTACAAGAAAATTTAGTTCTTAGTGTAAATACAAGGGCGCTGCTCATCTATAATATAAAAATGAATCGCTGAATGTGTTGCTAAGCACAAATCTCGAGAGCAGCTGAACCGATTTCGCTAATTCTTTTTTTATAATATTTTTTGAATTACGAGGATGGTTCTTACGGAGAGAAAAATTATAAAATAGCCTGAAAAAAAATCTTTGTTCCATACATAAGTATCTTTATTTATCCCAAAATGTTTAAAAAAATGTACACCCGTGCGAAGCCGGGGCGGGCCAGTAGTTTACCATAATTATGAAAAATCTTAATTGTAATTTTTTTTATATTAGCTTATCAAAGTGACTCCACCCAGCCAGATGGTAAGCAGTCAGTGGAATCTAGAAGTGGTGGCCACCATACCATCTTCTTAAACTGCTGATATGGTGGCCTCCACTATGGCGGCTGGAAATAGGGTTAGGGGAAGGGAACGAGAGAGGTGAGGAAAGAGGAAAGGTGGGAAATTGGGCCTCCGGCGCTCTGGGTCGTTGACGTTTCGGACACAATAAGTTCGGACACAGTGGCCGAATTGACACTTTTAAATTTTATTTTATTTTCTCTGTCGTTTCGGACACTGCCTATTCATAGTAGCTGCTTAGTACAGCCAGAAAAAAAGGTTTAAATAAAATCTGCATAAAAATCTTTTTAAAGCGGCGTTTAAGCTGTAATAAGTATAGTACTTAGTCTATCGAGCGAGATAGACCTATGCGAATAAAAGAGATAGTGACTTTGCTATGAGTCTATTACCGCATTTGGGTTAGCTACTGCATTTGAGCAAATCATTATTCAGACCCGATTGCTAAGGCGCGTGCCATTTTAAAGAAAAAAATTAAAATAAATTAAAAAAAGTTACAATTTTGAAAGTTATTAATTGTTTTTTTTTGTACTTGTATAAACCTGTATAAAATATGTCGCATGCTTTAAAATATATTAGGCGGAAGAAAAGGATTTCAACATTAAGGTATCGCTGGATGTTTTTGTCTAACCCTACAAAACAGGATATTTTATTAGTGTCCGAAACGTCAGTAAAAACATTCAAACATCAAAAAAAAATAATTTGTCGATTGGGTCAAAGTGTCCGAACATTTTGTATCCGAAACGTCACCCACTCGGCGCTCTCACTCACCGAGCGAAACGCAGTAGTTCGGATACTACCTACTACTTTTACGTCGATCTTCTATGAGAGAGTAGTACTTCCCCGGACGATCCGGCCCATTCATGCTGAAACCAGCGTGGATCTACTACCGTCATTTTGCATTAATTTGAAAACAAACAGTAATATTCTTAAGACTGGTTTGATTTGTCTGTACATTCTACCCAACCAGTAGAATCACCCCATAAAATGCAATCATGCTTTTGAACATAGCCATTAGGTACAAACATTTAACATTTCTATTCTACGCTCTTACGGGTAAGACGACCATTCGTTAACTCGTTGTAAGGCTACTGAATCCACAAATATCGCAAATCAGACTTATCAAATGGACTTTCATTTGCAGCTGAAAAGGATAGCATCGAGGTCATTGTCCTATACTGAAACATGCCAGCTTAGAACTTTACAATACATTATCGAAGTTAGGCTACTGTGTACTTGTTATATTTATATATTTTTTAAAAAGCAGCGCCCCATGTCTTCGCCCGTGCGTAAAATGAGTTTTATCTCCCTCGGGCACCAGACCGATTTTCGGGATAAAAAGTAGCCTATGCGTCTCGGGCGTCGATTCTATCTACGTACCAATGTCATCGAAATCGGTTCAGCAGCTTAGGTGTTGAGTGGTAACAAACACACACACGCACACACACCCTCTCACACACACGATTTCTGCCAGGCAAACTTTATTCATATTTTTTTCTGTATTGTTATACTGAATAGTGTGTAAGTGTTAGTTAAATAACGTTTAGATTAGGCGAGATAAATTCTTTTACCGACAGGAGCTATAGTACGGCACTTCACGATTTACTATCTATTAAATATTGTATCTAATAATATTAAATTCAATTTATTTTTTAATTGCGAAATATGGGTTACATTACATCTAACTAGGTTCTTAGCATGCAAAAGTTATTGCGAAATTTAATTTAATATGTCATTATCAAATTAAGTTATACGTATCTTTCTTTTGTTTGCCCGCCAAGCCAAGCATGTCGCTCCACCTTATCTGTTGTGAATTTTTCTTCTAGACAGTGAACGTCTTTTGAACAAAATGTTGATGTTAGTTCGAATCAATCAAGCATCTTTACTAGTATTATAAATATAAAACTCGCTTAACTGAAGTGTTTGTAATGGCATCAAAAGTGTTCCCTTCCGTGATGTCGTTTCAAACAAACTAGGTATCTTTAATTATTATATAAAGCAGAAAGTAAAAGTTTGTTTGTTTGTTTGTTCCTTTGAATATCTTAGACTACTAGTCGGATTTAAATAACTATTTTTGCGTATGATAGTCCAGTTCTTGAGGAAGGTTGTAGGTTATAGAACATCAAGCTACTGGTGACGGGAGCAGATTAGTAAGCAAAGACACGGACGAAACCGCGCCGCGGAATGCTAGCATTGAATAAAAATGAGGTATGAAATTGAAACGTTGTAGCTTGTAAATCTGGGGTAATACATCAAGTCACGTGCAATAAAAGTGTTGAAAGGCATGTAAATTATGTACCTTCTAACTTGTTCTGCGTTTAACTTTTATATTGGTAAAACAAACGATATTAACCTAACTTTATAACAGAAATATTACAAGTAATACTGATATTTTTATGAGTTTTTTGTTGGTTAATATAAATATAAAGAATAAGAAATACAATTTGTTCAGACAAACATCAAATCAAATCATCAAATCAAATAATTTATTTGCGTTGTACAGGTACATATAGTTGTTACATAAATGGTGCATTAGTTCACTGTACACTACCTTTTCAGGTGTGCAAATTTTATCGTGAAGAATGTAGGTGCTTCATATTATACAAACAAACAAAATAACTATTCTGTTCTATAGTCTGATCAATTACAAATAATTCTTATACATGCAATAGCAATATTCAATAATTCAATAATAATACCTTCTAAGCACATCAATATAATTCTATTTAAAGCATTCTAATAGTCATTCAATGGTCAATATAATTACAATTTAATCTCTAATGTCGGTAATAAAATCATTTATTGAATAATACGGCTTATCTGTTAAATATGTTTTAAGCATTCGTTTAAATACATTAATGTCAGTAACACTTCTTATTTTATTTGGTATCCTATTATTTATTTTTAGGGCCATACCAATAACATTTTTATGGAACAGCGCCGCGCCGTGGTGTGAGGTGGTATATATATTTTGTTACACTGTCTCTTGCTATTTAGGTTTTGAAATAAAATTGGATGTGATTTAACGAAAATGGCGAGCTCATAAACATAAAGTGATGGGCGAGTTACACCTTTAATTCTTTAAAATGAGCCTTACAGCTGGCTGGTAGTCTTAACTTACAAACTGCTCTCACGCACTTTTTTTGGGCCTTAAAAACTTCTTCCCTGTCAACAGAGTTCCCCCAAAAAATGATGCCATATCTTAAAGCCATATACATAAGCATTATAAGCAGTCAGTACAGTACTTAGACTTACAACTTTACAAAGCATATATAACGCGTAAGAGAACTTGTTAAGTTTTTTGCATAACAAGTCGACGTGCGTCCTCCATGACATGTCATCATCAATCCATAGACCTAGAAATTTTTGTGTATTTCACTTTGTAATCTGCTGTACTGTATACTTAATTCACCACGGCTTTTATAATATTGGCTAGTTATTGTCCCACTGCAGGAAAAGGCCTCTTCTCATACAGAAAAGACAGCATTGATCGCCGCGCTTGCTCAATACGGATTAGCCATTTCTGATTAGTTTATGTTTTGTTTCTTTCCTTCAGTCAATAATGTCTAGATAAATTTAGGTATGGTACATTATATGACTTCAAAAAGTTACATTGGTACATACCCGGATTCGAACCTCCGACCTCGTGTTTTAAGAAGCGGGTGCCTTCATCACTGGGCCATTACGACATTGCACGAGGGTTTAATATTATATATGTTGTCTTATGAAATGAAATGAAATGAAATGAAATATATGTTTATTCATATAGATTAATTAAATTAACACTTATGAACGTCAAAGTTTACAAAATGTCAGCAAATTAACCTACAGCCAGTTCGCTGACGAAGTAGAGCCATGAGAAGAACTGGCAAGAAACTCAGGCCACTCTTTTTAATCGCCAGGTTATTACAATTTTTGTAAGTTACAGTTTCAACTAGCATGCAAAGTGACGCAGGCAATACACTTAACTCTATAGATACTTAATTACTTACAGCTTTCTATGTTGTAAAGAAAAATTAAGAAGTAAAATGTGTGCTTTACAGGTTGCCTCAATTTGCATAAAAAGGTAAAGGCAACATGTGAACTGTGATAAATGTTTCTATGTAGGTATTATATAAACTGCTGAACTGGACACCCGTTTGGTGCAAAAACGAGGTATCAGTTGTTTAAGGCTGTTAGATACCTGTGTATAACGTGTGATGAATATACCCACAGTAAACTTCCTGTTCATTTACATAATTATCTATAAACCTACTTTGTTTTTCAAATGTATTACTATGCACCAAATAAATGTTTCTTTCTTTCTTTCATCCCATCCACGTAAAACCTTACTGCAGTATGAAGCCTGTCTTGCAGTAGACATTTTATTTGTCAAATTAAAATGCAGATGAAGAACGTAATAAAGTCAGACTAAAATTAAATTGTGAGAAAAAAATCAAAGATCTTTTCGTCAAATTGAAGCCAAATGATAATAAAGTTGTGGAAATGATTGCGGCAAAAACATTCCATTAGGATCGGACGATGTCTAAGAGGAGGAAAACAATCTAACAATTTATCGGGAACAATATCATGAGGCTTTTTGTGTGACTATAAAAAGAAAAACACTACGTTAACTCACGCATTTACTTCTGCCGAGTTTATATTAAGTAAATATTTGGTTTAAACGCCAAATAAGCCCTATTTGGTGTGTGTAAAGACTTATATCTATGTACAAAAAAGAAAAACAGTACTTGTGGTTCAAAACATAATGGCCTGCTTCTTGCAAGTTTTTTTTTATTTTCTTAGGGCCTAGGCATAAATGCTAATAGAATAATTTAAAAAATGTATCTATAAAAATGTAAAAAATGTAATCCCATACTTTTTTTTGTGTATTCTATTTTATTCTACTCGTTAGCAGTTACACTTTTAGCTATCTTGTACGGTCACTTACAGCCGCAGCATTTTTGAACAAAATCAAAAGTGCGACCTTTTTTAACAGCAATATTTCTGCAATCTTGACCGAGGCATAAAACGTGCCCAGCTTGGGCCTGCTCATAAAACATACACATTTATCATCACTTTGCAAAAGAATGAGATTCTTTTCACTGTTTATTTATTTTTTATTCAAATATACCCCGGGATTCGCTTATGAATACTTACCGAAGTAAAAAACGGGCCTTCCGATATTTACTTTATGTTTTGCTATTCAATATAATTCAAAGGAAAATATGTTTTATTTTATAAAAAATTCTTCACCTTATTGCGTACTAAAGATTGTGTACATGTACAATTTGTGCAACCTGTCGAAACGCCAAAAAATAATATGTTAAATAGTCATTTCTAGTTCAATCATTTGAGTGTTTCTTACATGAACATACATGATTCTTACACTTTCTTATTCTTAAATTATTATTTATTCCTAGCACTCTTAAATAATACAACACTTTAAAACCAAAGTAAAACAAATTAAGTAATTATAAATTAAAGGCAATCAATCATATCTTACATAATTATTCAAGTGATCAAAGCTCAATAATTAACGTTAAACTACAGAGATCGTCAACATTTTTCACCATTCAACAAAGCCACGAGAATTCGTTCAGCTTGTCGTTCAGGGCAGTCCTTGGTCAATAATTTATCATGTCAAATGGTTGGAGCCCATTGTTCTCTCCGCGATCCTTTATCCGAACTCATGTATATTTTTATTGCCATTGTAGCGGTTTTATCGAGTCATCGCCGATGTTGACGTTTCGTTCCCCAATTTGGTGTTCCAGAATCGGCATATTTAAACAAATAAATGTGTTGATAAGCTTTTGTTTTAATGAACTGATTGTGTGTCCGTTGGTTGTAACAGTTATGTTAAGTGTCTTAAGTTCAATTCACTGCCGTTATAAATATTTGTGTGTTTCACAAATACCTATATAGTTAGAAATTTGGAGCGATCTTTGTGTTTGAAAATTTCGCCGAGATATAATAGGATCTTTCTTTAGGACGAAGGTTGTCTTAAAATATTCAAGAACTATTTTTCAAATCGGTTCATAAATGACCGAGTTCTGTGGTAACAAACATACGACCCGAATCGTTAACCTCCTTTTTGAAGTCGGTTAAAAAAAAGTTTAGTCTAGTAGAAAGGTAAAGTAAAAGTTTTTGGTGCTCTTTTTTCTCTTACGAGTGAGTGAAGAGCGATTCCTTTCTTTTATTATCAGAAGGTATACAAAGGCACTGAACATAATAACAACTGTTTAAATTTACATTCATCATTATAACAATACCGATTATTAAAGTACTTATGGAATGTTATTGTGCCATAAATAATAATATTGTTTGGTGCCAGTTACCACAAATACAAAGCTGATTAGGTCACAAGCAATCTAAGGAATGCATGCAACCAGCCTACGAATTACAATAATGGGTCTAACGTAAAAATGTGACCGCTTATTATATTTTATACGTTTCTTACACGCAACGAAAATATATGTTAAGTATTTTAATAACATGACAGTTTAGGATTAGATAAGTAAACAATAATTACTTTTTGTAAGTTATTTCGAATTCTATACATTAAAAGGTATTGAATTTTGATGAGGTTTGAATAACATACCGAGATATTACATTATAGGTACTGACTTTGACATTAATATTACTATATTTAAATCGTATAATATACTAGCTTTCTGCGGTGTGGTTTCACCCGCGTCTTTGCTTACTGCTCTGTTCCTTGCCAGTAGCGTGATGATACGAAGCCTATAACCTACCTCAAGAACTGGGCTATCATATACAAAAATAACTTTTCTATCCGACTAGTAGTTCTAGAGATTAACAAACAAACTACCAAACAAACTCTTCCGCTTTATTTATTGCATAGATGTTGTTTGTAAAGTAACTTACATTTATAAATATTATGTTCATAACTGTATTTTCTGAACATTCCAGAAAGAAAACAATTAAGCGGTTGCTTATCGTTGTAAGATGGCAATGTGAAGTAAATAAAAAAGGAAGGTCTTCCTTAGGCTTTTTTCCCAATAGCCTAAATACCTATCATTACTCTAAGTGGTAGATATATTTACGTTAAGAGGAAAGTTAGGTAGATCCAGCCTATTTATGCTGTAAGCAGCAAATGATAAACTACAGTAAAAAATAAAGCGATAATTTTTAAAGTTAAATTATACTATTAAATAAAGCGGAAGATTGCTTGTTTGTTTTAAAGCGCTAATCTCTAAAACTACAAGTCAGATTTAAATAACTCTTTTCGCGTTTTATAGCCAAATTCTTAAGAAAGGTGATAGGCTTCATTACGCTATTGGCGACAGGAGCAGAGCAGTAACCAAAGATGTAAGTAACTAGCTTCCCAGATTGCGTGAAGTTTTATTTACTATAAGTACAAGTACTTAGCAAGACCCTGAGTATATCGATCATGCTCCCAAGTCACTTGGGTCCATCTGTCGAAGCTGACCTTTTAGAAGGACGTTCATAATTTTATTACTATGTGTACGTATTAGTTCGCTAATGGAGTTTTCTATTAGATTGAAGTAAGGACTTTGGAACCAAATTAGTTTCACTGAGATGGCTAAGTGGCATGTTCAGCTGTCCGGACAGTCAAATTCAAACTTACTTATCATGTGGCTGAACCTCGAAATGATTAAAATGAGATGTCAGCCAATTTGCTTATGCAAATCCTGACACTAGGTTGACCACTAACCACTGGATATTTGTACAAGCATCACGATATTTCCTTTAAAGAGTAGGCAGAAGTGTACACCTCACGCACGTTTCTAATTTTGTACGTTACTGCGCACAATTGAAGACTCTGCCCTTTTAATAATACTTCAACAGAAATATTCTGAGATATCTGTGTAGTCAACACATTACATTATTTCTTTTTATATTTCAAGCTTTTTTACGTTTCAAAGTTTTATTAAAGTGCACATAACATCACAGAATGACCAATCGTAACCGTACTACTATTACCACTTGTGCAAGGGTCTACGACATACGCACCTACATAATGTTTATGTTTACATCCACTTTTATATCCAAAAAAGGCCGATAATACTGCACAGACCCTCGTAAAACTACTGGTGAAGATTATTTCGGTACTTTGAATTTGTAATTTTATGTTGGCTATATTTTAGACGCAAAAAGAGATGTAGAAACATTCATACGCTTTTTATGTGAGTCGTGGTATCCTTTTTTTAAAATCGACACATTTTATTTTGTGTTTTATATTATCTTGTTATATAATATTATACTAGCGGATGTCGCGCGGTTTCACCTGCGTGGTTCATATTCCCGTAGGAGTACGAGGATAAAATATTGCTATTTTACTCAGTGATAATGTAGCATTCTAATCCTAAAATATTTTTTGTAATCCGTCCAGTCGTTTTTGAGTTTATTCGTTGCATACAGGAATACAAATCTTTCCTCTTTATAATATTAGTGTAGATTACTGGTGTTTGGATCTTTCTCCAATTTTAAACCACCTATCTCTTCTCGTGTCGTAAGAGAAGACTAAGATAATTTCAGGTAATGGGCGGTAGCTTTAAAATTTATCACAAGTTTTCCGCGACGAGGTTTTAAAAAAACTTTTCCGCTTTATAAAATAGTAAAGATTATTCTGAAATTGACAATCTGTCTCAAGTAAGTGTTCACGATTTCTGTGCGAAAAAAAGTCCCTTGCTCACCCGTAAGATAAAAATGCGCTAGTACTTTACTATAATACTAAAGGTCCGCTGTCGCTTAGCTTCAGTATCAAAAGTTTCATACGATTTCACAACAAACTCCTACGAAAAATATCATAGCTACAGAGTCGTATTGCAACATTCAGATTTAAGAAACACGCTTCAAATATTGAAATCTTGAAAATTACTAAAAAAAATTGCAAAACGTAATATAATATGAATATATTCAGCAAATAATAATAACACAGAAACGACACAACGTTATCTAGTCCCAAAATATGTTAAGATGAAGCTTGAGATATAAGTTCTAGGATACGCATAAACAATAAAATATTTCATTTTTATAAATACATCGATACTTTCATAGTAATATGATAAATGCGAAAGTAACTCTGTCTGTCTGTTACGCTTTCACGCCTAATCTACTAAACCGATTTTGATGAAATTTGGTAAAGAGATAGACTAGACCTTGGAGAACAATATAGGCTGCTTTTGCAAAATCTTTTATTACGAAAATGGCGTGAAAGGGTTGAAATAGGGGATGAAATTTTGCATGAAAAATGTGCATGTAAATCATTAAAATTTTATGCAATGATCGACATTCACGCGGGCAGAGCTGTGGGGAACAGCTAGTAATACATATAGAAACACCCAGACCAAATATTGTAGTTAAAGCACAGCATGAGTGCTAGATTTTTGTTCGCTAGGCTTCCCATAATAAGAAGAAAACCTATTGCCATATATTGGATTTAGTAATAATATCGTTCCTCCCGCAAAGGTTATTACATACATTGTTTCCTACATATTATGTTGTGTAAGAGAAAAATATTTTTATTAAAGATAAAAATCCTTTGTGTGATAATAATATCTGTATTAGAATGTCTTATAGACTAACAAGCTTTTATCCGTTATTTGAGTTAGTAACGAGTATCATGAATGAATTAAGACTTGAAGAAAATACGGTAGTAGATTCACGCTAGCTTCAGCATGAATGGGCTGGATCGTCCGGGGAATTACTACCCTCTCATAGAAGGTCGACGTAAGAGTAGTAGTATCCGTACTACTGCGTTTCGTTCGGTGAGTGAGAGTGCCGGAGACCAATTTCCCCCTTTTTTTTTCAAATCAATCTTTTCACCTACCCCACTCACCTTCACGGTAGGCAGCGGCTTCGTAGAGTCTGCTTTTGCTCCTGCAATGCTAAGGATCCTGAGTTGTCCATGAGCGACAGCTAACACTTACCATCACGTGGGCTGTTAAGTCATCTGCCATTGTCGGTCACTTAACTTGATGAAAGCGCTGGCATTAAAGAAGTCTTTGATCGACAGTTAACACTCATCATCTAGTAAAAAATAAAACAGTAAGAGGGTTTCAAATAAGGTCAAGTTAGGGACGCAAGTCTTTACAACTAATAAAAAAACATTATAGAAAAGTTTTACAATAACATTTCTTTGCTACAAACTTCCTCCATTTAAGAAACCAAATAAAAAGTACGGAAACTTTTTGAAGCACAAAGTTAATTTATGTTTATATGTGTACAGAACAAGGTCAATATCGCAACAACAGAAGTGAACTATCAAAGCCATTCCTTACGTTTAATTACGTAGCTTCAAACGCCGAAGCCAAGGGTCTCTCTCAACACACACATAGAGAGAGTACGCATCGCCCTAGGCTCTTTACACAATAACATGTTAAACGATGCGACAGCTACACGGTATTTCTTTTATCTTGCATATTACTGAGATGGAACATGAAAACATCAATCCATGTAGGTAAAGTCGACCACATATTTGCGTTACCACTTCTAACAAAAAAATCGATCAAAATAAAAATTTTATAAGACTTATTCCGTCAGTGACTATAGTCACTGTACTGAGGCCCTAGACAAGTGTCAAAGATTTTTATTCTTAGAATAGATAAAAAAATGTATGAGATTGACATAAGCGTTGGTGTTAGCTTATGTCAATCCAATACATTTTAATCTATTCTATAAATAGAATAGAAATCTTTGACACTTGTCTAGGGCCTCTGAAGTAAGTTGCAAGCAAAAATAGACATTATTGTTTTGTGATACGCAAACGACATTTACTTTAAGAGTGGTAAAGCAATTTTATTAGTCGACTATAATCGAAAATGGCAAAGAGGCTTTTTGGACTAACTTTACATTAGAGTTCAGTTTTCCCCCCTAAGGGGAATTTACTCAGGGGTGATTTGTGGAATAAGCCGTTATAGATCTTGTGTCCTGAAAATCTTCCTAGCTATTATTTAGATTCAGAGATATATTTTCAAGAGATGTTCCTACCCGAGAATCTCAGTGATGAAGCTATGATCTATTCATAATATTTTCTGAGATCCAATGTCATAGGTCGGAACCGTCCCGTGTCGCCATCGTATCGTTTGCTATAAAGATTTTTGTCGAAGTCGGTATTAAGACATAACGCAGAGCCCTCATATCCTCCTATACGTGATTCCGAAGCGATAAGCGCGGGCTAATGTGAGTAGTTTCCGTATCTCGGGACTAGGGGCTAATCCCGTGAGATCCCCTCAATCGCTTATCGACAAATCGAGAGATTTTGCACCACACTTCAAATATTTTTATGTTATTCGTGTTGGACAACTGCTTTTTGTATTTCATGTTGTATTTCGTCGTTTCAAAAATATTTGTACCGAGTTCGGATTAGCTTTGTATTCGTTATTCATATATTTGTAAAGTCCTACTTATTTTAAAAACGCGAAAGATTGTATAAATGTGTAAAATTCTTTCACGCAAAAATTTTGATAAAATATATTAAAGCCATTTTTCTATAACTTATGTATATGTACTCGTTATTTCTTAAAATAGATATTCAAATGATAATGTTTCAATATTCATGGGTAAGGCAACGTTTTATGTGTACCATAAACTCACTGAACTTAACACGCACTGTTTTATTTCTCAGTTTTATCGATAACTACATCTTTCACATAGCTACTGTCACACCATAATATATTTATATGTAACACTAGCTGACCCGGCGAACTTCGTTCCGCCTAACAGTCAATCAACATTACTTTATTTTTCTAAAATAAACGTAGTTACTTCTTATTACATCAGCTACCTGCCAATAAAAGTCCCGTCAAAATCGGTCTAGCCATTTCAGAGATTAGCCGGAACAGACAGACAGACAGACAAAAATTTAAAAAAAAAATATTTCGGTGTATATATATATATTCATATACATGTAGTAAAAAACGGTTATTTCAATATTACAAACAGACACTCCAATTTTATTATATGTATAGATAAACCCATATCAAAAGGTCACATTTCTAAACAAATTGTTCAATTAATAAATTACTGTAATCATGTTTTCAAGACATTTATATGGCAATTAATTATACAAATACTTGAACTGAACTAAGTTTTATATTAAATGTATACAATTATATAAAACTGAAGAGTTTGTTTCTTTGTTTGAGAGCGCTTTTTGCGTATGATGCAGTTCTTGAGAAAGGTTACGCTATGTAACGATTCACGGTAGTAGATCCACGCTGATTTCAGCATGAATGGGCCGGACCGTCCGGGGAAGTACTACCCTCTCATAGAAGATCGACTTAAGAGTAGTAGTATCCGTACTACTGCGTTTCGTTCGGTGAGTGAGAGCGCCGGAGGCCAAATTTTCCACCTTTCCTCTTTCCTCACCTCCCTCATTCCCTTCCGCTAACCCCATTCCCAGCCGCCATAGTGGAGGCCATCATACCAGCAGTTTAAGACGATGGCTTTTGGTATAGTGGCCGCCACTTCTGGATTCCACTGACTGCTTACCATCAGGCGGGGTGGAGTCACTTTGGTAGGCTATAATATAAAAAAAAAAGTAACATCACGCTAATGGCGACGGGTGTAGAGCAGTAAGCAAAAACGCAAGTGAAACCGCGCCGCAGAAAGATAGTGTTTACAATAAACTAATAACAATTTAGTGATTATAAACCTTTAAGTTAAAGGCTTTAGATAACCTAATTCGTTCTTTGTAAGTATAGTTTGTTAAACCACTTTACACCATCCTTAAGTCAGAGGGTGTGGGTGGTGGGTGGTTGGGTGAATGGGTGGATCAAAGCCATCATCTGCATAGCGGATGAGGCTGGAACTAGCCGCCTAATGAGATCAGCTCAGTTCGACGATCTCGTCTGTAATGGCGGGCTTCAAATGCATAGTGTGAAACTTGAGTGGCTTAATATTTACATATTGTAATAGTATTCCGGATTTACATATTTTATTATACTAGAGATTTATACGCTGTAGTAGATGTTGGATATATTTTATGATAAATAAATTCTTTACGCGTAACGATTGACATTTTTAATTGTATTCTGAAATTTGATCAAATATGTGTGCATGAACATGATTATTTGCACTGGTCTGGATGTTTCTATATAAAATGCACCTACGTATTTACAAAAAAAAATTAAGTATGTTTATCCGCATTCTAGAACATATATCACGAACTATTTACATATGCTTATTTAAGTACTACTGAGCACTATATAGTTGAATTATTAAAAAAAGACCTGATATAAGAGTATTAATCCTTATGTGACTCGGAGGTAATACAAAATGTCCTTTTTTGATCATTATATTACATAATATTATCGTTATGGTTATGTCCTAGTAATGTGCGTAGGCAGAATAAGGTTATTGCGTCATGAAAAGGGTGTTTGATTCGTGTACTAGAGTTTTTGAAGTGAAATTTTCTAGTCCAAATTAGTATTTATATTATGAAAGCATAACTGATGGATAAAAGCGTTCAAGTAGCTGTACTTGGGTGACAAGACCAACAGTTTTTTATTGTACTGTAATCTTACACCCACTATCACTGGTAAAAACAGGTCAGTGACCGTTACCAATTTTGCTTTACACCTTACAAGAGACGCGTTGTCGCGACAATCAATCCTACGACGACATGTCACAGATGATAAATTGTTTCACGTCATTATTTTATCAGCACTACGGTTGTGGTGTTATCGGACAATGAACTCGCTTCATATTTCTTGTACCTAGAGTGACTAATGTGTACGAAGATAGAACACTAGCAAAACGTATACCTTATTTATACAGAGTGTATACGACGGTATGATATTAAATGCAATTACGTATAGTATGTGACATTATAAAGCGAGACAAAAAAACAACTAAATATCTTACATAGTTTAGACACAAGACTACTTTTTTAATTTCTTTAATTCTGATTATTTTGTAAGTACGTCAAACGTCACTGACTTAAGTCATAATTCACGTCGAAGGATAAACGTTGCCGCTCATTACAGATCAGTGAACCTGTAATAATAAATGGTGTATTACT
Organism: Parascotia fuliginaria; assembly: GCA_963082885.1. Classification (NCBI taxonomy): domain Eukaryota; kingdom Metazoa; phylum Arthropoda; class Insecta; order Lepidoptera; family Erebidae; genus Parascotia; species Parascotia fuliginaria. The sequence continues at coordinate 621,166 of OY720180.1, read as the reverse complement.
TTGTTACTACTAAAATATTATTTATTTTGTTACAAAATTTTAAATTTTTGTTTTTCGTCAAATCATTTTTGTGATTAATTTGAAATCATTATACGGACTAGTAGCATCTACTTTTTCATTTAATATCAAACCGTCGTATACACTCTGTATACAGATTATATACTAAGTATACAATTTTAACAAAACAATACAAAATGTGTACTTAACTGTTCAAATATGGCTCGGGCATCATGTCATTTAAAATTAATATTAATACAAAAAAAAACATTTAATAAATTATGTCAAAATGTATCAATAAATTAATGTCAAAAAATTATTTGATAAAGCATGTCATTCATAATAATCATAAAAAATGTCATTCATACAATAATTAACAATAACAACTTATACCAATAAAGGATTATTGGTATGAAAAGAGGCACCCTGTATGGTAGAAACGGACAAATTCGAGAGCTGTTTACAATAATAAGCTTGATACGAAATACACTTAAATTTATGTTAGCTTTAAAACATGCATAAACTTACTCCATTTAACATTAATTACTTATTAAAACAATGTAAGTAAATTGTGTCTGCAAAGTAACTATAAATACTAACAAAGTCTACTAAACAATGAATTATGAGAATTTATGCGTAGCTACGTCGTAGCACCGCGCACCGTAGCGCTACGAACAACCGTAGCTACATCTACCATTTTATTGAAAACATTTACTAATAAAATTTATTGTATCCTATGGTGCCAATACTTCTTTCAAAGGACTTTATTGTAAAAAACTGTTAACGTACTTCTCTCTTATTCTTATCATTTTTATATCCTTCTTTAAATGAGACTAGCTTACGGTTTCACCCGCGTCTTTGCTTACTGTTCTGCTCCTGTCGCCATTAGCGAACGCAAGAATTTTTCAAATTCGAGAGATGGTGCCAGAGATTAGCGCGTTAAAACAAACAAACAAACTATTCTGCTTTATATAATAGTATAGAAGAGATCTTCCTATAATGAAAATACGGTAGGTAATTTCAAAAAAAAAATTAATATAATTAATATTCATATAAATGTAAAAAAAATTATGTGTTAAAATGCAACACAAACAAAAACATCTGAGTAGCTAAAGTCCATAGTTGTCGTTGGTAGTGATTGCGGACCCCAGGGGGTACTTATATCGCTGTAGCCCAGGCCACTGGGGCCAGCGCCGTGGGGGACATATTTACTATTAAATACCGACATGAATTTGATATATTTGTGCTATTCCATATTGAGGTCACGCTACAGATTTACTTGACATCGATTTGGTTTTATATGAACTATTCTCTTAACGGTCTGATATAGTCGATTCATTATTAGTTAAGAGCTGGTGATTACTTTTATTATTATATAAAATATAGCAAAAAGTAAAAGTAATGTTTGTTTTGATATGAATATAACGAGTTTCGTACGTAGTAGATCGACGCTGGTTTCAGCATCATCTGAAGAAGTACTACCCTCTCATAGAAGATCGACGTAAGAGTAGTAGTATCCGTACTATTGCGTTTCGTTCGATGAGTGAGAGCGCCGGAGACCCAATTTCTCCACTTTCCTCAATCCTTTCACCTACCCCACTCCCTTCACGGTAGGCAGCGGCTTCGCGGAGTCCCTGGCATTTCAGGGGCAATGTGCAACGCTAGAGACTCTGAGTCGTCCATGAGCGACAGTTACCACTTACCATCACGTGCGCTGTTAGCTCGTCTGCCACGGCAATAAAAACACAAATATGTTGATGTTCGTCATAACACTTTGTGTAATAGATCGTTGATGGTTTTCAACATGAACAGTCTAAATCGACCTTAGAAGTCGACTTTAAAGCGGAAGAGTTTATTTGTTTGAACGCCCTAATCTCTGAAACGACCAGTCAGATTTGAATAATTCTTATACGTTGAATAGCCCAGTTCCTGAGGAAGATTATAGGCTATGTAACATCACGCTACTAGCGACGGGAACAGGGCAAAGACGCGCGTGAAACCGCGTTGCGCAAAAGCTAGTTATACATATTTGGCATGCAAACATTCTCGAACCGAAGGCGAACGCCATTATTATCGGTAGCTTATGTCAATCCCAAACATTTTATAATCTATTTTATAAATAGAATAGAGATTAATGCTACTTGTCTATCGCCTCTAAACGGTCGATAACAAATGTGTGCTATAAACACTTCGGTGCAAACATAACTTCACACGCAGACCCATAAGGCTCTACACGTGATGCTTCTTTAACACGCAAGTAAGACAAATAGTGCACAATATAGCCTAGTACAGGATGATCTGTAGAACATTTACATTGAGATCTTAGCTAGGTATTGATATAATTCGTGGATAAGAAATTATTATTGTATTTTTTATTTATGTTTATATCATGGTGTAGGCTATTATTAATAGACTAGCAGTATTACGTTTCTTGTAATATTTTGTGCAGTATTTTTATTATAATCTCGCCTTATTATGTTTTCGTTCATCCATATATTATGACTTGCTTTCCGCGGCACGGTTTCATCCGCTTTTTGTTCAATACTCTGCTCCCGTCGCTAGTAGCGTGATGTAACATAGCCTATAACCATCCTCAGGAACTGGGCTAGCTAACAAAAAAATAATTTTTCAAATCCGACTGGTGCTTTCAGAGATTAGTGCGTTCAAACAAACATACAAACTCTTCCCCTTTATAAATAGTATAGATTACGTAAAAAGCTATGTAAATATTATTTTTACGGTAGTAAGGATTTACTACTTTAAATAATTACTTTTAAAGTTTCGCGTTACATGATACAATTTACAAAATATATGAGAATTCACGCGATCACGCATTAGGTAATTACTTATCTTATTTTGCATGACGTTTCGACTAGGTTACACCGGCTGTGGTCGCAAGCAGTCTGATGAGGCGATGTCACGGCTCCGTATGCGAAGTAGATTCTAGATCTACCCTCACATTTTGCTACTTTAAAATCGAATAGTCGTACGTTTTCGCACTTAAATTAATGCTATAAACCAAACTATGACTAAACTAGCTATAAAATACCACGATAGTAGATCCACGCTGATTTCAGCATGAATGGGCCGAATCGTCCGGGAAAATACTACCCTCTCATAGAAGATCGATTTAAGAGTAGTAGTATCCGTACTACTGCGTTTCGTTCGGTGAGTGAGAGCGCCGGAGGCCCAATTTCCCCCATTTCCTTTTTCCTCACCTCCCTCATTCCCTTCCCCTAAACCCATTCCCAGCCGCCATAGTGGAGGCCACCATACCAGCAGTTTAAGACGATGGCTTTTGGTATAGTGGCCGCCACTTCTGGATTCTACTGACTGCTTACCATCAGGTAGGGTGGAGTCACTTTGGTAGGCTATAATATAAAAAAAAAATATAAATTATACACCTTCATCGTTTCTTCACAGAATGGCTTTATTATGTTTTCATAGCATTGTTTTTGCAGTGCCTAAAGACCATTATTTATGTCTTACGATAAACTTGTTTAAAATCTAAGTTGTAAACTAAATCAAAGAAGATGAAAAAGTGCCACTGCTAACTAATATCGCAAATCCGCAAAAAGTTTCTCAAATTCAATATTTTGAAGAGGAATTTGTTTAACAGTAGAAGTCTTAATAGGTTATTTTTATCCTAAAATTAACTTTTTCAAACAATACAATATATATTATAAATACAGTAATCAAAATAAAAGTCTGAAGCCGGGGATAGTGACAAATACATTGCAGTTCCGTTTCACGTTACTTGTTTTAGACCTCTTGGTCTTTTGTTGCGTCCGGTTTGGCTGGATTATTTCATCCAGCCCAACTCCGCCCAGAAGCGCAGAAGCTTCCTGGGATCTTCGCAGGCTTCGCGGAGAGACCTCGGGTTGCCGAGGATTTGTGCCCGATGTGTCATCATGTGTCCAGGACTACGTGGGCGACGGTTTCATCGTGCTCTATGCATGCTCTGCACAGAGGACTGTCGGTAATGCCAGGTCCTTCCTCTTCCTCGTTTCACGTAAATATTGTATTAGCTAATGTGCGAGGCATTCGTGAATCGTTTCACAAATAAATTATTGAAACGGTACCTATGTTTTCATCGAGTTAGCTCAAACAGAGATTTATTCTGCAAATTGGAAATCCCTACAGCAGCATTTTCTCACCGGTAATAGAGTAAATTATTTTGTACGTAAAATGAACAGCGCTTCTGGTATACAATCTAAGAAGTAAAATTTTATATTCTTTTGTTTGTTTCGCACAACATTCCGCTCGTTCTCACTGTTCTGAGGCGTAACCTAACAGTTTTATAGACTTTGAAGAAATAACTAAGCCGCCGTAAAGAGAACGGAAAGAGGGGAGTAATTAAACTTCAGGAATAGTCACGAAAAGAAATGCAGTAGCACTTTACGTCAATCTATATTATTATATAAAGTAGAAAAGTTTATTTGTTTGAACGCACGACGAAATCTTAGAAACCACCAGTCATTGCCACCAGGATTTGAATAATTCTTTTTGTTTTTAATAATAATTTATTTATTATCAAAACAAGATTGTAGTACAAGGTGTCTCAAAAGAAATTTTATATTTAGTGGATCGATTAAAAAAAAAGTAAGCCGTATATAGAAAAACTGTTTATTAATTTTTAAAATACACCTTTTGGGGATTTATTTCTTAAAAATAACATTGTCTAAATGTAGACCCTCGCGTTCCCGGCACTCATTTAATCGAACAGTAAAATTACTTATGACGGCACGGCAGGTGGACTCAGGGATGGCTGCCATTTCATGACGGATATTTTCTTTCAAATGCGCCAGTGAAGTCGGTTGATTCGCATAAACTTTAGATTTAAGATAACCCCATAGAAAAAAGTCCATAGGGGTCAAATTAAAAAAATTTAAATTTAATTTTTAATTTTTTAAATTAAATTTATCCAACGTTGTTCCAGTCTCTTCAAACTTCTTAACCCAATTTCGAATAAGAGGAATGCTTGGCGCATCATTTAAGTGACGAAAACCTCGAATACTACAGAATTTTCTACGCGCTACAGTCGCCGAATCACCGTTTTTGTAAAACTCTCGCACGCACAACGCACGGTCTGCTCCCGAGAAACGCTCCATAGCGACTGAATTCCCAAGAGCCAGGCTACCGATTGACATAACCCCCGCGCCCCTCGGATACGTTGCGTTCACGCAGTAAGCTAGCTAAATATAAAATTTCTTTTGAGACACCTTGTACATTAAGTATTATATTTTTTTGATAACGCTGTTCTTGAGGAAGGTTATAGGCTGTATACCATCACGCTATTGGTGACGGGAGCTGAGCAGTAACCAAAGACGCGGTTGAAATCGCACCGCGAGAGGGTAGTATACAATACGATGATAGACGATTCTCCGGTCAATGCCACCCATTAATATTTAAAACAGCATAATCTACTTCTAATAAAAAAACATAGCTAAGTATAGTTAGTGATATTATGTAAAATATTAGGGATTAGTGGATATTACAAACATGAATGAAACTGTCACGAAAGCGAAGAGAATTCATAAGAGGCTTATTTTTAGAAATGTATTAATTCGTACTATGTAGGTGATGATAGTTAACTATGTATTTACAGGAAAGGACCAATCATCTTTACTATTTGACATAAAGAAGACTTTAGATGATGTAATAAATTGGTTGACATTAAATAATTTAAAAATTAATTTAAGTAAGACACATATAATGACATTCAAGAATAGAAATCCTCTACTTACATTTACTGACATACAATATAAAGGTGAAACAATACACAAAGTTGAAACGACAAAATTCTTAGGACTAAATATAGACGATGCACTTAATTGGAAGGTACATGTTGAACAACTCTGTTCAAAATTGAGCAGTCAGTCATATGCACTGTCTATGCTTACAAAAAAATTAAACCAGAGCGCAGTACTGACAGCATATCACGGCTATGTAGGCTCGATATTAAGATATGGAATAATGTTTTGGGGTGGTTGTGTGGAGAGAGAGCGAGTATTTAAGTCCCAAAAAAGGTGCGTAAGAGCAATATGTAACCTTCAACAAATTGACAGCTGTATACCATATTTTAAAAATCTGAAAATATTAACTGTACCGTGTCTTTATATTTATGAATTAATAGTGTTTGTTAGAGCCAATCTAAACATGTTTGAAAATTATAATAGTAAACGACATCGTCATAAAGTCTGTTGTCCTTAACATAATAGTGCATTAATGAACAAAAGTGTGTTCTGTATGGCACCTGCTGTTTACAATCATCTACCTAAATCCTATTTAGAGATCACGAGTTTTAATACATTTAAATATAAGGTCAAACAGCTGTTACTGGAAAAGGCCTACTATAGTGTAATGAATATTTAAAAGATGACATAGTATGAGTCAATTAATATTTAAATGTAAAAAATTTTTAATCTATTATATATTTGATAATAACACTCTTGCAATATAATGTATTAGTTTATAAATTATTATTATTTGAAATTACCTAACAATGTGCCTACTCTTATTTGACATTTTTAACTTATTGACATTTTTAATTTATATTTTTGACATTACCATAATAGCTTCACAACCACATATATTGCATGCCATGAGGCGGAATTTGGAGAAACTAATTATATTTATTGTTACTAACTTATTGTATGTACCCATTTTCGCAATAAATAAGTTTGAGTTTGAGTTTGAGTTTTATGTATTTGCTAGTTATTAAAATTACGAAGCTTTTTCTATATAATTTCTGTTATCATTTTGCTTTTGTTAAACAAAATTTGGATTGAATAATGTAAGTAAACGTTATCTGTGTGCCTAAACGTTGAGTTGTTTACCGTTTGCAAGCGCTGAGTAAAATAATTAGCGTGACCCCGCGCCGTTCTATCAAAACTCTTTGTATTCCATTGTTTATTATAATTAACCGAATGCGTCTTTATGTCCTGCATTCTATGCATAAAAACGTTATGATGGATTCTACTTAAGTGGTCAATTCTTTCTTTAATTAGAAAGAAAGAAAAATAAGAAAAGAATATACATTTATTTTGCTCTCAAACAACCTATTAACAAGTCAACTTAATTAAGTAAGAAACAAAATTGGTTTTAGCTCAGCTTTTTGCTACCTCTTCATGGAATAGGTAACGCTGTAACACAAAATCATATACATATGTTTCACAAATATAATGATGTACAAAAGCGAGCATAACTCAATAATGAGTGCCAATTAAATGAATTTGTCAGATCAATATTATTCATTATTAGATATGGAACCAGGGATGGATCGCCGCATGAAAGTTTGTACGCAATATCTACTACTATTTTTATTTTATAATATTGCATGACATGCGATGTATCAGGCGTAGATGCTAGGATCAAAGTCCATTGTTTTTCTGATGAATCCTCCAGAAAATTCAAAGGTCTATGATCAAATACCAAGTTAAAAATGCAATTAATAATTATTATAGTATATAAGTACGTTTATCCGCATTATAGAACCCATATCACAAGCTAATATTATATGCTTACTTTGGGTCTAGATGACGTTGTGTGGTTGTTGTGGTATTATTTATTTATTTAATTAATCTTTGTACTTTCATCAAACGTTAGAACTTCAACTAGATAAAAATCACGCCCAATTTCAATATGACCGCAGCTAAATCCTATATATCGTGACTGATACAGGCATATTTGTGTGTGTGATATGAATTTAAAGGTGAATGGGCGACGAAGCGTTCGTACTAAATAATGGAACTTACTCTCTTAAAGCGATGTGGGGCAAGCGTGACCGTAGAAACGATGTGGTCTCAGTAACAGCGGCGAATTGCTGGACATTTTTTTCACTGATTCGCTGCACTATCCATACTAAAGACTACCCTATCTTGTATAGACTACAACTGGAAATTAATATACCTACTGTAAGCATTTCTACATCGACCACCGTACTCAACTTATAAATAATCTAAATCCGCATTTATAAAATGGTAAAACTAAATTCAGTTTATAAACCTTATCATCCTAGGAAGGTTGTATACAACATGAAGACATTTCAAAGTATTAATTTTATATAATTTTTAACCGACTTCAAAAAGGAGGAGGTTATCAATTCGGGTCGTATGTTTTTTTTTTTTTTTCTCATTTTTTTTTGTATGTTTGTTACCTCATATCTCGGTCATTTATAAACCGATTTGAAAAATTCTTTTTTTATTTGAAAGGGTATACTCTGAAATTGGTCCCGTTTTTTTATTATAAGAAATGGTTCAGTAGTTGTATGTTTGTTACAACAGAACTCGGTCATTTATAAACCAATTTGGAAAATTCTTCTTTTATTTGAAAGGGTATACTCTGAAATCGGGTCTCATGTTTTTTTATAAAGAATGGTTTAATGGTTTGGCTTCAATTTTATATTTTATAGCAAAACGTATGCAAGGAGTGAAGACGTGTAAAGCAACACGTAGATGTCTTTTGCGACGAATTTTCTGACATTGACATGCTACAAGTGCGAAGTGATTTTCAAAATTCGTTTTTTGTTAGAAACGAAGTGGCCCTGGATAGGTGACCATTTGTGTCATTTCATTTTCAGCGTCTTCATTCTTTAGAAGCAGTGGACTATGGTTATCACGATAATTTGGTAGTCGTTAACCCAAGTTGGAGGTTTTATGGTCGTGAGAAATTACAACAGCAACGGGCGGCCTTAAACCTGCCTTTACAGCACCACTGTTTATTTTTTGTATATCTATTAGGCGATTGCTCGGTCAGTTAAATTATGATTTTTGATGATTCGTTATTGTTGGTATATCATCACTTTTTTATTTTGGTTTGTTGTTTCTTGGATTCAGGGTTTAGCGATCAGCAAAAGTGTTGACAAGGACTTTATATCTCTATTTACAATCTTACCTCTCGTCTTTACTTTCTTGCAAACGGCGCGGCGCTGTCTCATTTGCACAGCACGTTTCGTAGGTCTACCCATCTATCTATACATATAATAAAAATGTAACAGGTCGCTGTCTGTACATGGAAGATATATGAGAAAAAATATTATTGGGACCTTTATAAACGCAAATAGAACCCAAAACAATTATTGTTAAAATTTTTGTCTGTTTGTCTGTTTGTCTGTTTGTCTGTTTGTCTGTTTGTCTATTAGTCTGTTTGTCTGTTTGTCTGTTTGTCTGTTTGTCTGTGCGTTTGTTCACGCTAATCTCAAAAACGGCTTATCCGATTTAAATATGGTTTTCACTGATACATTGTGGTAAGCTTCACTTAACATTTAGTTTTTGTTTCATGTCAATCGGTTCATAAATAAAAAAGTTATGCCAATTTAAAGAATCACATCGAATATTCGTTAATTTACTACGAAATCTTATAGCAGCAGAGATTTTAACAGGTTGCGGAATAGCTGATAGTGTTTTTATTCCTCTCTAAACAATATTTTGTTTAGTTTTAAACGAGTCCAGTTTCCAGTGAGCCTATGTTTTGCGATGACTAATTAATAAAGCCCAAGGTAAGACACTAAAAGTTGTGGGTGTGGATCTAAATATTAGCTGTTTTTCGCACGGTCAGCTTTTAGTGGCTCTATCACGTGTTAGCATTCCTAGCAGCCTGTATGCTTTGATCCCTGATGGCTAAAAAGGGAACTCATGGGGATGTGAAGAGGCATCAAGTGAGGGGCAAGTGAGAGGTAAGTGAGGGGAAAGTGAGGGGGACGTAAGGGAAAGTGAGGGAAGTGAGGAGTCAGTGAGTGGTAAGTGAGGGGTGAGTGAGTGGGAAGTGAGGGAAAGTGAGGGGAAGTGTGGGGAAAGTGAGGGAGATGGGAGGGAGACGGGAGGGGAGGGCAGGGGAAGGGGAAAAAAGGGGAGAGGAAATGAGGGAAAGGGGAAAGTTATTGTAGTGAAAATTTGCCTCTGTGTATTGTAAATTGTTTTACGGGGGATATCTTTAGGTTAGAGAGTTAGATTAAAAATAGTATGCAAAATATTATTTAAACAATATAAAAATGTCCATTGGAGAAACTATATTCATGCGAGCGAAGCTGAGGGCAGAAGCTATACATATATAAAAACGAAAGGTCACTCACTCACTCACTCTACAAGTGCTAGGAGTTTCAAACTTTGGAAATAGGTGCTCTCAAAGACGGGATTTTGCGAAATTCATTTCCTTGGAGTATAAAGGGGAATAAAATTTGTATAAAGCTTCTATAGTTTTTAAACAGGAGTTTTGATAATACCATTTCCAAACTAGGAACTTCTTATTAAGTGGGAAAATAGGAGTGGCAAGTTTCGTTAAATATCGCAATATTTCGTCTGTTTTAGTGGTAGCGGGTGAATAGATTTAAATCGGATTCGCCTTAGAGACGGATTATACTGATATTTATTACTAATACAATGTACGATTGCCGTAAGATTAGGTAAGAAATATTCTCATACAGGCACACATCTGAATTTTCACGCGAACGAAGTCGCGGGCAACAGCTAGTATTGAATATATTTATACACAATTCATTCCCACTAAAAGTTTAAAAATAAAATTATTTTCAGAAAAAAAATGAAAACCGACTTCAAACAATACCTACATGTTCAATTCTTAACTAAAAAGTAGAAAATAATATTTTAATTACTTCATAGCAAAGAACATTATAGGGAAATCAACGCAATCCTTGATACCTATAATACTTTACTATTTATAGTTTTTAATCAGTTATTTTGGAGTCGGTGCTAGCCAAGAAGGATCATAATGACCTTCATAAAATAACCTACTTACTAGCAAAAATAAGCTACTTGATTAATCTATTAATATAGAATGAAAAACATAGATTTATACAAGAAATCTAACGGAATCTGATAAGTGCGCGTCTAATTTTTTACGTAGGTATATTATTATCTGAACACAACTATCAATGACGTGTGCCTTCACACGTATGACCGCATGACCGCACCGTATGACCGCCGATCGGGTAGTGCACTCAGGCATATCCCCCACGCGTGCCATTACTGCCCCGTGCATTTCAAAAGTTTGTTGCAAAGACAGAATTAAAGATCCTTCTTGGCTGGCACCGACTCCAAAATAACTGATTAAATCTATAAATAGTAAAGTACTATAGGTATCAAGTATTGCGTTGATTCCCCTTTAATGTTCTTTGCTATGAAGTAATTAAAATATTATTTTCTACTTTTTAGTTAAGAATTGAACATGTAGGTATTGTTTGAAGTCGGTTTTCATTTTTTTTCTAAAAATATTTTTTATTAATAAAAGTGAATTAGAAAAGAAAAGAAAAGAAAATCTAAATAATAAAAATAATATAATAATATCACAACAACTACACACAACGCCATCTAGACCCAAAGTAAGCGTATTTATAATAGCTTGTGATATGGGTTCTAGAATGTGAATATACTTAACTAAATACTTTTTTTTGCATTATACATAGAAACACGCAGACCAATGCAAATAGACATGTTTATGCACATAAATATTTGCACTGAGTGGGATTCGAACTAATGGTCATTATTATAAACTCCACTTATTAATTATGACTCTTTATGTGAGCTACTCTGTTTCTGTTTGTCATTCCTCTGTTTTAGTTTAGTATCCTATATCACTAATTACTAACATCATGGTTATTTTTATTTACTTTTCTATATATTAATGTATATATCCGTTTCCTCTATTCGTGTGTCACTGCAGGGGTGCCAACTAAAAACTGGTGCTGGGTGATATAATACCCAGCAAATGCTGAGTTAGCGACCCGTTTAATGTACGCGTGTCAACAGCATATTTTTAATAAAACCATAAATTAAGTACTTAGCTAGATTTTTTTTGGATTATTGCACAATTCATTTATTTTAGTATTGCCTGTGGCTTATGTCAAATAAATGTATTTACTTTCTTTTTTCTTTTATGTCAACTTCGGTCCAGAGCCGCTCACACTGCGACCTCTCCTCATGGTAAGCTAACGAGCTGGCTAATGATGAAACACGCTCGCACTAATGTTACACGCGCACTCTAGTTGTCGCATTGTTACATAACTTGCCTAACACACCTGTATCTCTGCTATGAGCTAATGTACGTTTTTCACACTAGTGATTATACGTAAAACATAGTAGCGCTCCTAGTATTTTCTTTGAGAATTAATTAATTGGCTTATTTCTTTCGTCATGGCAGAGTTAGGGTTGGACAACATCTCTGGCGTGTGCCGTTGTTCTTTCTCGCTTTAGTAAATGATATGTTTCAGTGATAGAAAAGGATAAAAAGCATTCGTGCTGTCAGATGTGGTCCAACTCTTACCTATAGTTTGCGAAATGAAATATTTTTAAAAACTTAATAGAGATAGTTCATAAGTGTGATATATTAAAATACTAACTTTCCGAGGCACGGTTTCACCCGTTTCTTTGCTTAATGCTCTGCTCTTATTGCCAGTAGCGTGATGTTAAATAGCTTATAACCTTCCTCAAGAACTGGGCGCAAAAATAGTTATTCCTGGAAAGACTGGAAGTTTTAGAGATTAGCGCGTTCAAACAAACAAACAAAGAAACAAACTCTTAAGGTTTATAATGTAATAGTAAACATAATCAACGATACTTAAGAAATAGGTAGACACATTATTTGTTATATCAAAAACAGAAACAAAAGACAGTTTGACATGTTCTACTTAGCAAGAACATTTCAATGGTTTAGAAAATGATTTCGTAATATGATTTACTGTTATAAAGCCTTCTAATTAGTTGGTAGTATACCTACACCATAAACAAAGTAATTTGTAGATTACAATTAGAACAACAACGATATCTCCTAGAACAACACGCACCTTAAGCTAAAATCGGGTCATAAAATATACATGACGTTACGTATGCGTGATTGACTATATTTATTGTTATAACAACCTTCACAATAGTCAAATTTAACGTTGCCTAATTTTACCTTACCTTACTGTCATTATTCATTGTCAAGGATTTAAAACTCCAACACGTAATATAAGAAGAATATCTAAATCTTTACTAATATTATATAATGGTTTTAAAGCCGTGAAGACAGCAAATAATAAAGGTGCAAGACTATTAGCACGTAAGCTTATAATTATATTCTACTAGCTAATGGCGCCGGCGTTGCTGAAATGAGTTAAGCTATGAAAACAGCTAAGTGATTGTCGATCGATAGAAGGCAATGTTAGAACAAGAATTAAGACTGAAGAAGGTTGTAGAGATCACAACGTTCTCCTTCATAAAGTAAAACGCAATAGTATGTCTACTACTAGCTGTGCCTACTACTACTAAATGTATGTGTTTAATTAATGTAACTCGGTAACTCAAGCATCTAAAGCACCGAATCTATGCACATTCTAATTTTCATCAAAATCGGTTCAGATGTTTAGGCGCTGATGGTAACAAACACAGAAAAATTCGCATTAAAATATTAGTATTATTACTTTACTTTAATATGAAAAGGATGGTACTTTTCCGGTCAATCTAGTTCATTCATACTGATACCAGTAATATGAACCACCTTCATTTAATAAAACATCGTAGCCATAGCAGAACTACATGTTCCTGTAGTGAAATGTTCCTGTTAGTAGACAACTGTTTCCAGTACTACCATATAAAGCAAAGGCTACGTAGTAGAAGGTCAAACAAGAGTGATGTACGAAAGACTATTTCCTTACACCATACAAGACCAACAGTGACAGCTAAAAATATTTTCTCTGACTCTTATTGCTTACTAAGTAAACAAGCAAAATATATTAATCGAAATAAACAGTCCGTCTGCCTCAAACAAACTGAAAAGGAAGATAGCCATTTTATTTGCGTGCCAACGCTACATTGAAGTTTTATATACATATGTCACTTCCACAATCAATACAAATCTAATGACACCTCATACGTTAAAATCTATTAAGCCATTTAGGCCGTAAAGAATATACATCCTATTAATATTATAAATGCGAAAGTTTGTGTGTGTGTGTTTGTTTTCACTCAGCGCCTAAACGGCTGAACCGATTTCGATGAAAATTGGTGCGTAGATAGATTCGTTGCCGGAGACGGACATACTAATACGCTATTACTATTCCGAAAATCGATCTGGTTCCCGAGGGATACAACAAAACATATTTCGCGACGCGAAGCTGTGGGCGCAGCTAGTACATACATAAGTTAGAAAAACATTATCCTCTTTGACTTCGGCAATCAGGCCAAAAGGTTAAAATTTTTGGGTGCCCTTACGGTACGTGTGCATTAACCTTAATTCTGTATTCTTCTTAGCGTGAAGGCGAACCTACATGCGACAAGATACAACGACATAGATACGCAGTCGCGGCAGTACCGCGAATGGCAACGAGGATTCCTTTGTTCAGCTTTACGACATCCGCTTCACGGCGCCAGTGAGATAATAATCGCCTCATTTTATTCAAATAAAGTGATTTATTTAATATAAAGGCTTGCCCTTGTGGCTTTGAAGCTACTTGTTTCTTTAAAAGTAAAGTTTGTTTAGCACTTTTGTTATGATATTTTAACATCTTCGTCTATTGTTTTAAAGGTAAATGCAAATTGTTTATATTTATGAGATACTTTGAATATTAAATATGTATTCAAATTTAAAACAAAACCGTAGACTCAAAGTAACGTCAAACACTTAAATGGAAACAGTAAAGTGGATTATTTTAATACCTTCCTTGTAAGTAAAACGATAATTTTTTTTGTAACGTAAATCAAAACTTTTGCCTTTTTTTAGTGGATATTTTTTTTTACAGTTGATACGTTTTATACAATCGATGTTATTATATTTCTTAAACTATTTATTATTTGATGTTAAGCGTAACGGTTGGGATTATATACATAGAATTTACATTAGATGTCATATTTTCATATTTGAATTGAATTATATTTGATGATAATATTTTGGCGCTTATTATATTTTCATAGTACTTAGTAATTATACTACATATTATCTATTAGCTTAATTTGGCTGCAGTATCATAACTCGTGTGAAGTTATGTGGTGTATATGTTATCATAACTAACATTGGTCATGCTTGCACAACAAAGCTGTTTGGTACACAAACTGGACCATCACAACACCTCGGGGATCTATCTACGTAGAAGTGTATTCGTGCACTACTAACAGTGCATACAACTCGGCAAATACAAGCGTAGTCAAAGTTTTCTTATACAAAGCAGACAGTTACTTCCATATTATGGAATTCTGTAGCTTAATAACACTGCTTATGTAGTCCTTTTTTAAGGATCTGCACCTTAAAAGGAAGAAAATAAAACCATGGTAGAGAAACTAAAAAAGAAGAAAAAGTTTTGGCACACAGATAAAAAAGTAAATAATCCTTTACTTTTTTATCTGTGTGCCAAAACTCTTTTCTTATGGTATGGAAAATGAAGTTAAATTTAACATCAATACGGACGACGAATCTCTTATAACTGAAAAATCATGCATGAATAATAAAGTACGCACCGTAATTTTGAGTGATTAACAACATCTTTCGGTATTCCAAGAGCCCTAATTATATATACCATCGCATATATTACCGGTACATTTTTGTAAAATATATTTTCAAATTATACATTTGCGAGTAAATTAAAAACCGTACACCTTTACGTAGACTTCTGTCTACGAGAAGGTCTACAATTTTCGATTCATAGTAGCATATTTGAATCAGTCTACAAACAGTGAACCTTTACTAAAATATATTTAGATACAGTGTAAACAGTGGTACAGCGGCGCCACCAATCCATTTAATTAATATTACTACAAATTCATATTTTTCTAATAGTATACATATTTGTAATAAATACTTACTTTAATTTATTTTATTTTCAAAAGAAGGAAGTAAAAATCTAAAAGAAATATATTCAACAAGAATGAACTAATAATATCAGTAGAGGCGACTAAAGTAACAGTTTATATCGATCAAAAAGACGCTGTTCTAAAATAAGAGTTATATTGTGGGAGACAGGCACTGGCGTGTATGTAGTTTTTGTTTATGTTGTGTTGATGTAACTCAAGCAAGAAGTGATGTTGTAGGTAATCCTGAGGGAGAGAGCTAACGCCAACATTGTCGTTAGCTTCTATCAATCCCATACATTTTTTTAACTATTCTATGAATAGAATAATATAAATCTATGCCACTTGTTTAGGACCTCTGCTACGTTAACGTTGCATGATTGGTGGTACATACAATTACGTTAAATCGTGATATAAAGCTTAATTGTGTCATTGTTATTGAAACAATAACTAAACCTACAAAAGTTCTTATCATTTACAGTGGCTTTCTATTTATATTAATTTGAAAACTTGATTTTACATAGTGGATCGTTGAGCGCTGAATCGCTTTTATAATATGTCAATACGTCTATTATTAACAGAGCTTCAGCAATGAACAAAAATCGGGATTTCAAGAATCTTGGATTAAAGTTTGAAGTAACGAAGAAGCGATCCCTCCTCGTTCCCGTTCCAAACATTGGAGGGAATGAATGGAGTGTAATAGGTCATTGAGTGAGGAACGTGCTCGCCGCCGCCATAACCCGCCTCGAGTACTCCATAACTATGGTAGCCATGGTTCTCACGGTTGTAAGGAACAATTTATTGTTTAATATTATATTACCCGATTGTATTGTGGGATCATGTACGAACTGAGAAATTCGCAGGTAAATACAAGGCAAAGCGTGCAAAATTATCTGATTGAAATGATGTTAAGCGAGGCACAAAGAACTAATGGCCATTTAACAGCCAAGTTCTGGGGTAGTGATTACAGAATTAAATGATAGCATTAGAGAGAGCCTCACAAGTTAGACCGGGAGAGACGCACTATTAGTATCTATACATATAATAAAAATGTAACCGGTCGCTGTATGTGCATGAAAGATATATGAGAAAAAATATTATTGGGACCTTTATCAACGCAAATAGAACCCAAAACAATGATTGTTACAATTTTTGTCTGTTTGTCTGTTTGTCTGTGCGTTTGTTCACGCTAATCTCAAAAACGGCTTATCTGATTTAAATATGGTTTTCGCTGATACATTGTGGTCAGCTTCACTTAACATTTAGTGTCTGTTTCATGTCAATCGGTTCATAAATAAAAAAGTTATGCCAATTTAAATAATCACGTCATAAATGTGGTATGTATTTAGCTTAGGTTAGTTTGTTTTTAAGTTAGGTTAACACGTCTTATTTCTTTATTAAAATGTAAATTAAAATGTAAATACTTTATTAGTTAAAATGTAAATACAAGTTAGATTTATATTTTCTGGATTTATTTTATTTTTTATTTTTTGTGATAAAAACATGTTTGTTAACACGTTTCATTACGGAATAGGTGGAATTGAAGTGAATTACGAAATAGTAGTAGTCGATTTACGCTGGTTTCAGCATGAATGGGTTGGATCGACCAGGGAAGTACTACCCTCTCATAGATTTCGACGTAAGAGTAATAGTATCCATATTATTGCGTTTCGTTCGGTAAGCGCGGGAGCCGGAGGCCCAACTGATTCAGATGACAATCCTCGCAGCATGTGTGGGACCAGCTGAGTATCCGCGGAGTCATTGTGTGGGTGGTGTGGGTCAACCCGCCGTCCAGGGAGACCCGTATAAACGATGATGCCGCTGGCCGCCCGCGGCATTGTACAGGGGCCTAATTAGACCTAACCACCCTAAGAGGCTGCCCCACCAGGTTGCGCATAATCTCGGAGTGGTTCGTCGTGCAGATTGGTGACCGGATAGTGGGACACGGCGACCATTTTCGAGAGGGTACGGGGGCCTTTTGCGAGCAGTCCGTATCATCGGAAGCCCGGAGGCCTAAGACCCTTGAGCCTTTACAGCTGCGAAGAGACATCGCCTCCTCAATGGTTGTCTTCTATCGCCTTTACCACGGAGGGTCTTCTCAACAGCTCTTTAAATTAATTCTACCCTCTCCCTTTTTATCCAGAACGACACGTGCGGGACTGAAGTGCAACCCTTTCACAGTGCAATCTAAAGGGTCTCGAACTAAACGGTTCACACTTACGGTTCGCACTTTACACTTTTTCGACCAATTAAAGCCTGGAACTCTTTACCAGCGCATGTGTTCTCACCTAACTTTCATCCTGGGTCTTTTAAGCGAGGCGTGAAGAAGCATCTCACTAAGCCGCCATAGTGGAGGCCACCATAGCAGTAGTTTGGCTTTTGGGATGGTGTCCACTACTTCTGGATTCCACTGACTGCTTACCATCAGCCAGACTAGAGGCACTTTGGCAGGCTAATATATAAAAAAACCTTTTAGCGTTTTTATTCCTCGGATTCCTCTCATTCCTAACAATTTCCCGTTTAGTTTTAAACGAGTTCTGTTTCCAGTGAGCCTATGTTTCGCGATGACAATTAATGAGTGTGGATCTAAATATTAGCTGTTTTTCGCATAGTCAGCTTTATGTGGATTTGCCACGTGTAATATACGTCTAATATCGTAGATAGAGAAGCATTTACTGTAAAGATTTTTCTTATTCACCTAAACGAAGATGTTTATAATTCAAAACAAACCAAAAGATAAATCCAAAAAATGCTGCCCAAAATCACTATTCCACGCGGACGAAGTCGCGGGCACAGCTAGTCTCTGAACAAAAATGGTATACTGAAACATCAATGCACGCAATGCTATCAGTGTACATATAAGTCTTAAGCTCGAATATTATTACGCCAGTTAATTTTAAATCAGACTTCAAGTCAAAAAAAAAGTCTGTCTTTAAATTGTATGTCAATGTGTCAGCACAAGATTTACGGGACTTAAAATTGAGTAAGATAATTTGGGGTTATTTACAAATAAATATTTTGCATTTGAGTATTTCTTGTCCCGTATATTTGTACAATAACATGGTTCTTGTACTCATAAAAGACAATGGAGTGTTTGTAATCTACGCATGCGCACTGTGTTCAGTTAACAGTCGATATAAATTAATTAGCAGTAATGAGCCGTCGCTTTATGACGAATAAATAACTTTTATTTTGTTTGTTACGTTATGTTTATGTAGTACGGATTTGGAGGTCAACATGGAGGGAGTTACTTGTCAATGACAGTGTAGTAATTATGAGTAGATAGTAAAAGGGATGTTATTGTTTTCGTTTAGAGTCTACTTTGATCTTAGGCCACTATTACTATCATAGAAATATGATCATATCATTTAAAAGACGAACAAATGATGGTATAATAACTACATGTGGTTAATATTGTATTGTCTATGATCATAGTTATGGGATCCTATTTGACTCAGAACAAGGACTAAAGCACACTAGCGTAAACGCAGCACGTATAGCAACAGAAAACACGCTTACTTCGGTATCCATCTTGATGGTTTAGGACGTTTATATGATAACTATATTTGTGAAACGGGTCTACTCGTGTTAGAAAATTATTATAAGGTGCCATACCTCTTTATCCGACGTTTCGGTCGAATAACACCGACCATGGTCACGGGGTGAGGTATTTCTTTATTTTATTTTTTTATATTATAGCCTATCACAGTGACTCCACCCCGCCTGATGGTAAGCAGTCAGTGGAATCCTGAAGTGGGGGCCACTATACTTAAAGCCGTCTTCTTAAACTGCTGGTATGGTGGCCTCTACTATGGCGGCTGGGAATGGGGTTAGGGGAAGGGAATGGAGGGAAGTGAGAAAAGAGAAAAGGGGGGAAATTGGGTCTCCGGCGCTCTCACTCACCGAACGAGACGCAGTAGTACGGATACTACTACTCTTAAGTCGATCTTCTATGGGAGGGTAGTACTTCCCCGGATGATCCGGCCCATTTATGCTAAAATCAGCGTGGATCTACTACCGTTAGGTATGGCACCTTATAATAATTTTCTAACATGAGTAGACCCGTTTTACAAATATAGTTACGTGTATATGATCACTTAAGTGTAATACGTGAAAATAAAGAACGTCATCATTTAACTATGATCATAGAATTTGACAGATATGAAATCATATTAAAATGATTTAAATAATGATAACGTAATACCGGCATTATATAATTGCAGCTATAATTTTATGTGGATAGTATCGTGGGCCGTGGCTAATGTACTGTCTATTTTTACGATAATACACATGCCGATCTATTAATCTTTTTTTCTGTAAAAGAATTAGTTCATGCTGGGGAACATATTTAAATGATAACATTTTTGTAAATCATAATATGTATTTGCCAATACTAATTCTGACATTCCAGTTTAAGTTAAAAGTTGTATAAAACAAGTATAGCGCTAAATAGATCCCCCAGACCTCGAAGTAATCTATCTGGTCTTATAATTAGAACAGAATTGTGAGATAAAAATAAAGATTGTTACCTTTGTCACAAATACGCATGCTTTTAGAACAATTACAAAAAAATATTAATAATATAGGCTAAGTTATATAAAAAAAGAAACAATAAACCTCGATTTAAAAATATCTTAGAATAAATAACTGAATATTTATTTACTTTTAATTGTTCAAGGACTTATAATAAATTACTGACGAGTAAGTATGTGAATTTGCGTGCATGTCAACCATTAATCATTTTAAAAGTTATTTAATAGTGCACAAATATTTGTTAACTTTACAAACATGTATTTTAATGAGCTATTAAAAGAAACCTTGATCATATTTCAATTAAAGTGTATGCCTCGTTTGGTATATAAAAAACTAGCTTGTCGCAGCGTGGTTTTACCTGCGTTAAGCTGCATATTTGTTTACTGATCCGCTTCCGTTGGTCGTACATAGCCTATAATTTGCCTCAAGAATCGGACTATTAAATACAAGATTTTTTCTAATCCGACTGTTAGTACCAGAGATTAGCGCGTTCAAACAAACAAACAAAAAACTTTTTGTGCTCGGTATGTATTTAAGTTCTTACCATATATATAATATACATTAGCTACTTGTGTGTTAAAAGTTATGTATAGGTTTCTAGGTAACTGGGTTAATTAGTCATCAGCCTTAACTCTATTTAGAGGGCATTGCTACCAAGACATTGATAGTAATTTAAGATTCCTAGCTATGATTGTCCCGTGGACTACTCACCGTAGTTAGCGGAAAAGAATTTAACCAGAAGTTAATGAAGAAGATACAATTATACTTTTTATTATAGAGCAGAGAGCGGCAGATTGACCTTTGAAACAAATTTTCACAAATAGGTTTCACTTAATTTACCTTAAGCCATACGTTACATACATTTGTTTTGTAATATGTGGTGTGCGATAAAGAATATTCAATTCTTTTCTATAATTTATTATAAGACTAGGTGAATTTCACGGCTTCGCCCCCGCCTAAAATCTGTTTTGTTTCCCTCTGGAACCAGACTGATTATCGGAATAAAAGTAGCATTATTCCGTCTCCGGCACAGAATCTATCTACATAACAATTTTCATTGAAATCCGTTCAGCCTTTTATACGCTGAATGGTAACATTCACAAAAACTTTCGCATTTATAATATTAGTAAGATTTACTTTTGTTTAAAGACTTATAGTAACAAGGACGGTTTTACCTAAATAAGTCAAACTCTTATATACAGTACCTCAATATACGGTACGTACGGGCTTTCGGTAACAAGGAGAACGCCTCTGGCTATCAACCACCGCAACTTTCTCAGATAATATTTACTTGAACAACTCTTACAAATAAGAATATTAAATTTCCTTTACCTTAAACATCAACATTATTATTCTAACAAAACGACTATTTGCTAAAGATGTATTAAAGTACTAACTGCGCCCTATGGCTTTGCCCAAGTTGGTACCAAGTAAAATAATAACTAGGTACTTATTTATACGCATTATCAATCTTAATTTGCTATTATAGTAAGGTTCCTAAAATATTTAGTTATTGAGTATTTACTTGGCACCAACTTCAAAATTATAAAATATTTATTTTATTATTTCTGATTAACTATATCAAAATACGAATTACTTTGTGCTATGTAAATTTATTTTTTACTTTTTAGTTTCCTTCCTGTTTGAAGTCGGTTTTCTTTTTGGTAAAAAATATTTTATTTTACCGATGGGTAGACCTAAATCTTACATAGGTATTATTTAAACATTTTGGCATATTGAACCGTATGAAGTATGCCCGACATGACTGCTGTTGAGGAATTCCCTCGATTGTCTATGGTCACCTGTAATGGCACTTATAACCCATATGGGAGTAAAGTTCTCATCATTAGAAATGAATTAAGTTGAAACACTAAGTAATTGCTAAAAATCGTTGAGGAGTTCCCTCGACTGTCTTTGTGCATCATCAGATCAACTCGAAACCTTTACTAAATAGTAGTGCCTTAAAATACTTAATGAAAACATAGCAAATGCACTAGTCGTCAATACGATTTTCGAAAGTTCCCCTAGATTTCTCTGGGATGCCATCATCAGATCCTGGTTTCCTTATCATGGTAGTACCCTTGGGATATCTCCTTTCCAACAAAAAAAGAATCATCAAAATATATGGTCGAATTGAGAAACCTCTTCCTTTTTTTGAAGTCGGTTAAAAAGTAGTCCGTTTTTGGCACCGAATCTATCTACATACAAATTTTCATCGAAATCCGTTCAGGCGTTTAGGCGCTGAGTGGTAACAAACACACACACACTTATAATATTAGTAGAATTATGTTACGACGGTAGGTCAGCGATGCGGCAGTCAGTTGGATTAAAAGTAGAACTAGTAAGTGTAACGATTTACTATATATCTTTAAGTAACGAAGTGCCACTGGCATGAGTTTACATGCCATATTATACTACCTTTATTAATATTACCTACTATTACAGTATTATCAAATTTACACGAATCAATCAGGTAACTTAAAAGTATTATAAATTTTGAAGTGGTTTATTTCAGTTATTCTAAGATCATTTGTATCTGATCCCATGCAATTTGAGACGTCGTCGTCGCGTTTTCTGACATGTATATGAGGTATATTTAATCTATAATTATACAAGAATATAAGTACTCAAACTTTCGTGGTCGCCATTCTAGAACCTTTCTGCCCTAACGGTCAGTCAGGGATCAGCTGTACGGGTTATGTGTCCTGCATATTGCTACTTAAATAAAGCACTCTGGGAGCTATATAAAACGGTGCCAATACTGTCTGTTGTATTGCGTCAATGAAGCGCCAAGTTCCTAAGTGCAGTGCAGTAGGAGCCAAGGTCACAGCATCCGCAGCGGCCTTGCTTGGACCGTTTGACATACGAAATACTGCAGCTGATCAACGGTTTGAAACTTAGAAAATTTAGAATTATGGATGGTACATCGAAATATTATACATGAATACTTAGTCGATTTAACTCTTAGAAGTACTAGCGTATATTTATCACCGAATTATGTTAACCCAGACGACGGCGACGGGGTCACTACGAGTTGTACTGACCCAGTGGTGAAGGCACTTGCTTCGTAAACACGGGGTCAAGGGTTCGAATCCGGGCAAGTACCAACTTGAAGTTTATCTGTATATTACTGACTGAGTTCTGAGGAAATCTGAAATCGCCAATTTGCGTTGAGCAAGCGTGGCGATCGATGCTCATACCTTCTCTGTATGAGAAGAGGCCTTTTCCTGCATTGGGATAATAATAGGCCGGTATGATAATTATGAAAAAGTAACTGAGTGACTAGAGTTGTAAACACAAATTACTTTTGTGTAGTCGCATGTTCTGTTAAATAATAAATAATGCCCTGTATAACAAAATCATGGTCGCTGACAAGCTACAAGTTAGCTCACTCAAACGACTGAGTAAACATCACGCTATAGAACGCTATAAATATTAGATGTTATTTAGCTAAGCAATATTACGCATTAAGGTAGCAAACCTAATTAAGGACTTATTATTTAATACTCAATGAAGAAATCTCGATGCTCTCAATACTTAGCTTTTTTAGTATAACTAATGATCAAATATTTTAAACTCACACGATTTGTACACATAACTATATTTATAAAATGGGTCTACTCGTGTTAGAAAATTATTATAAGGTGTCATACCTCTATAGCTCGAGAATAGCTCGAGAAGCGGTTGAAATTAAAAGGTTCCGAAATTTCAAGCGAGAAGACGGATACCGCTTAGCTCCATCTTGGAATCCAGTAATCATCAGGTGTGAGCGTCGCAGTGATGACAAAGTAGGCCAAGGTGAAGACGTCGTGAGTGTTGTGTGTCGTAGTACTGACTTTTTACAAAACAGTGTAACAAAAGACAAAGTGAGGGTAGTTGCCGAATACTGAGCTTCAAGGCGAAGGCGACGCCTGGCTATCTCAGTCAGCCCGTGACCATGGTCGGTGTAATTCGACCGAAACGTAGGGTAAAGAGGTATGACACCTTATAATAATTTTCTAACAAGAGTAGACCCGTTTTATAAACTAATGATCAGTCACCAAATGAAACAGAAAGTTACCACTAAGTAAACTTATGTATTGTTTGTTACAATAATTACGGTTTCTTTTGAGTTAAAAGTACTTTCTTGGAGAAACTACCTTAGCTTAAACGAGAACTGTCCAAAGAAAAGTTGTATTCTATCGCTTACAAAGGTAATAAAAGTCAAAAGCCTTTGTTGTGTAAGAATAATTTATTATGCAAAAGCGCTAACGTAGATGGCGTTACCGACATATTGCCTACCTTTACAAACGTACGCGTATTGTTTGGTAGGGCACGAGCTAAATTTGCTGACATAAATATTTCTAAATGCCGTCAGAACTCTGCTTAATGTCCGTTTTGTCTATTAACTCTGTAGGTACAACAATATTCTCTGGATCATAGATTTTTACGAGTGACACGGGCGATTGAGCGGCCAATACTTTGTATTTCTCTTCGTTATATTTTATTATATAGGTGCTTGTCATTAATACGTATTGGCACAATATTTGTGAAGAAGAAAAGCATTTCTAAACAACAGTTTGTAGTATTAGATATAGTAGATTCTTGCCGTATCCATCAAAAAGTATTCTGTATTAGTATTAGTTCCCGTACGAATGAGTTTCGTTCAGTGAGTGAGAGTGCCGGAGACCCAATTAAGGATGCGTTTCCACTGACGCGGAGCTGGGTGAAGTAGAGAGCTCTGCTGCAGATTCACTGCGGATTGAAAATTTGAACACTGTGATTGGCCAAATACACGGTCCGTTCCTGTCACTCCGCCAATGCAAATGCACCTTAACCTCGGTACTCTTCTGTTTCCTCCCCCTCGGTTAGTTTTCTTAGCATTGTTTCTGCAATGCTTGCTTTACACAGCGATATCCATAGGTTAAGGTTACCATGGTAACCGTATTTACTTTGGTGGACGGTATGCTTATTAATAAAAAAATCTTCTAAAAACCTAATATCACATTTTCCGAATCTCGGATTAGTGAGACAGTTAAATTGGAATAATGATGGGTACTTATGTTTTTGAAGCCAAATCTGTTAACAAACCTAGTGTGCAAAGTTATTATGTATCTATCTGCATTCGTCGATGCTGCGGCTTAACGTGATGCATCCGATGAGCGCGGATATTCGGACGCTAATTGCATACTTATATCTGGGCTGGCTTCCATTAGTGGAAGGGGTCGGGTGGCCTCCTACAAAATCTGCCTACATCGCTTTACAGCATTTTATAGAAGCGCTTAAGCTGCTGTATAAACTTGGATATCCATCTACTTTACCGTCACCGATATCTAATTCATTTTAACGTTTTCATCCCAAAGAATCTACATCTATTTGGTCAAGCAATATTATCTTACATTTAACTTGCAGTCTTCTCAGAAATAATAAAGCCTAAGAAAACATAGCTTTAGTTTTGTTAGAATTATGAAAATATTGACTTTAGATAACACATGAAGTTATATTATATAGTTTTGTTGTGAAGTTATATTATATTATTATTATAGTTAATTTACGGTAGTAGATCCACGCTGGTTTCAGCATGAATGGGTCGGATCGTCCGGGGAAGTACTACCCTCTCATAGAAGATCGACGTAAGAGTAGTAGTGTCCGTACTGCGTTTCGTTCGGTGAGTGTGAGCGCCGGAGGCCAAATTTACCCCTTTCCTCTTTCCTCGTCTCCCTCATTCCCTTCTCTTAACCCCATATACAGGCGCCATAGTTGAGGCCACCATACCAGCAGTTTAAGACGATGGTATGATGGCCACCACTTCTGGATTCCACTGACTGCTTACCATCAGGCGGGGTGGAGTCACTTTGGTAGGCTAATATAAATATATATATATACATATAGCCAGGATATAGAGGACGGATATAGGCCGATAATAGTAAAAGCTAGTAGATGAAATTCTGTTTCATTAATTGTGTGCATGATTTCGTCCTAGAATTTAGATACAGCTGAAAAGACTACACCTTTTTATTACACGTGACTGCACCGTTGGTCTAGTGGTTAGTGTAACTGACTGCGACGCCGGGTGTCGTGGGTTCGATTCCCGCGGAAGGCAAATATTTGTGTGATGAACATTTGTATTTGTCTTTAGTCTGGGTGTTTTCTATGTATTATAAGTATGTATTTACAAAAAAAAAGTATGTATATGTATTATATTTCAGTTATCTAGTACCCATAACACAAGCTCTGCTTAGCTTGGGACTAGACGACAGTGTGTGATAGTGTCCACATATTATTATTATTATTATTATTATTACACAAATTTTTGCAATTCATCAAATTATATGACACCCCACCGAAATCACTCTTGTAAGCCAGGGTTAACAGAGATGAGATCCCTACAAACACCGAGTGATGACATTTGGGAGTCTCAAGACAGATAAACTTACTTTGTCTTAAAAGTCGATTTTAATTAGAAGTAGAATGGAGGAGTTAAAATATTTCCACTTTACCGGTGTAGAACGCGAGACAAAATTTATATGAACACTTCCTTTCCGCGGCTCGGTTTTACCCGCGTCTTTGTTAACTGCTCTGCTCCCATCGCCAGTAGCGTGACGTCACATAGCCTATAACCTTTCTCATGAAGGATTGGCTATCATATGCAAAAATCACAAAAATTTTCAAATCCGATTAGAAATTATTATGGAACTATCCAAGAGATTAGCCCGTTTATTGAGATTATGTAATATAATGGTACCAAAGCAATACAAACACATCTCACTAAGCCGCCATGCGCCATAGTGGAGGTCATCTTAAGAGCAGTTTTAGACAATGACTTTTGGAATGGTATCCACCACTGACTGCTTATTATCAGACAATATCACATGGGAAAGCTAATAAATAAAAAACCTTTTTCGTTACAATAATAATATTAAAGCAAAAACATTTGAAGGCACATAAATTTAAAGAGTAATAGTACTCGGTTTCGTTCGGTGAGTGAGAGTGCCGGAGGCCCAATTTTTTCCCTTTCCTTTTCCCTCACCTC
Source organism: Parascotia fuliginaria (assembly GCA_963082885.1). Taxonomy (NCBI): domain Eukaryota; kingdom Metazoa; phylum Arthropoda; class Insecta; order Lepidoptera; family Erebidae; genus Parascotia; species Parascotia fuliginaria. The sequence continues at coordinate 593,848 of OY720180.1, read as the reverse complement.
CCTCAATCCTTTTACCTACCCCCACGGTTGGCAGTGGCTTCGCAAAGTTTCTGGCATTGCAGGAACAATGTTAGAGACTATGACTCGTCCATGAGCGACAGTTACCACTTACCATCACGTGAGCTGTTTGACAAGGTCCTCATAATACTGGTTTGATGTTAAAACAAGTTACACATGCTATCTCATTCTTGACTGATGTCGGATAACAAAAGTTATACATTTTTAAAATCAACTATCATAACGATAATAGTTTGTTTCTAAAGTTATCATAATTTGTAAGGAACCGAGCAGTAAATTCAATCTTCACCAAACCTTTTTACGACAACTTTTCACACAAAATGTTCTCAAGATCCCTCCTCCCAGCTATAAATCTTAGTTAGCATGAACATACCGCAGCGCCTTAATAAAATTATGACCATCTTTAGTGAAATTATTCGGAAACTCAAATTGGCGCTTTTCTCATCCAGACATGTTAGTTTATGGATACTAAATTGAGCGTGTTATGTGTCTTACTTAGTATAAACGATCATTATTTATTGGATAGTAAACGATGATTTTATGGTGATGTTATTGAATAGCTGTATCATATTGTTTACATAATATATATTTTGAGTGGTACAATTTCTACTAATATGGAGTGAACCGTCATAAAAAGAAAATCGTGTGTTCATCTTACTGAATATTGTGAGGCTTATGTCGAGGTTCTATTGTACAATCCTGATGAATGATTGCTATATTTATGTAAAGACATCTTGACTATTGTAGCCATTGTAATTTAAATACGCTTGGCTTATTAAACCATCTTCGAGGTTATTCAGAATTTATATTTTCCATGCCTAATTTATACCTATCAATGGGTAGTGGGGTAGGCAGAGGTGCTTAACCACCCACGTTTCGCCATTTTTTATTCTGGGTCTCAAGTAACAGGGGTCGAACCTGTTGCCATTTAACGGGCACAATTCCAGACTTCAGGCTAAAAAACTCAATATCCCTTTAGCTGACTCGGGGATCGAATCCGAGACCTCTGCGTGGTAATCCGTACTCAGTACCACATAACCAAAGACGCAGTACACTAACAATCAATTACAAAATATTGATATATTTGACTTATTTGCTTACTCTGTCTGATGTAGCAGATGGCGCAAATTATGATTTCTATTGAACTACGAGTAAGAATTCAATTGATGTTTTAGGAGAGCGAGAGAAAGGTAACTTAGTAAAAAATCAAACATAAACAACTATTAATTTTGCTTAAATTATAATAGTTTCTTTTAGATAAATATTTCACACTTTCCAGAGGGCCTAGACAAGTGGCATAGATTTCTATTCTACTCATAGAAAATGTATGGGATTGGATGTCTAGGGCCTCTGGACAGTAAACGTATATGGCCGTAATGACAATAAAACATCTATTGTGTCTACAGAAGTGTCCATGAAAAGGTTAAAAATAATTTGCTCAAACTGAAGAAAGTTACACAGTCATCGTTACATCTAGTTACAATACAAATTGTGTAAGATGAGCTAACTTTAGTGTATGCGTCGATGCAGCGGCAGAGCGCCAAGTACTGCCTTCGATCGATACGTGACTAACAGACTCACAGACTCACTAAACAGCGCTGAACGTCGAATATGTGCCAAATGTGTGCCACTGTTGCCAGCTAAACACGCTACTTGTATCTCGTTTTGTTGTACGAAATAAGAAAGGAATGAAGATTTTTGCTGGTTTATTTTATACGCTTGCTTTATAAGGTATTTTAAGTTTCAAGACCAGACTCTAAGGTACTATTTTAAATTGAAACAAATATGAAATGAAATAAAAAAAAAGAGTAAGGGCCTGTTTCACCACAACCTGCTAAAGTGTCTGATATATATTTAACTGCTAAAACCTCTTCTAGTTAAACTGTCTCATATTTTGCAGAGTTTATTTATCAGTTAAAGTTAGCAGGCACTTGTTGAACTCATTTTTGAGTACTATCTGTCAGTTAAGTTTCGAATAGGTTACCACGCAATTTATCAGCAAGTGATGAAACAAGGCCTATGTTAGTATATCTATTATATACCTACTCATCTAAGAATGTATATACTCGTAATAATAATAATACCAGACAGTTATTATACCGCTACAGGGTACCTAAAAGTCTCTCCGTAAGAAGGCACTTCGCTACTGAGCAAAAATATTATAATATTTTTCTATACATATAATACAGATGGATGAAACGCAAGTGACTGGAATACCAAGCGAGATAAGCTCCTAATTCCAACAAAGAATTATTTTTTGTGTTGTAAATATGGCAGATTCGCCGAGTGTTATAGAAATGTATATTTGTGCAAGCTTCAGTATGTGTATAGTACATGCAGTATTGTGTATAATATTATGCTTAGCTTTGAAAATGATAATAGGTACCTATGTATTTTTGTGCAGAGGGTCCGGTTAGTATGGCGCGAGGCGGATGATACGGGTGCTTTTGGAAGGCAATGATAGTACAACAACGGCTGATTCAATAATTTAGTTATACTCGTATGTATCACATAAGCCTGTGGGAAGTCGTAATGGCCCAGTGATGAAGGCACCCGCTTCGTAAATACGAGGTCAGTGGTTCGAATCGGGGTAAGTACCAATGTGAATTTTCAAATCATAATTATGTACTTTGAGGTTTATCTGGACATTCCTGACCGACGGTGGAGGAAAACATCGTGAAGAAACCTGGACTTCAGAGGAAATCTGAAAACGTCAATCCATCTTTAGCGCACGTGGCGATTAATGCTCATACCTTCTCTGTATGAGAAGGAGCTTTCCCTGCAGTGGGATAATAATGGACCGATATAATAATATCATTAAAACTATTATTTTTTTAACATTTTTCGCTGGCGATGCTGGCGGCACTTTCAATTAATTAACATATGTGTAAACTATCTAATTTAATACATTTTATAATTGAATAACTTTAAGCGAAACAACTTTTTCATCGCCATGTGTATTTCATATTCTTCTGAACAAAATAGAAACTATTTCAAATACGATTCGGACATTGTGATGGATGTGTGATGTGTGGTATATGGACATAATATTTAAATGGATCGCATTGTAACCATTGGAGGATTCACAAAAGGAGATATTGATGATGAGTAATCATATAATTTAGCACTGCTGTAACACAAATATTCTACAATGAAGTACATACTAGTGTTTTACTACAAAATTTCCCCTTTGGCCGCCTAGGTTCGAAACCCGAGCTACGTAATCAGTACCGTAATTGTCTGGATTACAAGAAAACTTTAAAATTTCTAAATGTTTGTATATTTAGCTTTTAATTACTCTTGGTTCAGTTTCAAGTATTAATATGTTTTATTACTATTAAGGTGAGTATTTGGGTCGATCAATTCATGAGTTGTTATACATCAATCTATAGCACCTTCGCTTTATAGCTATTCAAAGTAATAAAACAACAAACAAATACAAGTAATAAATAATAGTGTTGCCAAAATCCGCAGTGTGCCGTCCTTGACCCTGTAACCTGTAACAGTTAACGTGTTGCTACGCGCTGTGACATCAATACTGTGGCTTACACATATCGATCACACGCTCAACCAGTTATATCTACATCTGTACATTATTGTAATTGCATAACTACTGAATATTACAGTGTACTACTCGTACATAAAGATGTATCAAAATTACCTAACTACATAATTGTAATTTACACTTTCTCCGAATTTCCAAGTCGAGATGAACACAAGTTGAGAAATTAAGGAAATAAAGTTAAGAGTTTGTTTATTTATTTTTATTTTACCCAACCTCTGTGGTTCAGTGGTACTGTGTGTATGGACTGCCACGCAGAGGTCGCGGGTTCGATTCCCGCTCAGTGCAAATATTTATGTGCATGAACATGGTTATTCGCAATGGTCTGCGTGTTTATAAGTACGTATTTACAAAAAAAAGTACTAAGTATGTTTATCTGCATTCTTTTTTTTTTTTTTTTTATGTGGGAAATGCATTACGCATACGCACCCGCCCGGGCAAGGCGTATGTCGGACTCTCCGACCGCACTTAAAGCGCGGCCAGCATACCGACTAAAACCCATATCACAAGCTATTAATATATTATGCTTACTTTGGGTCTTGATGGCATTGTGTGGTTGTTGTGGTAATATTTATTTATTTATTATTTATTTTATATTAACTACTTATTCAACATATTTTAAGAGATGACAAAGAAGCCTTTTATTGTGGCCGTAAAGAAGAAGAAAATAAAAAAAATTAATAGAATGTAAACCAGCACTACGTGTGTCTTTTATATTATTAGAATTATCTATTTGATTAGCGATTTGACTATAAGTAATTTGTTTAACATTTTTTTCTAGTTCATTCACAGGCGTCATGTGATAGAGGTAGAGCGTAAGTTTGTTATAAACAATACATAGCTGATGTCCCACACCTCTATTATTATTAGTATCAGCTAACACTCGGTGAGTAGCTCAGGTGGCGTCCGAAGCGCGAGCACATTTATAACTTGTGTTCCTTCCGCTAACGTTTACTGCCTCCAGCCACCGGCTAATCTACATTCAACTACCTTTTATAACACACGAGGTAAATTCAAAACTTAATACTAATCAAGTACTAGAGTCTCCTAAATGAAGGAGTTTGCCTTTAAGTACGCATATACATACCTAGGTAACGCTACCGAAAGTCCTTATTCCGTTGATGTTTTGAACAGAAAGCACAGGCCGTAGTTTCTCGCTGTCCGCACAATGCAAGGCGATGTAATAATATTGAATATAGGCACTTGCAGTTTAAATGTTATGATCTTTATCATAAAGGTTGTGACTATTCATAACAGGTCAGCAGATCTGCGATCCTTGGGATCTTGTGCAAATTTTAGCTAAAGTTTCTTCACGATATTTAAAACGAAAGTGTAGAAATTGTTTTCTAAAATATCCTTTGAAAAGTTAGCAGAAAGTAAAAGCTGAGCAAAATTTGCATACTACTCCTAAAAGGCAGAATAAGTTTGCATTAATTATGATGTCTTTTAATTCAGCTCCCCCTACAATTTAAGTCAATATTCTAATAATTCTACAGTTATTGGGAGTAGTTTATAATCAATAACAAGTGCGTCTTTTGCTTGCATCTAATACAATAGACAAAGTATATTAGCTACATTATAGGTATGTTAAGGTAGTATGACTGTATGACCGTTTTCTAACACCAAAGTAAATTTAAAACGGAACATTTGGATCACGACGAATTTGTTGATGGCTATAAAGGTAAACCAATTTCGTTTGCGCGGAGGATATATGAGGGAAGGGAGCTGTCCTTTTAGGTCCCGCTACCCGCATTCCCCCCTGGCCAGGAGGGGGATGTGGCCCGACATTGACCCGCACTGCGCCGCGCTGCCAGGTGCGTCATTCATGACCCTCCTTGCGCCCGGGGGAGGGCTGCATAACGGGTACATGTTGCAATCGCTTGTTACCGGATCAAAGTTGTTTGTGTGGGAAATTGCGCATGCTTGATTTTATGTCGGGCCAAATTGATATGTTTTGATTTTAGGGTGATACTTTGCTTAAGCAAACATTTAATTTTAAACTCATTGCGAAGCTATGATATTACTTAATACGAGTTTGTAACTTTATCAATGGTATAATGAAGGGATTAGAAGATAGAAATTCTTCAAGGCAAATAAATTTAATACTTCTATTTCAATTATAACAGAGAAAACAAATTTTAAGTTTAGGTTTTAATTGGATTACAGACCATTTTCTTTCAGATAACAAGAAGCTAACTCAAGTAGCAATAATTATTTTAATTAATATTAATTGTTGCTATTTGAGTACCATAATTAAGAATTATATTTTATAATAACTTGGTTTTCAATAAGAGTACGAAATACGAGAATTTCATATTGTTATGCAAATGCAATATTTTCATCATTATCTTTTAATAACGTTTAAAACAGGTTAGTTATTAGATCTGTTGTATGTTATTGTTGTGAGTAGCGGTCGGCGACGTAGGTGGTGGATATAACCAATGGATGACTGCGGCTTGGACAAGTGAAAGTGGAGATTATCTACAAGTGGACACATCTCACCTGAGATAATCATCATATGTTTTGTTACTTAGATATTGGTTGATTTCATTATTGTTAGTGTAGTATATTTTGGCATATTTTTTTTTTGCTTTAAACTGAAGACAGCTCATCTGCACTGTACGAACTTATATGGTTCGTTGGCTATACAGATGCTCTATGAGTACTCTAAGTTTTAAAAAAAATTTATAAATAAGTCGTTTCTACCGTAAGAAAAAAGAAGGCAAATATACTTGAATCATTAAACTTTTTTACTTTAAAAAATATTTACTAGATATTAGACTACATACAAAAAAGTCGTTTATTATAGCAAGTACATCTACGTTAAAGTTATTTCTGTATTAAAGTTTTTTACAAGTTAGTAGCTGAGTCTGTGTTGTCCGAGTTTTTATACCGCACTTATAGCTCCGCGAGAAGTTTCTTAAGCCGAAAGCCCCTTTTCGTGCGTTAGTGGTAGTGGCTGGATATTACGGGGAATGATCCGGGGAGGCTTCTATCCGGTAAATAGGTCACAGGTAGCCGCGCTATCTCGGGGAACACGAGCCGGATAGTTATGAATACAAGGACGTCTGGGGCCCAGATAGTCTAAATTGAATAAATAAAAAGTTTTGTTAAATTTATAAATGCGTAGAATATTTTCGATGCTTTTACAGGTTTTTATTTAAACTAGTAATCGCCTAAGGGTAGAAATTTAATAATAATTTAGGCAATCATAAGTTTTGTTTATAATATAGGTAACTACATTACATTACATACCCGTAGGTACTAGTCGTCTGGCAGATAATGCCTCAGGCATTGAGCCCGCCAATACACTTTAGTTTATGAAGTTTTAATAAATATATACCTACATTGTAAAGTAGGTGTGTAATGTACATTATAAACCTTACTGTACGTAGGTATTTATTATTCAGAAACTTCTTCTAGAAAACGATTAGCATAGATGACAACAATATCGACTTAACGTGCTCTTTAAACACCACATACCTGTATATGTTTATACAAACCACGGCTAAATAACTTAAACTCGCAGATATAGAATGAAAAATATTGAGAGAGCCGGCAGCCCAAATACCCCCTCGGTCCGGATCCTTTTCCCTCTTCCTTCCTCATCACCATCTGGTGATGAGGATGGTCGTCAACGATTTGGTTGTATTTTCTAAGCATTATTATTTTCTTAATGCTTAAAAAACACAGTCATCTCTATAGGTTCCGGTTACCACTTACCATCAGATGGGCCGTATGCCTGTTGCCACCAAAGTCGTATTAAAAAAATTATATAGGACCTAATTAATTCATGCGACTGCGACTGTTAGCAGTGTTAGCTAACGTTCCCTTGCTTTCGGTATCTTCTTTTTATTAGAATTTAATTTTCATATTTAAATATTATCAGTTTAATTTATCAATTCCAAGTTGTAAAATTAATATAATTTTCACAAAAACGTCGTAGCGGTTATAAAGTACTTACTGACACGAAATCGGAATGTCAAGGTGTTCCATGGTACCGAGTGCTTAGAAACAAGAATAGTATTACCTATGTTGTCAATTGTTGTCTGTGATTTGGCATATTATATACCTGGTAGAGTACCTATGTACCTCATTTACCTTGTAGAGATGTTGGTACAGTAAGTATGAATGTAAGTATTTCTAAGATCAGGTTCTTTCCTAATTTTGTGTCTCTATAATACCTATATGTAATAATTAATTTGATTTCACTAAAATTAATTAGGTAGCTTCGAAGTGCATGAAGTACCTACCTTACATATAGGTTTGCCACCACAATTTTGTATCCAAATGATTTTCATTACTGAATTTTTTTTTATATTAGCCTAACAAACTGACTCCCCTTTGTTTGATGGTAAGCAGTCAGTGGAATGTGAAGAAAGAAGAAGTGCTGGCTTCCACTCTGTCGGCTTAGTGAGATGCTTTTACACGCCCACATATAAGGCCCGAAATTAAAATTAAGTCGATGGGTACACATGCGCTAGTTGAGTTCCAGGTAATTGAGCAACAAACTTACGAAGTGCTGAACCGTTTTATTTCTTCAGACATAGGGCATACGCTAGCGCCATCTATTAGTTAACCATATAAACTTAAATTCAGTGCAAAATTTATTTTATTCTATAAAAAGGTTATAAAACCAGCGTATTAAGGTAGTGTTTAGTGCAGTTTGCTGAGCTGTCCAATATCTGGTGATCATTAAGTCGCCTCACGTTATGATGTGATTGATGATTGTAAATAGTCAACCAGCAAGCAGTTATTCACAATGGTCCAGGCACCTGTCAAAGCGCTTTCAATCAACCAAATAATCGTAAATGATTTTATTGATTTTAAACTTTGAATAGATTTTGAATTTTGATTTTGAATTTTTGTGAATGGAAGACTTCAACCTAAGTGGCGCCAACTGGTGGCGAAAATTTTCCTAAACATCCTCATTGAAACGGTGTCCTTATCTTCTTCTTCTCCCTTTATTATGGCAACTGAGCCGACGATTGTGTCAGCTATTTCTGCCAGCGTCAAGTGTAAAATAATATACTAGTTGATGATTTTAATGGTATAATACAATGATAAAAATAGAAAAAAGGTGGATGAAATTAAATGACAACCATCTTCTGTGAAAACAAAAGATGGCTTCGGTGTCCTTATCTTCCTCTCCTGTACCTCACTTACCATCAGTCAAAGTCACTTTGTTATGCTACTACAAAAAAAAATGTTTTGCCATCTGTCACGTCAAAATTTCTGCAGTCATTAAAGAAAGGCTGGTATACAGTGGCCTTGTGGCCAGCGCAGTGTCACCCAGGGACGAGTCGAGACATCGCCGTCGGCGCCGCCCCGATCTCCTCACACCCTACGTGAGTACAATAAATATTCGTCAAATTATTTACGACATTTGAATATGTAGCAGTAAGTATCCTACAGAGACAATTGTGTAGAAATTTGCTACTTAAGTATATTTTATTTTTATCAGGCTTTTCTTAACCTAAGCTATATCACTTAAAGTGTGAATATTTATTACTTACAGTAATTTTGTCACGGGCTAAGTTGCCTCACGATGACATCGTGAGTGATGAGTTGATGCCCTTTCCTTAGCTGTTTATAATTATATTTAATGTGACGATTAAAAAGAATGACTGTTAGAATTTCTTGTTAGTACTTTTTTGGCTGTAGATACCTACTTTGATCAGTGAGCTGAGTGTAGGCATTGGTTTAAATTTTTGTTTCTTGTTATCTGGACGTACAATGTCATCTAAATGAAGAAATTTAATTAACTTTATTGGACAACAAATGAAATGGATGATACCTACAAAGACAGTTCACTGCGGTTGTGTCGTACTTAATAGTATGCTCGCCAATACGCAGTAGGTATTAAGTACACCCCTTTGCCAGGAAAACCAGTAATTTCGTACTAAATGTCAATCAAACAGTAATAACATTTTTATATTCGTTGACTATACTGTGGCGTAAGCTTCGTATTTGCCATCAGCCGCGTCAAACGAGGTAAGTATATTGACGGTCGTCACGTATCTTGTGTGAACATGAAAGTTGTACGGTGTAACGTATACCTAAGTACTAAGAAAATGTAGCTGTGTCATAAGTTACCGTACCTATAACTACATTTTGTCTGGCCGGTGATAGCGTAAAATACTTATTTGTACGAAAAATGAATAGCGTCAACGGTATTTATCTCCTCATCGCTGAGCTGCTGTCGCTTTCGGCTGTCAATACAGAAGAGTTTCTTACAACCAGATGGGCTTGTGACTTATCTGCCATTCAAAAAATTCTTTAGACCTTAATCGCTTACCTAATTTTAAAAATTAAAATCTGAAACTTATGGCTCATGAAAAGTATCTCATAGTGCCGCTATAGTGAAAGCTACCATGCAACAATTTGGCACAAAGATTTTTGAAATGGAGTCCCATCTCTTTTAAACCCCTCTGACTGCTTAATGTAGTAAGTAAAGCGAATTTATTTGGAAAAATCTAACCTAGTAAGTAAGTAGGTACATACCTAACATAATTATCTTAAAACCACAAATAAGTTACTTAAAACTTTTACAGACAGACATTTGTAAACGACTTGGTTTACAGATAAAGATATTCAAGTTCCTAGATACCGCCGAAAGAGGCTGGAGTAAACTCATTAGCCGGAAAGGCTTTCAGTAGGTAAAGCTGACGATTTTATGATTTTATTTTGATATCTCTGAATTCTTAGTAACTGGGTTGCAGAGATTAGAGGAGTAAGGCTTTAAAATTAGTTAAACCTAGCTAGCTATGCTAATTTTATAGTCCTATCCATCAGTAAAATAGAGCTTAGTTTTCTTATCACGCATATTTGTGCCTGAGAGTTTACATGCGTGTCGACAAGTACCTATCCTGTCTTTTCCTACACGACCTATAAACTTTTGTGTGTATGGCACACGCAAGCACGCAGCCTAACTTACTTAAAATCTGCTGATCAAGCACGCACGTAAATATAGGTAGGTAAAATACAAATTGGCCTCGAGGAAAAGGCCCTCTAAGCCATTCTAAAATTTACTAATAGGTGGTACCTAAATTTGTTCTGTTAGGTTATTAAGATAGGTACAGAAGTACCTATCGTAGTATGGCAGCAGTCAACGGTCTGATCTGTGAGACCGTAAATATTTTGAAACATTATAAGTATTAAACAGATATATAGCTTAATTTTTACTACAAAATAATCCGGTTCCGTGAACTTTGAAGAAATTTGAGCTTTATACTTAAAAAAATATTTTTACTACTAACGCCATCTTTTGGGCATTTACAACAATTGAGACAGTTTATGAAAACAGTTCCATAAATTTCTAAAATATTTTGTGTTATGACATTAAAATCTAGATTTGCAAATTAAATCTATAAATTATAAATCTGGACAAGTTATCATTAACTGTATTACATTATAGGAATATCATTCTTGCATTTAAACACATACATTTTGTGAATATTGTTTACCTTAAAAATCTATAAATAATAAAATATTTTCTGTCTAATGTAAGAAAATCTAATAAAATTGAAAAATCAGCTTTATTACTTTATTAACATTCTAAATAGTACTGCTTATAAAGTAAAAAATATCTTTTAAGAAAATAAATTTATCGTTTTAGTGATACACAGAAGTTGAACGATCAGAATACGTTCATGTCCACAGAATACGATTCCGCGAACAATGTTGTCATCTGTCAAATTTGGCCTTCAATTCGCTGATGATCCTAGGGATTTTTATAGTAATTTCGAAAAGATTTTGCAATGTTTAGTGAAGTGACTAATTAATTCGATGGTGTGACATACGATTAAAATAATTCCCGTGGTAAAATGTCATCGAGGGGTAAGAATGCTGTGCGGGGCTACGAAACAGAGATAGAGAAGAGTCGTGAGGAATCAAACTGGAAAAAGGCAGTCGAGTTAGCTCAGCAATTGAAGGCCAGGTCTCCTCAACATGGTCAGTATTAAGTATACATCCCTTTCATTGCTTTTCTTCTTGTCCAACTGCTGTTACATTATTTACTTTTGGCTGATTTACTAAGGTTCCTGTGCCCTAAACTCTATTATTATTATAGTCTAAACTATTGTTAACATACCAGTACCTTTTCATGGAACATAACGGTCATATAATATTATAAATTATAGACTACCATATTTGCCTAATTAAATTTAATGTTGAGATATATTTCAGGGACAGTGTAGGCATTGTTAATATTATGGTAATTATTTATCTATATTACTTCAATGTCAGATACTTAGAAGATAACTGGTTTTATGAGTTTTTGTATTTTCATTTTTATAATTAATATTTATTACTTTAATTGCTCAGTACATATGATTTACACCAGTAATTATGAATGTAATGTATTAACTATGGCTTATATTTATCTGTATTTCAGTTTATATTTGCTAGTTATTATCCAATTAAAAATAGATATATCTGTGTCTAATAAAAAGTATTTATTTTCTGTCAGATTAATCAATTAAAAGATTTGTCCTTAAAAATGTTTAAAATAATGTTCAACAATAGCAACTGTTAATATAAAGTTAAAGACACTTTTTCTATACAAAAATCTCTCCCAAATTTTAACTTGTGTTAAGGCTCATCCATCTTTTGCTGCTTCAACTGTATTGTCAGCTCTCCTTGATGCAAGCCTGACATACTTTTAAGAAGCCAAGAAAGATATAAAACAATACATTATGTATATTTTTCTACTAGCCCTGAAATTGTTATTATTTCTTTCTATTTGTTATTATGACAGGTTGCATGATGGTATTATGAAATAAAAAGACAATTGTTTTAATTACCAATTTAATTACTTCCTTGTCATTGATATGTACTTGGTTTTGTAGATATTATAATGAATTTATGAATACATAAATATACAGAAACGACTACACTACACAATTATATTATTTAATCATTAGTATGGAGCCATTTTGTTATCTATCAATGTTAATAAACAAACATACATTTAAATATATGTTTAAAAGTGAATAAAAATACTAGGCTATAAAATAGGACTTGCATGTTTAAAAAAATTGTAATGTTGACATTTGGTTTGCAAGCCAGACCCTTAATTTCAAGTAAACATGGGAATTAATGCGACCATGCATTAGGTATTCTATTGTGATTGAATAGGTCACAAGGATTGATTCCGTGTAATTACTGTCACACATGAGAAATATGATGATACATGAGAAAGCGGTCTCCCTCACTGACATTTGATGCTATCAATATATTTGGGATCCAGTTACCTGTCTAACTTGCGACCCGGGATAAATATTTGTAATTTATAGATAGTTGTACTGAGTAATTAGTTAGTAAATAGTTAATTAATTAGTATATTGCATCCTCTTTTCCCTATGGGATTTGTATGAAGTCGAATTATTTACAATATGAGTCATTAAACTTGAATACTTACCATTTATAAATCAGGATCAAAGAGTATCTGCTACTGCATGTCTGTACAGTAATTTTATTCATAGTTTTAAACAAATGTATTATTATTCTTTTTAGTTATTTTCTTACTCTAAAGCTATAACCTTTTACTTCCACAGAAAGTCTTGCCCATTTTCTAATCGGAGAGGGCAAGCTTGAAGCACATCTAGATGAATGGCCACCGACGAAAGAAAACATCGAGAGAGCACAAAGGGAGCTCTCAGATGCCCGTGGCTACCTGACCCTGGCTACGGATGAGGCTGGCAAAAGGGCTGGGGTAGCATTGGATGCCCATTTGTTACTGGGCAAATTGAATTATGCGTGTGGAGCTTACGATGTGGCATTGAAACACTATCAACTGGCAGAGTTGAATACATTAACAGAGAAAGAGTTGCCAGTGTAAGTAAATGTGTATTTTTTTTAAATTAAAGGTATCTTGTTAATGGTGTGATTGCAATACAGTATGCATTTAATATAATACATAATCAAATATTAACACTTTTTTCTGAAAGGCAGATATTCAGAACATTTTCTCAAGTATTTCACCTTTGAGACAATTGTAATCTTAGTAATGTGTTCTGTTATGAATAAGCGCGCTTATCAGCTATACTTGCCAAACAAACAAAATGAAATGAAATGAAAAAACCACTGGCAAATATTAAAATTTATAAAATTGCTTGAATAAAGTTCTTTGATATTCTTTGCAATATAACAGATTATTCAATGACTTGTCACATTAGATTAGTAATGATTTTTAATACTCAGTGCTGGTTTACCACAGTGCATAGTTTTTGTTGATTAGTTACAGTGCAATGCAATTTGCAATCTGTTGCAAATTGAAGTAATTAACGGAAATTACGACTGTATTCGACATAACGATCATATGGTTGGATGGACTGGCCTAGTTAATACATTGTTTTAACTATTTAATTTTGTAACTATTTAATATGGTAGAAAATATAAAAACTGGTTATGCCTTCTTGGTGATGTATAAATAGCGATAGAAATGGTAGTCTAGTGTTTATAGTTGTCACCTCGCTGCCACTATCACATAAGGTGTCGTCTATTCGATTTTTAATAGAGACGAATATTAATTTGATTCACCAGCCATACCATATAATACCATGTAACTGTTGGTCATAGACAAATAAGAAAGTAACTCAACAATGAAACTGTCCATGCACAGACAACATTCTGTCTTACTTTAAATTAATATTTTGACAGAAATAAAAAATCTGACATACTAGCTGTTGACAACATTTAATACATAAGGGTTACCACACTGTTAATAAGTATTTAAATGATAAAAGTCATGGGACTGCTTAGATCCGCGCTCGATGCGCAAATAAATTAATTATGCTTAATTTAATTTTTATTAATTTTAATGACATAATTGTTACGTTAGAGTAAAAATGAAAAGAAAAGGAAAGAAAGGGAATTGAGTGGATAATTCCATCAATGTGTCTAGAGCTAAAGTCTACTAGCTTAAAATTTTCTTATTTTTATAAAAAAAATACTTAGATTCTATAAAAATAACAAAATTAAAACTGATAATAATACGTCACTATAAATCTCCTTATCTGATAACTTTTGTACAAATAAAACTGGCAGTTAGAAATTTCTTTTAGTAAACTTAAACCTTACGATTCTTACCTTACGATACAAAATGCGATGTAACATTCCTTTTCATAAGCTTTTCTTCGATTGTCAATCTTTTCTATTGTATTTGTTTGTTTACAGTGAATGTTAAAGAGATTGTACTTATAAAATTGTTCATATGCCTACACATTGTGAAGTTGTTTACAAAGCGAGCGACATATGCGCTAAACAAACTGTAAACAGTGTTAGCGATGATTCAGCGCACGCGTACCTGTATAGCTTGGTCATATCGCCTTTGTAATAACTAAGGATAGTCAGACCCAAGCTTACCTATTTATTAGTCTACCTTATTAGAATAGAATTCCGTTTATTTCATTTAGATTACATCAGTGACATATGATCGTCAAAATAAAACTAACAAAATGTCAGCCAATTATCCTACACCTAATTCGCTGACGAACTTAAAAGCCGTGATAAGAAGCAAGACTCTTTTAAATCGCCAGACTGTGACGCCAGCAGTTTAAGACGATGGCTTTTGGTATAGTGGCCACCACTTCTGGTTTCCACTGACTGCTTACCATCAGGCAGGGTGGAGCCACTTTGTTAGACTAATATATATTAACTAAAAATATCTTTAAAATTAAATTATTACCTTTAGTAGGTAAGGCATGTCGAGATTAAATAGTGGCCACCATACAAGCAGTTTGAGAATGGCTTTTGGTATAGTGGCCACCACTTCTGGATTCCACTGACTGCTTACCATCAGGCGGGGTGGAGTCACTTTGGTAGGCTAATATAAATAAAAAAACAGCCATTCAAACGCCCGCTCATGAAGCACGTTCATACCTATCATTACTATCGAGTGTGCTTATAGAATAATAAGTATAAAAAAATCGATACAGCTATGAATCAACGTATGAGCAATATTAACGTTACGTCACATACCAGTTTCATTTTGTATAAGCGTCATGCTAACATTATTTATCATACCTATGTACATAACGTCTACTAACATTGTAGTGTAAATTATTGACTACAATAGAAACCTAGGTACCTTTTAATAACAATCGATTGGAAATATTTTTAAATATGGCATAATTTGATAGTAATGGAGATAGATAAAGATCTGTGTTACTATAACTGGGAGTTTAAAACAAACATACAAAACAAAAATGTTTGTAACGATTCAACTTAAAATCTACATTACTGATGTAAAAAATTCTTTCACCTTTAAAAAATCAAATAAAGAAACGGGTAACATAGGTTATATTTTATATTGTTAAACATATATTTTCAGTCATTTTCAAAATTTAAATATTTTAAGTGCCTTTGTACACCTGAATGATACGACACTAATGCAATGATATTTTCCGTAGGCGTTTGTTAGCGACGGCGAATAACTAGTTATTATATGTACAAATTTATTTGTGCACATAAGAGCGTCAAGATCAATAGAACAAATGTAATGTATGAAACAAACTAGCTTCGGCAACCTTCTTTTCAAAGAAACGAACGTAATCAAATCTCACAGAGTATTAGATTCATTTAATTTTTTAAGCATTAGCACATGGTAATACGAGAAGTTTTCTTTGTTCAGAACAGACAAATGACGTTTATATTCCTATTTTTTACTCGTTTACCAAGCAAAGTATGCTATGTAGCTAATAAACAATGATATTGTATATTAAGTATGCGTATTTGTCGACAGACGGAGTCTCCGTATCGTGGCCGAGTCATATGCCATCAAGGGACTATGTTTAGAGCATAACACAGTTCCTAGCACGTCGAGTAAGTTCAAGCAGGCCGAGAGAGAATCAGAAATGGTACGTATTTAAATTATATAATAACACTGCACTTTCTTCTTTCTGTTAGGTACTGAGACTCTGTTTCTATCATTGTCACTCAGAACCGTTATTTACTAGAGCGAGAACGCGATGGAACGAGACAGCACAGTGCCGCGCGCTGCGTGCTGTCGCGTTTCGTTGCACTAGTGAATGAGTTTTTTTAAGTGACAATACGAGAAGTGAAATGCTTAGAAATATAGGAAATGCTGTTCCGTGCTGCCAGGTGTGGTTCTCCCCTTAAGGAGTCTGCCCACTACACCGTACCATACCATGATCGTAATAGGAACGTGTCAGGCAGAAAAATATTCTTTGTGTTAATAAGTGAATGAGACTAGACCGTTCCGTCACCGACCAGCACCGTCGCGTGCCATGCACGGAGCCATCCATCATGAATGTCAACAATTGTCGGCGAGAATATTAACGTATTATTGAACCAACTGAATCATGACCCATTTTGCCTATAATTCGCTTTCTACTAAGATCTATCGTGTTTATTGCACTTAGGACATTTTTATAATTAACGTAACAACAGTGTAATCAGTCGAATTGTCTAATAAAATATAACAAGCTCGTTGCTAAGGAAATCTGTTTTCTCGCGAATTTCGACCTATTTGCATTTAGATGGATAGACAAATGACCTTATGGTGGGTCATGATTCACTTGGTTCAATAGTACATAATCGATACGCTCTAGTGGTCACATAAGAGTGTATCGTATTGCCTTCTGATCTTGATACGGTCATAGCACGGTCATGGTATGGTACGGTATAGTGAGCAGAGAACTTTAGAGAGTTATCTATGTACACTAGTATGGTCACGGAGGATCATGTTCCTGTAGATTCGCAGCTTCGAGCTGTCATCAGACCTGACGCTGCTGTACCTGCAGCGAACAGGATCAGGCGCGCGCGCCGGGCCTACGCTCGAGACCGCGTTACAGCGCGTGCCTATACTACACATACGAGCTGGACGACTACAGAATGCTATCGACAGGTACTTATTATACTGATCTTAAGATCCGCAGCCGTATTACTCAGTTTACATCTATTTCCAAGGCCCAATTCCCCCTTTCCTTTTTCCTTACCTCCCTCAACCCTTTTACCTACTCCACTTCCTTCACGGTAGGTAGCGGCTTCGTAGAGGCCCTGGCATTGCAGGAGCAACGCTAGAGACTGAGTGGTTCATGAGCGACAGTCTACTTACCATCACGTAGGCTGTTCGCTCATCTGCCACTGTCAGCAATAAAAAAAAAGTTTATAGGCACTTTGCAGTACATTGCTGCTTTTACATAACTTAATACTCACAATCGTGTACTTACCGTTTGTCCGCTTCCGGAGTCTGGAGAGGCTGGTTATCTGTCATACAGGTCTCCTAGTACAGAAACCAGTCTCTCACATAGACTAAATCTCATGTATTTGTACACAGTGTAAGGGCACGCTTTGCAATCTCCAAATGGATCCTGGGGACTAGATCGCTCCCTCTCTTCCCGTTCGCTTATTTTGCGAACGGTGGGAGTGCATTGGGATCTTCTACCTGGGGCCTATTGGGGATTGTAGAGCGGTCCCCGATTGTTTTATTACATGTATTCACCAACTATTGTATTTTTACCGCTGTATGTATCTTTTCTATGTGAGAGAAAACAATAAACTCTTTATTATTATTATTATATAATCATTATAAGAAAACAGTGATGCATAGAATCTATTAAATTGATGTCAGCTAAGGAATACGACTATCGACTATAAATATATATATATATATATATATTTGCTATATTTTGCAACACTTTCACCATGACAAATGAACATCAAGCTACGACACTCACGAGTCTCAAGGACTACTGTCTCGATGGCTTTTGGAATGGTGACCACCACTTCTGGATTCCACTGACTGCTTACCATCAGGCAGAGTGAAGTCACTTTTGTAGGCTAGTATAATAAGAAAATCTCTATAACACAGGCGTGAAGAAGTTTGGTGTGTTAAAATTCTTAATTGTTTAGGTATCGTGAAATGCTAAACGCAGTGGAATCGGTTTCAACACAAGCGCTTCGACTGACGCTCACGAGACAACTGGCCGAAGTGCTGATGCGAGGTGTCACTGGACAGGTAACACTTATGTAAATGCAATTCTGTCTTATAGAATATGCTGTCGTCTAAATATATATCATCGTAATCTATTTACTCACCGTTATTCTTAATCGTCGAAAGCGGTATTTTCCGAAAATCATTACTAATATTATAAATGCGAAATTAATTCTGTCGGTCTGTCTGTTACGCTTTCACGCCTAAACCACTTAACCGATTTTGACGAAATTTGGTATAGAGATAGAATCTACCTTGGAGAACAACACAGGCTATATTTTATCGCGAAAAAATCTCTTGAGGAAGTTAAAATAAAGGATGAAAAATTTGTATGAAAAATTCGATATAACCGACATTTACACGGGCGGAGCTGCGGGCAACAGCTAGTAAGTTTATAAAACTTTGAATGGTTCTATGTGTAACGAAAACCTTGTTTTTTTTTTTAAATCCGTCTAATAAACAGAAATCATTGGAATCGGCATCAAATTTTGAGAATAATGAATGCGACTGGTATTTATAATAAGTACAATAAGGATTTTCGATTCTATTTTAAATTTTTATGATCGAATAAATATCTAAATTTTAATACAAGTCATGTCAATAAAATTAATCAAATACGAATCTAGGTTACATTTTACTATTATATTATGAATAAATAGTGATATACCTAATGAGAATGTATTGTTACGTGTCAGGATGGGGTTCGAGGTAAAATGCCAGTTACGCGATAATGAGTTTATTCAAGACTCACACAATACACTAACAGTAACAAAATAACGCAATAAACACTTATACTGCACTTTATCGCTTCGTAGATCGCTCTTCTTAAACTTCCGTATCACTTAGATGTTCGCTCGAGATCGCTGTATTCACAACTGAACGAAGTGCCGACGTTCGAATCCTTTTTATAGTCACTCAATAGATTTCTAGAACCTTCCTGTTATTACCACAAAGTTGCCGACAATTCTCGATAACAAAACAATGCATGTAGGTACTTAGCTGCGACGCCTAGTTATGCCTACCGCCGATGAGCTATTGTTATACGTGTAGGTAGGTACTTGCGAACGTTCTAGCGTAGGTATTCGTCGTATACGTGTAGGTAGGTACTTGCGAATGTTCTAGCGTGGGTAATCGTTGTAACAGTATGATACTTTACAGATAAAGATTGTTTACAGGAAAAAAATATTTGCATGTAGGTACACTAAGGGTGGCATCATACTAGCGTATTTTTCGGCACGTATATGATCGTTACGTACACGGGCGCTGCATGCATATCTAATTTCAAAAAACCGAACGAGCGTACACGAGATTATTCCAGCGTGTTCGCTTATAGTGTCAGTTGCATCCCTCGTGATTTGATATATACCAGGACATAAGCGCGTCAAAGCTTGTATGAGATAGGACAAAACCGTGCTTGTATGCGCTTCCGAAAACGAATCTATACGCGGGTATAAAACGCTAGTTTGAAATCGCTCTAACTACCACTAGTTTTCTTCTTGAAAGTTAAATTACTAAGTACTAAATGAGATACTGATTTATTACCAAAAAACAGGTTATGTTCGGTTTTCTGTATAGGTGTACAAAGCGCCCGAGAAACTAGCGGCGGTGCCGCCCGCACACGGCACGTTGTCGCGCCGGAGAGAGGACCATCTGACGGACGGACCGTGGAAACCCAAGAAATATGCAGCTATCAATCAGGTACTGGGCAGTATAAGTATAAGTATTATTTTGAGATTTTCACTTGACTATTGGTTTTTCTTTATATTTAAATACAATAATGTATACGTAGTAAGTGCTCCGGGCATTAAGCGTGCGTGTATTCACTACTACGTGTTTTGTTCATAAGTCCAGTAAATCAGTTTAACAGGACTTGTGAACGTCACTGTACATGTATGTGGTCGCAGTTCGTGCCTCGCAGCGAGCACGAGGAGGTGGTGCTGCTGCTGCTGGTGGGCGAGGCGATGGCGGTGCGCGACGCCGTGCTGTCGCAGAGCGACGTGTTCGAGGCGGCGCGTGCGCACGCGCTGCGCAACGCAGTCGCAGTCATTGATCTACTCGCGCTCGCCGCCACGCGCTGGGGACAGCTCTGTCTTGTGCTCGAGGTCAGTACTACTGGTGGGCGAGGTGCGCGACGTGTTCGAGGCGGCGCGTGCGCACGCGCTGCGCAACGCAGTCGCAGTCATTGATCTACTCGCGCTCGCCGCCACGCGCTGGGGACAGCTCTGTCTTGTGCTCGAGGTCAGTACTACTGGTGGGCGAGGTGCGCGACGTGTTCGAGGCGGCGCGTGCGCACGCGCTGCGCAACGCAGTCGCAGTCATTGATCTACTCGCGCTCGCCGCCACGCGCTGGGGACAGCTCTGTCTTGTGCTCGAGGTCAGTACTACTGGTGGGCGAGGTGCGCGACGTGTTCGAGGCGGCGCGTGCGCACGCGCTGCGCAACGCAGTCGCAGTCATTGATCTACTCGCGCTCGCCGCCACGCGCTGGGGACAGCTCTGTCTTGTGCTCGAGGTCAGTACTACTGGTGGGCGAGGTGCGCGACGTGTTCGAGGCGGCGCGTGCGCACGCGCTGCGCAACGCAGTCGCAGTCATTGATCTACTCGCGCTCGCCGCCACGCGCTGGGGACAGCTCTGTCTTGTGCTCGAGGTCAGTACTACTGGTGGGCGAGGTGCGCGACGTGTTCGAGGCGGCGCGTGCGCACGCGCTGCGCAACGCAGTCGCAGTCATTGATCTACTCGCGCTCGCCGCCACGCGCTGGGGACAGCTCTGTCTTGTGCTCGAGGTCAGTACTACTGGTGGGCGAGGTGCGCGACGTGTTCGAGGCGGCGCGTGCGCACGCGCTGCGCAACGCAGTCGCAGTCATTGATCTACTCGCGCTCGCCGCCACGCGCTGGGGACAGCTCTGTCTTGTGCTCGAGGTCAGTACTACTGGTGGGCGAGGTGCGCGACGTGTTCGAGGCGGCGCGTGCGCACGCGCTGCGCAACGCAGTCGCAGTCATTGATCTACTCGCGCTCGCCGCCACGCGCTGGGGACAGCTCTGTCTTGTGCTCGAGGTCAGTACTACTGGTGGGCGAGGTGCGCGACGTGTTCGAGGCGGCGCGTGCGCACGCGCTGCGCAACGCAGTCGCAGTCATTGATCTACTCGCGCTCGCCGCCACGCGCTGGGGACAGCTCTGTCTTGTGCTCGAGGTCAGTACTACTGGTGGGCGAGGTGCGCGACGTGTTCGAGGCGGCGCGTGCGCACGCGCTGCGCAACGCAGTCGCAGTCATTGATCTACTCGCGCTCGCCGCCACGCGCTGGGGACAGCTCTGTCTTGTGCTCGAGGTCAGTACTACTGGTGGGCGAGGTGCGCGACGTGTTCGAGGCGGCGCGTGCGCACGCGCTGCGCAACGCAGTCGCAGTCATTGATCTACTCGCGCTCGCCGCCACGCGCTGGGGACAGCTCTGTCTTGTGCTCGAGGTCAGTACTACTGGTGGGCGAGGTGCGCGACGTGTTCGAGGCGGCGCGTGCGCACGCGCTGCGCAACGCATTCGCAGTCATTGATCTACTCGCGCTCGCCGCCACGCGCTGGGGACAGCTCTGTCTTGTGCTCGAGGTCAGTGCTACTGGTGCCCACTACGTTACTTAGCAGCGTAACTAATATACTTTAAATTGGTTGTTGTCAGTCCCTGGAGCGTGCGATGAAGTTCTCGTTCGGTAGCGCGCACATCTGGCGCCAGCGCGCGCTCGCCACCGCGGCCGCCGCGCCCGCCGCGCACGCGCCGCCCGTGCCCACCTCACACGTCGCACCCGGTAACTACCAGCGTTATCGATATCTCTGTGTTTTCCCATTTAATTTTAGTCCTGGCTCTTTTAAGCGAAGCGTGAAAAAGCATCTAACAACGCCGCAATAGTAAAGGCCACCAATCCAGTAATTCGGTTTTTCGTCCACCACTTCTGGATTCCACTAATTGCTTACCGTCAGGCAGAGAAGTGTCACTTTGGTCGGCTATTATAAAAAACTACAAACCAGTTTCGTAATCAACCCTGACTGCAACGATTAACTATGATAACTACCAAAATAATTAAACAAATGAAATGAATTAATTTATTAAACGATTCAAAAATAAGCATCTTATACATTTTGTTAGTATTGGCTCTAGAATATGTCCTTGTGGAACCCCTTTCAATATTTATGATTATTGGTTTACTGTTTATTTACAAGAATTAAAAAGTAAGAAGATACACCGATTTAATATCAATCGTTTATTTTTATTGTATTAAATAATAGCTATTTAATAAAATAAAAATAGTTATTAAATAAGAAAAAATATGTTCAACTCAATCTAACGCCTTATCGTAATCTGCAAAACAAATATAATTAATCATGACCCACTCTGCTGGTACCTTATTAAAAACTGTCAAACTTGTAAGATCTATCATGGCACTTAGGACGTTTTAATACTAACATAATAACAATGTACTCAGTAAAATGTCAGTGTCTAATCAAATCTGTCTTCAGGCTAATTTCAACCTACTTGCATTATTACATTACATTATATGGGTTGACAAGCAGCTTATGGTGGGTCGTGATTTATATAGTACATTGCAATTTTATTGATATATAGTTGTTGGCAAACTTCTTGAACAATCTCGGTTTCAGTCCTTGAGCCAATTAATCGGCCAATCTCAACGCGTTGCACGCATGTGTCTTTTGTTGGTCTACCAATAGCGTGATCGATAGGATGCGTTCTTGCATCGCACTCCTCTCTCCCGGCAAAAAGAACTATACTCTCTCCATCCGTTTATTTTCTTTTTGACAGTTCGAAATTAGTGATTCCCTCACGCGTTACCAATTCGATATAAAATAATAATCGATTTTATGTTAGAAGAACTTTCAATCGATTTAATGTATCGAAATATATTATTAGATAAAGTTTTTATTATTCGTTTATTAGTTTATTTTTATTATATTATATGAAATAAATAAACATGTAAATATTAAAAATTTGTTCAATAAATACGTAGGTAGTAATCGATATAGTCTGTAATTGTTTGTTAAGCACTGGGCACTTCACTAAGTGGGCGTCCACCGTCAATAAAGTACGATATTACTGTAGTACATTATTACAAACAAAAAAAATGATAATTCATAGGCATGAGCTGTCAAAAAGAAAATAAACGGCTGGACAAAGTATAATAATAAGCTCTGCGCATTCAAGGTCATTGTTTAAGAAGTTTGCAGGCAACTATACTTTTTATTGGGGTGTGCGCCGTGAATGTGACTATGTTATTTACGTAGGCAGTAGTCAATGGAGCGCAGGCGTTAGAGCGGCTGGTGTCGCGAGGCGAGCCACGCCATTGTCACCGCACGACGCACCGCTTAGGCTTGTGGCCGCCAATACTTCTTATAGGATGGGATGGGTAAGCATCACATAAAAACTAATTCATTCAACAACATCTGTAGTAGATAATCGCTGGTTTCAGCATGAATGAGCCGGAGCGACCGGTGCAGTACTACCCTCTCATAGAAGATCGACGTAAGAATAGTATTATTCATACGTTTTGTTCGACGAGTGATAACGCCGGAGTCCCAATTTCCTCCCTTTCCTTTTTATTTTCATCTCGCTCTAGAAACGACCCCTTATAAAAAAAATATTCATATATTATTTTTTTTATAAGCAGTCCAGTTTATTTGTAACTACAAAAATAACTTCTTTTGCGATTTGATCACTTTCATTATTTTTATTTTTCTACCAAACTAATGCGTGTATTCAACAGATAGAAGAAGGTATAGAAAGTGCAGAGGAAGCATTGTCAATAGAAGAAGAACGCAACGGTCCCATGTTAGCGCGGTGTTGTCTCTACACGGGCATCGGATATCAAATGAAAGCACAGGTTAATTCCATTTATTTTAATATATTTATTCTATTTTATTCGCAACAAGCTGTTGCCTGCGTGGGTATACCACAAAACATGTAGCCCATGTTACAAGCTGATATCGTAGCTATCTATAAGTGAAAATTTTTCAAAGGTATTGAGTTTATCTATAACAAATAAACATACGCGATTGACTGGCCTGTTGGTCTAGTGGTTAGTGACCCTGACTGCTAAGCCGGAGGTCGTGGGTTCGATTCCCACCCAGGACAAACCTTTGTGTGATGAGCATGATTGTTTGTTCTGTGTCTGGGTGTAATTTATCTATAATATGTATGTATTTACAAAAAAAAAATGTATATAAGTAGTATATCAGTTGTTTAGTACCCATAACACAAGCAAATATAATTGCTTAATTTGGGGCTAGATGGCGCTGTGTGAATGTGGTAGAATATTATATTATTAATACGATTTTTTTTTACAATATTAGTTTTATTCAAGAATATAAGGCTTAACTCGTCAATAATATTTTTTTGTTATATTGCAGAAAACAAACAGTCGGATAGACAAGGACGCGGCGAACGACAAATCATTAAAATTATTGATAAGAGCAGTTCAATTGGACGACAATGATCACCTTGCGTTTTATTATTTAGCACTGCAATACATGCATCTCGGCATGCTCAATGAAGCAATGGTGAGTGACGGTGAAGTTTAACGTGTGTATGTGTGTATGTGCACGTTAAATATTAACGTGCACACTCTTACAGGCACGTAAAACTCATACAGGCTAAGTCAGATTTTACTATCTACATCTAAATGCGCTGCATTTCAATGTATTCGAATGTTAAACTTTGAATAACCAATCACAGCGCAGCTTTTATCGTACTGCTTTTTATTTTTATGGTTGGATTGAACAAGGTATCGACTATTTACAATCACGTTCATAATTTTATTACCAACATTCATAGTTGTCTGTCTAGTTTAGTCCGTATCCGTGTGTGCGTGATGTTTCGTTCTGACCATTATAACAGGTGTCGTAGGTGTCTTAAGCATAAGATAAGGATAGGATAAGGCACCCGCTTTTAAACACGAGGTCGGGGGTTCGAATCCTCAAGTGCCGATGAACACATTTGACTGACGGTGAAAGAAAATATCGTGAGAAAACCTGAACTTATAAAACAAAATCTGAAATCTGTATGGAGCGCACGTGGCGATGAAGAGCCGAAGCACATAACGGCGTTGCGTTGCCGCAAAGCCAAAATCGGCGACTCGAAACGGTGCTGCCGATTTTGGCGTTGCGGCGTCGCAACGTCGTCGTGTGTTTCGGGCCGAACGGCCATGCGTGTCCCTGCGGCGCTATGACGGCGGTGGTGTGACGTGCGCAGGACGCGACGCGCGGCTGCCTGCGCGCGCGCGCGGAGTGCGGCGGCGGGCTGCGGCTGGCGGCGGCGCTGTGGTCGTGCGCGTGCGCGGGCCCGCGCGGCGCGCGCGCGCTGGGCGCCGCCCGCCTGGCGCGCGCGCACTTCCCCGCCGCCGACTGGCCGCTCGCCGCGCTGGCCGCGCTGCAGCTCGCCTGGGAGACGCCCGAGGTATGCTACAGTGTACCGATATACTATGTTATTCAAATAATTCATATTAATTTTTATAGAGCATTGATAAAACTGAAATTTGAACAAAAACTATTTATACCTATGTATACAGAATTATTATTTGTCGGCTTCTAGATATTTTAAAATGTGATAATCCAGATATAAATTGTATGAGAAAGCTAGTTTTATGTCTTTATATAATTTTAGTTTATTTAATCTTAAATTTTTATAAATTCTTTTGTCTACTATTTAAGTTGAATAATAATTATAATTATTGAATAAGTTTGTTAAACTTATAAATTACAGGCAGCGTTAGCGACGGGCAAGGAACTTCTTACATTAGTGAACAGTTCAGAATCGGAGTTTGAAACTGAACATAATGGATACGCTGAGTTGGACGCACTTTCGGACTCACAACACGACGATACCCAGAGTTATAGAGACGGAGGTATGTATAGCACTTACATAATTACATTTTGTATAGACATTATAGCTGATTGTTTTTTTTAATTATTGTGAACAATTAGTGTGATGCCTATAAACAGTATGTTAGCCGCCCGCACTTCGCTTGGCGCAAATGTCACACGCTCGCGGAGTTGCATGTATTTGGCGCCACTGTCTAGGAAGCCTATAAAAGAACATTCCTGAATTTTATGATAAATATTTTACAAATCGATGAACACCGGCTGCACGCACGCAAAAAATGTCAGGTTCAGCGTGCAAACGAGATGGCGATACAAGCGATAGAGAAGCACGATCTACCTAAGCGTACCTTCAGCTCGTGACGTAAATAAACTCCTTCTTGTGTTATACATAATAATGATAATTCAGTGATGCATTGCAGCAATGTAAAATTATATTTCGTAAACCGACTTTACTTACACACATCAAACAATTTTTTTCGGTACCTTCTGAATTGTTTCGACGATCGGTACTTATCCACAGCGTCAATACGCGCGGAATCAGCCGGTGTGTACCGCATTGAGCGCGCGCTGTCCGAGGGCGCGTCGTCACTGTCGACGCAGCGGCCGCGCACGCCTCTCGCAGATCATCGCGCGCATGCGTGGCTACTGCTAGCGCAGTTGTGTCTAAGGTACGTCACAATCATGAGTGTTCATAATTTTTACTCGGCTGTATTTAAAAAATATATTCTGCTAAAGGCTGTTTATGAAGTATGAAATCATCGCTTTCTTTTTTTGTGTGGTGTGGGTTGTTAGCCTCTGATGGCTTTCACAACCTTACGCGGACTGTCGGTGAGCAGAAGGCTCTCAACCGTTTGAAATCATCGCGTTTACAGTTCTATTTATGTGCAAATAATACATTTGAAACTTGCGTTATTTTCATAATAAAATAACGGTAAACATTATGGTTATAATAATAATAATAATACCAGCCTACTACTGTCCCACTGCAGGGCAAAGGCCTCTTCTCATATAGAGAAGGTTTGAACATTAATCACCACGCTTGCTCAAGGCGGATTGGCAATTTCAGACATAGTCCAGATTTCCTTACGATGTTTTCCTTCACCGTCAGTCAGAAATGTCTAAGATAAACTTAGAAAGTACATATGAGTTAAAAAATCACATTGGTACTTGCCCGGATTCGAACCCACTACCTCTTGTTTACGAAGCTGGACCATTTCGACTATACAGACTGTCGACTGTATAAAGAGTAAGTAACATTATGGTTACTTACTCTTTATACAGCCTTCACCCATTTCTAGCATTTAAACAGAACATATTTGTAAAACATAGCTCCGATTAGAAGATAAAAATTGAAAATCACGAAATATGACACTACATTGCGACGTTGTCTCTCATGACGCGTAAACGCTCTTTAACGGTAGTAGATGGATGCGCCATTAACTGAAGTACTACACTCTAAATTTAGTGCTTTGGCTATAAACAAGAAAGAAATAGAAGAAAGAAAACCAGTTTCTTTTTCACATACAGGTGACGCACGCAATAAAGACGAACAACGTGTTTCAAATTTGAATAATGCAAAAATAAATGTGTTTAAATGTTCTACTCTTTTATTAATATTGTTAAGACGTTCAACAGTGTCATCAAACTGTGTTATATAAATATTTATAAATTACTACTATTATATTGTGTAGAGGTCAGGTCACACATACTCTCCTCACACACAAGCAGACACACATAAAAACATCTTACACTTAGCTACTATATGAAGCAGACTAAATAGATCAAAACTTTAATATTTCTGACTTCTTAAGATACAGGAATATAAACCTAGTTTGGAGTTAGAGACTAAATAAACATGTATTAGTTTAACCCATATTTTGTAATATAAGAGAAGTTTTCTTCACATATTGTCTAAGATTTTATGTATTTATTTAGGTTAGGTCGTGTGACCGCAGCGGCAGGTTGCGTATCCGAAGCTGCGACGCTCACACCATTCAGCCATCTTGTTTTATATACGGTAGGTACCGATACACTCATTTCTTCTACTAACAATAGTGGATTTTTAGGGTTCCATTTCAAGAGACACCTATAGAATTACCTTGTTGTCTGTCTGTCCATTTGTCTGTTGAGACCTTTTTTCTCAAGGTTAATGTGCGTGAAGATATCAAGCTGAAATTCATATGAAACACTCTTGTCTGTAATCTTTTGAAGCTGTAAAAAAATCAGTTCGATTTCGGCGCAATCAAAATTTAGGGGAACGAAACCCTCAGTGCGTGAGGCTGATTCCCAATTTCCAAGAGGGTGTTTAGAAAAAAATTTGCCACTAATTGGCGCCACTTTGGTAAAAGGTTCAGTTTTTCAGTGTTCATTTTGGCAATTTAAATGTTTAATTTACAAAATGGATAATTTACGTGCTTAAGGACAAAAGAAAATTGAGAGGATTTTCTAAAATGGCCACGAGGAGGCAGCACCGATGCATCAGATCTAGCTGTCAAGCGTTATTTGAAATTTAACCCTTGATTGGTCCAATGTTAAAGTTTAAGTGGCGCCAAGTGGTCGAGAAAATTTTCCTGAACACTCTCATTGATCAGTTTCCTTTGAGAGTGCATCGAATCTACCGCTTATTATATATTCATTTGATTCTACACAGAGGGGTTTAGTTCACGCGGCGAATTTAGAATGGGACGAGGCGCGGCAATGTTTTCAAAATGCGCTCGCCATACATCCCACGCATTTGGACAGTATTGTGCAATTAGGTAAGTGTTTTTTCAAATATTTTAATTTTTTTTTTGTTTCCAATTACGTGTTCTTATCCAACGTAAGTAATGTTACTTTGTGCTCAGAAGGATGTTGGGTTTTTTGAGCTGGGCTCAAACAAGTATGTGTCGTCGCCGTTTTCATTTAGGAGATGTTGCGATAATTAGACTTTTCGATTACTTGAGTTAGGTGGTAGACAAAATTGGTTTAGGTAGGCCATCGCAAGTGGTGAAGCGCTGTCGGCTGTGTCTTTGGACATTGTCGATGCATTTAGCTGCATCAGAGAGACACTGTGGTTTTATTTAGTGCCCGTTGACTCGAGTCGGGTAGTGGTAGCGTCCCCCATGGAGCGTGTGTGTGCGCAGGCGCGGCGTACTACAACCTGGGGTGGCTGGGGCTGGCGGAGAAGGCGCTGCGCGAGGCGGCGGCGCTGGGCCCCGCGCGCGCCGACACGTGGCGGCGCCTGGCGCTGGTGCTGGCGGCCGCGCGCGAGCCCACAGCCGCCGCCGACGCCGCCGCCGCCGCGCTGGCGCTGCACCCGCACGAGCCCGCGCTGCAGCTGCCGCTCTGATGCGCGCCGCCCGCCCGCGAGCCGCTGCTGCTGCACGCGCACCTGCAGGACTTCTTTGCGTTGTCGTGGATAGACATGAAGTGAGCCGGTCGCTGTGTGTGTGACGCGCTCACTGAGGCCTCGCGCGCGCTCGACTCAAATATATTGCTAACGAACGAAAACGTACTCATTGGGCGTACGCATTCCTCGAGCGCGTGCTCGTCACGTTGTCACAGCGCACGCGCATCACTTGCATCGAGCTTGGCGCTCGAGGAACGCGTACGCAAATATGGGTCAGCCTTAGTCAACGCGTCACAAACTGACAACGCGAGGAACTTAACAGTTGTTCTAAGTTGCTATTCTAGTGTAACATAGTTCAATGCCGTGATCATATTTCTTATATTCATACTATTCGAGAGCAATGTGTAAATAAGTCAACCGTAAACTATTATTTTCAAAAATAGATTTGAGTATTAGTCAATTTTATTAACGTCTCTATCGGTACATGTGCAACTTATCTACTTAACTTGTCATAATTTTGTTAACCTAAAATGTGTTCCTAAAATACCTATTAATTAACCAATCCCTGTATACTGAACATTAAATTGTATTATTGCATACGTTAAACCAAATTGAAAAATTAACAATACTCAAAACTGACGTAAACAATTAAAAAAAATACAGACGCAGGATACTTACGTAGTCGTGTGGCATGTAACGTACCTGATACTGTATCAACCTTAAACGTGTACGACTACCGTATCCGCGGTACGTGCCACATTTCTGTTCGCATTGATATCGCCACTCGGTTGGGTCGTTGCGAGCTTACTGCGAACCTACGTACTCACTTGATATAGTATCAGATACGTTACATGCTACACGGCTAGGTGAACACCCTGCTTTAGGTGAATGCGGGGCGAGTTGAGCGTACGTTGACTGATACAGATGACGTAGTTCACGCCATATTCGTTCATCAGCATACTATTAATGCACGCTCTTGAACGGACACGTGAAACATCACACGCAGTAGCCGCGTGCAATGTGTGATCTTTCGAAGCTGGCATTGACCGAAGGTACTATTGACATCGGTGTCGACAATGCCTTTATGTAACTACCTAATACATAATGAGATTACAAATATTAATAATATGTTTACACCGTATAGAGTTTAATAAAGTCTTGTGATATACTAAAGATGTCTTATTAGTAAGACACAGTGAACAGTTAAAGTATAAAATCCTCTGTGTAATTAAATATCTCAACAGATAATACTTCTATCGTTAATAGAAAATACTTTATAAAGTATTTAGCCGTCTAAAATTATACCATTCTTCTCCATTATATTTATAAAACAAAGTTATTTTTAAAGTATACCTTATTTACTTTTGTTTAGAGTCCGTTACTTAATCTATGATACTATTTTGTGCTTGTATTTATTTATATAAAAATAGATATTGAATCTGAGTCTTATTACCTTAGAATACGTTTCAATTTCGTAACATGTACCTAATGTCACTATCCTGTCCTCCCTATCTGAAAATATCAATCTCTGGTTATGGATATTATTTAAAAAACTTATGAAAATAAATCTAATTATTTTATTGTTCTTAAAACATTTCAAATAGGTACGATTTTTGATGAAAAGGTTTATCTTATAAAAATATATCTTTAATAATGAAAGTATAATATTTATGCTATAATACTGCCGACATAGTACTTATAATCTTGACTATTTAAAAACGATCGATTTAAATGTTAATAAATAAAAATATATTGAAATTAAATGTGTATTCTACTTGCTTTTAGAACGAAAGATCTATCAAAATATACCTTATAGCCATGAAAATACGGCTGAAATTTAATAATAACTGACTATCGAAGAATGCTTAAAAGAGTTTATAAAACACCCTACTTACTCTAAAGGTGTCTACAATCCCAAATCAATCTAGAATTTCATGTATTTTAGCCTGAATGCAAAGAAATGGTATAAATCTTAATTGAAACCAAATAACCCTTAAAGAAAATACTACGGTTATACAAATAACACTTAAAATTTCTCTAAATTACGTGCGACCGTACGGTTAGGGTTAGAAAAAGTCGACTAAAACAATAATAATAATGGACTATAAAGCGACCAAGACTGCTTGTCCTATATTTATATCACTTTGAATGTAATGATTAGATTTAAGTAGGCACTCCAAATATTCTAACAAAGCTTGACCCGCAGTGTACAGTTATTCATGCAATTATGAGTCTTAAAGCTATGGTATAACTTCGTATATTCCATAGCTAACATGATATTTTTAAAGTTTGGTTATACCAAATTTAACTTTATTTCTTATTGTTTTAAGTTGGTATTTGAAAGTAAAGTAACGCTTATTGTTCTATTTTTTTGGCGGCAATTTTTTTGGTTGCATATGAAGTACAAACCACAGGGTTTTGTTCCAATCTGTATAATGCGGGTCAATCTTTACCAATGGTTCTAGTAGATGTATACCTACCTATATTGTATTTGTAACTATAACTGTTCCAAGTAGACGTGTATACTTCGAGTTGTGACTGACTACTGTATTTAGATATCAAGCCTCGGAATTGATGTAGGCGACATTGTACACCGTGTCTCAAACTATAATAACGCAATACATTAGAAAGAAATAATCTCAAACTTGACCTCGCTATACACTGGGATTCAAAGTTGAAAATAGCGCCATCTAGCGTGCACAGTAATTAACCCAGCAACAAGTAGCTCCATCTAGCGCGCTTGCTAATAAACTTAAATATAATTTTAATTAAATTGTGAATATTCTTGTAAATAAATGTACAGTAAGATTCTTGTAAAGTTACCTTTATTAACGTTGGATCATTTAATAGTTTATTATTTATAGCTATGTTTGCGGAACACGGTGTACAATCTCAATATAAATTGTTTCTTTCCTATTTAAACTCGATCTTATGCACTTATACTGTCCGTATATAGGTATACCCTTTCGTGGTTCCTGTAGCGTTTGATCACTGGTGACCTTTGCTTACCACCAGGCAGAGTGGAGTCATTTTGCTAGGTTAATATAAAAAATTATAATGCTTTTTCCACGATGTCCTGTATACGGGTAGTATAAGCGTATTCCTTAGTATGGGGGCGCTTTCTTCACTAACTTATATGCTATTTCTATACTTATTATCGGTATGCAAAAATTTATAGAAGCACTTTTCTGTCATTAAAATTTACTTGGCATATCGTATTGTATAGATATTAATTATTCTATTAAATATATCAAGCTTTATCTAGGGAAAATAGTCCTTAACATAAAAAGGTAACAAGAATAATAAGCTTAATATATGTCACGTATGAAATGTAAATGAAAACAGATTGTAACATATCTATTTGTATATGTTGAAGTATATTTTGTATTATATTACTCTATCACTTATATGCGGCATTATATGATCAAAATATGTTGCAAGTTCTTTACGTGGTCAAACACCTCCGCCTACCCCTTCGGGGATAAAAGGCGTGAAGCTATGTATGTATGTCGATTCCCACCCAGGACAAATCTTTGTGTGATAAGCATGATTATTTGTTCTGTGTCAGGGTGTAATTTATTTATAACTAGCTGCGCCCTGCGGCTTTGCCCGCGCGAAATTGCTATGTGTTTAATAATAATTAATGTAATTCTGGAATCAGAGCGATTTTCGGGATAAAAAGTAGACTATGTCCCGAAACCAAATCGTAATATATAGGTTTAATTATTATCACCGCGCAATTTTCTTAGTTTTTCTTACATAAGAACCTTCTCCTGACAATAACAAACACAACAAAAAAAGAATTAACGAAATTGATCTAGCCGTTCACGCGTGATGCCATGACCAAGGGAAATAGGGATTCATTTTTATATATATAGATATGTATGTATTTACAAAAAAAATGTATATAAGTAGTATATCAGTTGTTAACCCATAACACAAGCAAATATAATTGCTTAATTTGGGGCTAGATGGTGCTGTGTGAATGTGGTAGATTATTATTATTATTTTTTATTAATTTCAAAATAAGGTTCGAAAAAGAACAATCCTAGGTGCAATACGTTGTTAGACTTAATAATATCTCAGCCACTACTTACAACGCCATCTAGTCCCAAAGTAAGCGTAATATATTATAGCTTGTGTTATGAGTTCTAGAATGCGGATATACATAATTTAATTATTTTTTTGTAAACGCCCAGACAAATGCAAATAGACATGTTCATGCACACAAATATTTGCACTGAGCGGGAACTGAACCCACGATCTCTGCGTGGCAGTCAGGACACGTACCACCGAACCATAGAGGCAGTCAGACTTAAATTTCACACCTTCATTCCTAAATGTGATCCGTCTATAAGTAAGGTTGATTCCTAGATGACATCTCTTGGTTATATTTATCATAATACATCCTTCCTTGCTGCAAATATGTTTGGTCTTATAATGGAGTGTCTGATGAGTGATCCAGTTATCGTTGATGTATTTCGTACCGTCCAATCATTTCATTTATGTGTATTCTGTAACATATTTTAATATGGCAGATAAATACATTTATTTGCTATTCTTTGTGTATAACTAAATGTTTATTAATTATAGTTTGTCCTAAAGTAATTATTATGTACTGCCTTAGAGTAATTGGTACACTAGCAGGCCCACCTTGCTTTTTACACAAATCAAAACAAAGATAAACACTTATTTTATTGTGTGGCACTAGATCGATGAAGTACAGAGACTATATTTGGTACTTTTATGTTCACTTTTGTTGTTTACAAAGTAAACATGTAGCCTAATAAAAATTGAAACAATAGATGAAACAAGGATTGCAAGTTAAATAACGATTGCAAGTAAAATCTATTCCATATAATATTAAACGTAGTGCTAGCTTATAAAAAAAAATATATATCTGTAGATCACTAGTATACCGACGCAGGAAAATCACAAGTATTATGTAAATCCACATTTATTTGGAGATTTACAGCTCTTTACAGTAAAAAGCATCGTTCAATAGTCCTTTATGCTACCTAAATTAAAATTTGGTTATATTAAAATAGCCTAAGTTTAAATTCCTATGGTGTGTGTTTGTTTCTATAGGTTAATTTTAATATGTGATGGTAATGAATAAACTGGTTTATGTTATGATGGTGATGAGTGGTGTTAGCAGAGCTCTATATACTTCCAGGTGTGGTCTGTATTTTTATTTAGACTAAGTAATATCAACTTGTATAAGTTCCTTTGATGTTAGCTCTGAAGGTTTAATTTCTTTTTTTATTTCTCTTTTTAAAATACGATTCGCAGTTGTCGGTTTTTTATTTCATCATAAATAGTAAAATTATGTGTCTAGTAAGTTATTTATTGAGCTGTATTTTAGGTGTTCGAATGTGTACCTTATTATAATAGGGATTAAGAACTATTCACAAACAAAGTGTGTTTTTTATTGTTAAATGAATAGTCTTTTATTGTCTACTCTTCAGAGGAGTGTGCCTCTGTATTTCGACAGTTCTTTATTTCGGCTCATACTCAATACGAAAATACGTAGTTCGACAGACATTGCTTCAACAGAACATAATTATATTTGATAAACATTATTTCGACGGCACCTTCGAAATACCACCACTTCGGACAGACACTGCTTCGAAATAATTATCTGCCAAACAAGTGTCGAAATAAGGACTGTCGAAATTCAGAGATACACCCTCTTCAGAGCTATTGTCAAAGAAATTAATGAGCTTGGTTTATGTTGCAAGACTAACTACAATTGGTGTCAAAAGTTTTACATTTTTGAAGCGAATGGCGAATGTTACTCTTCACTTACCAAACATTGCAAATATGTATCGTAAATTTGTAGTATCTATTTTGATAATTGACATAGTAAATATAGTTAAATAAATGATATAAAATTGGAAGAAATACTATGATAGCAACATAATTAGTTATTGACCGTTATAAAAAAAGAGAAAACAATAATGTAAACCTATTCACATAATTTTTAAATTAGCTTCGATTATAGTAATTTATTATTAAGAGTCATAATGGTACGTTACCAATGTAAAAATGCGATTATATCGACGGTGTTGCTATATTACTAAATTTATAAATATGTACATTTTAAATTTAGTCGTCTCGTGATCGTAACCTGGCAATAATTTGTGTGACATTGTAACATAACTGTAGATGTAACATGTAACGTTACAGGACATAGCATTGGATGTGCCAATGTGTGAACTTCTATAATAAGCGTGTCTATGGTACTTACCAGACAGTAAGTAAAGAAGGGTAATGGTTTTACCTCCATTATATTTTATATTGTTTAGGTATGAAATCAATAGCAAATTATGAGATAATTCCTTTTTATTATTGTATAATGTTCTGCTTGTGTTGAAAGTAAATTTGCCATAGATGTTTCTAGAAAGTTAATTTCTCTTTGTGTACTCGTTTTACTGTGATGTTTAAGTACATGTGCTATTTAAAAGTTAAGTATGTTAAATGCGAACACAATTTTTATAACTTGAAGTGCGCAATAGATATCATTACTTTATTTGGATGAATTTGTTTTCAGACTTTCACAGCATTATTTACTGTTAAAATTGACATTCAATGATTCAGTTCAGTACTTTTCATAGGCTCGTGTAATATTTAGAACAAGCAGCTTGGCATTTTCTCAGAGCTACAGGAGGATTATTAAGGCTGGTACATACTACGGTCGCACCGCAACGCATTGCAATGTTGCGTCAAAGCACATGAGGCGCGTTGCGATGCGGCCTGCCTGGTGTGCGATACTTCATATAGGTAACTAAAGTGATGTAGGGGATTTTTGCTACACGATGCGATGCGTTACGGCCCGCCGTAATATGCGCCAGCCTATAACCTTTATACCTATAACAAAATAATATGCTGTGCGCTTATAAATAGCACATGTATTTGATATTTTAGTATATTGAGTTTAGTATGTTATTATCAAACAAACATGGTGCTTGTCCAACGCTAGGTTGTGCTCGGCTTTGTACAGTCAGCAACAAAAGTGTTTTAATAACAATATAAGTAGGTACTTTATTGATTATTTTGATCTATATGCACTTATGATCACACTTACACTTTAAGACTTTGTCTCATTGTTTTTCTATTCAGTACTATTTGGCTCGTGTGATACGAAATACTTTTGTATTTGCCTGTACATACATCTAATTTTATAACAATTGTTAATATAGCACTCTGTTACTGTAAAGTTACCAATAACACCTATTATGTATAACTCGACTATATATCTCTTTAATATTTGTATATACATACATTTATTTGCATTTAAGGCAGTGTTGTCCTCTACCCCTTTCTAGTGTTGATTAATTGTTGTACAAAGGAAAGAGACAAACATATTTTGAAAATTTAAGTGTTCGATAGCTAGTATTGTTAATGCGTGCGAGACGGCGATTATACGTATACGCACGCATTGACCTAAATCACAGCTTAGATAAGAACGGCAATGTCTGTCTGTCTGTCTTAACAACGACATGACAGCTAGAATAAACATTTATCATGATATCCAACATTACCTACCACTAATAACATACATGCATTGTAAAGTGTTAAAAAAGTATAACTGCCTAATTTCAAATGACAGAATTAACTTTTTGGAAATTAAAAATTAAAAATCAAATTTGTATACATGTTTCAGTATTGATTTTTTTTTAATATTATAGAAGGTAGGTATGCTAAGTCCAGGTACCTAAATGGGAGTTAAAACACTTTTTCATTAATGTTAAACTCTATCAATATTTAAGTATTGGCACAATATTATATTAATTTTCATTAAAATAACTATAAATAACCCTATTCCGCACATGTTTGCCGTAGTGTAGGTACACATATCGATACTAGCATCACTGTTATAATATCTACATAATTAACTAGCTGTTCTCATCTAAGCTGTGTATAAATTCTTATTATATATTGTAAATTGTAACCCTGTAGTTTAATGACCAATGTAATATTTATTGTCGGTCGAAATTCTATTAGAATATTGTCATTGGGAATGTTTCTATTGTGAGTTGTACTTGTTAATTTAAAATGGACGTTTTTCTAATAACATATACGATACGCTGCGTTTAAGTTTATAGGGGATTGTTTAATTCGAGATTAATATATTGTAACACCTATATATTCTAGACTTTCTATATTCTGTCTAACAGCCATATACATACATTCAAAAATGTTTACATTTTTAAATAGTTGCTATCGAATTATGTGTCTGGCAAAACGAATTTCGCCTTTTCAAAACAAAAAGCATTTAAAAAGGCATTGTATATCGGTTGTGTTACAGAGCCTCGACATCTTTTTGTTTTCTTACTAATATATGAAACTTATATAGACAAGTCTGTTTTTCCTGTCAAAATACAGGAAAAATTGGCAATGTTTTTACGGAAGTAGACGTATTGTCGAGGTTCATATACCCAGCCTTGGGGCTCCGTAATTGCAATCATTGGCCAAATTCTTCTTGCCAAATGTATAACAGTTAATAGAAGGACGTCCCTATTGCATAGTCAACAATGCAGTGCAACATTGTGAAGTAGATGTGTATAATTTTATGTATACATAGATATATAAATACGTTTATAAACTGTTGTGCTCTGGTGTACTTTAATACATTCGTTGTAGTTGTTCTCGCATTCGATGTTGATGTATATAAAACGTTTAAGGATATTAAAAAATAATAATTATTATGTTACATATTTATGTGTTTTAATGTCGACTGTACTTACCTAGAAACGGTTCATGACGGACTTACCATACCAACGTCCATACCCGTTTTTTTAGAGTAGGTATACTTTGTAGCGTAACTTTGAATTATGATTTTCTGAGAAACTAACAATGTACAATTTTTGATAATCCGCTACAAAAATATAGACATATTGTATA
The DNA here is from genome assembly GCA_963082885.1 of Parascotia fuliginaria. Lineage (NCBI taxonomy): Eukaryota > Metazoa > Arthropoda > Insecta > Lepidoptera > Erebidae > Parascotia > Parascotia fuliginaria. The sequence goes on along the minus strand of OY720180.1, from coordinate 555,198 downwards.
CTGTAATTTTCAATGATATAGTCGTGGTACTGCCGGGGAGTATCACACGTTATCTCTTACTTTATCAGGAGAGCGTTTTGCTTGCTATTACTTAAATCAATTAAAAAGAAAAACTAAGGATACAACACTAACTCGACGGTTTGGTGGTATGGTTGGGTTTGGGACCCGGCCTACGACCAGGTGTATGGACGGTGGTTTGGTGGGTCCGTCATGAAACGATTTGTGGAGTGAGGCCTTGCTGGCTTTTTTATTGTTATCTGTCTCTGACTGTACCTACCGCTCCTTGCCCGTGGTACAGTTGCCGGATCATTAACCTGTTATATTCTAAGATTTTTGATACCACCAAATAGGTATCACCTACTAAAAACTGGTAGGTACATAGTAGGTATAAATAGGTGATTACCCTAACTACTACTAGGACTTAATCTGCCTCCAGCAAGAATAATAATAATAATAATAATAATAATAATATTTATTCAGTAAAAATTGTACAAAAAGTTTAAAGGTAAGTCTTACAAAATAAATTATGAACTAAATACAGTTGTAGGGCGCCTGTACTAGAATATATTATCCTGTTTTACAGGCGGATTAAAAGTACTTTTAGTATATTATGGTAGAATCTATCCGACGTGGCGACGACTTGGTTAAATAGAGAAATGGTTGATGATAAAATAAAAAAAAATTGACCTCTTCACGCACTTACATAATATGATAAAATAATATTTAATTTTTGCAAGTGATGTTTAGGTTAGAAGTTCAGAAAGGTGAGCAGTTATTGACCTACTTACCTAAGTAGATACCTACTGAAAAAAACTGGTAACGAAATTTGTTCTCACATTGATGGTAATCATCATAATATTTGATTAAGTGTCATATATGGTAAGGTAAGTGGGCATTCACGATTTAATTTTACTTAAGGAAAATACAAAAAAAATTAACAAAGAATTACAGTCTAAAAATAGCTAAGTATTTGAATTACTATTAGTGTTAGGTCAATGCTCGATGCAATATTTTATGAGGACTCGAATTATGATTTAGTACTTAATATAAAAAATTCATTAGCATCGGAGCCAAGTTATTGAAAGCTTACACAATCTACTTATGGCTTTAAGACATTTTTATTTAATTTAAATCTAATTATTTTTATTAAATCTAATTATTTTTATTTTGTAAGATAATTTAGTATACTGACACAAGTTTAATATTATAAGACTTGCCAAAATAATCAGACATAGACTTATTTACAATAGATAATTAAGTTAATATATATCTGTAATTTCATTGTGATGTATATAATATATATTTCATTGCTAAACAATTTAAGTGTACATGTATCTGATACTATAAAATTAGCACATAAACTGCCTGTGATACAGGAATACTCCTAGTACAGGCACCTAACATTATTATACCTGTTTTGTATTAATATATGGCCACTAAAAATTGTACTTTTATTTAAACTGATTAAATGATTTGATTTTGATTTGATTTGATTTACCGCAGAACAAAGATCTTTCTCAGGTGTTTGCCATAGCGTCTACGCTTGATAGGCCTGTTGGCGCGGCTTTTGCTACGTAACAGATTATATAATAGGTGTAAAATAGAATAAAAATCTTCTTTTCTTTATATACGCTTAAGACTTGTAGAAGTAGGTACCTACCTACCTATCAGTATTATTTTCCTACTGAAAGGCAAGGACATCTCCTCAGAAACGCATGAGTAGGTAGTGTAGGTACTATAACCTACCTATTGACCAAGACGCTTGTTCAAGGCGGATTGTCAATTTCAAACTTTAGAAGTTTAGATTTTCTCACGATGTTTTCCTCCTCGTAAGTCAATAATGAATGTCTAAATTAAACAAAATAAATAAACAACTACTAGCTGCGGCCCACGGCTTCGCCCGCGCCTAAAATGTGTTTTGTCTCCCTCGGGAGTATGGTAGTAAATCCTAGCTGATTTCAGCATGAATAGTTCGGATCGACCGGGAAAGTACCTACTCCTTACCTCTTATATAATATTAAAAATATAGTCTCCATGGTAATGCGTTCGCTCGGTGAGCGTCGGCAGTGAAATTACCCTTTCGGTACTCATCCTTTTTCAATTTACCTTTTGTAAAAAGTTGTTAAAAAAATTTCCCTACCGGTAAAGGTGGCGGCCCTCATTCCTAATTCCTACAGGTTAAGAGATAAAATGCCCGGCAGCAAACTGCATAACAGGTCCACTCTTGAACATTTTTATAGATTACTTATTCCTCGGAGCTAGCACCCGAAAGGTGCACGACCTCATCTACGACAGCAACGTTGAAGAAGAAGTTCAAGGACCTAGCAGCAAGCCAGACCCTTCTTCTTTATTTTATAGAGGTTGCTTTATTTGCAACTACTATCACCGACTACCTCGACGGCATTTCGAAGACTTGTAATTACTTATTTAGTAAAACCATATCGAGTGGAAATAGCCCTGTGGATAAGGCACCCGATTCGTAAACACGAGGTAGTGGGTTCGAATCCGGGCAAGTACCAATATGATTTTTCAAATCATAATGTACTTTCTAAATTTATCTTGGACATTTCTGACTGACGATGAAGGAAAACATCGTGAGGAAACCTGGACTTAAGTCTGAAATTGCCAATCCGCCTTTGAGCCAAGCGTGGTGATTAATGCTCATTCCTTCTCTATGTGAGAAGAGGCCTTTGCCCTGCAGTGGGACAGTAAACAGGCTGGTATTATAAAATCATAATTATTTATTTATTTACACACATTTATAACACTATCACAGTTTTCACCAATTCGGTGTTACAAGCACGACTACATAAAACTATAAAAAAACGGAAATGAATACATTTAGTGAAAAAATAACAATTGTCAGCCTTCTCTTTCTATAATACCTATAATTGTGCCACTTGCACCAATTTCGGTAGGCTAAGATCAAATCCTCGGACATTGAAATCATAAGACGTGCGGCCCGTGACACAGGGGGAAATTTGAGGAGACTTGACCTAGCCGGTGGTACCGCTGGTAGGACAGGACGGCGACGTGCTCCCACGTAACCATCAGAATTAGTACCTATCTTCCTGAAAATCTGCGGCGGGTTGCAAGTTTGTTATAAAGGATAATTTTTCTAAACTAAAATACATAAAACAGTATTAAAACAGCTTTAACTGACTTAGTGGCGCAGTGGGAATAGGTACGAGGTTTTATCCCCTAAAGACTCGATTCCCCCTTTGTCCCTTAAATACGAGTTCATAGTTATGCCTTTGTTGACGTCGCCAACACCTGTGCGTCGGCGGGGGAGAGGCCGACCACCAGCGTGCCTGGGATCCCGCGGCCCACCGGCTGCGAATAGGGTCCCCGCTGCTGGCGGTAATGTGCAACGCATGCGATGGTCCTCGACAACAAATGAGAACGTCATGCGCGCATATTTTGCGGTAACAGAGGGAGGAACCAACCTCACTGCGTATCGCTATAGAATGCTTGCTCTGTTTCAGGATCTTGAACCATCTACCAATGTTACAGCTCAACGGTTATCGGATCAGGTACGAGCCATCCAACGCTGTCGGAAGTTGGATGATGCTGTACTTGATAGGCTGCGCTCAGAGTGTGTACAACCTACCGCTGCCATCTCCATCCAAGAATGTCAGATTGAGACTAATACTTCACGGACTACGCCACAAATGCAGAGTGTTGTTAGCCTGGATGGAGATGACAGAACGCCTATTGTAGACACTCAATGCAATGAGGAGGTTTGGGACGCTTTTAAATGTGCGATTGATGAATATCGATACACACCTCTAGAATTTAGACCTCGTCTGCCTCGGTTACCGATGCATAGAAGAAACCTAGCGCTAGTAAGTATTCTTGACTCACTTCTACCGGACTACTTTGATCATAGTCAAAATCTAAGTGATACGCATTCAATTCTGTATTGTGCGGCTGTCGCGGTGTATCGATTGGCGGGTGTCAACTTTCCAACTTCTGACACCCCTATGCCACGCAGGACTGTTGCGCCAGACTGGCAGTGCAGGATTGAACAGCGTATTGCTAGAGCAAGGGTGCTTATTGGCAAGCTAATCTGCTTTAAGAATGGAAATATACGTCCGAGAGTGATGCGCTTTGTGAACCAAGCATTCTCGGGGACGGGAGTTAGTCCCCACGACTACTTATCTCGGGTCACAGAGCGCATCGACTTCCTAAAGCAGAAGGTATATGCATGGGCTAACCGAATTGGCAGATACAGAAAACGAGTCGATCGATATATGATCAACCGCATATTTCAAAAGGACCAAAGGTGGGTATATAGGAGCTGGGAGCAATCAAATTCTGAGACCCATGATGGTAAGTTGCCAGATGCTACTGCCACAAGAGAGTTTTGGAGTAGCATCTGGTCGGTACCAGTTAATCACTCTGAAGGTGACTGGATGCGAGATGTCAAGCGAACATGTGAGCAAGTTACAGAAATGGATAGCGTAGTCATCACAGCTGAAAACGTAACTAATGCAGTCCGTCCTATGGCTAACTGGAAGTCACCGGGACTGGACGGACTGCACAACTTCTGGCTGAGATGGCTACGCAGCTCGCATGTTCGATTGGCATCTCAATTTCAATCTACACTGGGGAGTGGATTGCTACCAGACTTTCTAACGACAGGTTATACTCACCTGCTCTATAAGACAGGTTGTACTACGGAACCCGGTAATTATAGACCGATTACGTGTTTACCATCGGTCTATAAACTTCTTACGTCCATTCTGCGAACCAAAATTACTAAGCATTTAGAATTTAATTCAGCTATATCTATCTCTCAGAATGGATGTAGGAAAGGGGCCCGTGGTACTAAGGAGCTCCTCCTTATCGATGCGACCATTAGCCAGCAGGTTCGCCGCAACCGAAAGGATTTGGCGACATGCTGGATAGATTATAAGAAGGCATTTGATTCCGTGCCGCATTCATGGTTCCTGAGGGTGCTGGAGTTATATAAAGTAGACCCTACAATACGCACCTTCTTGGAGGCATGCATGCGGCAATGGAAAACAGTTCTTATCTATCCAGGATATCGACAAACCCCGGGTATTAGCGAACCGTTATGGATTAGGCGGGGTATCTTCCAGGGTGACAGTCTGAGTCCCTTATGGTTTTGCCTAGCACTGAACCTTCTTAGCTCAATACTGGAGAGTTCAGGGTTAGGTTATAGGCTGCGTAGAGGTGATCAGATAATATCCCATCTGCTATATATGGATGATCTTAAGTTATTTGCGCCAACTGAACCCCAGCTGAAAGAGTTACTAAAGTTAACTGAAGACTTTAGTAAGTCTATCAACATGGCTTTCGGTGTGGACAAGTGTGCAATCATGCATGTAAAGCGAGGCAGGGTAGTAGAATCTGATGGAATTCAACTATCTGATTCTACTCATCTTAGGTCACTTCTAATCGCTGACGCCTATAAATACTTGGGTATGTCGCAGTCATTGGGCATTAAAGAGACAGATATGAAACAATCATTACAGGAGCGCTTTTTCAGCCGCCTTAAAAAAGTATTAAAAAGTCACTTGTCAGGCGGCCACAAGGTGCGCGCCTGTAATGGTTGGATCATGCCTCTTCTTGTGTACTCCTTCGGCATACTCAAGTGGACACAGACCGAATTGGATGCTCTGGATAGGCGAGTCCGCACATTGTTAACCGTATTTCGTATGCACCATCCGCGTTCATCCGTCATGAGGTTGTATATAAATGTGGAGGCCGTGGATTTCTAAACGCCAAAACCCTCCACAATCGTGAGATATGCAACCTTAGAGACTATTTTCTCAAGATGAGCGAGGGTGTGCATCGTGATATGGTTGCAGTGGATAGTGGACTTACTCCGCTAGCCCTGGCTAAGGACAGCTGGCGTAGGCCTGTGGTACTCACTATAGACGACCGTAGAATGGTATGGCAGAGCAAGGAGCTTCACGGACGGTTCTATCGGGCCTTACATGGGCCTGATATAGACCATGCTGCCTCCGTTGCCTGGCTACGCTTCGGCGATCTGTTTGGAGAAACCGAAGGGTTTGTTTGTGCAATTGCTAACGAAGTTATCATGACGAACAACTACCAGAAATATATCTTGAGGGATGGCACTACTGACATATGTCGGGCATGTCATCGCCCTGGTGAATCCCTCAGGCATATTGTTTCTGACTGTTCGCGTCTTGCTAACGGAGAGTACTTGCACAGACATAACCAAGTAGCCAGGATCATCCACTAGCAAATTGCTCTGCGATACAATCTTTTGGATGTCAAGGTGCCGTACTACAGGTACGACTCAGAGCCAGTTCTCGAGAATGGTCGCGCGACATTGTACTGGGATCGCTCCATCATCACAGACAGGACTATTATAGCTAACAAGCCTGACATTGTGGTGGTGGATCGATCTGAACGCCTTGCAATGATAGTTGATATTACCGTCCCTCATGACGGGAATCTCATGAAGGCTGAGAAAGACAAGCAAATAAAATATCTTGATTTAGCCCATGAGATTGTTGACATGTGGGATGTGGATTCTGCTGTCATTGTGCCGATAGTCTTTCTGTCTGATTACTGTAAATGGTTTAATAGCAAAGAGCCTCGACCAACACCTAAAGAGGCTCGCATTAGGTGGATGGGTCAAGGGCCAGATCCAGAAGGCAGTGCTTCTCGACACGGCACGTATTGTTAGGAGGTTCCTCTCTCTGGAACCCTAACCGGCCGGTAGCTTGAACTCTAGTCTCGTTGCCGGTGGTAATCTATTTTTTATATTTTTAAATGTGTATTTTTTGTTTTATATAAATATATAGGTACCTGTTTAAAAATGTAATTAATAAGAAAAAAATATAAATAAAGAGAATAATAATTTGGTACTGTCTACTTACGTCAATGTGATAATTGTTTTACAAAAATGTGTTAAGTTACTAATACACTTAGGTACTTACCAAATTTTATAAAGATGACTTACATACATTGTAATTTTATAAAGCAAAGTCAATTTTATGAATCACTCATAATAAAAAAAAATATGAAAAGTTTTATGAATTACTCATAATAAAAAGTTTTTTTTTATAACCCTATGTCCGTCTTCGGCGCCAAATCTATCTACATATTAATATTCATCGAATTCGGCTTAGCCGTTTAGGCGCTGAGTGGTAACAAACACACACAAACATATACAAAACTTTAGCATTCGCATTGCTGAAAGTTTTTGCTTTGCAAACTTGTTGAAAGTTTAACAACTTCTATTCCCTAGCTAAATTATGAAACTTACGTAGTCGTACCTACGTGATTCCAACTTCTCACTAAATAAGCATGACACTCCGAAAAATACGCAAATAAAAATAAAAATAATAACAACAATGTGTTCATTAGGCGCCGTTCTTACAGAAAGCGTTTTAATAATGTTATAGAGGTAATAAAATCTATACATATAATAAAAATGTAACCGATCGCTGTCTGTACATGGAAGATATATGAGAAAAAATACTATTGGGACCTATATCAACGCAAATAGAACCCAAAACAATGATTTTTAAAATTTTTGTCTGTTTGTCTGTTTGTCTGTGCGTTTGTGCACGCTAATCTCAGAAACGGCTTATCCGATTTAAATATGGTTTTCAGTAATATATTGTGGTAAGCTTCACTTAACATTTAGTGTTTGTTTCATGTCAATCGGTTCATAAATAAAAAAGTTATGCCAATTTAAAGAATCACATCGAACATTCGTTAATTTACTACGAAATCTTATAGAAGCAGATATTTTAACAGGTTGCGGAATAGCTGATAGTGTTTTTATTCCTCGGATTCCTGTCATTCTAAACAGTCTTTCATTTAGTTTTAAACGAGTCCAGTTTCCAGTGTGCCTATGTTTTGCGATGACTAATTAAAGTAATTAAAGTAAAGGTAAGACACTAAAAGTTGTGGGTGTGGATCTAAGTATTAGCTGTTTTTCGGTCAGCTTTATGTGGCTCTATCACGTGTTAGCATTACTAGCAGCCTGTATGCTTTGATCCCTGATGGCTATACGTCTAATCCATACATCCATACATATTATAAAAGGCTTTGTCCTGACTGACTGACTGACTGACAGACAACGTAAAACCTAAACCGCTGGTCGTAGCGACTTGAAATTTGGAGGGTGTGCTTGTCTTAATGTCTAGAAGTGTACAAAGAAAGGGTTATTAAAAATTCAACCCTTAAGTGTATGAAAAGGGATGAAATCGATTGTATGAAACGTCTTCATTTTTTAAGTTACAGCTTTGAAATTTTGTTTTGGAATACTTTTATTTAAATAAAAAATACGCTCATAATTTTTTTTTTACTGGGTTGGATTTATAGGAGTGAAATAAGGGATGAAATATTGTATGGAAAGATCTTTGCTTTTGAAGTTGGCGACTTGAAATTTGGAGGGAGGGGGAAGGGAGGGGGAGGAAGAGGAAAGGAAGGGAGAAGTCAGGGGAAAGGGAGGGGAAAGTCAGGGGGAAATCGAGTTTCAAATTCACGCTAATCTCAAAAACGGCTTATCCGATTTAAATATGGTTTTCACTGATACATTGTGGTAAGCTTCACTTAACATTTAGTGTTTGTTTCATGTAAATCGGTTTATAAATAAAAAAGTTATGCCAATTTAAATAATCACGTCATACATGTGGTATGTATTTAGCTTAGGTTAGTGTGTTTTTAAGTTAGGTTAACACGTCTTATTTCTTTATTAAAATGACTATAATGAAATACTTTATCAGTTAAAATGTAAATAAAAGTTAGATTTATATTTTTCTGGACTTATTTTATTTTTTATGATAAAAACATGTTAACACGTCTCATTACGAAATAGGTGGAATTAAAGTGAATTACGAAATAGTAGTAGTCGATTTACGCTGATTTCAGCATGAATGGGTCGGATCGACCAGGAAAGTACTACCCTCTCATAGAAGATCGTTGTAAGAGTAATAGTATTCATATTATTGCGTTTCGTTAGTTAGGGCCATTTTGTATCTCACTAAGTTTGTTACTTTTATTTTTTATTTATTATAATGTATTGTTGATATGTTCTGTAACTAACTTGTTGAGAACAAATAAATGTTTTTTCTTTCTTTCTTTCTTTCTCGTTCGGTAAGTGCGAGAGCCGGAGGCCCAACTGATGCAGAGATGACAATCCTCGCAGCATGTGTGGGACCAGCTGAGTATCCGTGGAGTCATTGTGTGGGTGGTGTGGGTCAACCCGCCGGCCAGTAAGACCCGTATAAATGGTGATGCCGCTGGACGCCCGCGGCATTGTACAGGGGCCCTATTAGACCTAACCGTAGTATTACGGTAGTAGATCCAAGCTGGTTTCAGCATGAATGGGCCGGATCGTCCGGGGAAGTACTACCCTCTCATAAAAGATCGACGTAAGAGTAGCAGTATTCGTACTACTGCGTTTCGTTCGGTGAGTGAGAGTGCCAGGAGCCCAATTTCCCCCTTTCCTTTTTCCTCACTTCCCTCACTCCCCTAACACCATTCCCAGCCACCATAGTGGAGGCCACCATACCAGCAGTTTAAAACGATGGCTTTTTGTATGGTGGCCACCACTTCTGGATTCCACTGACTGCTTACCATCAGGCGGGATGGAGTCACTTTGGCAGGCTAATATATTTTAAAAAACCTTATAGCGTTTTTATTACTCGAATTCCTCTCATTCCAATCTATTTCCCGTTTAGTTTTAACGAGTTCAGTTTCAAGTGAGCCTCTGTTTTGCGATGACAATTAATAAAGCCTAAGGTCAGACACGTTATGTTGTAAATGTTGTGACTGTGGATCTAAATATTAGCTGTTTTTTGCATGGTCAGCTTTATGTGGATTTGTCACGTGTAAGTAATCCTAGCAACCTGTATGGCTTTGATCCTCGATGGCTATACGTCTAAAATCGTATATAGAGAAGCATTTACTGTAAAGATTTTTCTTATTCACCTAAACGAAGATGTTTATAATTCAAAACAAACCAAAAGATATATCCAAAAAATGCTGTCCAAAATCACTATTCCACGCGGACGAAGTCGCGGGCACAGCTAGTAATAAATAAAAATAAAATAAAAAAGCCTTATATTTCTTACTTTACAAAGATATCAATTATATAGTATAAATTTCAACTTAAAATTTAATAACATATAATAATAATAATAATAATAATATTCTACCACATTCACACAGCGCCATCTAGTCCCAAATTAAGCAATTATATTTGCTTGTGTTATGGGTACTAAACAACTGATATACTACTTATATACATTTTCTTTTTGTAAATACATGCATATTATAGATAAATTACACCCAGTCACAGAACAAACAATCATGCTCATCACACAAAGGTTTGTCCTGGGTGGGAATCGAACCCACGACCTCCGGCTTAGCAGTCAGGGTCACTAACCACTAGACCAACAGGCCAGTCAAAAAAGGTTTTGTGGTTAATTTTGTGTATTTTTCTAACTTTCAGTAGACTTCTCTCCATACCTCTTTGACATGATGTGATTTTTGATTGAGTTCGACTTGTGAGCTTCCATGTTTGACTGGCGTAGGTTAGTGAAGGTAGTATACATGTATCCATAACTTTTTGTTTTATAACAATAGACATGTCACTCTTCATAATTTCTTTTGTGCTCCAAAATTTTTTCCATGCAATAGTTATTCTCCTGTCGATTTCTAATTCGTTTCTGTCTTTTTTAAAGGAAATTTGTTTGCCAAGATATATATAGTTGTCGACGTATTCCAGCGCTACATTTTCTAAGTATACTAGTTGTTTTATTGAGTTCGTCATAATGTTGGTTTTACTGCGATTAATATCCAGGCCTACCTGTTTACTAGCGGCATGTAGATCATTCAACATTGACTGGATCTCGGTAATGCTTTCCGACATCAGAACTATGTCATCAGCGAATCGTAAGTGGCTTATGTATTTATTGTTGATATTTAGGCCAGTCCTTTCCCAGTTAAGTTGTCCGATGACTTGTTGTAATACAGTAATGAATATTGTTGGTGATATGGCGTCTCCCTGCCTCACTCCTCTCCTGATTGGTATAGGAGGGCCTGTTGACTCTAATCGAATTCTACTGTAGCAATTTCGATATATATTTTGTAAGACTTTCACGTACGTTGGTTCAACATTTTGCGATTGTAGAGATTCCCATATTGAGTGATGGTACAGAGAGTCAAAAGCTTTTTGGTAATCGACAAATATTAGGTAGAGTGGCCTTTGTAATTCTTGGTATTTATCTATAACTATTTCTATTGAATGAATATGATCTGTAGTGGAAAAGCCTTTCCTGAATCCCGCTTGCTCTACAGGTTGGTGCATTTCTACAGTGGTTCTGAGTCTCTTATCTAGAATTGATGAAAATAATTTGTATATTGAAGACAGTAGGCTTATTGGTCGATAATTGCTAATATTATTTGGGTCTCCCTTTTTATACAATAAGATGATATCCGATTCCGTCCATTGTTTCGGTATGACTGCCGATTTTAGCACCAAATTAAAAAGTTGTGTTAGAGGGCCTGTTAGGTAGTTATAGAGGTACTCGTGTTATATTCATGGAAGACTGACGCTTTTAATTATAACTATTTTACAGTATGTACAAAATTATAAAAATAACTACATAATACTAACTAAACTACTACTAAACTGTATAGCCGCATCCTCCTTAAAACTAAATTATAACAATAAAATCTTATAAATAGCTGTCCATAATATTAACATCAATTTTACATTAAATTAAACTAAATATATCCAGATACAAATTTAGGAATATCAATAAACCTATTTACAACTTCTATTAATTCCAATCAAAGAAATTTACTGGCAAGGTAATATTAGGTAGATAACTGTACACAGCTCAAGCGTATTTCTAATCGCCAAGACTGATCACTTTCTAAATTGCCAAATCTAAGTTCACCTCTCAGTTCACCTACGCAAAAAGAAATAGACGTGAGGGCCTAGACAAGTGCCATTGATTTCTGTTCTATAGATTAAAAAATGTATGGAGTTGACAATTTGACATTAGCTAACGCTAACATTGTCGTGAGCTTCTGTCAATCCGATACATTTTTTAATCTATTCTATGAATAGAATAGACATCTATGCCACTTGTCTAGGCCCCCAGGTAGATTATTGTCTCTTTCTATCACAGGTAGAAATGGTCTACAGTACAGTACCGAGCAAAACATAAATAAGTGTTAATGTCGTTAGAAATCAATTAATTCAAGATTGTTTGTAAATCCCGGAATGAAGAACTAAATAGTCGACACGTGCTTCGTATCTTCAGAAGTCGTTGCTTCTTCATTGTCACAATTTTAAAAGGACAAGGAGATAATGATGCATTTGTACATCCAATATGATTCTAATTTATTTAGATAATCTATTTAGTTTTTTACGAAGGTGACGAGTAGCCGCGTTACCTTCATACTGAATATCTAATTGTTACAATCACCAACTCGTCTACCAAGTGTGGTTACAAATCAACCTCTGCGCTGCAGTTTCAACAGTTTCAATACACTAATTAGTGTTACAATTTTTTTACGAGTATTTTCCTAGAAATATTTATTGGTATTTCATAACCTTGCCAGTCAACTAGTCAACTTACACAACCTTTTATAGCAATCTTGTTATAACCTTACTTTGTCTCTATCCTTGTTTTTAATAGTACAAAAGAAAAAGACAAAACACAAAGTAAGATTATAATAATACTGCTATACGACCTCGTTGTTTGTACACAATATCGAGTACTTCATTTAAAGCTTTAATTATCACTGAACTATTCGGCAGCAACTTTATTCTTTTTATGTTGATATTTGATGTTCTCAGCTTGTTCGATGGTGTCGGGCAGCTTCACACTCAGGGTCTCTGGCGTGAATAACAGGAGGATGCCAGAGATACCTGCCATCACACCGAACACTAGGTACGGTAGGGATTCCATTATTTCCATCTGAAAGTAAGCAAGAAAGACATCCAATTAGAGTAGAATCCATCCAATAGATAGAGGTTGCTTTTTGACTGAATTTAAAACTGATATTATATTTTAGAAATGTAACTAAACTAACTAGGTGTCCGCTCTCAAATTCATCCGGTTTACAATCACAGTTTGTCTCGTGTTTAGTTAGTAAAAGCCATTACATACTCATTCTTACAAAACGTTTAATAACTGTCACGCTACCCGAGACCGCATATTAGATCACTGAGATAGACAACCATAATGATACATATCCATAAAATTTGAAAATGCAAATCTTTAAGCCCAGTCAAATCATATTTTTGTAGTATTTTTTTTTGCCTAAGGAGGTTAAAAAGTTCTTACCAATAGCGGTGTTTGCGGCGCAAGCACAGAGCCTATTCTGCCGACCATGGAACAAGCCCCAACCAGCGACTGTCGCGCCTGCGTCGGGAACAGCTCGCCCGTGTAGATATACACGCTACTGAAGGCCATGCTGATTGACAGCTTGCCTAGCAGGCTTAACATCGTCTGCAGCCAGGCTATCGCTGGGAAAGAGAAATGCATGTAATGTTATGATGAGACCGCGTAAAGGAGAATGCCCACAATTCTATGAGCTTTGGGCCCATATAAAAATTACTGTGTCTTAGTGTTTTTAAATTCATTTCATAGACAAAATATTACTGATTTATATTCTACAAATAATTCACAATTACATATGCAGGTTCAAGAGAAATCAATTCTTTTGTTGTTGAAATTGAGGTTATAAAATACGATTTGACTCCTTCCAAATTAATTTTCACTTACGATTTGTAAATTTAATATATTAAAAAATAAGCTTTATTTTTTCATGTTTACTTGTGATTTATGACGATTTTTTACCCTAGCATTGAAATTCCAAATAAATACGTATTGAACTAAAATTACAATATCCGTCAGTCAACATTTGCTTAGAAGAATGTTGCCAGATGTCAGATTTATTTCAATTAAATAATTGTAAACGATTTAAAATAGCGATTTATCGAATCGATTCTGATTATTTGAGGTTTTATTTTCGAAATCACGGTTTCTTGAATTTGTACTAAGTAAATATGCATGCTTTAGCTAAGATTAAATAGTAAATGAGTATATTCTAGTAAAAAGTACGAACAAGTAGATATACACAAAGTTCTAATGAAGGTTTTTAAAGATGTGTGAAAATCAAAGAGTTTGAACTTGATAAAATTATTTTACTAGTCATCCAAGCGAAGTAAATGTCCGTGTTGAATACGTTCTTAATTATTTAGTTTTTAAAATGTTAAAACGTTAAACGGAATTTGCTGCACGCTGCCATAAAATAGGCCCATATTTGGGCATTCTCCTTTATTTTATTTTATTTATAACTTTTTGCACAAGAAAATAAATGCGCAAAGGCGAACTTAATGTCAGAGGCACCGAGGCTCTCTACCAGTTAACCTTAAATTAAATTATCTATTTCTATTGTTTTCTTTAGTATTATTTTATTGCTGCTCTTTTTGTATCTTGTATAATAGATGTAATCTGTCATTGTAGGTTAAATAGGAGTGTTTCATAGTTATATATTAATCGCGATGTTTTTCTCTCTTTAAACATTTTTCGATGTTTTTGCATAAGTATTTAGACATTTTGTAAATCAAGTTCTCTAAAGTGATGTTCTGATTGTTGATGATTTAAACATTGTAAACTAAAATAAATCAATTATTAAGTAAACAATGCTGTTTGTTTACAGATACCTACATTAAGATGCTATTATACAAATTATTAAATACAAAGTATATTAAAGACTCTTAAAACAAATAAAATTGTGTACATGTTTGTGTAAAAAATAAAAAAAATTAAATTGACAATATACTTAGAATACATTCTAAACTTCAGTTAACTTACTTTCAGGCACGAAGGGTATCGAAACCAGAGAGATGCCACAGATAATAAATGCTGACATGATGCTAGCCTTCCTTCCAAACCGATTCAAGGTCACAGCACTCATACAGTACCCTGGAATCTCCACCAGAGATGTGAGGATATAGTTCACGTAGCTGTTACCAGCTAGCGACACCGAATTAATCGAAAGACCGAAGTACACAAAGGTTAATGTCATCCACCAGAAGAAGCAAATAACCATCCTTGATATAATTGTTTTGGATTTCACCACTTGCATGAACAAAGAAGTCTTATCAACCGTATCTTCTTCTTGAAGAGATTTCTTCTCTACCATTTCAACGTCTTCGGTCAACATCTTTATAGACTCCGGAGAGAGCTTTTTCCTATTAATATCTGCAACTTTGAAGATGATTCTCGCCGCTTCTTTCTTCTGGCCCTTGCTTAACAACCATCGGACGCTTTCTTCTATGATCCAGTAGTAGGAAATAAAGAGGATGGAAGGGATATAGATCACTAAGGTGTATGTTTTCCAGTTAGGTATTGCCCAAGCGACAAGTGCTGCGACGACTTGTCCCAAAGCAAATGAGCCCGACATGAGGTTTCCGCCCAGTACTCTTTTTTCGATTCCGACCATTTCAATAACTGTAAAAGAAAGATTCATGCTTAACATTATTTGTTCCCAGCTTATCATATTCCCACAGTAGAATGCAAATGAATGAAAGGAAGAAAGTAGTAGAAGTATTGACATGCATACTCATGCTTTACTTGTCTTATTTGTTTTTTTATGTCCATATCGTGTACTCATAATTCTTCCAGTAAGTACATACTATGACTTCGATAAACGAAAATTCAAATCAATCAGGCCTTAACACTACTTGTAGACTTTCAATAAAGTGAGTTATAATAGGAACGTGACGGTATGGAGTTCGAGAGAAATTCTTTTAGTCAGTGCCAACAGAACGTAACTTAATGTAAAACACACAGCAGCTTACACTCTATCAATATCTAGCATTAATATGAATAACTTGAACAAGGTATTAATGTGTCCCATCTTTGTTATTGCAGACTCTTAAAATAGAAACAACGAACCTAGAATAAAGCTAGTTAAATAGATGCCGCCGCCAACGATTGCATCCAGTAGTTCAAGAGTAATGTACATGATGTAAGACGTGGAGAACGCTCGCAGTGTGCCCACGATGGCAGGAGCCACCGCTGCTATCACGAAGGCTATACGACGCCCATAACTGGCATTGGCGAAGAAAATTTATTAAATATATTTTTCATTTTCGATATACAACATACTGAATACAACTTTCAAACAAAATTTCGATGAGCAACAGGTAATTAAATCCTCACCGCCCAGAGGGCCTAGACAAGTGACTTCTTCTTCTTCTTCTTCTTATCGAGTAGTTAGTGGTGAACCTAGTGTCAGGATTTGTTCAGGTCGCCCATAGAAGCATCCGACTTGACCTACCGACTGTTCACAATATGGTAACAACCGGGACTGACTTTTAACGTGCCCTCCGAAGCACGGAGACGCTCAGATCAAGTACCACTATGCGGTCACCCATCCATGGACCACCCGCAGTCTTAGTTGCTTAACCTGCTAATTGATAACCGATCAGTGAGTGCAATGAGCTATGAGCGAGGCAATGGTTGTTGTAATAACGCCAACATTGTCGTTAGCTTATGTCAATCCCATACATTATTTTATCTATTCAATTCTATAAGCATTTATGGCACTTGTCTAGGCCCTCTAGGTTTACTACAGAAATGCTTCTGCTCATAATCTAACATAACCTAGCTCTTAGTCGCTTCTTAAAACAACCATAGAAAGAGGTGGGGTAGATA
This sequence comes from Parascotia fuliginaria, assembly GCA_963082885.1. Taxonomy (NCBI): domain Eukaryota; kingdom Metazoa; phylum Arthropoda; class Insecta; order Lepidoptera; family Erebidae; genus Parascotia; species Parascotia fuliginaria. The sequence goes on along the minus strand of OY720180.1, from coordinate 538,492 downwards.
CGTATTCTAAAGTGGGGACCACATGGGACATAGCTAGCTATAACGGTCGTATGTCGTTTCCATTTTAATACTATATGATGGTAGTAGCATTTGCTGCCTGAGGCTCAATTTGTTTGATTTTTGTGGCAGAAACCATTACTATTACCATTACCACAAGAGACCCACAACTAATTGTTTACCAAAATATTATAAGAGATACTCACTTATCAGAAATAAAGGCTGTGATACCCAGCGCAAAAAACATACCAGCACTGTGCACCGTGCCCACCATTGTTCGCTTCCATTCTTGGCAGGCCAAGTCGAACTGAAACAGACCGGGAGGTGGAATAAGTAATCGTTCGCTGTTTGGTGTCAGAAACCGGCTGATCAGAACTTGATGTTATGGGAAATAGTACCACTAAAATTTATATAAAACTGAATTCCTTTTGTTCTCTGTAATCCACAGTTTCTGAAAGGCTGATCAACGAAAAATTCACTAATCATCTGTTAAATTTCATGTGTAGTACCAATTGGGTTGCTAAAAGCTGAATGAATCCATGCTTTTAGCATGCTTTTAGGTACGTCAAATGAGATTCTGAGAGCCTTTCAGAAACTAGGGGTAAGTATTGCAGAAATGCAGACTTATCAAATATTAAACGCTATACTTTTTTATCAAGAATCACACGAACAATGAATATAAGATTACAATAAATCCCCGTACAAATCGAATTTGCCTTGAAAAGTACCTACTGACCTCAAGGTAAAATAAAAAAACAAACCATACAGTATACATTTCATAATAATAAACAGATAATTTTATAAAATTTCAGTAGAACTGACAAATCTTGTACTTATTGTTTAATATTAATAATTCATCATGACTATAAAATTTTAACGTGACCAAATTAATCTACGGTCTACGATATGGAACCACACCTTTTATATTCATGAACGTTGTAAGGGATGAGACTAAGACGATATAAGGAATGACTCTGTGATTCGGTGATACTGTGTACAGACTGCCCCGCAGAGGTCGCGGGTTCGATTCCCGCTTAGTGCAAATATTTGTGTGCATGAACATGTCTATTTTCATTGGTCTGGATGTTTTTATGTATAAGTAATATTTATACCTATTAAGTATGGTGGTTATGAAATATGACAAAGACCTTTGGAAGAGGTTTATACCTATCCTTCAGTCTACACGTTAACGATGATGACTATCAATTTTAAACGGAAAATAATACAAATGACCCATTATTATTTCTGTTTGTATGCCAATAATTGATAGGTATGTATGTACCTAATTATGTATCGCGATCTTAAAGAAGTGACGCACTAAGGACATTCAAGAGCAACTTGTTTCACTACAATGGCTATCTTCATTACTAACCGGCTCATTTAAAATAGTAGCCTTTAAAACAAGAACCTGTTTTAATACTAGGTCATCTTGAAATGACAGAATTGTTTACGAAATTGGATTTATGAGGCCATATTTTGTTGTGACATGTTAAATTTGCAGTCACTCATGAAATCAAGTTTTATAACGGTAATTCTAATATTTCAACAAAGTAATACATTATTTATTATGACAAGTTCACTGACCTGTAATGAGCGGCAACGCTTATTCTTCGACGTGGATTAAGACTTAAGTCAGTGACCGTTTTACGTACTTACAGAGTGTTTAGAAATAAAGAAATTAAAAAAGTAGTCCTGTGCCTAAACTATTTAAGATATTTAGTTGATTTTTTTTGTTAATACCGTCGTATACACTCTGTATAATAATATAAGTTTACATCCATTTGTTTAATTGATACGTACTTCGCTCATCTTTGCATTAAGTACCTGAGGGCTTAGGTAAGTGGCATAGAATTATATTCTATTCATAGAATAGATTAAATACTGTATGGGATTGACATAAGCTAACGGCAACACTGTCGTTAGCTTATGTCAAGCTAGGGTCTCTGGGTTGACTACTGGGCATTAGGTCGGCCTGTGTACGCAAGTGCATTAAGTTTGTTAAATAAATAAATAATAATAAACTATTGTCTAGCTATCATTGTTATCACTAGATTGAACTGCTATTAGAAATAATCACGCTATTTGCGTTGTGACTTCACTCTTATAAGAAAGCAACGTCTACCACGTGTTCATATAGTATGTAGTGATAATAATTATAATTCAAATAACTATAGCGATAATAATATTTTGCTAAAAAATTTTTATCGTCAGTAAATTATTTTGATTTTCTCGGCAAATTGTAGCTATTCTTTTTTTCAGTTCCTACGAGCACTTCTCGCATACAAAACATACAGTAAGTACATTAAAGTACCTATACCTATTCTTTTATCATGTTATTAAAATGAACAGAATTTCGCTAGGAGAAGGAGAAAGAAAATACCTACTTTTAATTATTAGAGCACAGGCTTAAAGATTTACGTCTGTTTTGTTTTATTCTGAACTTTATGCCAAGAGAAGAGTTGTCAAACCACTTGTTGAATTTTTCGGGTTAAGATCTCAAAATTCTTACTAATAAATCAAATTTTAAATAAATACGTACCAAAATCCCTAAAATCTCACAAATGTAATGCGAAGGTTTGTGTGTGTGCGTGTGTGTGTTTGCTCCTACTCAGCATCTAAACGGCTGAACCGATTTTGATAAAAATTAATAATTATGTATCTACTTACATCAATTTTATAGGAGATATTTTTTACTGTGAGCTACAAAAGCCGACGAGCAATAATATTATTTATCATGTTTAGGTAGTGCGTACAATTACACAAGCAGATATCAAGTGATAAGGTAAAACGCATTTTGATAACAACGCAGCTACCGATAAAAATGCCCAAATGTACATTTGGTACCGAAAGTTTTTAATTTTTTCACGAGTCAAGGCACACATGTAGTTAATCATGTTTAACTATAATTTGTTATTCACCAACTCGACACGAAAGACTGGAATTAGTATCACTTAGGTATTATTTCGTTATCTGGGCACGACAAGATTTGTATGTGTGTCTACAATGAAATTTAAATTAAATCACTTTTATGTTTTCGTCAACTGGACACACCTAGTTTTTTGCAAAGAAAACATACAGTAAGGTTATTAATCTCATGTCAAGTTTTGAAATAAAACACAGTGTAACAATCGTACCTATATCAATAAAGGAATTGATTCATGTTATTTAGCAACAAAACAAATTTTGTATCCTGTTAGATTACTTAGTTAAAATTAATAAGAGAGTTACAATTTATCCGATAATTGTCTTGAATATCTTATGCGCAAATTGTTGAATAGGCAAAGAAAGTATATTTGGATCGTAGCGAATGGTGCTCTATGTTGTCTGCTTACCCCATTAATGATTAGACAGGCGTAAAGTTATGTATGTTTATATTGGGCTAAACTATATAATGTTTACGTTAGATTAGTTAAAATGTCTTTCTGATGTTTGTTCTCCAACTTTTTTTGGGATATGGCAGGATTAATCAGTAATAACCTGGAGTCTGATATTGTACCCAGTTAATGGCAACAGGTCCACCCCCTGTTGCGAGACCTAACATTTATACTTTTGTTTACCCCTTCGGGAGAAGAAAAAGGCGTGATGCTACGTAATGTTAAAAACTGACCGAAAAACATTATTTTGTCAGTTAGAATATGCCAATAGTTATATTTTTTCTATTTTTGTTTTTTTTTACATTACCTTTATTAACCATTATGTTGTAACGTATTTGTAAGAAACATTGGCTTGTTTTATACTTTGTTTGGAGGGGCACTGATCTCTAAGATACAGGGGCAACCCTAGTTTAGAGATCAGGGTTTCAATGATTTTTATCCATCAGTCATAAGCCTCTTACCACATGTTATCATTGTATTGTATTTGTAAGTAAGGCTTGGTTTCAATAAAGATTATTTAATATTTATTTTTTATATTTTATTAGTTAGCCTCTGCTGTGTCTGTGACAGCTTATGTGAATGCAAGCGTCTAGTGCAGTAACGCTTACATCGTTAAAATTAATAATTTACGAACATTAGCTATTACTTCGGTCATTACAAAGTTACAATGCTATAAAACAAAACGAATTACCTTAATCTCAGAAAATATGTAGAAAACACAGGCAAATCTAAATCGCTAACAGTAATAAAACCTTTACAGTGTAACAAATGAAGCATGACAACAAACCGTGATAAATCGTACAAGACTTCCGTATTATATGACATTTTGTTTCTAGGCAATGTTTTATTTGAAGTTGTAAAGAAAAACTAACAATGTGTAAGGTGGGTAATCTTTTAAATTATTTTATTGTTTACGTTATTTTGCACGATAAAAAATACACTTGAGAATGGCTGACGACATTCGTCGACTCTTCGTTTTTAATTTAACTGTTTTGAAATACACTCACAGCTAGGCTATCAGAATCACAGAGAAACTTTAACTAAAAGGAACATTTTTCCATAGTCTTCATGCTTTGTGGATGGATCGGTGACCACGATAAAATAATATTTGGTCGTCGACGTCCACTGCTGGAAGAAGGCTACTCCTGAATCTATAGAATGAGATAAGATAGTTCCATATTACCAATCCGTTGATCTTGACGAAATTTCGCACAAGAGCTTACTCACAACTCTTCTTTGGCTATTAATAATTTAATTACACCAAATCAACCATATAACAAATGCAAAAGTAACTCTGTCTGTCTGTTACGCTTTCACGCTTAAACCACTGAACCGAATTTGATGAAATTTTGTATAGGGATAGATTAGACCTCGAGGAACAACACAGGCTATATTTTATGGCGAAAAATGTCTTAAAGGGGTTGAAATAGGAAATGAAAGTTTGTATGGAAAATCGTTAATGTAAACAGAGATATAACCGAGATTTACGTGGGCGGAGCTGCGGGCAACAGCTAGTAATTAATAAAGTAACTCACCTCAGCCACAATAGTATGGTCATTCTCATAGACCCACTCGGTGCACCTCTTGGTTTGGTTCGCGAGGAAGTTTCCAGGCCCACACTCCCCTCCTATGGGCTGCAGTCTCTCGCAGCGACCGCCAGAGTCCGGCAGTGCCCACACTCCCCACCCATCAGGCTCGAATTGAGGAGGATCTGACTCGCATTCTGGGACTTTGCATCTGAAAGGAAAATGTTGTGTAAAAAGTAGCAACATCAAAACCATTGATTGTATCAAATAAGTGCCAACTATTGAAGACTATGCGTAACTAAATAATTACTGCTTTCGTAGAAAAGCCCAAGCCCAGCTTCATTATCACAAAATCTTGTATAACTGTCAGTTGACGAAAGCAAAATATTTTTATTTATAATTTTGGTAACAAACATCATCGCCCCGTGATAGTAAGTGTACCTGTTTATAGTATTAATCGGTCAAGGGATATATTTAAAATACAAGAGTAAATCACCCACGTGTCTTACCTATAGGCATGGATAAATTTTTTAAGCATTCCAGAAATAATGCTTAGAAAACACAACCAAGCATTGCAGACCGCGAAGGGAGAAGGGGTTTAGAAAGAACTAAGCCTTTGCCGATCGCATACAGAGAAGAGGATTAGAAAGAAAAATAAAAAGAAAGAGGGCCGAGAGATTAGGCTTTTAATTTTTAATTTTGCTGTCAAATTTAAAAAAGAAGCCGATAGGAAGATCATATTATTAACTAGCTGTTGCCCGCAGCTCCGCCCGGTAACTACTGGACATCTCTGTTTACATTGACGATTTTTCATACAAACTTTCATCACCTATTTCAACTCCTTCAAGCCATTTTTTCGCTATAAAAGATAGCCTGTGTTGTTCCTCGAGGTCTAATCTATCCCTATACAAAATTTCATCAAATTCGGTTCAGTGGTTTAAGCGTGAAAGCGTAACAGACAGACAGAGTTACTTTTGCATTTGTTATATGGTTGATTTGGTGTAATTAAATTATTAATAGCCAAAGAAGAGTTGTGAGTAAGCTCTTGTGCGAAATTTCGTCAAGATCAACGGATTGGTAATATGGAACTATCTTATCTCATTCTATAGATTCAGGAGTAGCCTTCTTCCAGCAGTGGACGTCGACGACCAAATATTATTTTATCGTGGTCACCGATCCATCCACAAAGCATGAAGACTATGGAAAAATGTTCCTTTTAGTTAAAGTTTCTCTGTGATTCTGATAGCCTGGCTGTGAGTGTATTTCAAAACAGTTAAATTAAAAACGAAGAGTCGACGAATGTCGTCAGCCATTCTCAAATGTTGTTCCCCGAGGTCTAATCTATTTCTATACCAAATTTCATTAAAATCGATTCAGTGGTTTGACGTGAAAACGAACAGACAGACAGTCAGACAAAGTTACTTTCGTATTTATAATATTAGTATGGAAGTATGGTCGCAAGATGAATAGCAGTATCTCGTGATAAGACTGCCAGCGATCGCTAATCCTCCAACCAACAAATTAACAACCTCAGTTTTCAATTGCCATTATGAATATCTATAAGTCGATCCGTCCTTGCACATGTTGTTATTATAAACTCTTTATGACTCTTTTGTATTCTGTTTTTATTTGATACAAAGATGGTCCGAGATGATATTTATGTTCTAAAGACGCAGCTAATTCTATTGTTAATAAGTTTATCGGCCTCACTTAATACTACCTACTTCTTATAACTTATCTTGCAACTATTGTGAAACAGATTGGATTGGCCAAGGCTAGCAGTAGGCTAGGTGCTCATCGCGCAGGTGCTCTTCGGACAGATGCTCTGGGTGGACTACGTCGGAAAAAAAATTGTCTTGAGTCTGGGTATACTATGTGCATCTGTATGCTAATTAATTGTATGTTTACAAAGTGACACAAGGACAAAATGCGACACAGGGCTTGTGCTCTAGTGCAGGACTTAGCCAATAGATGTCGACTACTGGACATAAGCCTCCTCTAAAGATAGATATTTAATTTAGTCACCGTGTTTATCAGTGACATAACGTTGCTCGTTTTCTGTCATTCTCTTAGTTACCTACTGTGAAGATAGAGTAGTTATTTCTATCTATCTACATTTATAGAAAGCGGAAGAGTTTGTTTGTTTGTTTGAACGCGCTAATCTCTGAAACTAAGTTCCAGTTGGATTTGAATAATTCTTTTTGCGTATGGTAACTCAGTTCCTGAGGAAGGTTATAGGTTATGTAACATCATGCTTCTCGCGACGGAAGGACGCGAGCAGTAAGCAAAAACGCAGGTGAAACCGCACCACGAAAAGTTTGTATTTTTATGAAAATCATCAATTTGCCTTGAACTTGATATGTGAGGCCCTCACACTGTAACTGTAACAACTAGTAAAATAGAAACGATAAACACTTAAATTTGAATGTGTTGTTGCTGTGGAAACGTAACAACGATGTTTGTATACATAAACTTAATTTTAAATGAAATGAAGGTATTATTTCTTATCATGGATCTTGTATTATATATATTTAGATTTATAAATTGAAAACTGAGTTATAGTTTGTACCTAATAATGTTACTAAATTAACTTGCCTTTGCACCATTAAGAGATTAAATTCAAATTCAAATATTTATTAGTACACATAGCTTGCAAATAAATATTTGAATTTGAATTTGAATTTAATCTCTTGATGGTGCAAAGGCAGTCGCACACTGCTTTATTGGTGTACCTCGTTCGCTTTTCACACGGGAGAAAAATCTACGTACCAAACCTTACTTTAAACCATAAATTCTTTTTTATTTGATTTAATCATTTATTCAAATTTCAGTAGCACATTAATACTTATAAGTCCTATACAATAATTCACGGAATTGTATTAAAATTTTGGCTTATAGTAAGTAATCACTAAATATTTATTTTTAAATTCAATATAAACCATTAAAAGTGTGTTAATATCTCATAATATCTAATTAAGTACCTACTCAAATAGTAAGCAATGCAACTCTTTACAATTTTTTATTCGCGATATATTAATACTAAATATCACATAAATCGTCAGACCGCCTGTTAAGAGTGATGACTATAGTATCTAAACTCTCTAATTTGGAAGAGGTTTTAGCAGCCGTAGTCTGCTTTGTTTCGCTGCAGAGCAAAGGCATCCTTACTATCTGTCATTCGCCTTATTCTATCAGTCTATCTCATGCCTTCAAATAAATCATAGCGAAAAATTTATGTTTGCAAATTCTCTGTGTGATGAATGGATCCACGAAATTTACAATAATGATTTCAATTGTCTATTCCAAAATATTTAATTTAAAAGGGGTGAATGAACTCAAATCATTTGTTAGCATGCTTAATCATCATTACATAATTATTATAAAACAAAGTCGCTTTCCGCTGTCTGTCCATAAGTATGCTTAGATCTTTAAAACTACGCACCGGATTTTGATACGGGTTTTTTTAATAGATTGAGTGATTCTAGAGGAAGGTTATATATATATATGTATGATATATATATGACTTTGACTTTGACTATAACATTCATAATATAGTAGAGAAACACTGATAAATTTAGATGTTTTTAATGTGTAGTCGTAAATAAACAATTTTTGTACGCTTACATTGCAACGCTGGCTAAACCCTACAAGATAGATCAAAATAATGTACTACAGTATTGTACACCTTAAAATGGTCTACAAAAAAGTCTACGACAGTATATGTCTATCTCTAAGAGATAACCCACAATAACCATTTTTTATCTTTCACTTTTTATGAGAAATAATGGCTTATTTACGAAGCGATTTTAAGCAATACAGCATTAATACTTATCAAATTAAGTACCTTAAATATATTGTGCATTTAATATAAGCCATTAATGCCCTTTACAGCATGTAATTTAAATAAATAGTTTCAAATATATTACAGATTAAAAATGCAGGAAGGGATATAGCGGCAGGGGGCCGGCATGGCATTCTGTAGTAAAATTAAATATAGGTACTACATAATGTGTAAATACAAAGTTCACTATACATACTAAATATAGTATCAGCATTGCACCTGTGCGAAGCCGGGGCGGGTCGCTAGTTAGACATAAATTATAATAAGATTTTGCTTCTGTCATAATAATCTATCAACATTTTTGTAATATGTCTGTCATTTTTTTTATTGATTGCTCTGTTTGTTTTGTATTTTCAACTTATGTTAATTTTATTCAACTTATGTTAATTTTATTTTAACTCTATTGTTTCGCTCGAATAATGTAATATCATTTTGTTATTAATTTTAACTACCTTATTAACTTGATTGCATGTTCTCTATGATTTTAAGTAATATGTTTGATTTGTATACACAATTTATTTATATTATGCAAGGTCTACTATCTTCTACTATTTTTTTTAATATAATTTATTTTCTATTTAAATGATTATCACAAATTGTTAATTTGTGGATAACGTAGTGGGCTGCATTATCGCTATAATAGTTGTTATTTTTTATGTGGTACCATTCCATTTTGTAGCTGTTTGTTATCCTTAATAAATAAATAAAAAAAAAGAAATATGTAGATATTTACACCTATTTATATGCTTCGATTTCTTTGTGCTGCCTATTGTGTTTATGTTTGTAGAACATTTGGGATGCATAGTTCTCCTGAAGATTTTTTGAAAAGAGGGTAAGCAGCAAAAAAAGAGTAAGTAAGTATCTACTAATGAATAAACAAACGCCCGTGAATTGGCTATCATTAATCTAGAGTTTAATTTAATTTATTATAATTAAATAAAACCAAACACTTACCTATAATTAACAGCTCCAGCAGCGAATACGTATTGACTATTATATACCCCACAGACCACAATAGTGATTAATATGAAAGCGTAGTTCCTTATTTGGTATCTGCCGAACTGGCCAATCTCGCCGAGGATCACGTCTAAGTCTACACTAGCGGCCGTCATCGTGTCATCACCCAACGTCTGGTGTGCACCGCGGCTAGACGACGTCTGACCGTTGATATGATAATAATGACTGATATCTTAATTCGTCCTGTGGACATGCCTGCAGTACTACAGTTTAAGTGAGAACGGCTGCGATGATCACCTACCACAGGTCGCGCATGACGGCATGAACCATTATAGTAATAATAACAACAATTGCAGAAAAAATTACTATATACATAGAATTAAAAGATGAAATTAGTCGACTTTGGCACCTAGAAAAAGTAGTAATCGTTCCCATAGTTCTCTCTGCAACAGGAGTTATACCTAAACAGTTACACCAATCTCTCATAACTCTTAACATTCCACCTAAAACCTACCACCTTCTACAAAAAGCAGTAATACTAAACACGTGTAGATTAGTAAGAAAATTTTTAAATTGCACAGCGGACAACACACCCATACACAACACACCAACACCACACGATACACCCATTAACCCAACACAAATCATTGATGATACTGATGTACACTTGGCTTAGGCCCGTGCCATCAGTTTTCCCCGGCTAGCCGAGAAAAATAAAAACAAGAACAAAATAATAATAATAATAATAATAATAAAAATATCTCATCTGGCAACACCGTAACACATCACGCTTTTTCTCTGCGTATTTTTAATTTTACTACTTTTATAATATTCATACAATATTGCAATATTTACTGATAATATACAATAGTACCGGTGTGGTTTTACAATAATATATTGAAGTAATTTATATGAACCTTTTTATCTACAAAGAAAAAGAGAAATCAACAATGTTCCCAGTTGACAGGTGTCAACTAAAAATATCAAGATTGATTATGAAAAACCGTGATAAAGAGTGATGCTGACCAGATCGAGGACAAAGGCACAACAAAATACACCTCCGGATTCGTCGCTCAGCTCCGCCTCGCGGCAGCCAGACTCCGTGTCAACAACACCGGCTCCTGTTGAGGCGTCGAGCTCCTCGTCGAGCGACGAGTTTTACTCCCCTCCGACGTCGCCAACACCTGTACGTCGGCGGGGGAGAGGCCGGCCACCGGCATGCTTGGGGTCCCGAGGCCTATCGACCTCGAATAGGGCCCTCGCTACCGGTGGTATTGTGCGCCGCATGAGATGGACACAGTCAATAAATGAAAATGTCATGCGGGCATATTTTGCGGCAACAGAGGGAGGAACCAACCTCACAGTGTACCGTGATCGCATGCTGCCTTTGTTTCAGGCCCTTGAACCATCTATCAACGTTTCGGCACAACGACTGTCGGATCAAGTGAGAGTTATTCAGCGTGCACACATGCTGGACGACGCTACACTTGAAAGGCTACGTTCAGACGCACGTCGTAGCCTTGCTGTGTCTCCTTCGATGCAAGCTGTGACGCCATTGGCAGTAATCAATGTGCCCAAGTCACAACCCGCACAGGTAGTTGAGGAGGAACATTGTGACGCTATTGACGTGAGTACCCAGTATAATGATTACTTGAGGAGTGCTTTGGAAAGTGCCATTCGCGAGTATCGGTTCGAACCCTCTGGTGACAGGCCTCGTCTTCCACGATTGCCCACGCACAAAAAGAATCTTGCTTTGATGGGTGCCCTGGACTCACTGCTATGTAATTATCTAGACAGCAGTGAAAACATAGCCGATACACATTCTATCCTGTACTGTGGGGCAGTTGCAGTGTGTCGAGTAGCTGGTGTAAAGTTTTTTAATAATAACACAGTTACTCGTCCCAAATTAACTAAGAGGATTGAGCGTCGTATCACGGAGGCTAGGGCGCTCATTGGTAAGCTGCTCTGCTTCAGGTCGGGTAATACCCGCCCTCGGGTGATGCGCTTTGTGAATAGGGCCTTTTCGGGGACGGATGTTAGTCCCCATGACTATGCTGCACGAGTCACAGAGCGCATCGACTTCCTGAAGCAGAAAGTGTGTGCGTGGGCAAGCCGTATTCGTCGCTACAAACGAAGGGTGGATCGATACAATCAGAATGTAACTTTTCAAAGAGACGAGAGGTGGGTGTATCGGCGATGGGAGCGACCTGATTCCGACGTGGGTGATGGGCGCCGTCCGGATGAAGATGCAACTATTGAGTTCTGGCGCAATCTTTGGTCGGTGCCCGTCAATCACACAGAGGATGAGTGGATTGATGGCGTCGAGCGATTATGTGAGCCAATTAACAACATGGAGCCATCGTCTATATCAACAGAAGACGTGGCCAATGCAGTCCGTTCGTTACCAAATTGGAAGTCAGCCGGTCCGGATGGATTGCACAATTTTTGGCTAAAATGGTTCCACAGCTCACATGCTCGCTTGGCATCGCAATTCCAGGCGTCTTTGGAGTCAGGCTCTATTCCCGAGTTTATGACAACCGGAGTTACCCACCTTCTCTACAAGTCTGGAAGCACCGCGGATCCCAAGAATTATAGACCGATCACTTGCCTACCTACTGTCTATAAACTTCTTACATCTATTTTGAGAGCAAAAATTTTAAAACACATTACTGAAAACAACATCATATCTATCTCTCAAAATGGATGTAGGAATGGGCCCGTGGTACGAAAGAGCTCCTGATCATTGACATGACCATTAACCAACAGGTGCACCGTAACCGAAAGGATCTGTCGACATGCTGGATAGACTATAAGAAGGCGTATGACTCGGTGCCGCATACGTGGCTCTTGAGAGTGCTGGAGTTGTATAAAATTGATGCAACTCTATGCACCTTCTTGAAGACGTGTATGCGGCAATGGAAGACCGTCCTCCGCTATCCTGGATGTCGACAGTTTTTGGGCAACGGTCTACCGATAACGATCAAGCGGGGCATATTTCAGGGTGACAGCCTGAGTCCTTTATGGTTTTGTCTGGCACTGAATCCTCTCAGTACTATACTGGAGAGTTCAGGGCTAGGCTATCGGTTGAGGAGAGAAGGTCAGGTCTTGTCCCATCTGCTTTACATGGATGATTTAAAATTGTTTACTTCTACTGATCACCAATTAATAGAGTTACTTAGGGTCACTGAAACCTTTAGTAATTCTATTAAGATGGAGTTTGGTATAGATAAATGTGCAGTCATGCATGTAAAGCGGGGAGGGATTGTGGAATCTGACGGGATACAACTGTCTGATTCTACACGACTTAGACCTCTATCTGCAACCGAAACATATAAATATCTGGGTATGTCACAGGCGTTGGGTATATCTGACAAAGACATGAAACAGGTGTTACAGGAACGTTTCTTTGGCCGCCTGAAAAAAGTTCTTAAAAGTCTTTTATCGGGTGGTAACAAGGTGCGGGCCTTTAACAGCTGGGTCATGCCAGTCCTAACCTATTCCTTTGGCATAGTCAGATGGACTCAGACTGAACTGGACGCTCTTGATAGGAGAGTCCGTACACAGTTGACGACATTCCGTATGCATCATCCACGATCATCGGTGATGATCGTGGATGATGCATACGGATATGGATGTATATCCCACGGAAGTGTGGAGGTCGTGGCTTTCTGTCTGTCAAGACTCTCCACAACCGTGAGGTGTGCAACCTCAGAGAATATTTTATAAAATCAAATTCATATATGCATCGGAATGTCGTCGTTGTAGATAACGGCCTCACCCCGCTGGGTCTGGCTAAAGAGAACTGGCGCAAACCTGTTGTGCTTAGTATAGCGGAGCGCAAGGATGTATGGAAAAGCAAGGAATTACATGGACGCTTCTATCGGGCCTTAAACGGGCCCGATGTCGACTCATTAACATCTGTATCCTGGCTACGATTTGGTGATCTCTTTGGAGAAACCGAAGGTTTTGTCTGTGCAATTATGGACGAGGTTCTAATGACGAACAACTACCGGAAGTTTATCTTAAAGGATGGGACGGTAGACATTTGTCGGGCATGTCACTACCCCGGAGAATCCATAAGACATATTGTCTCTGGTTGTTCTCGTCTTGCGAACGGCGAGTATTTGCATAGACATAACCAAGTAGCTAGGATCGTCCACCAGCAACTTGCTCTGAAGTACAAGCTTGTAGTCTCTGAGGTACCGTACTACAGATATGTGCCCGACCCAGTTCTCACAAATGGTCGTGCCACAATATACTGGGATCGATCTATCATCACTGATAGGACTATTGCTGCCAATAAACCTGATATAGTGGTGATCGATCGATTAGAGCGCCTTGCAATGATCATCGATATCATCATTCCACATGATGACAATCTCGTGAAAGCAGAAAAAGATAAACAGATAAAGTATTTGGATTTGGCTCGCGAGGTTGTGGACATGTGGGATGTGGATTCGGCGATCATTGTTCCGATAGTCATATCAGTTAATGGACTGATTCCTAAGAACCTCCATCAACATCTCGCGAGGCTCGCGTTAGGTGGCTGGATCGTGGGCCTGATGCAAAAGGCTGTGCTCCTTGATACGGCCCGCATTGTGAGGCGGTTCCTATCTCTGAAGCCCTAACCACCGGTAGCTTGGTCCCTGTACCCGATATCGGTGGGTCTCCATATTTTTATATTTTTAAATGTATATTTCTATTATTTTTTATATATATTTAAAATTTAATTTTATGTGTACTTAATTAAATAAAGAGAATAATAATAATCATTTATTTCAGGTCGCATAAACCCATATTATAAGTACCTTACAGACTAACATACATACATAATATAAACTTATAAACTACACTTCCTATGTACTACGTCATTGTGCTATCACGTGGCACTTGTCCGCGGAAGCGACGGAACACGTCACCTTGCGGCCAAAAGGTTTCCACCATGATGAGGTGCAGATAGCAGGTCGGTACTCGCACCACAAACGCCTTAAAATTGACAACAATGACTGAGCATTAAGGTGCTCCCTCACCGCGAACATGCACCCGCAATGTAATGTTACAGGCTCAATTTTGAGCATTACATTACAATACTATCTTCCTGACAGCCAAACATTCGCTTGTAGGTAATGTAACATTGCAAATTAAAAATATTGCACACTGTATCATCAATTTGCGCACTGTAATGCACGCTACGCCTGCCTCATTGATGTACTATAACGTTACATTAAAAGTAAATGCTCGCGGTAAGGGAGCACTTTTAGATGTAAGTAGGTGTTTTGGATCGCACGTGAACAGAAACACTTTAGATTATAAACACAGTTAAAGATTGGTCATTTAAGCGTACATGTATAATTGCTATACAAAAAAAAGTGAACTAGAAGAAAAATTACAGCTCTTTTTATCAGATATTCTTAATCCTTAAACCTATTACTTACGTCAGAAGGAGACAACACGCCCTCTAGCGATGTATATACCTACTACTGAACAATAATTAATAATATTTATTTTTATCTGGGGACAAAGAAATTTATGACAATCGACGTTACGGTAGTCAAGGGAAGACCACCAATCGCTAAATCGCACGTTTTTTTTTTTTTTTTTTTTTTTTTTTTTATATTAGCCTACCAAAGTGACTCCACCCCGCCTGATGGTAAGCAGTCAGTGGAATCCAGAAGTGGTGGCCACCATACCAAAAGCCATAGTCTTAAACTGCTGGTATGGTGGCCTCCACTATGGCGGCTGGGAAAGGGGGTTAGGGGAAGGGAATGAGGGAGGTAAGGAAAGGGGAAAGGGGAGAAGTTGGGCCTCCGGCGCTCTCACTCACCGAGCGAAACGCAGTAGTACGGATACTACTACTCTTAAGTCGATCTTCTATGAGAGGGTAGTACTTCCCCGGACGATCCGGCCCATTCATTTCGAAACCAGCGTGGATCTACTACCGTATAACAAGCACAATGCACGTGCAGTCAAGGGTCAAAAATTTTGTTGTAATTCCATTCTAAAAGCAAAGCACGTGACTCTGTTTGAATAACCCGGCACTGGGTTTAAGGTTCTGTGAGTTAAAAGAAGAATACGGGACCAATAGGATGTAATTTTCTGTAAGCTTGCTTAATTCATACATTGGCAATAAAATGAGAAACCCAGTATACCTATGTAACCCAGGAGGTAGGTATACCTATAACCCTGCAATTGACAAGAAATTTGACAAGAATAAACAGAGGAAGCGTAGATAGGTACTTAAGTACCTTGTTTTTTAAACAACTTTGGTGGCAAACAAGCATACGGCCGACCTGATTATAGGTAGTAAACGTAACCTATAGAGATCGCTGTGTTTTCACAATAATAATGCTTAAAAAACACAACCAAACTGTTGCCGACCACGGAGAAGAGGGTAGGTATTCCCTTTTCCTCTTCTCAGGAAGAGGACCGAGGGGGTATTTGGGTTGCCAGCGCTCTCACTCATCGAACGAAACGCAGAAAACTAATATTCTTACGTCATACTTCTATGAAAGGTACTACTACCTACTTCCGCGGTCGGACCGGCCTATTCATGCTGAAACCAGTGTAAACTCAAACTCAAACTCAAACACAAACTCAAAGCATTTATTTTATTTTGATCATAAAGTATGATGCTTATGAAAAGTCAACATTACAGGAAGTCAGCCAATTGACCTACAGCCAGTTCGCTGACGAGGTAGAGATGTGAGAAGAACTGGCAAGAAACTCACGCCACTCTTCTCAATCGCCAGATAATTAGTTTTTTGTATGAGTTACAATTTAAACACTCAACGCAACTAAAGAACCATACAGAGTAATTATTACAAGTTAACCAATTAATATAATTACTAAAATTAAAGAAAGAAAAGAGAGGATTTCAATTATTTAGTTTCATCTAGTATGGTAATTTGACTACGTATTTTAATTAAAATGGTAAATGCACCTCCTGGTTACATTGAACGACAAGGTAATATTGGATTAAATATTAAATGTATGCCATGCCAAGATTGACCAGTCATCCCAAGTAGCACCTTTTCACGAGCATGACGCACGGACCAGCCATCACCACCCTCGCCATATTAGAGGAAAGGTGATGACCGGCCAATACGACACCACAAGCAATGACATTTTAGTGTGAATCTATTATGTGTGTGTGGTGCGAGGGCCACTTTTGTTATCCTATAATAATATTATTTTTTTATTAATTAGGTATACAAGATATTTAAGATTCATAACTTAAATACTTCTACAAACGAGATTTAAAGATACCTAGTAATAATTTCACGGCAGGCAACAGTTACCTACGCTGCAGAATAATTAAACAGTTACGTACACTAAGGTCCTGATATTGTAGAAATAGACGGCTAACTATTTCATAGAGGCGATAAATAAATGATGTTATATTATAACATCATTTATTTCACTTACCTACTTATCTATTATTTCACCCCGACCAATTAAACTGATCGACTAGTTGTTCCGATCGGAACTCAGTAAGTAGGTAGGTACGTAGTTTTCTTCCTATCGAACCTTTAAACTTACCTCATTAAAAAAAATGAAGTACAGACGAATGTGAGTTTGAATCGCAAACTGAGACATTAGTAAAAACTTTATTTATTTAAGTAAGTAGGTATATATACCTACATAACTAGATAGTGCGTCCAACACGATAATCGAGCTTTAGTGTTTTAAGCCCGTAACATTATAATGCTCTGGAGTCAATTTTTTACTGAAAATGCAAGTTTGTTGTCTTAAAATCTCATTTTGTGTAGTGCTATAGATCGATTTCTTCCCAACGAGTCACACTCTCATTGTGACTGGTTGGGAAAATTCTAGTTTATTTAAGAATTATAATTTTCAAATCATCCCTTAGGTGTTTTACGGTACATAATAGATTCACACTAAAATGTCATTGCTTGTGGTGTCGTAGTGGCCGGTCATCACCTTCTCTCTAATATGGCGAGGGTAGTGATGGCTGGTCCGTGCGTCATGCTCGTGAAAAGGTGCTACTTGGGATGACTGGTCAATCTTGGCATGGCATAAATTTAATATTTAATCCAATATTACCTTGTCGTTCAATGTAACCAGGAGGTGCATTTACCATTTTAATTAAAATACATAGTCAAATTACCATACTAGATGAAACTAAATAATTGAAATCTTCTCTTTTCTTTCTTTAATTTAAGTAATTATATTAATTAGTTAACTTGTAATAATAACTCTGTATGGTTTTTTAGTTGCGTTGAGTGTTTAAATTGTAACTCATTCAAATAACTGTAATTATCTGGCGATTGAGAAGAGTGGCGTGAGTTTCTTGCCAGTTTTCTCACATCTCTACCTCGTCAGCGAACTGGCTGTAGGTCAATTGGCTGACTTCCTGTAATGTTGACTTTTCATAAGCATCATACTTTATGATCAAAATAAAATAAATGCTTTGAGTTTGAGTTTGAGTTTGAGTTTACACTGGTTTCAGCATGAATAGGCCCGGTCAGACTGCGGAAGTAGGTAGTAGTACCTTTCATAGAAGTATGACGTAAGAATATTAGTTTTCTGCGTTTCGTTCGATGAGTGCAATGAGAGCGCTGGCAACCCAAATACCCCCTCCGTCCTCATCCTGAGGAGAGGAAAAGGGAATACCTACCTCTTCTCCGTGGTCGCCAACAGTTTGGTTGTGTTTTTTAAGCATTATTATTGTGAAAACACAGCGATCTCTATAGGTTACGTTTACTACTTATAATCAGGTCGGCCGTATGCTTGTTTGCCACCAAAGAAGTTTAAAAAACAAGGTACTTAAGTACCTATCTGAGCTTCCTCTGTTTATTCTTGTCAAATTTCTTGTCAATTTCAGGGTTATAGGTATACCTACCTCCTGAGTTACATAGGTATAGTGGGTTTCTCATTTTATTGCCAATGTATGAATTAAGCAAGCTTACAGAAAATTACATCCTATTGGTCCCGTATTCTTTTTTTGACTGACAGAACCTTAAACCCAGTGCCGGGTTATTCAAACAGAGTCACGTGCTTTGTTTTTAGAATGGAATCACATAAAAATTTTTCTTCGTCGCACGTGACTGGCTATTGACCCTTGACTGCACGTGCGATTTAGCGATTGGTGGTCTTCCCTTGACTACCGTAACGTCGATTGTCATAAATTTCTTTGTCCCCAGATAAAAATAAATATTATTAATTATTGTTCAGTAGTAGGTATATACATCGCTAGTGGGCGTGTTGTCTCCTTCTGACGTAAATAATAGGTTTAACGATTAAGAATATCTGATAAAAAGAGCTGTAATTTTTCTGCTAGTTCACTTTTTTTTTGTATAGAAATTATACATGTACGCTTAAATGACCAATCTTTAACTGTGTTTATAATCTAAAGTGTTGCTGTTCACGTGCGATTCAAAACACCTACTTACATCTAAAAGTGCTCCCTTACTGCGAGCATTTACTTGTAATGTAACGTTATACCTAGTACATCAATGAGGGAGGCGGTGCGTGCGTTACAGTGCGCAAATTGATGATACAATGTGCAATATTTTTAATTTGCAATGTTACATTACCTACAGGCGAATGTTTGGCTGTCAGGGAGATAGTATTGTAATGTAATGCTCAAAATTGAGCCTTTAACATTACATTGCGGGTGCATGTTCGCGGTGAGGGAGCACCTTAATGCTCAGTCATTGTTCATGTTTTGTCTCCCTCGGGAATCAGACCGATTTTCGGGATAAAAAGAAGCCTATGTTCGTCTCCGGCACCAAATCTATACATACCAATTTTCATCGAAATCGGTTCAGCCGTTTAGGCGCTGAGTGCGTAATGAACACTCATATTTTTTACCTACACAATAACAAAAATATTGCTGGAATAATAGGATTCTACAATAATTAAGACATCTCTGATACTCGTGTTTAACCTCGAAAAGGTCAAGTGTGGGATTGGGGATTTCACAAGTTCTCAATAGGTACCTACTTACAATGTTAACAACTTATATGAAAAACTTACTTACTAGCCCCACTTTTTGTAAGTTAGCAGCTTTTTCTAGCACTCTGTCTAAATTAATATTAATTTAAAGTAATATTTGTGGTTAGGTACTATACAAATACATTCGTTACCTAGCTTTTTTATTAGCCACAAATTAGCACATTTTCAACAATTCGAAATATTGCAGCTAGCCAGACCATTGTGTAGATAAATAGAATAAGTACTCTCTACTTTTAGAAAGTTCAGGTTATACGCTGTTTAAACTTATTAAATTAGGTAGGTACCTATCTTCTAAACCTTTGCCATCATAAAAACATATAACATCATTTTTTTCACTTACCTACTTAGGTATCTATTCACCCCAACCAACTAAACTGATCAACTAGTTGTTCCGATCCGAACTCAGTAAGTAGGTAGGTACGTGGTTTTCTTCCTATCGAACCTTTAAACTTACCTTATGAAAAAAATCGCCTCTATGAAAGAGTTAGCGTCTATTTCTACAATATCAGGACCTTAGTGTACGTAACTGTTTAATTATTCTGCAGCGTAGGTAACTGTTGCCTGCCGTGAAATTACTAGCTGGTATCTTTAAATCTCGTTTGTAGAAGTATTTAAGTTATGAATCTAAAATATCATAATTGTATACCTAATTAATAAAAAAATAATATTATTATAGGATAACAAATGAAGTGCAGACGAATGTGAGTTTGAATCGCAAACTGAGACATTAGTAAAAACTTATATTTATTTAAGTAAGTAGGTATATATACCTACATAACTAGATAGTGCGTCCAACACGATAATCGAGCTTTAGTGTTTTAAGCCCGTAACATTATAATGCTCTGAAGTAAATTTTTTACTGAAAATGCAAGTTTGTTGTCTCAAAATCTCATTTTGTGTAGTGCTATAAATGCATTTGTTCCCAACGAGTCACACTCTCATTGTGACTGGTTGGGAAAATTCTAGGTTATTTAAGAATTATAATTTTCAAATCATCCCTTATGTGTTTTACGGTACACAATAGATTCACACTAAAATGTCATTGCTAGTGGTGTCGTAGTGGCCGGTCATCACCTTCCCTCTAATATGGCGTGGGTGGTGATGGCTGGTCCGTGCGTCATGCTCGTGAAAAGGTGCTTGGGATGACTGGTCAATCTTGGCATGGCATAAATTTAATATTTAATCCAATATTACCTTTTCGTTCAATGTAACCAGAGGCCCTAGACAAGTGTCAAAGATTTCTATTCTATTCATAGAATAGATAACAAAATGTATGAGATTGACATAAGCGTCGGCGTTAGCTTATGTCAATCCAATACATTTTTCTATCTATTCTATGAATAGAATAGAAATTTTTGACACTTGTCTAGGGCCTCTGGAGGTGCATTTACCATTTTAATTAAAATACGTAGTCAAATTACCATACTAGATGAAACTAAATAATTGAAATCTTCTCTTTTCTTTCTTTAATTTAAGTAATTATATTAATTGGTTAACTTGTAATAATAACTCTGATGGTTCTTTAGTTGCGTTGAGTGTTTAAATTGAAACTCATACAAAAAACTAATTATCTGGCGATTGAAAAGAGTGGCGTGAGTTTCTTGCCAGTTTTCTCACATCTCTACCTCGTCAGCGAACTGGCTGTAGGTCAATTGGCTGACTTCCTGTAATGTTGACTTTTCATAAGCATCATACTTTATGATCAAAATAAAATAAATGCTTTGAGTTTGAGTTTGAGTTTGAGTTTGAGTTTACACTGGTTTCAGCATGAATAGGCCGGTCCGACCGCGGCAGTAGGTAGTAGTACCTTTCATAGAAGTATGACGTAAGAATATTAGCTTTCTGTGTTTCGTTCGATGAGTGAGAGAGCTGGCAATCCAGATACCCCGTCGGTCCTCTTCCTGAGAAGAGGAAAAGGGAATACCTACCTCTTCTCCGTGGTCGGCAACAGTTTGGTTGTGTTTTTTAAGCATTATTATTGTGAAAACACAGCGATCTCTATAGGTTACGTTTACTACTTATAATCAGGTCGGCCGTATGCTTGTTTGCCACCAAAGAAGTTTAAAAAACAAGGTACTTAAGTACCTATCTACGCTTCCTCTGTTTATTCTTGTCAAATTTCTTGTCAATTTCAGGGTTATAGGTATACCTATCTCGTGGGTTACATAGGTATACTGGGTTTCTCATTTATTGCCAATGTATGAATTAAGCAATCTGACAGAAAATTACATCCTATTGGTCCCGTATTCTTCTTTTGACTCACAGGACCTTAAACCCAGTGCCAGGTTATTCAAACAGAGTCACGTGCTTTGTTTTTAGAATGGAATCACATCAAAATTTTTCTTCGTCGCACGTGACTGGCTATTGAACCTTGACTGCACATGCGATTTAGCGATTGGTGGTCTCCCTTGACTACCGTAACGTCGATTGTCATAAATTTCTTTGTCCCCAGATAAAAATAAATATTATTAATTATTGTTCAGTAGTAGGTATATACATCGCTAGTGGGCGTGTTGTCTCCTTCTGACGTAAGTAATAGGTTTAACGATAAAGAATATCTGATAAAATAAGCTGTAATTTTTCTGCTAGTTCACTTTTTTTTTGTATAGCAATTATACAATACAATACAATCTTTAACTGTGTTTATAATCTAAAGTGTTGCTGTTCACGTGCGATTCAAAACACCTACTTACATCTAAAAGTGCTCCCTTACCGCGAGCATTTACTTCTAATGTAACGTTATAGTACATCAATGAGAGAAGCGTAGCGTGCATTACAGTGCGCAAATTGATGATACAATGTGTAATATTTTTAATATGCAATGTTACATTACCTACGAGCGAATGTTTGGCTATCAGGGAGATAGTATTGTAATGTAATGCTCAAAATTGAGCCTGTAACATTACACTACAGGTGAATGCGGTGAGGGAGCATCTTAAAGCTCGGTAATCTGGTTAAAAGTTTGCTGTTAGAGAACTCAGCTCTGAGTTCAGCTTGCCTTTGTTTATCAATTCTATATCTGTATCTTCTTTCCAATGTATCTTTCTGTGTGTGTGCAATAAATAAATAAATTATCTACAATATTGTTCATGCACGATTTGTGTAGGTGATCGTCGCAGCCGTTCTTACTTAAACTGTAGTACTGAAGGCATGTCCACAGTACGAATTAAGATATCAGTCATTATCAAATCAACGGTCAGACGTCGTCTAGCCGCTGTGCACACCAGACGTTGGGTGATGACACGATGACGGCCGCTAGTGTAGACCTAGACGTGATCCTCGGCGAGATCGGCCAGTTCGGCAGATACCAAATAAGGAACTACGCTTTCATATTAATCACTATTGTAGTCTGTGCTGTATATAATAGTCAATATGTATTCGCTGCTGGAGCTGTTAATTATAGGTAAGTGTTTGTTTTTATTTATAGAAAATAAATTAAGCTCTAGATTAGTGAAAGCCCATTTAGGCATTAAGAGCCATTATTTATCCAGTTCACGCGCGTCTCTTTATTACTTAATTAGTAGATACTTACTCTTTT
The DNA here is from genome assembly GCA_963082885.1 of Parascotia fuliginaria. Classification (NCBI taxonomy): domain Eukaryota; kingdom Metazoa; phylum Arthropoda; class Insecta; order Lepidoptera; family Erebidae; genus Parascotia; species Parascotia fuliginaria. Next base: position 515,281 of record OY720180.1, on the reverse strand, counting down.
TTTGCTGCTTACCCTCTTTTCAAAAAATCTTCAGGAGAACTATGCATCCCAAATGTTCTACAAACATAAACAAAATAGGCAGCACAAAGAAATCGAAGCATCTAAATAGGTATATGTATCTTCATATTACAAAAATATAGGTATATTATTATGACAGAAGTAAAGTCTTATAATAATTTATATCTAATTAATCATGCGAATAAATGGTTTGAGTTTACTCACCCGTTTCGAATTATATATTTTGGAATAGACAATTTGAATCATTTCAAACCTTTCTTCATCAATTGACTGGCCTGTTGGTCTAGTGGTTAGTGACCCTGACTGCTAAGCCGGAGGTCGTGGGTTCGATTCCCACCCAGGACAAACCTTTGTGTGATGAGCAAGATTGTTTGTTCTGTGTCTGGGTGTAATTTATCTATAATTGTATGTATTTACAAAAAAAAAATGTATAGTTGTATATCAGTTGTTTAGTACCCATAACTTAAGCAAATATAATTGCTTTATTTGGGGCTAGATGGCGCTGTGTGAATGTTGTAGAATATTATTATTATATTATTATTAATTAGAAAATTATGACGTTGCCTTGTATTTAAGTATATCTTTGAAGTTGCTGTGCTTGTTCATTCCCATAAAACTTTGTTTGTCCAGTAGGTATAAAAGCAGAAGACATTGTAATAATAAAGTATGTTGTCCATCGAATCAAACGGCACAAATGAATAAAAGTATTCTGTGCATGGCTTCACGTATTTATAATCATTTGCCAAATTGTCTAATTAAATGTACTAATGTTAACGAATTTAAATACAAATTGAAACAGTTACTAATTTCTGCGGCATATTATAATACCTATATTCGAATTTTAAATGATAAAAACTTAATCCCTAATAAATAATTGACATTATCTAACTTAGTTTAATTTGACATTAATTGTATTCATTCACTAATATTTGTATTTAATTCTTTGACATTTATTTTATTGACATGTCTAATTTAATGTTACATGTTTAATATTTTAAACATCTGACATTTTGTATCAATAATAATTCACTTATAATTTAATTTAATTTTTACATTTGTTTTATTGACAATTAACATGTTTATTTTAATGTTTTTTTATTACAATTTAATTTAATTCAATATTGCACACCGTAAGGTAAAATATGGCAAAAGAACTTGATTTGTAATGTATCATCTTAATGTACCTATATTTGCGGAAATAAATAAATAAATAAAAAATAAATAAAAGTAAATCATTAGTATTGTAATTTTCGTGCATCCAATCATCACCCAGAGGTTTTGAATATTGATTATATGAAAGAAATTTAGTTAAATAAATGATTAAATAAAATGAAATAGATTAAAGGGGTACTCAAAACCAAATTTGACTGTAACGTTTACTGACTTATGTACGGAAGACAAATTTTTAGCCCGTGCGAAAATCGAAGCTACACCAATAAAGCAGTGTGCGTCTGCCTTTGCACCATCGAAAGATTAAGTAAAATTAGACACAAACTCAGTTTTTAATTTATAAATCTGTATAATACAAAGTCCATGATAAATATGATAATTCATTTCATTTAAAGTTTAGTATATGTAGGTAAACAAACATCGTCGTTACGTTTCCACAGCAACAAAACATTCAAATTTAAGTGTTTATTGTTCTTATATAAGTTGTAAAGTATCCGCCCATTATGGTCTTACAGGGTGAGGGCCTCATTTAACAAGTTCAAGGCAAATTGATGATTTTCAGACTTATATTTTTATAAATTTAGATTTCCTTTACATTAATTGTATTTCTGTTGTACGTAAATAATGGTTTGCGCAAACAAGTATACCTACGGCCAACTTCAACATCATCATATCAGTCCAATGAAGTCCACTGCTGGACATAGGCCTCCTTCTACTTTTCACCTCCTTGGCTGGTCGTGAACGGCCCTCATCCATCGGTTGCTCGCCACCTTTGTCAAGTCATCGGTCCACCTTGTGAGGGATCACGCTGCGTCCACTTACCTACGCTTAGGTACTTCTTACTTAATCGCATCGCGATCCACTTAACGATAAATTTAGGTTATTGTGATATGCGGTAGTAGAAGGAAGGTATGGACATTACTAGGTATTTCACGTCGAAATTCTGAAAGAGGGTAAATACTTTCTCGGGCGATCCATTCATGCTGACACTGGTAAGGGTTAATATCATAAGTTGATGAATGAAACATGAGATTATCGACATTCTTTCAAATTATTTCATTACCAGCTGCGCCCGGCGGCTTCGCTCGCGCGTAAGTATAATGACTTATGTTTTTATTTAATGTATCTCGGGAACCAGACCGATTTTCGAGATAAAATAATATAATAATAATAATATAATATGTGGACACTATCACACACCGTCATCTAGTCCCAAGCTAAGCAGAGCTTGTGTTATGGCTACTAGATAACTGAAATATAATACATATACATACTTTTTTTTTGTAAATACATACTTAGAATACATAGGAAACACCCAGACTAAAGAAAAATACAAATGTTCATCATACAAATATTTGCCTTCGAATCGAGGAATTCGAAGGAATCGAACCCACGACACCCGGCGTCGCAGTCAGTTACACTAGCCACTAGACCAGAGGTGCAGTCAAAATGTCAAAATGTATTCTATGTCTGTCTCCGGCATCAAATCTATATAGGTAAATAGTAATTTTCGGCTCTGCTGTGTGCTTTTACCACTCAGTGCCTAAGCGCTGAATGGTAAAAGCACACACACACACACACACACACACACACACACAAACAAACTTTTTATTTACTTATAGTAGATAGGATTAACTTTGACCTACATAGATTATTCTTTTTGAAGGAAAATTATTATTATAATAATTGGTCGTAGATTTTTATCTTTATCGTACCTACGGTTTGACGTGCTTTTATTCAAACTCGAACTCAAAGCGTTTATTTCATTTTGATCATAAAGTATGATGCTTATGAAAGTTAAAATTACATGAAGTCAGCCAATTAACCTACGGCCAGTTCGCTGACGAGGTAGAGCCGTGTGAAGAACTGGGTACGAAACTCAGACCACTCTTATCAATCACCAGATACTTAATTACAGTTTATTGTATAAGTTACAATGTTAATACTCAACGCAACCAAAGAACCATACAAAGTAATTATTACAAACCAAACAACTAATATAATTAGCAAGATTAAAAAAAACAAAAGAAGAGATTGTTTTAATTATTTAGTTTCATCTAGTGTGGTAATTTGACTACGTATTTGATTAAGATGGTAAATGCACTTCCTGGTCATATTAAAGGACAAGGTAATTCTGGATTTAGTATTAGATGTATGCCATGCTAAGATTGACCAGTCATCCCAAGTAGCACCCGTTCACGAGCATGGTGCACGAACCAGCCATCATTACCTTCGCCATGATAGAGGAAAGGTGAGGACCCGGCTAATACGACACCACAAACAATGACATTTTAGTGAGCAGGACAATGCAGGGCATGGGTGGTAAAAGAACCTTAATAAAATGTAGTAAGCCTTACAAGTTCTTTTTTTTTATATTATCGTACCAAAGTGACTCCACCCCGCCTGATGGTAAGCAGTCAGTGGCATCCAAAAGTGGTGGCCACTATACCAAAAACCATCGTCGAAAACTGCTGGTACGGTAGCCTTCACTATGGCGGCTGGGCATGGGGTTAGGGGAAGGGAATGAGGGAGGTGAGGAAAGAGGAAAGGGGGGAAATTAAGTCTCCGGCGCTCTTACTTACCGAACGAAACGCAGTAGTACTACTACTCTTACGTCGATCTTCTATGAGAGGGTAGTACTTTCCCGGACGATCCGGCTCATTCATGCTGAAACCTGCGTGGATCTACTACCAAAAAGCATCACTTTACAGCAAAAAAATCGACCAAGTGCTTCGGCTTCTGGGCTCTTTTATTGTGTTAGGTACATGATAAAACAGCCTTTGATATAGTCATAGTTTTCTCATGCTACATGCTATTTTCTCTTAGGGAGTTTTTATACATCTAAGATGACAAACAAGACTTGACGGTAATGAGTTGCCGTGGCATAAGGACGCTTGCAACACCAAGGAGCATCACTTACGTATTGCCAACCTTATAAAAACCTTTTAAACTCCTTATAAGTGAATCAAAGATAAATAATGTTTTACTCGCTGTCCTTGTGCCCTTTCACGTCGAATAAAAATGTTATGCATACGAGATATTTATGAGTTCGTATAAAGACGGTGTAAAAATATATTATTATAATTTACATGTACCTATGTAAATTATAATTTATTTTTACACCGCCTTGTAGCCGATGAAAATTTTCGAAGAGCACTAATTTTGAAACGTACCAGTGTTACATACTAGTAGTATAAAAATAGTGGTGAGTAGTATTTTTGTCAAACAACATTATAGCATTAGGTATATTTTGGATCAGGTTTAAGTTACCTTAAAGCTAGAAAAATTTTTTTTTAAGAACAGTTTTTATCCACTAACCTATTATAAATGCAAAAGTTTGTGTGTGTTGGTTACCACTTATTGCCTAAACTGCTGAATCGATTAAATGAAAATTGGTATGTAGATACATTTAGCGCGCGAGACGGATACCTATAGGCTTTTTATCCCGAAAATCGCAACACATACATACCATTTCACACACGGGCAAAGCCGCGAGGCGCAGCTAGTAAATAATTAGATACTATCTATGTTTCAAGACGAAAATAGCGAAGATGTTTTTGTAAACAAACCATTAAGAGATGTAGTTTTTTACTGCCTGTAAACGAACTTTGGATTTTGGCATAATAAAGTAGATAATGTCAACTATTTGATTATCAAATAACTATACACTAGGGTATAATAATGAGCCGAAAAATAACACACTACAAACGCAGGTCGGGCAGTAATAGCGTCCGGAGAGAAAAATGCGCTTAATTTAAGTACTTAAGTAGGTATCTAGCTAACATGCGTGACAATTGACTACCTCTGTGGCGTAGTGGTAAAAAGAGCGACTGTTAAGTCGATGGTAACGGGTTCGGTGCCCGCTTTGTTCAAATATGTACCTATTTGTAATTATATTTTGCATGATCATGATTATTTGCATAGTTCTGGGTGAACTATGAAAATAATCGTGGATCAAATCGTGGGTCGTTCGTTTTAGAACTCGCATTATAATAAGCTACTAGCTGTTGCCCGCAGCGCCGCCCTTGTGAATGTCTGATATATTGCAACATATCCCTGTTTATACGTTGATGACAATTTTTTCAAAACTGTCATTTTCTATTTTAACCCCTTCAAGCCATTTTTACGCGCTAAAAGATAGCCTATGTTGTTAAATTTCATCAAAATCGGTTCTGTTGTTTAGGCGTGATAGCGTAACAGACAGACAGACAGAGGGACAGAGTTATCTTTCGCATTTATAATATTAGTATTGATAAAATACACTCATAGAAAGCGCTGTGTAGTAGTTCAGTTTGTTCTGTTATATGAAGTTATTCAAATATTATAATAAATAAATACATAAGGAAGACGTTGAACAGTAGGCGCCCTTACAGCTGTTATGGTGGTGCATTCATTACATTAATGTCTACGTAAACAATTTTCTACAAAGTTTGAAGGTGATTTAATTGTGGATAGCTATTATTGTTTATAATAATGTAAATAATAACAATAAAAGAGTGACGATTATACTTAATTAATTATATTGTCATTATACACTATAGTATATCTATTAATCATACTTATTAATGATAAATGCATTGCAAGTGTAATAACAGTTGAGAGAACAGCTGTGTGTGTACCTCACGTCATTAAGACATCGATGGTGAAAGTTGTTTAGTTAAGCGAATTTTGACAACTCAACTATTTAGCACAGTAGACTCGTTTTTTTTATTGTCTATGTTAAAACACAAGTAAGCTGGCCTTATAGTGTTAAGTGAAACTGTTGAACAGCAACTGTAATTACTGTGGTTGGTAGCTGTTTGCATATTGCTACTGTTAGCACAACATTTTTCGACTTCAAAGCTAAATGACAAAGATAAAGTGTTGCGAGTGAGAATTTAATCTAAGAATTTTGATCAAGTGCACTGAAAACCACTACATACTTATTAAACAACTACAACACTATCACGGTGCTTCTATGAATAAGGTCTTTTGCAAGGATGCTCAATATAATGAGCGTGAAGTCTAACAAAAGAAATACCGCCGTATCCGAGCTTTATTGCTTGCTTCACAATAAATGTTGCCTTTACCTTTTTGTAGAAATATGTAAATTGAGGCAGTCTGTAAAGCACACATTTTACTTTTTATTTATTCTTTACAACATAGAAAGCTGTAATTAATTACCTATAGAGTTATGTGTATTGACTGTGCCACTTTGCATGCTACTTGAAATTGTATCTAGGTTTCTATGTTGTATAGAAAAATAAAAAGTAAAATTATTTTTCTTTACAACATAGAAACCTAGTTAGACTCAGCGCAGACAGAGAGGAGCGCAGCAGAGCCTGTGTCACTTTGCATGCTACTTGAAATTGTAACTTACAAAAAATGTAATAACCTGGCGATTAAAAAGTGTGGCCCGAGTTTCATACCAGTTCTTCTCATCCCTACCCTACGTCACCAAACTGGCTGTAGGTTAATTGGCTAACATTTTGTATTGTTTAAGCGTTCAGTGTTAATATAGTTAACCTATAAGAATAAATAAATTTTCATTTCAATTCTCATTTTATTTCATTTCAGAAGAAGCGCGATTGTTCTAAATGAAATACCTACAGTTTAATATTATTTGATTTCCTGTATTATCAACGTAGGTAGTTACTTAAAAAGCGCCTCAATGTTCAATAAGAAAACCACAACGTAACCATGATCAGAATGTCAACAATACTTTCAACACGCGCATTACGCATTAGTACCTAATCCTAAAATAAATCGATAAAAGACATTCAGTTTATCTCATTAATATTTATTATATTAGATTCTATATTATCAGTATTATCACAATTACTCAGCACAAATGTTGGCCACCATACCAAAAGCCATCGTCTTAAACTATCGGTATGGTGGCCTCAACTATGAAAGGGAGAGGAAATACGAAAGGTGAGGAAAGAGTGTAGTACCTACTTCCCCGGTCGATTCGACCCAGTCATGCTAAAAGCAGCGTGGATCTACTACCGTATTTTGGTAAAACTTTATTTGGTACTCTCCCGGCTAGGTCATATAACAAACAATGTAATTGGCAGGCAAACCAAAGTGTTTGATATAGCTCGCAGAATTGTTTTCACAAAAATAAATCCACGTTATTTTATTGACACTTGCAATAGCCGGCCGAGCAGGCCACATAGCTCGCAAAACTCTGACCGTTGGGGCAGATGACTTCTCGAGTGGCGACCACGAGCCGAAGGTGGACCGTGGACGATGACCTGATGTAGCTTACGACCGGTTAAATAGCAATATTGGGGAAGGCCTATGTTCAACAATGAGCGTCTTTCGGCTCAAATTTTTATGTAGATAGTAGACTGACTCGTGAACACTAATTCCAACTGAAATCATGTTAGGGATCAGTCACATTGATAAAGGATTAGTAAGTGTATAATCTATGTAATCGGTGGTAATACCTATTGTTTTGTGACACTTACGAATATTTACAATTGATTAGCTTGGCCTTTAAGTTGATAAAAGTAGGTAATCGTTATAGATATGTTTTAATGAATGTTGAACTATTGCGTATAAATTACATACAGCTTAAGGTTTAGAGGATTATTACGCTGCTACGCACCACGCTGCATGTTGCGTGTCGACACACCTACGAGCGTACTTGCGGGAGTGCAGATCTGTATCATCGTGCGGCTCTTTCACGCACACATGCGCGTAGTGCGTTACGTGGTTTCACTGCAGCCCTGAATTACGATTACTGATTTATTTTAACGTTCGATGCAACAAAGTACCATACAAAAAAAAATACCAAATTATTTTAACAAGATTAGGAGAAGAGGAGAAAGAATTTCAATTATTTAGTTTCAACTAGTATGGTAATTTAACTACGTATTTCAATTATGATGGTAAATGCAAGGCAAGGTAATTTTGGAAAGGTATTAAATGTATACTAAGTCATATATACAAAGTATACATTAATATCCAAAAACCTTCGTTACTACTCAAGGTTAATTAACCAATATCTATTTTAATTAGAGCGTTATAATATAAATTTCGCGGCATTATGTAGTTTGTACAAAAAATTCAACTTTCCTTGTTCACCATAATTACGTAATAGTATGTTTCAATGTAATCATGACATCGCAGGTCTCAAAAATCAAGTATCTATTTAACTGGTACTCCTTTATCCTCAAACTTCGATTTTCAACTTTATTCTTAGGAGAATAAAGATCAATGCATGAATAGAGGACAATGACTTAATTTATAAGGGTTATAAAATATCATAGTGAGACTGCATTCTTTTATTAACTGAAGTATTAAAGAGCTCTCGTGTTAGGAACAATAACCTTCTTAATAAAAAAGAGTTTATGATATAAGAATAATAGAATAGACGGCCTCGGTGGTTATTCTACTTAATTGTGGTATCTACTATTAATGCCACCCGCTCAGTGCAAATGTTTGTGTGCATGAACATGAACATTTGCATTGGTCTAGGTGTTTGAATGTATATGTATGTATTTACAAAAAAAAGTATTTATTTATGTTTATCCGCATTCTAGAACCCATACCACAAGCTATTACTATGCTTACTCGTATTAAATCTAAATAGCGTAGTGTATCTGTAAAAAAAGGCTTATTAATTACTGTCTGTATGTGCTTATTTCAAACAAAAATACTTTGAAATATAATTTGTAAACCCTATCTTATTAACCCAAATAGTCGAGTTATTCCGGTCTGATCCCCCAGATCTGATTCTTTGAAGGATCGGTTTATTTTAATTTTATTTTCTATTAGATTATATATTTTCTAGAAAATAAAATTCAGATCAGAAATTCAAGATCAGAAACAAAAGAGAAATTTATATAAATATTTTATTTCGGTCTGATCCCCTGGATATCTTTGACATATTTTTGAGACAGTTATCAACAAAATACATACAATAACTTCACGCCTGCTTTCCAATAATGGGGTAAGCAGAGACTATAGAACGCCATTTGCTGCGTTCCAAACATACCTCCTTTGCCTCACCTGTAGCAAATATCACCAATTTACACTAAACGCTATAATTACAATTTACGCTATAATTCATAATTTTCTTTTGTTTTTCACAGACGATAATAAACAATATTTATTTGACCATAATTTATTTCATAGATTATTTATTGTTATACTTAATATATATAGAGATAATTTATACTAATATATAAAGCGGAAAAGTTTGTTTGTTTGAACGTGCTAATCTCTGGTACTACCAGTCGGATGTGAATATTCTTTTTGCGTTTGATTTCTTAAGGAAGGCTATATAAAGTCTATGTAACATAACATTACGCTCCGCACGACCGGAGTAGAGCAGTAACCAAAGATGTAACTTATTCCGGGAAAACTGCGCTGCGGACAGCTAGTAAGATAAAATTGATATGACTGATAGTGCACTGTTATCAGTGAGACGCCACGAATTATCCGTTATAGTGACGCGGCAATACGAGCGACGTATAGAATATTATTTATATAATTTACAGCTAAAACTGCTACTACCTTACTTCAATTTTGAAACTAACAAATATATTATTGTTCGTGTGCATGTGCGTGTGTAAGTAAATGTGTGTGTGTGTGTGTGTGTATTTGTTACCATTCAGCGACAAAACGGCTGAACCAATTTCGATGTAAATATGTATGTAGATAGATTCGGTGCCGGAGACGGAGATAGTCTATTTTTATCCCGAAAGTCAGTCTGGTTTCCGAGGGATACAAAACATATTTTACGCGCGGGCGTAGCTTATTTAAATATATAGCTATATTTTACTGTAGAATAACTTTGCTAGTTTTAGCATAAATCGCTTTTAATTAAAACTCTTTGCCCACGCAGTATTCTATTTAGATTTGATCTCAAGCTTTCATACATTAGTCATCTTAAAAAGCCGCCATAGTAGGGGTCACTATCATCTGAGTAGATAAATTTTGGTGGTCTAATATAAAAAAATGTGTAAACATAATACCTACTTACGAAATCGGCTAGATAACGGTCCGTCTGTCTGTCACAGTGGTTTTTAAACTTTTAAAAAAAGTAAGAAGTGTATGAAAGCAATACAGCAATTGATGGAACCTTCACTATTTATCTCAGAATGTGCAGCCTATTAAGCACTATTTGTGTATAATGAATGATGATGAGAATGATAAAACAAAACTCCAAGGCAAAACTTTTACATTAGGTGGATTAGTAGATAAATATAAACGGGTTTCGTTTTGACAAGTATTTACAGTTAAATTTCTATTGTAATCTATTGTATTTATAGCCAACAGTATTTATTTTTACAGTAGTAGATCCACGCTGATTTCAGCATGAATGGGCCGGATCGTCCGGGGAAGTACTACCCTCTCATAGAAGATCGACTTAAGAGTAGTAGTATCCGTACTACTGCGTTTCGTTCGGTGAGTGAGAGCGCCGGAGGCCCAATTTCCCCCCTTTTCCCTTTCCTCACCTCCCTCATTCCCTTCCCCTAACCCCATTCCCAGCCGCCATAGTGGAGGCTACCATACCAGCAGTTTAAGACGATGGCTTTTGGTATAGTGGCCGCCACTTCTGGATCCCACTGACTGCTTACCATCAGGCGGGGTGGAGTCACTTTGGTAGGCTATAATAAAAAACAAGATAGACATCTATACAATCTTACTACTCACGTAGCTATACAAAGTAAGAAGCTAAACCAAAAATATTATTTACTAGCTGCACCTCACGGCTTCGCCCGCGCGTAAAATATGTTATCACTCGGGAACTAGATCGATATTCGAGATAAATGTAGCGTCTGTCGCCGGCACCGAATCCATCTACATACCAATTTTCATCGAAATCAGCTCAGCCGTTAAGGCGCTGAGTGAGACAAACACACGCATATACATACACAAACTTTCGCATTTATAATAGGTACCTATTTGTAGGATTGCTTCATGTAACAATAAGATTGTAAAGATGTAATTCCTAGAACCACTTCTTATCGTTGGGTTATCATAAAAGACAATTATAATGTTAAAAACATGTAATAATACTACTAATATCCCTACGGTTAAAAACTCAGGTATCAAGAGTAGAGACTAACTATAAACTCCTCCTTCTAAGCAAGGTTTATGTGTTTTTGGTTTATTGGTCATTAAGATGGTCAAATTTCTGAAACATGACAATCGAAAATGGCCCGAAATGCTACGAGAAAAGAATGATACGGCCGTGTCGTTTTTTTTGCTCGACTTGGCACCGCGCCGTGCCCCCAGATAAGACAGGACTAAGGTAAGAACCTTGTAGGACACTGGCATCAGTAGTGAAATAGAGCCACTATATTTGACATTTGAAACACAGTGTTTATGTAAAAGATTGAAGTAAATATGGCTCCGGGCCGGGTAAAATGCTACTGGATTTTCTGTCGAAAAATTCTCAGTTTTAGCGCTGAGAAGTCTGGAATTGTGCCCGATAAAAATGGCAAAAGGCCCCGCCTGTTACATGGGAACTAAAATACATACATACATACCTTCACGCCTGTCTCCCATTATATATTGTATCTGACGAAAAGTAAAAAAAGTGGCGAAAAGTGGGTGGTTAACCTCTGTGGGTAGACAGAGGTTAACCCACTTTTCGTCCCTTTTTTTTATTTGCTCTGCCTACCCCTTTAATGATAAAAGGCGTGAGGCTACGTATGCATGTTTCAGTACGTTGCCTACAGTTACAAAGCAGTTTAGGCAGTTTTTTTGTAATGTGATCTATCCTACCATATGCTTTTTAAATTTTTTTCATTTCATTTCTTTTGCATAAACGCTTTATATGCGAAAGTATGTTTGTTTTTCGCACTTTCATGATAAATGTAGCCACTTTTATAGAAAGAGTTAGAAGATTTTTATGCTAAGCACTTATTGTTTGGACATACTTCGATGAAATTATAAGGGGGGAGGGAGCGAGGGTCTACAAACCTTAGTATATACTTTTTAAAACACAAACAGTTTAATTTTCACTTACCAGTTGTTGGTCATAAAATTTTGTTATTTGAAACATAATCAGTAACACAACCCATAGCTATGTAATATGTTAGTACCTACTTAAAATAACTTGTGGAAGAAAATATTGCTCAGTTTTTTTTAAATCTAATCCGGAACAGGACAATAGTGTTCATTGGTTCATCTTCCTTGAGGGAAGGAAGAATTGATTGCACTTTATATAGAAGGTCACTGTGGAATCATTGTGTTCCAAATAAGTGTAGCAGAGGCACTCGACCTTGAGAGACTCCATCGTCATGCGTCACTGATTTCAATCACTTGCAGATCAAAACTAAATAGATCATGACAATGTTATTTGTGTGGCATTGCTTTGTTTTTTGCTTGCCGAATGATTTTAGACTAAGTAAATTACAATAATAATTGTGGCTCTACTAAAAAACACAAATTATGTACCAACCACCTATTGTAAAATAAACAGCGCCTCTGGTATTTACTTTGAGAACTAATAAATATAACTTTTACTATGTAGCCCGAAAAAACACATTTTTTTTTAAGTAGGTACTTTAAAATGATTCCTATGTAAGGAATTCAATTGAAGCAGTGATGACTAAGAATAAATTAATATTTTGAATTTCATTTTAATATTAATTTTAAATATTTTTCAGCTCACATACCTACTTACCGGGTACACGTAATCTTCTTAAAATCGGGTATTTATTAACATCGTATCTTAATTATATTTATGGTTATGAACATTTTATGTCGTAGGACTTTAACAAACTTTAATTATTTATAAATCCTAAAAAAACATTACGCTCTCGTAACAACTAAATTACAATATATACATATTCACAATATCTACTGTTTTATTTTGCACTATTGTAACTTAATGCACAAAAGAATAAATTAGATACCTAACATGTTATGTGTCGGCGTCGCATATTGTAACTTTTGTGATTCTCGATAACAAAAATCAAGAAGGTAGGTAATTAAAAAAGCGAGGTCCTCAATAGATATTTTACTAAAGTTCAGTAATATTAATGGTTTCCATAATTAACGGTAATATGCAACCTGTGTTCATAATATACGGTTAAACTAAAAAAAACATACGACCCGAATTGATTACCTCCTCCTTTTTGAAGTCGGTTAAAAATATAAGACCTGTGTGACTCTGACATGCATAAATATACATAATATGATATACTGTAGATGAAATCATAATGTTTTTGATATTCGTTTCACATAACATATTTAAAATGGCTTCAAGTACTGTATGAGTATAAAATAAAATACCTACGCAAAACACTTTCAAATAAAACATCGAATTGAAGTAGGTACCTATCATGTTGCAAGAGTTGTCATCTTCATAAACAATTAGGCATTACCCAATATACCTAAAATTACTTCAAATATTAAGTAATATCGACCAATGCCGACTTATTGAAGTACTTCAAGATAAGCGAATTAAATACTACTTATATATTATTTAATTCAAGGATCTGAACTAGATTTTATGTTTTTAATTGTTTACCTCTTAATGACCTCATGTCTTACTATCAGTCCTTGTGTTAAATGACGATAAAACACAGTATTGTGAAAACCAATGTTGACATTTTTCAAATAATAGTTGCTTTTTTTTTCTAAAAACACCACTCCCGCACTAGGGAACAGGCCCTGTGTCGCGGACAATTTTACAAACATACATTTAACGGATACAAAGTACACCTAGACTCGGAATAAATATTTATGAATCACACAAAGTTTTGTCCCGTGTGGGGATCGAACCCACAACCTCGTGCACAGCAGTCGCTTGCGCTCCCACTGCACCACGGAGGCAGTCAAAGTTTCACACAGTATCACAGTAGTTGTTACATTCAAACACGTAATGCCACCCCTTTTACAGTAAAATCAAAAAAGTCTCAAAAAATATTCAGTATTTTCTGAGTACATAAGCATGTACCTATATAGTCAACCATAAAATTGCTTTTACATCCTTAGAGTAAATATCGTTTGCATATCACAAAACAATAATGTCTATTTTTGCTTGCAACTTACCTCAGTACAGCGACAGTTGTCACTGTCATAATGAGTGTTATTGAATTTGAATTTTGATGGAATCTTTTGAGTGGTAAAGGTAAATGTCGACTATACCTCAAAAAAAAGATGGAGCTCTTTACCGGTGCATTTGTTTCCAATTTTAATCCTGGGCCATTTAATCGAGTCGTGAAAAGCATCTCACAAAGTTGACATAGTAGGGCCACCATGTCAGCAGTTCACCACAACTGCCAATGATGATAATTAGACTTAAGTAGCCCGAATTAAAACGTTCTTTGATCTTAGAACTTCTTCACGGTTATTATAGTAAATACTAGCTTGCCGCGGCGCAGTTTCACCCGCGTCTTTCCTTACTGCTCTGCGCCCGTCGCCAATAGCGTCATTTTACATATAACTTTCCTCGAGAACTGGGCTCGCATACGCAAAAATATTTTTTCTAATCCGACTAGTAGTTCTAGAGATTAGCGCGTTTAAACAAACAAATAAACTTTTCCGCTTTATATAATAGTAAGTATAGATTATTACTAAAATAGTCAGCTGGTTTGTTTGCTACTATATAATTGTCAGTTACAATTTCATTACGAGGACGATTGTTAGACTACTACCTGAGATATAAATGCAGGTATTATGTTTAATTGCCATCAACCATGTTAAAAGGAATGTCATCGAGGCGACATAGTCTAATTAATCTTAATAATCTACTATACGAAGCAACTATCTTGATTTTAGAATAGGTAGATAATTATGGCTATAATCATTATCATACCAGCTCGTTACTATTCAACAGGCTGAAGGCAGTCTTCGGTTTTTTTTTTTTTATGTATTAGCCTACCAAAGTGACTCCACCCCGCCTGATGGTAAGCAGTCAGTGGAATCCAGAGGTGGTGGCCACCATACCAAAAGCTATCGTCTTAAACTGCTGGTATGGTGGCCTCCACTATGGCGGCTGGGAATGGGGTTAGGGGAAGAGAATGAGGGAGGTGAGGAAAGAGGAAAGGGGGGGAAATTGGGCCTCCGGCACTCTCACTCACCGAACGAAACGCAGTAGTAAGGATACTACTACTCTTAAGTCGATCTTCTAGGAGAGGGTAGTACTTCCCCGGACGATCCGGCCCATTCATGCTGAAACCAGCGTGGATCTACTACCGTAGATGATGCAGTGAAGGCATGAGAATTTATCGCCATAAAATGCTTGCTTAAAGTAGATTAATAATTTTGGTATTTTTATAGCTATAGGTATTGGGTCTTAAGTAACAGAGATCGAGTATGTTGTAAATTTTAAACTGCGGAATAATATTAAGAATCCTTTTACACATCAACTTTCCATCACTTTATCCGAGCTCAAATTTGAACGCGGGACCTCTTTGTGAGACAGTTCCATTGCGTCATCGAGGCAATCACATTAAAGAACTGCTAAAACTTGCATCCAACTTGATTAGTCAATTAGTCTGTTCATAAGATTATAATATATCTGTGAGAATAGATACGATATAGAGAACAAAATTCAAAGAAAAAAAACACAAATAACTATAGTTTGTGATATTTTGAAATCGGTCGTATCTGCAAATTGCATAAGTATCTCTACTTATTAGCATTCAAGCATCAATACTAGGATCAGGTTTTGAAATTTTTGTCTCGTGGAATATGGAATTTTTTAAAATGTCATTGATTTTGAGTAAAGGGTAAAATAATCATGCGAATTTATAAAAATTAAATGAGTACTTACATAATTTAATTATTATAAATCTGTAATTACGGTGAGATTTTAAACGTCTTAAACGTTAAGTAGATTTTCAGTCAGATAAACAAATAATCTAAAAAAAAAACCAACCAAGTGTGAGTCGAAATAGCGCACGAAAGGTTATCATACCATAATCTATTAAAAAACGGCAAAAATATCGCGTTTCTTGTATGGGAGCACCCATAAATATTTATTTTATTCTGTTTTTTAGTATTGTTGTTATAGCAGCAACAAAAATACATCTGTAAAAATTTCAACTGTCAAGCTGTCCGTTCATGAAATACAGCTTGGTGACAGACGGACAGAAAGACGGACAGCAGAGTCTTAGTAATAGGGTCTCATTTTAGAATTTGTGTACGGAAGCCTAAAACGCAGGGTGTTGGAAGACTATATTATTGCTATGACTTAAATTTAAAGAGTCCTACGTTCAGCAGTAGACTACGATAGAGTTTTGGTGAAAAATAAGTAACACTTGATTGATCAAGCAAACTAAGGTCTCAACCCATAGTGTCGATGGCAATGACCATAATGTAGACATAGAAACACACCGTATAATTAAAATGGCTAATATCAAAGTCCTAATATGTCATTTACATATTGTAGTGACCTTAGCAATGACTCGAACCTTGCGAACGCACGTAAAGGATATCCACTACTGCTTTAAATATCATCTAAGTTTTCCTCATAATGATACCTATCATGTTTTCTTTTTGTTTGTATTTTTTTGGATGAACATGTTCTGGTTCAACTATTATATTAAAACGAGGTATAATCGAACGCTAATTTTAATTTAGTTTTTAGCTCGTACTTACAGAGTAGAAATAAGAATGCATTTACTATTTTAATTAAAATACGTAGTCAAATTACCATACTAGATGAAACTAAATAATTAAAATCCTCTCTTTTCTTTTTTTTAATCTTGTTAATTAAATTAATTGGTTGATTTGTAATAATTACTTTATATGGTTTTTTAGTTGCGTTGATGTGCTAAAATTGTTAACTCATACAAAAAATTTAATTATCTGGCGATTGAAAAGAGTGGCGTGAGTTTCTTGCCAGTTCTTCTCACAGCTCTACCTCGTCAGCGAACTGGCTGTAGGTTAATTAGCTGACTTCATGTAATTTTGACTTTTCATAAGCATCTTTTCTATGATCAAAATGAAATAATAATAATAATAATGCTTTGAGTTTGAGTATAAATTGACGATTTTTCATACAACTTTCATCCCCTGTTATAACTCGTTTGCGATTAAAGATGTTGTTCCACAAGGTCTAGTCTATCTCTATAACAAATTTCATCAAAATTGGTTTAGTGGTTTAGGCGTGAAAGCGTTACAGACACTGAGTTACTTTAGCATTTATAATATTAGTATGGAAGTATGGGTATTAGACTATAAGTCCAGTTACCTCACGATTCATTCACCATAATCGCACGTAGGACATTCTAATAATTTATTTTCACAATGCCTCATTAATTGAAAGTCATTCTTCTGTATTTTCTGACAAGAAACTAAAGATACAGCATAAACTTTATCTTGGCAAAAAAGCAAAGGTCGATCACAAAATCGAAGGACATGATTTGTTCTTAGCTGTCAAAAAGGAATGTTATGATTATCTGTAGATAAAAGGAACATGAAAACAAACAAAGCTACTTCGCTATCAGTGTGATAGATACTGATCAAGTTGGAATTACTTTGATTACCAAAGATTACACAATTGAAATGATTATTGTAAGAATGGAGCTTGTTACGATGATACAAGTGAACTGGTTTTGTAATTGATGGAAAATATGCACCTTGTTCTAGGTATTTTGTAATGTCTAGCAGTATTGTAAAAGGTTACGAGAAGGTACCTATTTAGATATACGCAGCCCTGCTAAGAAAGAGCAACACAACTATAAGATAAATCTTGCAGAAAAAATAAGCCTAAACCGTAATAGAATAGAGTTGCCTTTTCCGAGTCTCGTATCTTTTAGTTAAGTCTTTTTTCTTTAGTCGGGCAGTACGGTAGTCGCGATTGACAATTTCATTGCCGTGCCGAAGTGTTATTCTTTTTTTGTTTTTTTTTTATACAACCTTGATAGCAAATAGGCGGTAAAGAAACTACTACGCTATGCATGCAAGCAGTTTACTATCTAATAACCGATAATAGAATAACGACTAAAGACAATAAATAGTTGGTACATGAATTGGCACCTTGTGCCGATGAATTTAAGGCAAAAATTATCTAGTCCTGTTTCGCTTCTTACGACTTTTTCACCGCTGATTGTTTTAACTCAGGAATATTCCCGTAAAGGTAATAATGTAATTGTTTACGCAATATGTGTGACTGGTTCACGACACCTCTGTAACAACACACTGTTCTTACCTACTGGTCACAAACAGGACGCTCTCGTTAACGTCTCCATTCACATACTAAGATGTGTTAATGTAAATACATTATCTTGTTAACTGCGTGTAAAGATAGGAGGACATGGAATAGTGGTTCAAGTAAGTGGTAATGTTACCAATTTGGTAGCAGAGTAAGGCTAAGTAAAAATAAACTTCCTAAGAGAAGGAAATGAGTTAAGAATGGGTTTTTTTCTTTTTTTATTGCCAACAGTAGCAGACGAGCAAAGAGCCCACGTGATGATAAGTTGTAACTGTCGTTCATAGACGACTCAGAGTCTTTTTGCTCCTGCAATGCCAGTGACTCTGCGATACCGCTGCCTAACGTGAAGAGAGTGGGGTAGGTAAAATAATTGAGGGAGGTGAGCAAAAGGAAAGTGGGGTGACTGGGCCTCCGGCACTCTCACTCTCCGAACGAATCGCAATAGTAGGGATATTTCTCCGGTCGAACCGTCCCATTCATGTTGAAACCAGCGTGGATCTATTACCGTGAAAATTGGCATATTTGAGTGTGTACTAAAGGCCCAATGGCAATTTAATTATCCCTTTGGTTTCTTGTAGTTTCTTCCCTCAAGGTTAGCAATGATTTAGTAGTATTTTCTTTGCATTATTTCGACAATCATTAGAAAAGCAATTATGCTAATAAGTCATTAATAACTACTAACTACCACATAGGCCAAATGCTTGTTTACAAAAAATGCGAGTGCGAACAAATTTGTTGTAAGAAAATACGTAAATATGGTATCTTCTACAACCAGCACGTGTTTAGCGTGATCGTAATGCATCTATATTTAAATTTGATGACTTAATGACTGGTTAGTAAGTATTGGCAGTGTATAAAACATTATAATACAATGTTTCAGTACAACTTTTCCACAATAAAATTCGTAATACATCTGTCTTCATCATCATATTTTGTGGAACAGACATTCAATTGTATTATTGTTTTAATTTATGAATATAGAATTTTGAATATATTTTGTATCGTATCGTAATTAATACTTAATGTCATATTGTCCAATGCACCCTTTGTTACTCAGTGTGATTGTTATAAAAATACAAACTTTTCGCGGTGCGGTTTCACCTGCGTTTTTGCTTACTGCTCGTGTCCTTCCGTCGCGAGAAGCATGATGTTACATAACCTATAACCTTCCTCAGGAACTGAGTTACCATACGCAAAAAGAATTATTCAAATCCAACTGGTACTTAGTTTCAGAGATTAGCGCGTTCAAACAAACAAACAAACTTTTCCGCTTTCTATAAATGTAGATAGATAGAAATAACTACTCTATCTAAACATTAGGTGGCTAAGAGAATAACAGAAAACAAGCAACGTTATGTCACTGATAAACACGGTGACTATATTAAATATCTATCTTTAGAGGAGGCTTATGTCCAGTAGTCGACACCTATTGGCTAAGTCCTGCACTAGGGCACAAGCCCTGTGTCGCATTTTGTCCCTGTGTCACTTTGTAAACATACAATTAATTAGCATACAGATGCACACAGTACACCCAGACTCAAGACATTTTTTTCCGACGTAGTCCACCCAGAGCATCTGTCCGAAGAGCACCTGCGAGATGAGCACCTAGCCTAGGCGAATTCAATCTGTTACACAACAGTTGCAAGATAAGTTATAAGAAGTAGGTAGTATTTAGTGAGGCCGATAAACTTATTAACAATAGAATTAGCTGCGTCTTTAGAACATAAATATCATCTCGGACCATCTTTGTATCAAATAAAAACAGAATACAAAAGAGTCACAAAGAGTTTATATTAACATTATGTGCAAGGACGGATCGACTTACAATACAATGATTTATATTCATAATGGCAATTGAAAACTGAGGTTGTTAATTTGTTGATTGGAGGATTAGCGATCGCTGGCAGTCTTATCACGAGATACTGCTATTCGTCTTGCGACCATACTTCCATACTAATATTATAAATACGAAAGTAACTTTGTCTGTCTGTTACGTTTTCACGTCAAAATCACTGAATGATTTTTTCGCTATCTTTTATAGCGAAAAAATGGATTGAAGGAGTTGAAATACCTAGGTGATGAAATTTTGTATGAAAAATCGTCAATGTAAACAGAGATGTCCAGTAGTTACCGGGCGGAGCTGCGGGAAACAGCTAGTTAATAATATGATCTTCCTATCGGCTTCTTTTGTAAATTTGACTGCAAAATTAAAAGCCCAATATCTCAGCTCTCAAAGTCAAAGTCAAAAGTATTTATTTCATTTTGATCATAAAGTATGATGCTAATGAAAAGTCAAAATTACATGAAGTCAGCTAATTAACCTACAGCCAGTTCGCTGACGAGGTAGAGCTGTGAGAAGAACTGGCAAGAAACTCACGCCACTCTTTTCAATCGCCAGATAATTACAGTTTTTTTGTATGAGTTAACAATTCTCAAAATCTCTTTCTTTCTACGTTGCTTTTCTCTCTAAGAGGTCAGCAATGCTTGGTTGTGTTTTCTAAGTAATATTTCTGCAATACTTAGAAAATGTATCCTTGCCCATAGGTTACGGTTACCACTCACCAACACAGGGCGATGATTTAAACCAAAATTATAAATCAAAATATTTTGCTTTTGGCAACTGACAATTTTTATACAAGTTTTTGTGATAATGTAGCTGGTAGGCTGGGTCTTTTCTACGAAAGCAGTATTTATTTAGTTACTCATAGAAGTCTTCAATAGTTGGCACCTATTTGATGGAATCAATGATTATTTTTTACACAACAATTTCCTTTCAGATGCAAAGTCCCAGAATGCGAGTCAGATCCTCCTCAATTCGAGCCTGATGGGTGGGGAGTGTGGGCACTGCCGGACTCTGGCGGTCGCTGCGAGAGACTGCAACCCATAGGAGGGGAGTGTGGGCCTGGAAACTTCCTCGCGAACCAAACCAAGAGGTGCACCGAGTGGGTCTATGAGAATGACCATACTATTGTGACTGAGGTGAGTTACTTTATTAATTACTAGCTGTTGCCCGCAGCTCCGCGCGCGTGAATGTCGATTATATCTCTGTTTACGTTGACGGTTTTTCATACAAACTTTCATCCCCTTTTTTTTTTTTTTTTTTTTACGTGGGAAATGCATTACGCATACGCACCCGCCCGGGCAAGGCGGGGGTTATGTCGGACTCTCCGACCGCACTCAAAGCGCGGCCGGCATACCGACTAAAACCCACGGTGTTCCTCCGGACGGCCAGAGTGTCGGGGTCACGGGAGTCGCTTGCGCATTCATCCGCGACCCCGACGGGCCATGGCCCGCCCACCGCGAGCGGGCCCCGTCCGATTTAGGGGCCTAGCCCCCCCTCCTTCGAGAGCGCGTGCAGAACACGCGCACTGCCGTCTCGGGCCCGTGCTGTTCGGGCGGCGACTACCCGATCGCCGCCCGCAGGCCACCTCCCAATTCGGCCGCAGAGGATAGGGAGAACGGCGCGTCGCAATACCGACACTCCTCCTCCCCTGCGGCCCCACCGCGTCCGCAATCTGGCGGTTGCGGCCCCGCCGAGGCCGCGGAAGGTAGGGAGAGCGGCGCACCGTTATACCGGCACTCCTCTCCCGCCGCGGCCCCGCCACTCCCCAGCCGCAGTGTCGCCGAAGCAACACTGCAGCCCGACCCAGTTGCGGTGTCGCCCAAACAGCACCGCAACCCACCAGGGCCGCTCCATCGTGGGCTTACCACCAAAGCCCAGAGGAGCGGCGTCTCCTTGGGGTTCCTCTTGGTTCGCCGTGGTTCTGCGGAACCACAGTTACTAAGCCCCCCCGCCGCGACAAGGCGAGAACCCCGATCGGGGGGGAAACTTTCATCCCCTATTTCAACCCATTTCAGACATTTTTCGCCATAAAAGATAGCTTATGTTATTTCCCGAGGTCTAATCTATTTCTATACTAAATTGCATCAAAATCGGTTCGGTGGTTTTGACGTGAAAACGTAACAGACAGACAGAGTTACTTTTGTATTTGATATATTATATATTAGTATGGCCTTTGGCCGTTTGGCCTTATGGAACTATCTTATCTCATTTTGTAGATTCAGGAGTAGCCTTTGTCTAGCAGTGGACGTCGACGACCAAATATTATCGTATGGTGGTCACCTTTCTACCCATCAAGCGTGAAGTCTATGGAAAAATGTTCCTTTTAGTAAAGGTTTTTGTCCAGCAATAGATCAGGCTCTTTACGATTCCTGCCTGGTTGTGTGTGTATTTTAATAAGTGTGTTTTAATTTTAATGAATGAATGAGTTGAAGAATGTCGTCAGCCATTCTCAAGTGTTTTTTTATTGTGCTAAATAACGTAAACAATAAAATAACTTAAAAGATTACCCACCTTACACATTGTTAGTTTTTCTTTACAACTTCAAATAAAACATTGCCTAGAAACAAAATGTCATATAATAGCAAAGTCTTTGTACGATTTATCACGGTTTGTTGTCATGCTTCATTTGTTACACTGTAAAGGTTTTATTACTGTTAGCGATTTAGATTTGCCTGTGTTTTCTACATATTTTCTGACATTAAGGTAATTCGTTTTGTTTTATAGCATTGTAACTTTGTAATGACCGAAGTAATAGCTAATGTTCGTAAATTATTAATTTTAACGATTTATGCGTTACTGCACTAAACGTTCGCAATCATATTAGCTGTCACAGACACAGCAGAGGCTAACTAATAAAATAGAAAAAATGTGCGCGATTATTCTTTACTACCCAACTAATAAAAAATAAATAATAAATAATCTTTATTGAAACCAAGCCTTACATATAAATACAATGTAATGATAACATAATTTACATGTGGTAAGAGGCTTATGACTGATGGATAAAAATCATTGAAACCCTGATCTCTAAACTAGGGTTGCCCCTGTATCTTAGAGATCAGTGCCCCTCCAAACAAAGTATAAAACAAGCCAATGTTTCTTACAAATACGTTACAACATAATGGTTAATAAAATAAATGTAAAAAAAAAAACAAAAAAAAAATAAATACTTAAAAACAAAAATAGAAAAAAAATAACTATTGGCATATTCTAACTGACAAAATAATGTTTTTCTTTCAGTTTTTAACATTACGTAGCATCACGCCTTTTTCTTCTCCCGAAGGGGTAAACAAAAGTATAAATGTTAGGTCTCATAACAGGGGGTGGACCTGTTGCCATTACCTGGGTACAATATCAGACTCCAGGTTATTACTGATTAATCCTGCCATATCCCAAAAAAAGTTTTAGAACAAACATCAGAAAGACATTTTAACTAATCTAACGTAAACATCATATAGTTTAGCCCAATATACACATACATAACTTTACGCCTGTCTAATCATTAATGGTGTAAGCAGACAACATAGACCACCATTCGCTACGATCCAAATATACTTCCTTGCCTATTCAACAATTTGCGCATTCAAGACAATTATCGGATAAATTGTAACTCTCTTATTAATTTTAACTAAGTACTCTAACAGGATACAAAATTTGTTTTGTTGCTAAATAACATGAATCAATTCCTTTATTGATAAAGGTACGATTGTTACACTGTGTTTTATTTCAAAACTTGACATGAGATTAATAACCTTACTGTATGTTTTCTTTGCAAAAAACTAGGTGTGTCCAGTTGACGAAAACATAAAAGTGATTTAATTTAAATTTCACTATGTAGACACACAGTCATACAAATCTTGTCGTGCCCAGATAACGAAATAATACCTAAGTGATACTAATTCCAGTCTTTCGTGTCGAGTTGGTGAATAACAAATTATACTTAAACATGATTAACTACATGTGTGCCTTGACTCGTGAAAAAATTAAAAACTTTCGGTACCAAATGTACATTTGGGCATTTTTATCGGTAGCTGCGTTGTTATCAAAATGCGTTTTACCTTATCACTTGATATCTGCTTGTGTAATTGTACGCACTACCTAAACATGATAAATAATATTATTGCTCGTCTGCGCTTCCTGGGTTTTCTAGGTCACAGTAAAAAATATTTCTATAGAATTGATGTACCTAAGTAGATACATATTAATTTTCATCGAAATCGGTTCAGCCGCTTAGATGCTGAGTGGGAGCAAACACACACACGCACACACACAAACCTTCGCATTACATTATTTGTGAGATTTTAGGGATTTGGTACGTATTTATTTTAAAATTTGATTTATCAGTAGGAATTTTGAGATCTTAACCCAAAAAATGCAACAAGTGGTTTGACAACTCTGCTCTTGGCATAAAGCTCAGAATAAAACAAAACAGACGTAAATCTTTAAGCCTGTGCTCTAATGAATAAAAGTAGGTATTTTCTTTCTCCTTCTCCTAGGGAAATTCTGTTAATTTGATTAACATCATAAAATATAGGTAGGCATAGGTACTTTAATGTACTTACTGTATGTTTCGTATGCGAGAAGTGCTCGTAGGAACTGAAAAAAAGAATAGCTACAATTTGCCGAGAAAATCTAAATACCTAATTTACTGATGATAAATCTTTTTTAGCAAAATATTATTATCACTATAGTTATTTGAATTATATTATTATCACTACATAATATAAATTAATATATGAACACGTGGTAGACGTAGCTCTCTTATAAGAGTGAAGTCACAACGCAAATAGCGTGATTATTTCTAATAGCAGTTCAATCTAGTGATAATAATGATAGCTAGACAATAGTCTATTATTATTTATTTATTTAACAAACTTAATGCACTTGCGTACACAGGCCGACCTAATGCCCAGTAGTCAACCCAGAGACCCTAGCTTGACTAAGCTAACGACAGTGTTGCCGTTAGCTTATGTCAATCCCATACAGTATTTAATCTATTCTATGAATAGAATATAATTCTATGCCACTTACCTAAGCCCTCAGGTACTTAATGTAAAGATGAGCGAAGTACGTATCAATTAAACAAATGGATGTAAACTTATATTATTATACAGAGTGTATACGACGGTATTAACAGAAAAAATCAACTAAATACCTTAAATAGTTTAGGCACAGGACTACTTTATTAATTTCTTTACTTCTAAACACTCTGTAAGTACGTAAAACGGTCACTGACTTAAGTCTTAATCCATGTCGAAGAATAAGCGTTGCCGCTCATTACAGGTCAGTGAACTTGTCATAATAAATAATGTATTACTTTGTTGAAATATTAGAATTACCGTTATTAAACTTGATTTCATGAGTGACTGCAAATTTAACATGTCACAACAAAATATGGCCTCATATATCCAATTTCGTAAACAATTCTGTCATTTAAGATGACCTAGTATTAAAACAGGTTCTTGTTTTAAAGGCTACTATTTTAAATGAGCCGGTTAGTAATGAAGATAGCCATTGTAGTGAAACTAGTTGCTCTTGAATGTCCTTAGTGCGTCATTTCTTCAAGATCGCGATGCATAATTAGGTACATACATACCTATCAATTATTGGCATACAAACAGAAATAATAATTGGTCATTTGTATTGATATTAAGGGGCTATTTGCCGCGACTTCACGACTTTGCGCTTATTTTGCGTGGTCATTTGTATTATTTGCCGTTTAAAATTGATAGACATCATCGTCAACGTGTAGAGGTTGACTGAAGGATAGGTATAAACCTCTTCCAAAGGTCTTTGTCATATTTCATAACCACCATACTTAGTAGGTATAAATATTACTTATACATAAAAACATGAAAATAGACATGTTCATGCACACAAATATTTGCACTGAGCGGGAATCGAATCCGCGACCTCTGCGGGGCAGTCTGTACACAGTATCACCGAATCACAGAGTCATTCCTTATATAGCCCTAGTCTCATCCCTTACAACGTTCATAAATAGAGAAGGTGTGGTTCCATATCGTAGACCGTAGATTAATATAGTCACGTAAAAAAATCATATTCATGATGATTATTAAACAATAAGTACAAGATTTGTCAGTTCAACTGAAATTTGATAAAATTATCTGTTTATTATTATGAAATGTATACTCTATGGCTTATTTTTTTATTTTACCTTGAGGTCAGTAGGTACTTTTCAAGGCAAATTCGATTTGTACGGGGATTTATTGTAATCTCAATATTCATTGTTCGTGTGATTCTTGATAAGAAAAAGTATAGCGTTTAATATTTGATAAGTCTGCATTTCTGCAATACTTACCCCCAGTGTCTGAAAGGCTGTCAGAATCTCATTTGAAGTACCTAAAAACATGCTAAAAGCTTGGATTCATTCAGCTTTTAGCAACCCAATCGGTACTTCACATGAAATTTAACAGGTGATTAGTGAATTTTTCGTTGATTAGCCTTTCAGGAACTGTGGATTACAGAGAACAAAAGGAATTCAGTCTTATATAAATTTTAGTGGTACTATTTCCCATAACATCAAGTTCTGATCAGCCGGTTTCTGACACCAAACAGCGAACGAATACTTATTCCACCTCTCGGTCTGTTTCAGTTCGACTTGGCCTGCCAAGAATGGAAGCGAACAATGGTGGGCACGGTGCACAGTGCTGGTATATTTTTTGCGCTTGGTATCACAGCCTTAATTTCTGATAAGTGAGTATCTCTTATAATATTTTGGTAAACAATTAGTGGTGGGTCTCTTGTGGTAATGGTTTCTGCCACAAAAATCAAACAAATTGAGCCTCAGGCAGCAAATGCTACTACCATCATATAGTATTAAAATGGAAACGACATACGACCGTTATAGCTATGTCCCATGTGGTCCCCACTTTAGAATATGTATCCACCCCACCTCTTTCTATGGTTGTTTTAAGAAGCGACTAAGAGCTAGGTTATGTTAGATTATGAGCAGAAGCATTTCTGTAGTAAACCTAGAGGGCCTAGACAAGTGCCATAAATGCTTATAGATTATAATAGATAAAACAATGTATGGGATTGACATAAGCTAACGACAACGATGGCGTTATTACAACAACCATTGCCTCGCTCATAGCTCATTGCACTCACTGATCGGTTATCGATTAGCAGGTTAAGCAACCAAGACTGCGGCTGGTCCATGGATGGGTGACCGCATAGTGGAATTTGATCTGAGCGTCTCCGTGCTTCGGAAGGCACGTTAAAAGTCAGTCCCGGTTGTTACCATATTATAAACAGTCGGTAGGTCAAGTCGGATGCCTCTATGGGCGACCTGAACAAATCCTGACACTAGGTTCACCACTAACCACTCGATCAGAAGAAGAAGCCACTTGTCTAGGCCCTCTGGTCGGTGAGGATTTAATTACCTGATTCTCATCGAAAATTTGTTTGAAAGTAGTATTCAGTATGCTGTATATCGAAAATGAAAAATATATTAAATAAATTTTCTTCACCAATTCCAGTTATGGGCGTCGTATAGCCCTGGTGATAACAGCGGTGGCTCCTGCCATCGTGGGCACACTGCGAGCGTTCTCCACGTCTTACATCATGTACATTACTCTTGAACTGCTAGACGCAACCGTTGGCGGCGGCATCTACATAACTAGCTTTATTCTAGGTTCGTTGTTTCTATTTTAAGAGTCTGCATCAACAAAGATGGGACACATTAATATCTTGTTCAAGTTATGTAGTCATATTAATACTAGATATTGATGAGTGTAAGCTGCTGTGTGTTTTACATTAAGTATATCGTTACGTTCTGTTGGCACTGACTAAAAGAATTTCTCTGGAACTCCATACGGTCACGTTCCTATCATAACTCACTTTATGGAAAGTCCACAAGTAGTGTTAAGGCCTAATTGATTCGAATTTTAGTTTATCGAAGTCATAGTATGTACTTACTGGAAGAATTATGAGTACACGATCTGGACATAAAAAAACAAATAAGACAAGTTAAGCTTGAGTATGCATGTCAATACTTCTACTACTTTCTTCCTTTCATTCATTTGCATTCTACCGTGGGAATATGATAAGCTGGGAACAAATAATGTTAACCATGAATCTTTCTTTTACAGTTATCGAAATGGTCGGAATCGAAAAAAGAGTACTGGGCGGTAACCTCATGTCGGGCTCATTTGCTTTGGGACAAGTCGTTGCAGCACTGGTCGCTTGGGCAATACCTAACTGGAAAACATACACCTTAGTGATCTACATCCCTTCCATCCTCTTTATTTCCTACTACTGGATCATAGAAGAAAGCGTCCGATGGTTGTTAAGCAAGGGCCAGAAGAAAGAAGCGGCGAGAATCATTTTCAAAGTTGCAGATATTAATAGGAAAAAGCTCTCTCCGGAGTCTATAAAGATGTTGACCGAAGACGTTGAAATGGTAGAGAAGAAATCTCTTCAAGAAGAAGATACGGTAGAAAAGACTTCTTTGTTCATGCAAGTGGTGAAATCCAAAACAATTATATCGAGGCTGGTAATTTGCTTCTTCTGGTGGATGACATTAACCTTTGTGTACTATGGTCTTTCCATTAATTCGGTGTCGCTGGCTGGTAACAGCTACGTGAACTATATCCTGACTTCCCTGGTGGAGATTCCAGGGTACTGTATGAGTGCTGTGACCTTGAATCGGTTTGGAAGGAAAGCTAGCATCATGTCAGCATTTATTATCTGTGGCATCTCTCTGGTTTCGATACCCTTCGTGCCTGAAAGTAAGTTAACTGAAGTTTAAGATGTATTCTAAGTATATTGTCAATTTTTTTTATCCTTAACACAAACATTTCTCCCTAGTATCGTGAATTCAATTCTCTCGGTACAATTACTTGTGCAATTTACAAGAAGGTACCTATTTGTTTCAAGAGTCTTGATTTACCTACTTTTTATTTATTAATTTGCATAATAGCATCTTATTGAATCTTTCAATAGATGGTATTGATTACTCAATCCTTGGTTTATTCTTAGTTTACAATGTTAAACATCAAATATCATTTAGAGAACTTGATTTAATAAATATCTAAATGAGGAGAACACATTGAAATATGTTGAAGGAGGAAAAATAAATGCGATTAATAACTATGAAAATATAGTATTTACAATGACAGCTAACATTTATTATATAAAATTCAAAAAGAGCAGCAATAAAATAATATCTAAGAAAAAAAAGAAATAGATAATTTAACTCTGCATCAGTCAAAGTTTAATTGGTAGAGGCACCTCTGTCATTAAGTTCGCCTATGCGCATTCATTTTTTTTGGTGCAAAAAGTTATAAATAAAATTAAATGAAATATCGCAGCGTCATCATAACTTTATATACATTTCTCTTCCTCAGCGATAGCCTGGCTGCAGACGATGTTAAATCTGCTGGGCAAGCTGTCAATCAGCATGGCCTTCAGTAGCGTGTACATCTACACGGGCGAGCTGTTCCCGACGCAGGCGCGACAGTCGCTGGTCGGGGCTTGTTCTATGGTCGGCAGAATAGGCTCTGTGCTTGCGCCACAAACACCACTATTGGTAAGAACTTTTTAATCTCCTTAGGCAAAAAAAATACTACAACTGCAATGGGAAGACATCATCGAAGTTTCCAAAATATGATTTGACTGGACTTAAAGGTTGCATTTTACAATTTTATGGATATGTATGGTTGACTATCTCAGTGACCTTGTATGCGGTCCCTGGTAGCGTGACACCTGTTATGCGTTTTGTGAGAAGCGGTCCCTTGTATCGTGACATTTGTTAAACGTTTTTTGAGAATGAGTGAGTCTGAGTGGATTTCACTAACTAAATACGAGAAATCTAGTAGTTTCCAGGAAAAAAAAATACCTTTTAAGCTGCAATTTGGCAGATCAATAAGTCTCATAACTCACATCTTATATAACAGCTATGAAGGATATGTAAACCGGATGAATTCGGGAGTGGGCAGCTTATAGTTATGTTTTAAATTTAATCAAAAAGCAACCTCTATCTATGAAGTGTCGTTTCTCTTCATCAGGTTTATACAAGAAAAGAACTACTCTAATTGGATATCTTTCTTGCTTACTTTCAGATGGAAATAATGGAATCCCTACCGTACCTAGTGTTCGGTGTGATGGCGGGTATCTCTGGCATCCTCCTGTTATTCACACCAGAGACCCTGAGTCTGAAGCTGCCCGACACCATCGAACAAGCTGAGAACATCAAATATCAACATAAAAAGAATAAAGTTGCTGCCGAATAGTTCAGTGATAATTAAAGCTTTAAATGAAGTACTCGATATTGTGTACAAACAACGAGGTCGTATACCAGTATTATTATAATCTTACTTTGTGTTTTGTCTTTTTCTTTTGTACTATTAAAAACAAGGATAGAGACAAAGTAAGGTTATAATAAGATTGCTATATGAGGTTGTGTAAGTTGACTAGTTGACTGGCAAGGTTATGAAAATAAATACCAATAAATATTACTATGAAAATACTCGTAAAAAAATTGTAACACTAATAATTAGTGTATTGAAACTGTTGAAACTGCAGCGCAGAGGTTGTTTTGTAACCACACTTGGTAGACGAGTTGGTGACTGTAGTAATTAGATATTCAGTATAAAGGTAACGCGGCTACTCGTCACCTTCGTAAAAAACTTAATAGATTATCTAAATAACTTAGAATTATATTGGATGTACAAATGCATCATTACCTCCTTGTCCTTTTAAAATTGTGACAATAAAGAAGCAAAGACTTCTGAAGATACGAAGCACGTGTGGATTATTTAGTTCTTCATTCCGGGATTTACAAACAATCTTGAATTAATTGATTTCTAACGACATTAACACTTATTTATGTTTTGCTCGGTACTGTACTGTAGACCGTTTCTACCTGTGATAGAAAGAGACAATAGTCTACCTAAGGCCCTAGACAAGTGGCATAGATTTCTATTCTATTCATAGAATATATTAAAAAATGTATCGGATTGACAGAAGCTCACGACAATGTTGGCGTTAGCTAATGTCAAATTGTCAACTCCATACATTTTTTAATCTATAGAACAGTCAATGGCACTTGTCTAGGCCCTCACGTCTATTTCTTTTTGCGTAGGTGAACTGAGAGGTGAACTTAGATTTGGCAATTTAGAAAGTGATCAGTCTTGGCGATTAGAAATACGCTTGAGCTGTGTACAGGTATCTACCTAATATTACCTTGCCAGTAATTTTCTATGATTGAAATTAATAGAAGTTGTAAATAGGTTTATTGATATTCCTAAATTTGTATCTGGATATATTTAGTTTAATTTAATGTAAAATTGATGTTAATATTATGGACAGCTATTTATAAGATTTTATTGTTATAATTTAATTTTAAGGTAAGAATGATGCGGCTATACAGTGGGCGTTTAGTATTTTGTAGTAATTTTTATATATTTGTACATATTGTTAAACAGTTATAATTAAAAGCGTCAGTCTTCCATGAATATAACACGAGTACCTCTATAACTTTATTAAAACGCTTTCTGTAAGAACGGTGCCTAATAAAGACATTGTTGTTATTATTGATTATTGATGCCTTGTGTTTTGCTAACAAATAAACTGTAGGCGCTCGATTTTGCAGTAATAATTTTATTTGTGTTTATTTTATTTGTGGATCTCAGGTCCCCAGTTTGGTACATTTCTGAGGATATTATGATGGTGATACCCATAGATTATACACATGTGATACCAATAATAATAATTAATAATCGTTTTAATGTTGACAAGAGACAATTTGGAAGATAAGAAGTTGGATAGATAGGTAGGTACGACCATAAGTATTTTAATAAATAAATATTATTTAAATTAAAGTATTTTCTTTTTTTCTTTCCTTTTATTTACAATTGACATTGTCCTAGTTTAATATTTTAACACTTTATTATTAAATTAATTTAAAATTGCGTATTTTTTGAAGTGTCATACCTATTTAATTATGAGAAGTTGCAATCATTT
Organism: Parascotia fuliginaria; assembly: GCA_963082885.1. Classification (NCBI taxonomy): domain Eukaryota; kingdom Metazoa; phylum Arthropoda; class Insecta; order Lepidoptera; family Erebidae; genus Parascotia; species Parascotia fuliginaria. The sequence goes on along the minus strand of OY720180.1, from coordinate 483,149 downwards.
ATGTACGACTAGGTAAGTTTCATAATTTAGCTAGGGAATAGAAGTTGTTAAACTTTCAAAAAGTTTGCAATGCAGAAACTTTCAGCAATGCGAATGCGAAAGTTTATGTGTGTGTGTGTGTTTGTTACCACTCAGCGCCTAAACGGCTAAGCCGATTTCGATAAAAGTTGGTATGTAGATAAATTTGGCGCCGAAGACGGACATAGGGTACTTTTTGTCCCAAAAATTGGTCAGGTTTCGAGAGAGACCAAGAATTTTTGGCGAAGCCGTGGAGCCAAGTTTGTGATTCATAAAATTGTATGGTGACTTTGCTTTATAAAATTTGGTAAGTACCTAAGTGTGTCAGTAACTTATCAACACATTCTTATAAAACAATTATCACATTGACGTAAGTAGACAGTACCTAATTATTATTATTATTCTCTTTATTTATATTTTTTTCTTGTTAATTACATTTTTAAACAGGTATATATTTATACAAAACAAAAAATACACATTTAAAAATATAAAAAACAGATTACCACCGGCAACGAGACTAGAGTCCAAGCTACCGGCAGTTAGGGTTCCAGAGAGAGGAACCTCCTAACAATACGTGCCGTGTCGAGAAGCACTGCCTTCTGGACCTTCTTTTCCCTTTTCCTTCTTGACCAATCCACCTAATGCGAGCCTCTTTAGGTTTTGGTCGAGCCTCTTTAAGTAAGTTCCTAGAATTAAGCAAGCAATTATTGTGATACTATGATTAAATATTGATTTTTCTTAGAATTGAAATCGTATTTTTATCTAATTTGCAATTTAGTTCCCTGAGATATCATATAATGTCATTAGTAAAAGTTATAAAAACTATCATGCTTTGTACACTTTTTATAATTTTTGTAATTTTATACGTCTGTGAGACGTCACGTCTGCATTAGTGACACGTTTAGACCAGGTCGTCAGCCAAAGGTTAAAAATATTAAAATGGAATAATATATAATTGTTATTCAGTGCAGTATTGAAGCCCACAAAATTATTGTTTTAATCGTCCGAGAAAAAAGTCTGATCAATTTCTTGCTAGTTTTACCCTTTTTTAGTAAATTTTTCGTGGATCAGCCTTTCAGAAACTGGGGGTTAGTCATGACTTTACCGTAATTATAAAGGAATCTGACAAGAACTGCAGGTAGTTGTTTTCACATACATATCTCTGCCTACCCTACCGAGAAAACGGCGTACCTATATACCTACTTACGTGTATACTTATAATTGTTTTTTATTGTGCCGATAGTCATTACTGTAAATGGTTTAATAGCAAAGAGCCTCTTTAGGTTTTGGTCGAGGCTCTTTGCTATTAAACCATTTACAGTAATGACTATCGGCACAATGACAGCAGAATCCACATCCCACATGTTATTATTATTGTAAACAAAATCAGTAAATATTTATAACAATGAGTAAAATTTAAATCTAAACTTATATTACAAAGAGAAAAATTTGTTTTTTTTTTGTATATTTTGTTGCACTTCTATAGCCCATGTGGGATGTTTTTACGGGCTATTTATGAGAACAGACCAGAGTGAATAGACCGACATCAATATGTAGGTAGATGATTTTAGATAAAAATTACAATTTATCATAATGGTCCGTGTTTTTGCCCGACTGACACAGTGACAGGGGTAATGCTTTTCGAGAGTATGTATGTACTTATGTATGTATATATGTATGTATGTGAGTATGTATGTCTATTTCTTTGGCACGCTCTACAGCTTAAACGGCTTGATGGATTTTAACGTAAGAGGTGTCATTAGATTCGTATTGATTGTGGGAGTGACATAGAGTATATAAAATTTAAACGTAGTGTCAGCACGAGAAAAGGAATGTTTTTTTTAATTTTACTTTGTTTTAGGCAAGCGGGCTTTTTGTTTTTCAATAATATATTTTGCTTGTTGCTTCTTCTTTTCATGATCCAACTATGGTCAGCGAGTTGGCTGTAGAAATATTAGCCGACGCTTTATTTTGACGTCTAATACTGATTAGACGTTGAGTGATATTGATCACTCCAAGGATCCAACTAGTTTATTATAATTAATGACTAATTAATATAACATTTATGTAATACAGTCTGCTAATCAGTGTAATAGATAAAACCTTAGAGAATATAAAAAAAAAACATCTAAAATCATTAAATAGGCACCTACATAAGAGTTACTACACTGTTAATGAGTATTTAAACGATAAATTAAGTACCTACTCTTAATTAAATTCATTGCAACTTTGTGTGCTTTTAGTTGCGACAGGATCTTTAACGTTTTCAGATCTATCGAAATGGCATTTGAATGAGTTTTCTTAAAGATACTTTAGGAGCGGTAAAGGATAAATCAGCAGGATTTTGTACCACGTCTGCATTGATAACGCACGCGTGTCTCTTATCACCGAACTAGTACAAACTAGTAATTGATTGTGATTGTTTAGATTAATGATTACAGGTAGCTTGTAAATATTTAAGTATGTAGATAGAAAGTGAATGTGTAGGAACTTATTTATTTAATTGTTTTTCAAGTCCTTAAAAATGTTTACTCTTGTCACGTCTCCTCTGCATGCTTATGTTATGATTCATCACATTTTTTATTGGTGAAACAATTTATTCATACAATAAAAAACAATTATAAGTATACACGTAAGTAGGTATATAGGTACGCCGTTTTCTCGGTAGGGTAGGCAGAGATATGTATGTGAAAACAACTACCTGCAGTTCTTGTCAGATTCCTTTATAAATACGGTAAAGTCATGACTAACCCCCAGTTTCTGAAAGGCTGATCAACGAAAAATTTACTAAAAAAGGGTAAAACTAGCAAGAAATTGATCAGACTTTTTTCTCGCACGATTAAAACAATAATTTTGTGGGCTTCAATACTGCATAACTGAATAAAAATTATATAATATTCCATTTTAATATTTTTAAGTTAATTTGAGGATTAATTAATTTAAAACATTTACAACACAATTAACGAACACAAAGGCATAACTATGAACTCGTATTTAAGGGACAAAGGGGGAATCGATTCTTTAGGGGATAAAACCTCGTACTTATTCCCACTGCGTGCAAAAACAGTATTATAGCTGTTTTAATACTGTTTTATTGTATTTTAGTTTAGAAGAAATATCCTTTATAACAAACTTGCAACCCGCCGCAGATTTTCAGGCAGATAGGTACTAATTCTGATGGTTACGTGGGAGCACGTCGCCGTCCTGACCTACTAGCGGTACCACCGGCTAGGTCGTCTCCTCAAATTTCCCCCTATGTCACGGGCCGCACGTCTTATGATTTCAATGTCCGAGAATTTGATCTAAGCCTACTGAAATTGGTGCAAGCGGCACAATAATATTAAAAAGAAAGAGAAGGCTGACAATTGTTATTTTTTTCACTAAATGTATTCATTTCCGTTTTTTTATAGTTTTATGTAGTCGTGCTTGTAACACCGAATTGGTGAAAACTGTGATAGTGTTATAAATGTGTGTAAATAAATAAATAATTATGATTTTACTAAATAAGTAATTACAAATCTTCGAAATGCCGTCGAGGTGGTCGGTGATAGTAGTTGCAAATAAAGCAACCTCTATGAAATAAAGAAGAAGGGTCTGGCTTGCTGCTAGGTCCTTGAACTTCTTCTTCAACGTTGCTGTCGTAGATGAGGTCGTGCACCTTTCGGGTGCTAGCTCCGAGGAATAAGTAATCTATAAAAATGTTCAAAAGTGGACCTGTTATGCAGTTTGCTGCCGGGCATTTCATCTCTTAACCTGTAGGAATTAGGGATGAGGGCCGCCACCTTTACCGGTAGGTAATTTTTTTTAACAACTTTTTTACAAAAGGAAAATTGAAAAAGGATGAGTACCGAAAGGGTAATTTCACTGCCGACGCTCACCGAGCGAACGCATTACCATGGAGACTATATTTTTAATATTATATACGAGGTAAGGAGTAGGTACTTTCCCGATCGATCGGACCCATTCATGCTGAAATCAGCTAGGATTTACTACCATACTTCTATAGAAGTATATCGGTTTTTGCCGCTTGGTCCGCCTTACAGGCCCGAGCCGGTGTGGCGTGGCACGTGTTCCACGTGACCCTATTGTGAGGGAGGGACCTGCCGACTTCTCCCCAATTATGGAGGGGTTTAAGTGCAGAGAGAAGAAAGAAGAAGAGAAAGAAAAATATTTATTTAAATTATTTGAGAGGAATTTTCGTGCCTCCTAGCATTTCACAATCCCGTTTATCTGGGAGAGTTGGTGTCCGTAAACGCATTTTCTATCACAAAAAAAAAGTTGTCACTTCCTGACGTCTAAATCAATACGTACACTCTTACGAATATAATAATTACCTATAGCCAACATATCTAGGTACATAATATAAGTTATATTTTTTGGCTATTTGTATACATACAAGGACAAAACGAACTTTCTAGAAAATACAAGGATAGAGACTATGGAAATATTTTTTTAACTTAAAAAGGATTTCATTAGAAGTCATTAATATACCTAATTAGAAGGAGTAAGAGAGATCTTATTATAAAAGAACAGATTGTGCCTACCCTAATCCTTTTCATACATACATACATAACTTCACGCCTGTCTCCCATTAATGGGGTAAGCAGAGCATACCTCCTTTGCCTCTAAACATTCTTTAATCTTTTCATACACACAAGTCAGTTACGAGTGCTTGTAATTGCGCCCTTTGTCTACACATCACCTAATTGGTTCACGTATGTTCGTCTAAGGCGATATGTTTTTCTTGCCTTAAATAAGTGTCAGAAAACGCAGCTGTAGAAATACCAAGCTTATCACTTACAGACATATTATATACTTAAATATTTAGATTGATCTGATTAAAAGAGTTTCTGATTTTACCGAACTTATATTTAACATTCCAAAATCACGCCGATAATACAATCATAATGAATTACTGATGCAATCTATACTGCGTCTGCAATGATTTGATGTACAGGTGTGAAGGTCAAAAGTACAAGTACCAACTTGACCGATTTTTTTTATATTAGCCTACCAAAGTGACTCCTCTCTGCCTGATGGTAAGCAGTCAGTGGAATCCAGAAGTGGTGGACACCATTCCAAAAGCCAAACTACTGGTATGGTTGCCCCCCATAAAATGCGCTGGTAAAGAATAATCTTATGGCAAATACTAGTTTAATTAGCTAACGTATGTTATTTTTGGAACAGTAAGTAAAGCAATATTTTGCTAGAGTTATATTTCTAAATTGCGACACATAATATATGTAATTAACCCATATTTTTTGGGTTCCTAAGCTCGAGACAAAGGAGAGAACCGTTGTATTAAGTCCGGCCATTTGATTCTAATAAATATTTAAAATCTCATAAATTCTTCTTCTTCTAGCTTCTTATGATTTAGATTTTACTGGCTCAATAAGTCGCCACCCTGACTGCAGTGTCGGAGGCATCCATGAGCTTCTCTAGCGTGGACGTGTCCGGGGCATGGCGGACATGAAATTAAGTGGGCCTTAGTTTGTGGAGTCACGCCGCACTCACATCTGAGATCCGCATCCCTTGAAAAACACAGTGTCGGTTTTTATGCTCCGACCAACCTCATAAAAAAAACCTTTTGTATATAAAATGGCCAGCTTTAATTTTTTTGCCGATTTTAATATAAATACCTGTTTATAACTTCTTGAATTTATTAATATAACTGAAACTATCGACCTGCCCCTGTTTCGTACATATTATTATTTAGGTACTTTAATGCTTTAAAAGACGACAATTTTTTATCCGGAATAATGCTATATAAAATAGTAAAAACTGTATCGAAGTCAAAGTCAAAGTCAAAGCATTTATTTCATTTTGATCATAAAGTATGATGCTTATGAAAAGTCAACATTACATTTTGTCAGCCAATTGACCTACAGCCAGTTCGCTGACGAGGCAGAGCTGTGAGAAGAACTGGCAAGAAACTCACGCCACTCTTTTCAATCGCCAGATAATTACAGTTATTTGAATGAGTTACAATTTATACACTCAACGCAACCAAAGAACCATACAAAGTAATTATTACAAATTAACCAATTAATATAATACTAAGATTAAAGAAAGAAAAGAGAGGATTTCAATTATTTAGTTTCATCTAGTATGGTAATTTGACTACGTATTTTAATTAAACTGGTAAATGCACCTCCTAGTCACATTGCACGACAAGGTAATACTGGATTGAATATTAAAAGTATGCCATGCCAAGATTGACCAGTCATCCCAAGTAGCACCCGTTCACGAGCATGACGCACGGGCCAGCCATCATCACCCTCGCCATATTAGAGGGAAGGTGATGACCCGGCCAATACGACACCACAAGCAATGACATTTTAGTGAGCATGACAATGCAAAGCATGGGTGGTAAAAGAAGCCTAATAAAATGTATTATGTCTTACGAACTCATAATGATCATGATATGCATCCACTTCACATTAAACTTTTACTACAATAGTCAACATAATTACAATAATAGTCAATATAATTGCTATAATGATAGTCAATATAATTACTATAATAACTATAATAACTATAATAATTATTAATAATAATAATAATAAAAATAAATAATAAATAGACCGATCACATGCTTACCATCGATCTACAAATTGCTTACGTCGATCCTGAGAGTCAAAATTAATAACCACGTTGAACAAAATTCGATAATGTCTATCTCTCAGAATGGATGTAAGGGAGGAGCCCGTGGTACTAAGGAGCACCTCCTAATCGATACGGCCATTAGCCAACAGGTACGCCGAAACCGAAAGAACTTGTCGGCATGCTGGATAGATTATAAAAAGGCTTTCGATTCCGTGCCGCATTCATGGCTCCTAAGGGTGCTAGAACTCTATAAAGTAGATGCTACTGTACGCACCTTTTTGGAGGCATGTATGCGGCAATGGGGAACAGTTCTTACCTATCGAGGATGCCGACATGTCCGGGGTAACGGTGAACTAATATGGATTAGGCGGGGCATATTCCAGGGTGACAGCCTGAGTCCCCTATGGTTTTGCCTAGCTCTGAATCCTCTCAGTACATTGCTAGAGGGTTCAGAATTAGGTTACAGGTTACGTAGAGGTGGTCAAGTCATATCCCACCTGCTGTACATGGATGATCTGAAACTAATTGCGCCTACTGATATCCAGCTGAAAGATTTACTAAAGGTAACAGAAAACTTTAGTAACTCGATCAGAATGGAATTCGGTGTAGACAAATGTGCAGTCATGCATGTAAAGCGTGGTGGGATAGTAGAATCTGAGGGCATTCAACTCTCTGATTCTATTCAGCTTAGATCGCTTCTAGTTACTGACACCTATAAGTACCTAGGTATGTCGCAAGCTTTAGGTATAAAAGAAGAGGCAATGAAACAATCATTACAGGAACGTTTTATAGGCCGCCTTAAAAAAGTACTAAATAGTTTACTATCTGGCAGCAACAAAATACGGGCCTGTAATGGTTGGGTCATGCCACTCCTTATGTACTCTTTCGGCATACTTAGGTGGACTCAGACTGAGTTAGATGCCCTGGACAGGAGAGTCCGTACATTGTTGACTTCATACCGAATGCATCATCCACGTTCGTCTGTCATGAGGTTGTATGTCCCGCGAAAGTGTGGTGGTCGCGGGCTTTTAAATGCCAAAACCCTTCATAATCGCGAGATATGCAACCTTAGAGATTATTTTCTTAAAGCGAACGGGGCTCTGCATCGTGATGTTGTCGCAGTGGACAATGGACTGACCCCGCTTGCCTTGGCTAAGCAGAACTGGCACAAGCCTGTAGTGCTTGGCGTCGACGACCGCCGGGTGGTATGGCAGAGCAAGGAGCTCCACGGCAGGTTCTACCGAGCTTTACACGGTCCAGATGTGGACCGAACTGCTTCCGTGGCCTGGCTACGCTTCGGTGATCTTTTCGGAGAAACCGAAGGGTTTGTTTGTGCAATTGCTGTTATCAAGACGAACAACTACCGGAAATATATCTTGAGAGACGGCACTATCGACATAATGTCGTGCATGTCATCACCCAGGTGAGTCTCTCAGGCATATCGTTTCCGGCTGTTCGCGTCTTGCTAACGGAGAGTACTTGCACAGACATAACCAAGTGGCCAGGATCATCCACCAGCAACTTGCTCTGCGGTACAAACTTGTGGACGCCGAAGTGCCTTACTACAGGTACAATCCTGAGCCGGTTCTCCAGAATAGTCGTGCGACATTGTACTGGGATAGATCTATTATCACTGACAGGACTGTTGTTGCCAATAAGCCTGACATAGTGGTGATAGATCGATTAGAGCGCCTTGTAATGATTATCGACGTCACCATCCCTCATGACGATAATCTCAAGAAAGCTGAAAAAGACAAACAGATCAAGTATTTGCACCGTTGGTCTAGTGGTTAGTGTAACTGACTGCGACGCCGGGTGTCGTGGGTTCGATTCCCGCGGAAGGCAAATATTTGTGTGATGAACATTTGTATTTGTCTTCAGTCTGGGTGTTTCCTATGTATTCTAAGTATGTATTTACAAAAAAAAAGTATGAATATGTATTATATTTCAGTTACCTAGTACCCATAACACAAGCTCTGCTTAGCTTGGGACTAGATGACGGTGTGTGATAGTGTTCACATATTATTATTATTTCCTTTATTCATATTTTTTCATATTTATTACATTTTCAAATATATACTTATAAAAACCAAAAATACACATTTAAAAATATAAAAAATAGATTACCACCGGCAACGAGACAAAGTCCAAGCTACCGGCGGTTAGGGCTCCAGAGAGAGGAACCTCCTAACAATACGTGCCGTGTCGAGCAGCACTGCCTTCTGGATCTGGCCCTTGACCCATCCACCTAATGCGAGCCTCTTTAGGTGTTGGTCGAGGCTCTTTGCTATTAAACCATTTACGGTAACGACTATCGGCACAATGACAGCAGAATCCACATCCCACATGTCAACAATCTCATAAGCTAAATCAAGATATTTTATTTGCTTATCTTTCTCAGCCTTCATGAGATTCTCGTCATGAGGGACGGTAATATCAACTATCATTGCAAGGCGTTCGGATCGATCCACCACCACGATATCAGGCTTGTTAGCTATAATAGTCCTGTCTGTGATGATGGAGCGATCCCAATACAATGTCGCGCGACCATTTTCGAGAACCGGCTCTGGGTTGTATCTGTAGTACGGTACCTCGACATCTAGAAGATTGTATCGCAGAGCAATTTGCTGGTGGATGATCCTGGCTACTTGGTTATGTCTGTGCAAGTACTCTCCGTTAGCAAGACGCGAACAGCCGGAAACAATATGCCTGAGGGATTCACCAGGGCGATGACATGCCCGACATATGTCAGTAGTGCCATCCCTCAAGATATATTTCCGGTAGTTGTTCGTCATGATAACTTCATCAGCAATTGCACAAACAAATCCTTCGGTTTCTCCAAAAAGATCACCGAAGCGTAGCCAGGCAACGGAAGCAGCACGGTCTATATCAGGCCCATGTAAGGCCCGATAGAACCGTCCGTGAAGCTCTTTGCTCTGCCATACCATTCTACGGTCGTCTATACTGAGTACTACAGGCCTACGCCAGTTCTCCTTAGCCAGGGCAAGCGGGGTAAGTCCACTATCCACTGCAACCATATCACGATGCACACCCTCGCCCATCTTAAGAAAATAGTCTCTGAGGTTGCATATCTCGCGATTGTGGAGGGTTTTGGCATTTAGAAATCCGCGGCCCCCACATTTTCGCGGGATATACAACCTCATGACGGATGAACGTGGATGGTGCATACGGAATGCTGTTAATAATGTGCGGACTCGCCTATCCAGGGCATCCAATTCAGTCTGTGTCCACTTGAGTATGCCGAAGGAGTACACAAGAAGAGGCATGACCCAACCATTACAGGCGCGCACCTTGTTGCCGCCTGATAAGTGACTTTTTAATACTCTTTTAAGGCGGCTGAAAAAGCGCTCCTGTAATGATTGTTGCATATCTGTCTCTCTAATGCCCAGCGACTGCGACATACCCAAGTATTTATAGGCGTCAGCGATTAGAAGTGACCTAAGATGAGTAGAATCAGATAGCTGAATTCCATCAGATTCGACTACCCTGCCTCGCTTTACATACATGACTGCACACTTGTCCACTCCGAAAGCCATGTTGATAGAATTACTAAAGTTTTCAGTTACCTTCAGTAACTCTTTCAGCTGGGGTTCAGTTGGCGCAATTAATTTAAGATCATGCATGTAAAGCAGGTGGGATATTATCTGACTACCTCTACGCAGCCTATAACCTAACCCTGAACTCTCCAGTATTGAGCTAAGAGGGTTCAGTGCTAGGCAAAACCATAAGGGACTCAGACTGTCACCCTGGAAGATACCCCGCCTAATCCATAGCGGTTCGTTAACACCTGGGGTTTGTCGACACTCTGGATAGGTAAGGACCGTTCTCCATTGCCGCATGCATGTCTCCAAGAAGGTGCGTATTGTAGGGTTTATTTTATATAATTCCAGCACCCTCAGGAGCCATGAATGCGGCACGGAATCGAATGCCTTCTTATAATCTATCCAGCATGTCGCCAAATCCTTCCGGTTGCGGCGAACCTGCTGGCTAATAGTCGCGTCGATAAGGAGGAGCTCCTTAGTACCACGGGCCCCTTTCCTACATCCATTCTGAGAAATTGACATTTATTATTATTATTATTATTATTTGGATTTAGCTCACGAGGTTGTTGACATGTGGGATGTGGATTCGGCGATCATTGTTCCGATAGTGGTTACAGTGAATGGACTTATTACTAAGAGCCTCGATCAACATCTTAAGAGGCTCGCGTTAGCTGGTTGGGTCAAGGTCCAGATACAGAAGGCGGTGTTGCTTGATACGGCCCGCATTGTGAGGAGGTTCCTATCTCTGGAGCCCTAACCGCCGGTAGCTTGGTCCCTGTACCCGATGCCGGTGGGTCTCCAATTTTTATATTTTTAAATGTATGTGTTTTTTTTATATACTTATATTTAAAAATGTAATTTTGAGAATTGATTTAAATAAAGGAAATAATAATAATAATAATAATTATCAAAATCTGTTGCGTGGTTTAAAAAATTGGTGGCAAAGCAGACAAAGAATAAACGGCAACTATACTGTCATTTAGAGATAATTTTGAATAATTTTGATCCTATCCAAAACATTTTAATGTAAAATGTTGTCAAAACGAGACTCAGATCTCATGTAGAGCCAAGCTTGTATCTCTACCCGCTCTAACTTCACAAACTCTTACCTTCACATGGTCGTAATGTATATAAACATTCATTACTCTTCTGTTATATAATATTACTTGTACTTAGTAACAAAATTGCTAACTAGAGTCACAACATTTGACAAACATAACACAAATAAATAGAACAATGTATTAATTAGTAGTTACATCACATGATTTGTTATGCAAATATAAAATTACATTTACAGTTACAGAATTAAAGGAGTAATTTTTTTCAGAGATAAATTTGTACGGAACCATCGGTGGGTAAGTCGAACTCAAGTTTGCCCAGACATAACATCGTATAAAGTTTTGTAATTTTTATCTATTATGTACTTTGATTAATACATATTTTATCGTTAAAAATATCAAATATAAAAAAATATTACGCAATTTTGTGAATACTTGTTAAATGTTATGAAACAAGGAAATTAAGTTTGTGAATGATACTGATTGACGTGTAGCCCGCGCTTTTATACTGAAACTAGTGAGGAAAGCTTTGTGCGACTTTTCTATTAAGAAATCATTACAAAATTTAAACAAAGTCAAAGTTCTGGTTGTTTGCTAAAAAGCTACCGAAAGCAATTTTTGTCAATCGTCTTTACCACCACTTTGCAAGCCAGATAATAACTTGGCCCGAAGTGCAAAAGGGAAAGTCGACCTATTGGGCGCTCTATTTGCCTCAAACTCGACTATGGATGACAGAGACGCCACACCACCTACCATCCCCTGGTGTGGTATTACCATGCCGGAAATCTGTTTTACATAGAGAGAAGTCCAGCGGGAATTATCTTCTCTAGACGTCCTTAAGTCGAGTGGGCCAGACGGTATATCCGCAGTGGTGCAAGCAATGCGCCCCTAAGCTGCGTCCTGTAATAATGCGTCTTTTTGAACTTTCATACACCTCTAGGCGAGTTCCGTCTTCGTAGAAGGCCGGTGCCCAAAAAAGGGCGATAGTTCAGACCAATCGAATTACAGGCTTATTGCAATAACGTCCCTTCTATCAAAAAAGATGGAGCGCATTATTAATAAGCGGCTATTGATACCTAGAGGATCACGACTTGGTTAGCGACCGTCAGTACGGATTTCGTCGTAATCGCTCAACTGGTAATCTTTTAGTGTATCTCACGCACCACTGGGCGTTAGCCATCGAGATTAAAGGACTGCTGTCGTTCGAATGAAGACGTTCGATAGGGTTTGGCACCGGAGCCTTCTGTCGAAGTTACCATCTTACGGATTCTCCGAGGTATTGTACCAATGGGTTGCCGGCTTTTTGACCAGCAGAAGCATAAGAGCTGCCATCGACGGTTATTGCTCGAATAGCTTGGTCATAAAAGCTGGCGTCCCGCAAGTTGCCAGAAGTCTTTACGGATTTATTCCGTTTGTCACTCATTGTATATTAGTATTATTGACATGTAAATATGTAATCGAATGTTAGCAGATCTTATCACAAAGTAAATAAATAAGAAATTGGCAGCATCATCGTGACAATAAATAATTAATAACGCGGAATTAGGTTATGAACTATCAATTATTCATTAATGATCATTTAATTTTATCTACGTATCGCATTCCAAGTATGATGAATTTGATCTAATACAATGGACAACCTAAAAGAAAGTGCAACAAATGTTCAAGTACAAGTTAAATGGTGTTTTAACCGTAAACCTTCAGACAAAGTTGCGTACTGCTAAGAAAACCAAACATAACCAAGTGGTTGTCAATCGTGTAGGAAGAAGGAAATGAGGGAGGAAAAGGAAGGAAGAAAGGACCAACGAGGTAATTGGGCCCCCGCCCCGGCACTCTGACTTATAGAATGAAAGGCACTGGTTAAATTAATATTTTGCGTCGAAAGGTATATAGATATGAAAGGGTAGTACTTTGTCGGTCGATACCACTGATTCATGTAGAAATGAGCATGAATGTTGATCCGTAATATTAGTAGGTACCTTAATTATAATAATCTATCAATAACAATATCTGTCTCATCCCAATTTAAATTAAAATTCTCAAAGGGCCACTGTAAGTTAGGCTTATGTTCCCGTGTAAGCTTTCCAAAGGAAATTCTTTTCATATTATAGAAAAGATTTACCCGTGTTAAAGAGAAACATTATCTTATTTATTTATTTATTTATTTAAACTTTATGCACTACGTGTACATAGGAGGGCTTAATGCCAAATGGCATTCTCTACCAGCCAACCTTTAGGTGATGCAGAGATGATTGTGGTAGGTCACGTTTAACCAAACAATTACAAAGAGTATAAAATAAACATACATAAATTAAATTATAAATAAAATTATCTTAATTTAACACACTCATCAATATCAAAATGTTTGTGTAGTGAGACTTCTAATTCAGAGAATAAGTCAGTCACGGTAAACCTATGAATTTGATAGTCACATTGTTACCCAGTTTCGAATTCCAAACCTCGTGAATACGAAGCAGGTGTCTAAAACACTATAAGACTATCACGAGCTTATCATATGACTAAGAAAAAGAAAAACTTTTAAATAAATATTAAGAATGAATAACACATTGACTCATTCACAAATTATTTAGCTTTAGGTACAACTATCATTACGGGCATAAATTTATTAGATAATATCGTAAACTGATTTTCTGATTTTCTCTAAAGATATGGTTCAAAAGACCTTCCCTCGATTGCTTCATAAAGAATAACTATTTTTTTTATATTAGTTTACCAAAGTGACTCCATCCCGCCTGATGGTAAGCAGTCAGTAAAATTCAGAAGTGGCGGCCACCATACCAAAAGCCATCGTCTTTAACTGCTGGTATGGTGGCCGCCACTATAGCGGCTGGGAATGGAGTTAGAGGAAGGGAATGTGGGAGGTGAGGAAACAGGAAAGAGGGAAACTGGACCCCCAGTGCTCTTACTCACCGAACGAAACGCAGTAGTACGGATACTACTACTCTTAAGTCGATCTTCTATGAGAGGGTAGTACTTTCCCGGACGATCCGGCCCATACATGCTGAAACCAGCGTTGATCTACTACCGTAACAACTCACTCTAAACGCTACAGTTATATCTTACTGACTGGCCTGTTGGCCTAGTGGTTAGTAACCCTGACTGCTAAGCCGGAGGTCGTGGGTTCGATTCCCACCCAGGACAAATCTTTGTGTGATGAGTATGATTGTTTGTTCTGTGTCTGGGTGTAAATTTATCTATAATATGTATGTATTTACAAAAAAAAAATGTATATAAGTAGTATATCAGTTGTTTAGTACCCATAACACAAGCAAATATAATTGCTTAATTTAGGACTAGATGGCGCTGTGTAAATGTGGTAGAATATTATTATTATTATTATTATGTAAATGTGTTAAAGGTGTTTGCTTATTTACATGGCCACTTTATTGTAATAACTGGTATTATAATTTCATTATTTTACTAACTCTACGGTTGAAACTATGAACCATAATTAGTGTTCAAGGCCTGTCCGTTTAGTTAAATTTTCAACATTTCACAAATTCAGCTTAGATAAATTATAACTGTAACTTAAAAGTTAGATTATTCCATGATGTTCTATAAAATTGAGACAAATCATGAAAGTTTCTGCACTTATACGAATGAAACCACTACCACTACCACTAATAAAATATAAATAAAATAAAATTACCGCTATTACCACGATAGATCTTGACGTACAGCATGCAAATACAAATTTGTGTTTTATTTAGAATTATGAAAACAATAATTATGTATGTATCCGCATTCTAGAACAGAACCTAAAACACAAGTTATAATATATGCTTACTTTGGGTCTAGCTAGATGTTGACGTAACTAAAGAAAAAGAAGAATGATTAATTTTAATTAGCTTTAAAAGTGAATGCAAATCCATGAGCAAACAACATAATAACATAGTTCAAGAAGATTAATAATAATAATAATAATAATAATATTCTACCATATTCACACAGCGCCATCTAGTCCCAAATTAAGCAATTATATTTGCTTGTGTTATGGGTACTAAACAACTGATATACTACTTATATACATTTTTTTTTTGTTAATACATACATATTATAGATAAATTACACCCAGACACAGAACAAACAATCATGCTCATCACACAAAGGTTTGTCCTGGGTGGGAATCGAACCCACGACCTCCGGCTTAGCAGTCAGGGTCACTAACCACTAGACCAACAGGCCAGTCAAAAATAAAAATAATAAAAGCCACCTATTCTCATAGACACGAATAGTAGCAATTAAATCAAAAGACTTATACCTATGTTACAGTTAAATTATGCTTTACAATCTCGCAGTGATTTGATATCAGTTAAACCTTGTGCAGTGAATTTACATTTTATCTAACAATTTCTGCAATTCATTCAAATAATTAAGCTTTCTAGTTATCGCTCGTGTTTCATTTAACTTTGAAGTAATCCTTATCTTTCAATAACTTAGGTTTATCAAATAATAGTTGATGTTTTAGAATAGACTAGGTTTAATTTATTTACATTAAAAGGAAAGGTTAACTTTACTTAACTTCACCTATAAAGTTGAAATTCGCCAGGTAGGTTATAGATAATTTTAGTTAGAACTAAAGCATTTCGAAGCAATTCTTGACCTTCTAGTTATCTAATAGTATCGTTGAACAGCATTTAATTCAAGTTACAACCTGTTCAAACATTTTTCACTGCACAAACTAAGTTTAATTTCCAAGGTTTTTGCACTAACAATGTAAATCAAACAAACGCACAACACAACACTTCACTTGCAAGCTACTGCTCGATACTTCGGTATCAAATAGTATGCACAGCATAAAATTAGCTGCGATATGATCAAGTTATAGAAATGTGACAAGTATTACACGTGATTGCGCAATAGATTTTATTGATAATGGTGTGCACGAGCTGCAGGCCTGACCTGATGGTAAATGGTAACCATGGACTACAGAAGCATCAAAAACATAGTCAAAGTCAAATACATTTATTCATTTGGGTTAGTTCAATTTCAATTCAATTTATTTCAATTTCAATTTCAATTTATTTCATAAATATAAATTACATTTTATTACAAATAAGTAGTTTCCCTTTGGTCCCAAACTAAACTAGTGCTTGTATCTTGGGTACCATCGGGATTACAATTTTCAATATATATCTTACAGACTATCATACATACATACATTATAAATTATAATATAAGTATACTACACACTATTTAAATAAAAGTTAATCAATAAATACCGTAACCTAAAATATATATTAAAAATAACTTAAAACTATGATGACACTTCTCGTTGTGCCTGTCGGTCGGTGTTAGTTCCGTTGTCTCGCATCCTGCCCCGAATCCGCCGGAACACCACGCCCTTCGGCCAGAATTCTTCTTTGGTGAAGGTTTCATGAGCCTTTGTCGGCACACGCGCTACGAACGACTTGAAGTTCACGCTGTGACGTGACTCCAAAGGCTCTACCCTCACGATGTAAGTGGCCTTGACCTTGATGTACTCCACGAGGTCCTGAGTCGTTGTGGAGTGATGCAGGCGCGAGACATACAGTAGCGTAGTGGGTACGGCAGGTTTCAACAGGAAGTTGGGCCCTGTGGGTGCTGTACCACACTTATTTCGGCAGGTTTGACTCCTACGTTTCTTTTGGACTTTCACAAATCCATCATCATCCGGAACACAGCTTCAAGTGGAGATGGGTGTGACGTCCTCTTCTTTATTGTTCCCCGTTTTGGCACCCTGATGTTGTACTGCGGCGAGTGGAGTCACGGCGCGCGCATAGTCACGTCGAGAAGATGACGTAACGGTGACACGTGCAGCGAGCGCGGGTGCAGGCGCAGCGGGGACTAATTAACACACAAGAACGTTAAAAATTACAAAATGTCAGCCAGTTAACCTACAGCCAGTTCGCTGACGTAGGGTAGGGCCATTAGAAGAACTGGCAAGAAATTCAAGCCACTCTTCTTATTCGCCAAGTTATTACATTTTTTTGTAAGATATATACAGAGTATAAATGAACTGTAGCATGTATCTGTTATAAGAAAAACATAATTTCTATAATTCTAAATATAAAGTAAAAATAAAAGGAGCACTTTAAACCATTATTCACAAGCAGGCACACAGAATACAAAAAAAAACAAAAATTAGCTTTAAGGAAATTGACAATTTATAGCACGTAAGAAAATATTTTTGACATTGGAAATGTCTTTTTGTTCGTATCAGTGTAGGCTCCGATTTCACGACAAAATATCTAGGAGAGTTGTGAAAATATGATATTCAAAAAAGACTACAAATAGAACTATTCGAGAAAGTCTAAAACGACAAAATTAAGGCCGATATGGTGAAAACAATTAAATAATATGAAATGAAATGAAATGAAATGAAATGAAATGAAATGAAATGAAATGAAATATATGTTTATTCATTTAAGTTAATTAAATTAACACTTATGAACGTCAAAGTTTACAAAATGTCAGCAAATTAACCTACAGCCAGTTCGCTGACGAAGTAGAGCCACGAGAAGAACTGGCAAGAAACTCAGGCCACTCTTTTTAATCGCCAGGTTATTACAATTATTGTAAGTTACAGTTTCAAGTAGCATGCAAAGTGACGCAGGCAATACACTTAACTCTATAGATACTTAATTACTTACAGCTTTCTATGTTGTAAAGAAAATTAAAAAGTAAAATGTGTGCTTTACAGGCTGCCTCAATTTGCATATTGCTACAAAAGGTAAACGCAACAATATGTGAACTGTGATAAATGTTTCTATGTAGATATTATATAAACTGTTAATTTTTGATTTTAGAAAATTTTATACATTTTGTCTTCTTGGAATTAAGTAGAAGATTGTTTACCGTGAACCAGTTTAGGACTTGCGCGAGCGAACCATTTACAACGTCGAAATTAGGGTCTTTACGGTTAACTTTAAAAATAAGAGACGTATCGTCTGCAAATAGCACTATATCGCAGAAATCCTGTACAAAGTACGGCAAATCATTTACATACACCAAAAATAGAAAAGGACCAAGAATGGAGCCCTGTGGGACGCCCATAGCAACAGGTAACCCTAAGGACCTATTTCCATTTACATCAACGTATTGCACTCTATCACTTAGATAGGTGGAAACTAGATTAAGTGCAACATCCCTGATCCCATAGTGACTGAGTTTTCTCAAGAGCGTATTGTGCTCGACGCAGTCAAATGCTTTAGAGAGATCACAAAAAACACCAATAGCATCCATTTTATTTTCCCAGGCGTTAAAAATATGTTTTATTAGTGTAACGCCTGCATCTTTAGTTGAGCGACCTTTCGTAAAACCATACTGCTCATTATGTAGTAATTTATGAAAGTTAAAATGGCTCTCTAATTGCTGCAATATAATTTTCTCAAAAATTTTACTAATAGCTGGCAGTATAGATATTGGTCTAAAATTACTAGGGTCACTCTTAGAGCCGTTTTTAAACAAAGGTACTACTTTACTATGTTTCATTAAATCAGGAAATACTCCTACATCAACACTTTTATTAAAGATAGCAGCTAGATATGGTGCTATATTTATAATTATACTCTCAACTAATTTAACTGAAAAACCGCACAAGTCAGCAGTGTTTTTTAAATGTAGTGACTTGAACACTTTTATTATGTCGTTTGGGTTAACATAATTAAAATTAAAAGGGACGTCACACTCTTTCACATTCCCCCTAAGTAAATGCTCAGCTTTGATTGGGCAAGAATTTAAGGAGCTGGTTGTCTTTACTGGTATGCTAACAAAGTAGTCGTTAAAAATGTGGGCTACATCTGTATTATTTGAAATAATATTGTCCTTAATGTTTAACTCATAATTGTTATCTTTCAATTTAATACGACCAGTCTCACTATTAATAACATTCCAAGTTGTTTTTATTTTGTTCTCGGACTGTTTAATTTTATTACTTAAATACAAGGACTTAGCAGCAACACATGACTTTTTAAAGATTTTTGAATAATCCCTAACATATTGAATAAAGACTGAATCAAAATTATATTGTTTCATACCATAAAGTTCATACAACTTTACTCTACTTTTGTATATTCCGGATGTTGCCCAATCACAGAACTTTATTTTGATGTTTTTGGTAAAAGTTCTAGTTGGAAATGATGCATTGTACGCTGATTGTATTGTGCTAAACAAGGACTCGTAAAGCACATTTGGATCATCGTGGCTTGGATCTATGTGAGTGACTGCTGCAGCAACACTCTCAGTGAAACGGTTTAGGCGAACAGAGGTCATTGGCCTACACGTGATCTTACTCCCTTTAGTAGTTGTGCCTAAAGGAAAAACAGCTTTTTGCCCACAATGATCCGATGTTAGGTCATTCAGAATAGCCTTATCTATATATTTGCAATTGCAGAAAATGTTGTCTAAGCATGTAGCAGAATGTGATGTAATTCTAGTAGGTTCCGAAAATAAATATTTTAAATTAAATGATTTCAATAAACTAATTAATCTAATACTAGTCTGTGATTGAACAAGTAAGTCGACATTAAAGTCACCACACACTATTACATGCTTATTGACAGAGCTTAAACGTTTCATTACATCTTCCATAACTGTTTCAAAAAGAATAAAATCACTCTGAGGTGGCCTGTACACACAAACCACAATGAATTGCTTAAGCTCAACACAGGACAACTCGATAGTGCGCTCAATAGAAAGATCTGCTATATCTTTACGTTCCTTATAATTAACACTACTACATACATATATCAGAGAGCCACCATGTATAGTCTTCTTTCTTACGAATGCACTACCAACAGAAAAATATTCATTATTAAATAATAATAATTGTTCCATCTTTAGCCAATGTTCAGTAACACATAAAATTTGAACATTGTACTTTTTCAAAAATAAATCTATTTCTAACGCTTTGCTGGATAAGCCCTGTATATTTTGATGAACTATATTTAGAGCCTGCTTATCCATTGTCTCATCAACTAGTTTAAACTAGCAGATGTGTTTGTATAACATATTTGTAAATTATTACAAACATTTGTCAAATTCTTCAATACCTTACTGGTACTTGTGTCAAATAGTAAATTATATGCTAATAATTTAGCAATAAGTCGCTTATAACTAAATGGTAGATACATAGTATCTTTTGTCAAATAAAAATTGGAACTAATAAATATATTAGTGTCAAAAAACAAAATATAGTCACTATGACTATGTGTATATGGGCGCTGTATTGACTTTGTGTTGGAATGACGTCATATCTGCGAATAATTAATGTATTAAAGAACAGTAGTCACAAAAGTTGAATAAATAAGCCTATTAATTAATTTAAATTCATTATTTTATTTGAACGCTCAAACCTGAATATAAACTTGTTATTTAATTTAGATAGATATTTCGTAAAATCAAATGCAAATATAACTGTCATTTGTTTAGGAATCATTCCTATTTATTACTAAATAAATTATTCTGTGTAATTAAATTGTAATATCATGTTTAAAAATCATGTGTGATTTAATAACATGCAATTTTGATTAATTTACACTAAAATATGTTTGTATATAGAAAAAGTGCTTCATATAGTTTTATATAAAAGGGTGAATATTGTTAACAGTCGTTACAGTCGTTTGAAATTCGTCCGAGTGCAAACATCTCTTGTGTATGCGCTATATTTCATAAAATACAGTATTTTCAAAGTTGTGCGTGATTATTACTCTTTGGATATGGATCCTGAATACCCGCACCGTGAAGCCACGCCGACAGCAGCGGTGGGATCCCAATCCCCTATTTTGGGCGCCTCACAGACTGAGAAGAAGACCGAGGCGACCTTTACGGTACATGACGTGATGAGCTTGATTTCTTCCATCACCAGCAAAGCAGCATCAAGCGCGGTCTCTGCCGCATTATCTGCTAATTCAGCGAACAACACGATGCGCGGTAACTTCTACCTACCGCCATTTGATCCTGACATACGCTCTCATGACATCCGTGATTGGTGTGCGAATGTTGACGAGACTATTGTGGCTTTCAATATATCACCGCAAGAAGCCAGGATGAAGGCTATCTTACAACTAAAAGGAAGAGCGAAAATTTGGGCAGACACGTGGTCGCTTCAATCAACCACGTGGCAGGAAGTAAAAGACGACCTCATACGAACCTTCGGCAAGGAATTTCGATATGCTGACGATGTGCAGAAGTGGCGCAGCTACACCTCGGAGCAAGCTGACAAGTACGCGGAGTATGCAACAACGGGCTGGACTCTGTTCAAACGTGTAAGGCCAGAAGCTTCAGACCCTGAAGTCATCGACGCCTTGATAACAGGTATTTATCCAGAGTTTATTAGGTCGGAATTATTAAGGAACACGCCCAATTCCCTACCTAGATTAGTGGCTATATTAAAAACATATCGTAAGAGAAAATCGGAGCGTCCCGAAGGCAATAATAGCAAGCCAAACAAACAGCCTCGAGTATCTGAGTCATTTGTAAAGCCAAGTGGTACTTGTTTTAAATGTGATAAGCCGGGTCACTATGCTCGTGAATGCAAGGAAAAGCGTCCACCTGTTCCATCTGACAAGCCCTCGACTTCTAACACTCATCCTTCTAATACAGTTAAAACAATAGAATGTCATTATTGTCATAAGAAAGGCCATAGTGAGAAGAGTTGCTATCGTAAACAAAATGATGAGCGTATGGGATTGACCAACAATCAAACTATTAATTTCTGTACCCCAAGAGATCGAAGCATAGTCAATATAACTATAGACAATAAAGTTTACCAATGCTTATTTGACA
The DNA here is from genome assembly GCA_963082885.1 of Parascotia fuliginaria. Classification (NCBI taxonomy): domain Eukaryota; kingdom Metazoa; phylum Arthropoda; class Insecta; order Lepidoptera; family Erebidae; genus Parascotia; species Parascotia fuliginaria. The sequence continues at coordinate 461,116 of OY720180.1, read as the reverse complement.
CGGGTGCCGATTGTTCTTTGATTAGAAATAGGGTTGCAGGTTCAATCCCTGGCAAACGGAAAATAGTCAATGTTTCTTTTATGGGCATAGGCGGTTCCCCAGTAGTTTCCACACAAAGTATCATGACAAAAGTTGTGTTTGGTGACGTGTGTATAGAAGTAGAATTTTATGTGGTTGGAGATACTCAAACCCAGTTTGACATTTTGATAGGTTATGATATTGTAAGTACCCCGGGTATCAGCGTAACTGTTAGTAAAGAGGGGATATCTGTTAGACGCGAATTACTTATTAATGAGTCAACTAAATTAACCTGCTATAACTTCGATATTAATAATGATATTAAGGACCCCGCTATGATAAAAAAAATTGTATTGTCTTCTTGAAAGTTTTAAATCTAGTTTTACACTTGGTAACTGTGTTTCACAAATTAAGACTGGTGAATTGGCTATAAAACTTAAAAACCCAGATAAAATAGTTCAACGCAGACCCTATCGTTTGTCACCTTTAGAACGTGAAAAGGTCAAATGTATTATAAATGATTTGAAAGAAAACAAGATTATCCAGGATAGTTGTTCACCTTTTAGTAGTCCTATTCTTTTAGTCAAAAAGAAAGACGGTTCTGATCGGCTTTGCGTTGATTATAGGGAATTAAATGCAAATACCGTTAGAGATAACTACCCTTTGCCTCTCATTGCCGACCAAATCGATAAACTAGGCAAAGCTCGTTATTTTAGCTGCTTAGATATGGCTGCTGGGTTCCATGGAATCCCTATTTCAAAGGATTCCATAGAAAAGACTGCCTTTGTAACACCAGATGGCCAGTTTGAATATTTACGGATGCCCTTTGGACTTTGTAACGCACCTTCCGTTTACCAACGAGCTATAAATAAGGCTCTTGGCGATTATAAAGATAATATAGCTCTTATTTACATTGATGACGTAATGATTATGTCAAAATCAGTTGAGGAAGGTATTAATAATTTAAATCTTGTATTAAGACGACTAACTGATGCTGGGTTCTCTTTAAATATATCAAAATGTTCGTTTTTACAAACCAGTGTAGAATATCTCGGTAATATAATCCAGAATGGCACAGTAAAACCTAGTCCTAGAAAAGTAGCAGCTTTGTCTAACTCTCAAGTACCCAAGAACGTGAAAGAACTTAGGCAATTCAATGGTCTTGCAGGTTACTTTAGAAAGTTTGTTCCAAACTTTTCCAAAATTATGGCACCCCTGTATGAACTCACTAGAACAAATATTCCCTGGAAGTGGACTGATAGTCAAGATAAAGCTAGAAAAGAAATAATTAACCACTTAACTTCTTCACCTTTGTTAACGATATTTGATCCCGATTTACCTTGTGAGCTACACACTGATGCTAGTTCTCTTGGTTATGGCGCTGTCTTAATACAAAGGCGAGACCAAAGTCCTCACGTAGTCGGTTACTTTAGCATGCGAACGACCAGTGTAGAAAGTAAATACCACTCGTATGAGCTGGAAACACTGGCTGTCGTAAAAGCTATTAAGCATTTCCGTCACTTTTTGCATGGTCAATCTTTTAAGGTTATAACAGATTGTAATTCACTTAAGGCGTCAAGGCATAAAAAAGAGCTAAGCCCCAGGGTACATCGTTGGTGGGCATTTCTCCAAAACTTTCAATTTGAAGTAGAATACCGGAAGGGGGACCGGTTAGCACATGCTGATTATTTTAGCCGGAACCCTTTGGATCAACCCAGTAGTTCAATACATAGCAATCAGGCATCCAAAACATTACATTTTTCAATAAATACTTCAAACCTTGACCATAATTGGCTTCTTATAGAGCAAAAGCGTGATCCAGTACTAAAAAATATTGTTGATCAACTAAGGTCTGATTCCATTCCTCAAACAATAGCTGACACCTATGTAATTTTACAAGACAAGCTGTTAAGACGAAAGGTTCAAATTGATAATAAAACTCGCAAGCTCATTATTGTCCCGCAGAATTATCGGTGGAACCTCATCTGCCACTATCATGACTCTTTACAACATTTTAGCTGGGAAAAAGTACTAGCTAAAATCAGAGAACAATACTGGTTCCCTGATATGTCTAAATTAGTTCGTAAATTCGTAGAAAATTGTGTTAGTTGCAGAATTCGTAAGGGACCTTCAGGGGCAAAACAAGTGTCGTTACACCCGATAGATAAAATAGCAGTTCCGTTCCATACTGTGCATGCCGATATTACAGGCTGTATGAACGGCAAACGTAATCTGGCTGAATACGCGTTTGTTTTTATAGATGGTTTTACAAAGTATGTTCATTTAGTTTACACTAACGACCGCACGTCCGTAACGGCCATTAGGTGTCTCCGTGAACTCATATCTATATTTGGTACCCCGACGCGCCTAATAACAGACCAAGATAAAAGTATGACATCCACCGAATTCAAAAATTGTTGTTATGAGTATGGTATTGAACATCACGTTGTAGCTAAGGGAGCTAGCAGAGCAAATGGTCAGGTGGAACGCATTATGAAAATCATTAAAGATAATATGTCTGTAATTGAGCTGAGTAAACCATGGCACAATGCTATTCAGGACTTGCAGTTAGCAATCAATAGCACTGTCTGCAAAAGCACCGGCAAAAGCCCTATAGAATTATTGTTCGGAAAAAAATGTTCACCCCCAACCATTAAGCTTTTGCAAATTGACAATGATGAAGTGATTGAGGATTTGGCATCTGTGAGATCTTTGTGTAAAAAGAGGATGGACGAGCGATCTTTTCAAAATAAACTCAGACATGACAAAAACAAAGCCACCATAAAACCATTTAAAGTTGGCGACTTCGTCCTCATGCGGCGTCATGAACGACATACTACGAAACTTGGTTCAAAATTCGAAGGACCTATGGAGGTCTTAGAGGTATTGCCTAATGACCGTTATAAATTAAAACATGTTAACCTTCGCGGATGCAGTGAAAAGATCGCTAGCCATGACTTTTTACGACCAGCACCAGTAGCTCAAGCGGACCCTTTCTTTGATGAAGAGAGTGCCGTATGGGCGGATGAGGCGGATGAGCAGTAATTATTTTAATACCCATTTACCTATCCTAAGTTCCTTCCTAAAACGCTGGCTGGCCACCATGCGTACCCTTGATACCTGGTCTTGTGGGCTAGATCCCGTGGTGGGTGATGCCATGTGTAAGCTAGATCCCCATGTGGGTGATGCCTTTGGGTGAGCTAGACCCGTAATGGATGATAGCTGGGTGCGCTAGATCCCTATGTGGGTGATGCCACGAGTTGGCTAAGATCCCGTCATGGGTGAAGCCTTGTTTGTTAGATCCCGTGATGGGTGATGCATGCTACAGACTAAGATCCTATGATTAAGTGAAACCTTTTAAGAACTTGTACTTTTGTATTTACCTACGATAATTCTCATTTTTATAATTATTATTTTCTAACTGTCAACTCATCAGCGCGAGGAGCGCGCTGGATCAGAATGGCCGTATGGGCGCTGTATTGACTTTGTGTTGGAATGACGTCATATCTGCGAATAATTAATGTATTAAAGAACAGTAGTCACAAAAGTTGAATAAATAAGCCTATTAATTAATTTAAATTCATTATTTTATTTAGACGCTCAAACCTGAATATAAACTTGTTATTTAATTTAGATAGATATTTCGTAAAATCAAATGCAAATATAACTGTCATTTGTTTAGGAATCATTCCTATTTATTACTAAATAAATTATTCTGTGTAATTAAATTGTAATATTATGTTTAAAAATCATGTGTGATTTAATAACATGCAATTTTGATTAATTTACACTAAAATATGTTTGTATATAGAAAAAGTGCTTCATATAGTTTTATATAAAAGGGTGAATATTGTTAACAGTCGTTACAGTCGTTTGAAATTCGTCCGAGTGCAAACATCTCTTGTGTATGCGCTATATTTCATAAAATACAGTATTTTCAAAGTTGTGCGTGATTATTACTCTTTGGATATGGATCCTGAATACCCGCACCGTGAAGCCACGCCGACATGTACAATTATAAAGTAATAAATTTAATTTGCCTATGTACACATTTTGTAACTCAGTAAGTGCATGTGAATAAGGTAAGGCACAGATAATAAACTTACATCGTACACTGTTGTGAAGCGCTATCATGACTTCAGTTAAATCTAGTATGTCCTTTTTAGTGACTGATAGGCTATCACCATACATTATAATCACTGTTGAGTTAGAGTTCAGGACAGAATTCTTTAAATTATTAACTAAAATACTGAATTTCACTCCAGGTGAACAATAGTTTACAATAGGCCTATCAGTGAGGATATTAATCATGCTACCTAGGCCCGAGCCAAATTGATCAGAAAACATTACAACATTTTGTGTACTATTTATGGCTGGTTCCCTACTAGAAAATCGAACTTGGTTTATGGAGGTGGGATGATCAGTAGGCAAGTCGTTACATTGATTACTATGTGAATGTACATTGCCTAATGAAGGCTGAGTATAGGCCGTTGATGACAAACACATTGAACATAGATTGTTATTTGTTAGTGAAATAACCTTTTCTATGTTCTCCCTACCAGCTTTGGCAACCTCATCATATTTTTGAATGTACTCATATGTCTCTTTCTCATGTTGGAGACATATTTTTGTCAAGCGAGCTTCTAAATCAGATAATTGCAACTGAAGCTCCTGTGTGTGTCTTTCATATAGTAATCTACTGTCAGCTAACTGGGTTTGACAGTCCTCAAGCTGTGATAGCAATGTCCAACACTCATTCACCAACTCTTTATTATTAAATGAAAGTTTTTTAAATTGATGTGACTTTTTAACATTAAATTGAAGTTTGTTTACTAATTTCTTAATTCTAGAGTATTTTCTAATTTGCTTATTACTACTAATATTAAATCTTAATCTTGCCTTGTGAACGGTATTAGGCCTATATAGTGTATCACATTTTTCACCTAGAAGTTCAGTGTACAAGCTCTGAGTCTCAACACAACTGAGTACCTGTAGTTGATCTTGAAGTGAAGTTATCTCTATGTGGGCTTCTTTCAGGTCGATCTCTAATTCAGTGTTGCGGCTCAGTAACCTTGTATACTCTTCATTACAGCTACTGTAGGATCTAATTTCCATTTGCAGTCTATTTAGTTGATCCTGGTAATCCATATTTTCAACGTGCAATAGTGACAATTGACCCCTCAGCTCAGTAACCTTGTCATTTACTCTTTCTATTTCCTCCTCACAGTCACTGCGTTCCTTCAACAGTTGACTGTTGTCTTCCTGACATTTCTTCAACTCTGTAAGTGCTATCCGGAGTTTGTTCTCAGTGTCCTTAGCCATGGCTCTACGGGTCATCATGTGTGTGGCCATGGTTCTTAAATATTTGTGTAGTTGAACACCTGGAATGTGAAGAAAACAGCTGAGTAGAAGAATTAAAAAAAGAAAAAGAAAGGGAATATCTAATAGGATGAAATGAAATAATTTATTATAAAAAAACAAAGGTAGTAGAAACAAAAGGAATAAAAGAATTAGATAATATTTAGGGATAGCTTATTTACTGTAAATGTATAATAAGTAACAATTAAATGTATTTTTTAGACTTATAAATATGAGGGTGGAAATAAAAACTTGTATGCTAATTAAGTTTATGAGAACAAATAGTAGTAATTATAATAAATTTACTGAGTTATGGATCACACGCAAGATATATAATACCAAATACATATGTTAGTTGTAAGAAATTATGTAGTGTATGCTTGTATGAGGCGTATGTTCCAATCGTTGATTTTGCTTCCACTTATTGTCAAGCAAAAGGAGTTAGAAACTGTGCCTGTGAGTATTGGACGAGGCTCACGCAATGTTGAGCAAGGTGTTCAGGTGTTGTGGAGTGTTTGTTAGTATTAATAAGTCAAATACTCCCCAGGTTTAATGCACCAATCATTCGAATTTCGTCCGTTGTTCGTTGGCACTTTGCTTGTGGTGGATAAGTAGCCAGGCCGGAGCTTTTGTCGTGTTTTATGGTAAATTGCCACAATTGCAAACACTTATAGGATAATAAATTTACTAATTATGCTAATTATTTATATATTTATCTAATACTAATTAATTAAAATATAATTTAACTCATCGAGTAACAATTTTAACGTCTCATATTATGGGTGCTGCTGTTATCTCAGGGTACTCAAACCAAGAAAGGGTCAAATCTTTAGGATCGAATGGGCTCGTAGCCTAATTATTATGGTTAAAACAATTAATTTATATAAATTATTGTTTTTACCATTTCGGCGTATTTTTAATGAGAATTTATTTTATATTTTTTACCGAATTTTTACTTAGGCGCTCGATGTTTTGGAAACGAAGAAAGATATAAAAAGAAAGAGAAAATCTCTTCTGTACAATTTAGTCAGCTACAATTTGAGCCTAGAACAAAAACAAGCGGGCTTGCCCTGTAGAGCCTAACCTTTGTAAAAAAAGTCAAAAAGACATTTTTCACGTCAAACTTCGAAACGCATGTTGAGACTTACAAAATCTCAACATGCGTTATATTAAGAATACTTATGTTAATCTAAGAATGAAATAATTATCACTCAACGTTGTAGTTTTATTTTGTAACCTTTTCCTTAACCCGACTTTCTCGTCACTCAGCGACAATATTGCATTGCCAATGAACTCTATAGTCGTGTGAGGCACGAAATCTATGATTTTTTTGCTATTACTTACATGATTAAATAAAAATGTTATGAATAGTGTAAGTGGTTCCTATTGAAATAAATGAATATAATAAATACGCATTTGCAGTTGAAAAATAATGAATTGAATTTAGATATTTTTATTTAGGTATTACTGAATTGTTACACTAAAGATTAAGTGGTCTAATTTTATTTGTTTACAACACAAATAAATGTGGAATCTTTTCAACTGCTTTAACGAAAAGCTAAAATTAAACAAAGCACAAGATTTTTAGACGCAAACGTCGAGGTTGATACTGAGATAATTAACAACCAACAAAAATATTATTTGATTTGAAAAAATAAACATGTAGACTGAAAGCAACATTATAATTTCTTGGACGATAAGTGCCGGGATTCACAGTAAAGAGGTGGAGGGGGTGAGGAAAAGAGATAAGAATAAATCGCAGTAGGAAGGCAGTGAGGTTGCAAAACTGTCAAGTCGGATTAAATAATGCAATCTATTGATATATATCGAAAGCGGTGTAAATATATCAACTAAAGGTATTTAAACACGAGCCTTTAGCTTTTAAAGTCTTGAACTGCTAAGACCTATGAGCTATAGGAAAGTAGTGAAAAGCGTTGGGCTCTTTTGTGCAATGTCCATAAGCTTGCTTCCATTGCAGCAAGAATTTGGTCCAAAACTGACAGATTTATAGCTATGGCCTGATCTGCTTAACGTTTAAACAGCTGTAGAATATAAAAATATTGAACATTACACAGTTTTTGGACCAATTAGAGTCCAAACTCAACCCAAGATATAGGAAGTCGTGGTAGTTTCACACGAATACGGTGAAGTGCAAATCACACACCAATTAATATAATATCAATCAAAATCAACAAGATCTAAGATTAAATAAATTATCAACTTGTAATTATTTATCATGAAATTAATCCGTAATATTAATTGAGGTATTATTTAGTCTTATTTCCATAACACACCACACTCACTTGATCGACACTCGGGAAGCAGACAGATCGTGTTACCTCCACTAAAAAAATTAAAATAAAAAACAAAAAATGGAGGATAAAAATGGTAAACATGAACCACGGCCCAGTATGGAAGAAAAAGGAGGCAGGAAATCTTACCGAAGGAACGGCAGCGTAAATGAGAAACCCCTGGACTTGGACGATGTCCTGGTCAACGAGCTCGGACAATTCGGCTTGTTCCAACTCAAAAACCTTCTCTTGGTATTTCTACCTATCACGATGTCTGCTTTTACCAACGAATATATTTTCTCTGCAGCAGAAATCCCGCACAGGTAAGTCCATCATCGATTAAACTAAATTTTATGTTTTAAATCTACACATCCGCAGAGTCCATTATTGGACATTGGCTTCTCAGAAAAATAGGCACTTTATACAGTGTGTAGGTGATCCTAATAAGGCATTAATCGGTACGATGGTAACACTGCGACTCTTTGCCTGGTATTTTCAAATCTGCTCTTTTTATGAACCATGGGCAGAAATGGTGCGATAGACCGAAGATTGCGCGTCTATTTTATGTTTGTTCAATTTACAACTGTTGTTAAACTATTCATTAGTAGTTATTCGTGGGTGAAACATAAAAATATTTTATAAAAACTACAAACTACAATTTTACGTAATTTTTTTAACCGTTTTAAATTCTGTGTTATAATTAAATTTTTATTGAATATTTTGTCAGTAGTTTTTCCTACAGATTTAATTTGTAACTGAAGGATCTAGATTTTTTTTTATTTTTAACTTTTCAGCTTACTACAATTTAATATTAAGAATATAAATTAAATTCTTTAGCAGTCCCCGGGACGCCCGAGTGTCATACTTTAGAGTCTGCACTATAATAATTCTAATAATATAAGTAATTTTCTTGAAATAGTACAAGGACAAATATATTTAAATGGACATGTCTAGCTAGAATTTGGATGAATTCAATCCTAAGTGTTTCATTTGGTCCTTTGAGCATATTTTAAAGTAAATTAATATGTTTTATACTATTTTGCTCTTTTATTTACGATGTTATTCTATAATTTAAACAGTAGTGGGTTCCAATAGTCTTATACAAGCGTGTAAGATACAATAATTATCCTTTGCGAACGTAGTTTTTCCATGAGCGGACTTACGTGTTAGCCACCATTTGAAATTAAAAAAAAACATTCCACTCAGTAAATTATTTTGTTTTAAATTATGAAAAAATATTACACATAAAAACTGTTGTTATAAACTCATCGATCTAATGCATGCATGTACTTACTTTTATTTGTACTTTTCTCAATATAAGTGAACTCTGTAATTGTTCTTTTTTGAGAAAATAAATATCTTTAAACCGAAACAATTGACGATGTTCATCATCATGATCACTAAATCAGCCGAAATATGTCCACTGCTGGACATAAGCTTCCTCAATTTTGGCCATCTACGATTGACGATATCCAACCCTAACAAACTGTTTAAATATAAATATTGTGATACAAAATTTTTATAAATTCGAAATCATCTGAATGTAAGGTAATAACCAGAATAAAATTTCAGCCAATTTGTTTACAGCCAATACGCTGACAAAAATGATATTCATATTTTAGGCAAAAATTTAGAAAATATAAACTATAAAAATATAAACTACATTTGATATAATACTAATAATAATAATAATAGGTACTCAACCAATACACAACGCCATCTGGACCCAAAGTAAGCGTAAATATTAATAGCTTGTGATATGGGTTCTAGAATGCGGATAGACATACTTAATTTATTTTTTTGTAAATACATACATATTATACATTTAAACACCCAGACCAATGCAAATAGCTATATTCATGCACATAAATATTGCACTGAGCGGGCATCGATCCCGCGACCCATAGAGATTGTCAATTGTCAAATAAAAATGAAAATATATTTATTCATAAAGTTTAATTAAATTAACACTTATGAACATTAAAATTCACAAAACCGGTTCGCTGGCGAAGTAGAGCCATGAGAAAAACTGGCAAGAAACTCAGGCCACTCTTATTAATCGGCACGTTATTAACATTTTTGTAAGTTACCATTTCAAGTAGCATGCAAAGTGACACAGGCGTAATTAATACAATTTACCAGAGATTGCATGAGTTTTCTAGCTTATTTCGCAGATCATCTTAACGCAGTAGCAGTTTATCCATTGGTAGACATTTGGAAAATTGTATTAGGTACTAGTCAAACTCGCTGTCTGTTTTTACGTATTTTAGGTTTTTATTAAGAACAACAATTGCCTCCAACAATCCAGTTTTGTTTTATTTATACGTTTATCTCTGAAAGTAGATAGACGCCATTGAAACTATTAGTTAGGTACACTTGTATCCTCCTTAATTTTGTGTAACTTTAATATAACTTACTACCTGTTAGGGGAAAAACTGAAGATTATAAAGGTAATTATAATATCATTAATGAAATATTAATCAAAATCGACAGAAATATTAAGCTCGTAATCTGATTAAAAGGTGTTTGAATATGGTGCGGGTTTAGCGTGATTTTGTGAGTGACAAGCGTTGGTCAGATAAATCTTACATTTTTTTTTAACGTTTGTATGGTGAAATTGTAATCTTTTAATATCAAGGATTTTCTGTTTGATGTATTCTTTATTTTAATTGATTTTATTTTAATACTAATTGATAATAAAATATTTGCATGTCTCTAATTATAGGCAAAATGTGAGGATCTACCATAATAACTATCATCGTCTATTGTACCACTTTTTATGCAAATAAATGATTTGATTTGATTTGTTTAAAGTATTATGATAGTACTCTCTTAATTTGCAAAAATATATTAACTTTACTGAAGATAATACAAAAAAAAAATTTCTTTATGTACACATCCAAATAACATCATAAGCAATTTAAAATTTATTTATTGAATGTCGATAATATTATACAAAGTCACCTAGCCTACTCGTAGGCTTTTTAATCGACTTCAAAAAAGGAGGAGGTTTCTCAATTCGACCGTATATATATATTTTTTTTTTATGTGTGTTCGCGGATAACTCCGTCCTTTATGAACCGATTTTGATGATTCTTTTTTTGTTAGAAAGGAGATATCTTGAGGGTAGTACGTATACGTATAGTATACGTATACGTATAGTAGTGAGGTAGTAAGGAAACCAGGATCTGATGATGGCATCTCAGAGAAATCGTACTGACGACTAGTGCTTTTGTTATGTTTTTCATTAAGTATTTTAAGGCACTACTATTTAGTGAAGGTTTGGAGACGATCTGATGATGCACAAAGACAGTCGAGGGTAATCCTTAACGATTTATAGCAACTACTTGGTGTTTGGACTTTATTCGTTTCTAATGATTAGAACTTTGCTCCTATATTGGTTATAAGTGCCATTACAGGTGACCATAGACAGTCGAGGGAATTCCTCAACAGCAGTCATGTCGGGCTTACTTCATACGGTTAAATATGCTAAAATGTTTAGTGTATACAAAAATAATAGATACTTAAGTAAGATTAACCCATCACTAAAAGTGATAAAATAAAATAATTTTTAACAAAAAGAACAAGTAAATACTCAATAACTAAATATTATAAGAATCTTACTACAATAGCAAATTAAAATTGATAATACCTATAAATAAGTACCTAGTTATTGTTTTACTTGGCACCAACTTTAAAATTATAAAATACTTATTTAATTATTTCTGATTAACTAAATCAAAATATGAATTACTTTGTGCTATGTAAATTTATTTTTTACTTTTTAGTTTCCTTCCTGTTTGAAGTCTGTTTTCTTTTTGTTAAAAATTATAAGTTGGAGGCACGTTGTAACGCCCCCACATAGGCATTCTTAATAACAAAACTAAGAAAGCAACAGAACAACATAATGTGATGCTATGTACTACTACTACTGTACAAAAATATGTCCATAGGTACCTATGGACATATTTTTGTTAATTATTCTATGAATGACATTTTTTATGATTAATAAGAATGACATGCTTTATCAAAAAATTTTTTGACATTAATTTATTGATACATTTTGACTTAATATATAAAATGATTTTTTTTTTGTATTAATTTTAAATGATATGATGCCCGAGCCATATTTGAATAGTTAATACACATTTTGTATTGTTTTGTTAAAATTGTATACTTAGTATTGTTAAAATTTTACATTGTGATTTGTGAAATAGAGGTACATTGTGAATTCCTGTGGTAAATTAAGTTCATCTTACTTTATACTTATACCAAAAATTAACAGTTTATATAATACCTACATAGAAACATTTATCACAGTTCACATGTTGCCTTTACCTTTTTGTAGTAATATGCAAATTGAGGCAAAATGTGTAAAGCACACATTTTACTTTTTAATTTTTCTTTACAACATAGAAAGCTGTAAGTAATTAAGTATCTATAGAGTTAAGTGTATTGCCTGCGTCACTTTGCATGCTACTTGAAACTGTAACTTACAAAAATTGTAATAACTTGGCGATTAAAAAGAGTGGCCTGAGTTTCTTGCCAGTTCTTCTCATGGCTCTACTTCGTCAGCGAACTGGCTGTAGGTTAATTTGCTGACATTTTGTAAACTTTGACGTTCATAAGTGTTAATTTAATTAACCTATATGAATAAACATATATTTCATTTCATTTCATTTCATATGTGTTTTGTTAATTCACGTACTGAATAATAAAAAGTAATACAATATTTTCAGTAAACTTCAATTTACACATTGCTACAAAAATATTATAGGCGTCATCCAAATTTAATGCGATAACTGTTAATAACAAATGAGACATACATTTATGTAAAACGATGAAAAAGTATAATAAAATAGGACGCTTTATTGCAAATACGACTTTTAAAATGTTATTGCCTCATTCATTACATCGTACTACTAATAAAATCCGCAGCGGGTTGGATTCAGTATTGTCTGCGATAGTTAGTTCCGACTAATGAGATTGTGTCAAACATAAAGTAGGTAACCAAAATGTAGATATCAGTGGCGAAGCGTCCATATAACACGATTCCTGCCGACTTCCCTTATAAATATGTCCTGACCTCCTTATACCTATCACTGCTTGCGTGTCTACTCAAAGACTAATTAGCCTTTCGAAACTCAAAATATTTTAGTTCCACCGGCTTCCCTCCTCGGAAAAGTGACTCTTCGCTACTGGTAGATATTGAAATTTGACTTTAACATTATGCTCTAAGGGCTAATTTTGAGGAGATATTTTGCGAATTTCTTGTCATTACTTAATAAGAAATAAGTCAAACCTACAAACAAAAAACTACTATGTGTGTACTACCAACTAAATAAATTAACAGATGAAATTAGCTACAAGACTTTTCATTTTATGATGAATTAACCGTCTTTGCTTACTGCTCTGCTCTCGTCGCCAGTAGCGTAGGACCTTCCTCAGGAACTGGGCTATCGTACACAAAAAGAACCATGCAAATCCGACTGGTAGTTGCAGAGATTAGCGCGTTCAAATTAACAAACAAACTATTCCGTTTTATATATTTTTTATTTTTTTTATTTTATATATTATAGCCTACCAAAGTGACGCCACCCCGCCTGATGGTAAGCAGTCAGTGGAATCCAGAAATGGCGGCCACTATACCAAAAGCCATCGTCTTAAACTGCTGGTATGGTGGCCTCCACTATGGCGGCTGGGAATGGGGTTAGGGGAAGGGAATGAGGGAAATCGGGCCTCCGGCGCTCTCACTCACCGAACGAAACGCAGTAGTACGGATACTACTACTCTTAAGTCGATCTTCTATGAGAGGGTAGTACTTCCCCGGACGATCCGACCCATTCATGCTGAAATCAGCGTGGATCTACTACCGTAAAAATAAAAATATAATATTTTAGATAATTATTTTATTAAATTCTAAATGTCTTTTGCAGATGTCGTATCACGGAGTGTGGAGAATATAGCCAGAGTACAGAGTTCGAGCCAAACTGGATCCTGAACGCCATCCCTACGGTAGACGGTGGCTCGGAGTTCCAAAGTTGCAGCCGCTATGTGTCACAAGGCAACGGCACCCTGGGATCCTGCCCTGCCAACTTGTTCACCAGCGAAACTACCGACTGTGATGGTGAATTTGTGTATGCTTTGGATAACTCTGTAGTTTATGATGTGAGTACCTATATTTTATTTTTGGTTATTATTTTTTTTTAATTTCGAAGTGTATTATCCATCTATATTTATACTATTACATGTAAAGAGTTTATTTGATCGCGCTAATATATGAACTTACCACTCGGATTTCAATAATTCTTTTTGCATATGATAGCCCAGTTTTCGAGAAAGATATTAGGCTATGAAACATTACGCTGCTGGTGACGGGAACAGAGCAGTAAGGAGAGACGCGGAAAGCTAGTATAAAAATAATGCAGTACTCAAGTAGGTACATAATCGTTCTATTTATAACGGAAAACTAAGTATTATCATTACACTAAATATGTAAACATTCTTCGCGTGTCTTTTCAACATTAAAGGTTGGCCGTAGATATATTTTCTTCTTTTAAAAGAGGATATATGTTCATTAAATACTGTCGTAAGGATTAATAATAAGTTTTCTGGTAGATACATAATATACTATTTTTTATTGCATTTTCAAACCATACCTACTATTTTGTGTATAATATTTTGGAAAAATAATCTTGTTCAGTAAGTATATTTTCAAGATAATATCAGGATCCAATCAGCAAGATAAGGCTGTCTAGACATTAGGAATGTGTAACACCAAGGCTTTGCAACTAACTTGCAGATATGATATAAAACAAAATTTTGATTCTTTGTTCATTCAAATAGCCTTATTTATTATGTAAATAGCTGCGCCCCACGGCTTCGCTCGCGCGTAAAATATGTTTTATTGTATCCCTCGGGATAAAAAGCCTATGTCCGTCTCCGGCAGCGAATCTATCTACATACAAATTTTCATCGAAATCGGTTTTACCGTTTAGGTGCTGAGTGGTAACAAACACGCACATACACACATACCCAAACTGTCGCATTTATGATATTAATAGGACTTTATCAGGAATCTATTCTTTGACGGCGATCCTAACCAAATGAAAACATATAAATTCTGTATTTGCTTACAGTTCAACCTTGGATGTCAAGATTGGCTGCGTGCTTTAGCTGGTACACTCAGCAGCACGGGCAGTCTGTTAGTACTACTCGTCACGGGCTACGTCTCCGACAGGTTCGGTAGGAAGGTCGCTCTCATCATCACAGTGTTCATGTCAGGACTCATAGGCTTGATCAGAATGTTCTCCGTCAACTACTACATGTATCTCGCGCTACAGCTGCTTCAGACCACTTTGGGCGGTGGTGGTCTTTTCAGTTCTTCATATATTTTTGGTAAGTATCTTCAGATTAATATGTAATAAAACACATAGTTATAAAAATCTCTGCTAGTTTTAAAAGTTGAGCCAAAACCATTTTATAATATAACTAGCTTTGCGCGGCGCGGTTTCATCCACGTCTTTACTCACTGCTCTGCTCCCGTCGCCAGTAGCGCGATATTACATAGCTTATAATCTCGCCTCGAGAACAGGGCTAGCATACGCAAAAATAATTTTTCAAATCCGACTGGTAGTATCAGAGATTAGCGTGTTCAAACAACGAAACTCTTCCGATTTATATATTAGTGTATATAGATAATAAAATATACAATAGGCACATTATACGTTATATGAAAACTCTCGGACTCAATCATTTAGAAAGGCAATTATTTCTTTATCATAGTAACTTTACTCAGAAACTAGTAGAATATGTTATAATTATGTACGTAAGAATTTATGGTAGTGCCTTCCCTCTATGTACCACACGATTGTATAAAACTTCTTTGCTTTTTTATGCCTGTATTCCATATCCCTACTCATATACCCCCACTGGTAGGGATAGTTAGAATTGCCCAATTATCCCTACCTGTAAACATAAGATATGAAATTTTCTGTTCCATATATTTTATATATTTTGTTTCCGCTTAGTGCAAATATTTGTTTGCATGAACATGTCTATTTGCATTGGTCTGGGTGTTTTGTATAATACGTATGTATTTCCAAAAAAAAGAAGTATTTAAGTATGTATATCCACATTCTAGAACCGATAACACAAGCTAAATATATGCTTACTTTGGGTCTAGATAGCGTTGTGTAGTAGTGGTTGAAATATTATTAAAAAAAAAAATAGTTGGAATTTTTTTTCAACTATCTCCACCGCTAGGCATAATGGAATAGACGGTGCTTTCAAGGTCCTTGGTCGGTCGTTACTTACTTTGTCAAATATTACCTCAGATAGAAAGTGGATTTCATTGATGATGATGCTGTTTCTACCCACGTCAGAATGCAGACGGCAGCCTCCTTCATAACAATAGGATTTATGAAAATCTTTGTTATTTCCAGCTACTGAGTTTGTCGGACCACGCTATCGAGTATTAACCGGCGCTACCTGTTCAGCGATGTTTGCTCTCGGTCAGATCCTCCTTGGTGGTATAGCCTGGCTCGTTCAACCTTGGCGCTACTTTATCATGACTGTGAACATCCCTTGCTTTTTGATCATCACCTACTACTGGTTCTTGGATGAGAGCGTCAGGTGGTTGCTTGCTAAAGAGAAATATCCACAAGCCAAAAAGGTGCTGGAGAAGGTCGCTAGAGTTAACAGGAAAGAGATCAGCGAAAAGTCATTGAATGCACTGTTGAACCCGCCGGCTCCACTAGTGGATGTAAGTGTACACTTTTTTTTATACAACTTTGGTGGCAAAGAAGCATACGGTCCACCTGATGTTATGTTGGTAACCGTAACTTATAGAGATGGCTGTGTTTTCGCAAAAGTAATAATGCTAATAAAACACTACCAAGCCGTTGCCGACTACGGAGAAGAAGGTGAGGAAGGAAAAGGGCAACGAAAGAGGACCGAGGGGGTATTTAGGCGGCCGGCGCTCTCACTCTCTGAGCGAAACACATTAGTATGAATTATAATACTTATAAGTTGATCTTCTATGAGAGGGTAGTATTTACCGGGTCGATCCAGCCCATTCATGCTGTAACCAGCGTGGATTTACTACCTTATACAATTTTTAGATAATATTATTGTTTTAATGTATTAAATAACACATACACACACTCAACAAACTTTCGGGTATTTGTTTTGTTTGAATGCCGGCCGCCATCATCTCTCATCCGCTATTAGTAAGTATTAAATTTCATCTGCCATGCGTGTTGATATTTTTATTTCTCATTTTTCATCTCCATTGCACTACACTAGGTGCTGTAACACAATCTGAAAATCTATTATTACACGAAAATTTCCTCTTTTTTTGTGTCTCTACTGCAGGAGTGGTCTTATAAATAAATTATTTATAATTCGCAGGAGAACACCAACTTAT
Source organism: Parascotia fuliginaria (assembly GCA_963082885.1). NCBI lineage: Eukaryota > Metazoa > Arthropoda > Insecta > Lepidoptera > Erebidae > Parascotia > Parascotia fuliginaria. The sequence goes on along the minus strand of OY720180.1, from coordinate 444,022 downwards.
TCGCAGTCATCTCTCAGTCTTCGGTGCTGTTACGGCGAGTGTTAACTACCCCTGTGTGGTGGATCACCACTATGTTCGTCTACTACGGGCTCTCCATCAACGCGACCGGCCTCGCCGACAGCATGTATTTGACCTTCATCCTTACGTGCGCAATTGAGATCCCTGGCTTCTACACCGCCGTGTTCCTCTTGGACAGAATCGGCAGGAAGGCCTCTCTTTCATGTGGATATTTCTTCAGCGCTGTGTGTAATCTTGTCTTCGTTTTTATACCTCAAGGTAAATTATTTTGGTCTTCGTTTTATTTTAACTAGCTTTCAGCGGCGCGTCTTTTCTCACTGCTCTGCTCCCGTCGCCAATAGCGTGATGTTACATAACCTATTACCTTCCTCGAGAACACGCAAAAAGAATTTTCAAATCAGATCCAGAGATTAGCGCGTTCAAACAAACAAATTTTTCCGCCTTATACAATAGTAGGTACCTATAGATTATCACTAATTTTGATTAATCTCATGTTTCCATAACTCTCACCCATATTATATTAAAAATAGATTGATATCTGTATTTTGCATAATATTGTTAGACTAGAAACAACTAAGTAGCTAGATTTAAATTTGACTATCCTTACTGTAATTTGTATTAATCCATTGATGAACTATCTATGTGACTAACTATTTTCGAGGTTTTTACCCACTTACGAACCCCTTAGTTGTGTTGTTTAATAATCTGATTGAATGCTTGCTTTAAAATGGCATAAAAGATTTTGCTATTGCTATTTCTATGCTGCAAAATGCAATTACAAACATTATACAAGTACGCCTATGTGTTAAACAATACTTGTTTCTTTGCTCCAGATCTGTTCGTCCCCCGTCTGATAGTGTACCTGTTGGCCAAGTACGGCATCTCCATGGCGATCACGTCTCTGTACCTGTTCACAACAGAGCTGTACCCCACACAGTACCGCCACAGACTGCTCGGCTTCTCGTCTATGATTGGACGCATTGGTGCTATATGTGCCCCACTTACACCAGTCCTTGTAAGTTCTAATTTATTAGATATAGCTATTAAGTATTCGTGCAACAGATTATCTTTTAATTTACACCAGTTGTCGTAATGTTAGAAATCAACTTTTAGCATGGCAATACTTAGGACACGCGTAAGATTTGTAGCTTCTAACTTCATTTGGTTGGGCAGCATATTTTGGTATCACTTTTATTGTATAAACCTCTATGGTAAAAGATAATAGATGACATCTTGCCATTTCTAATGAACACCAGCAATGGAATTGCACTTCTAAGGAAAATCGAGCGTCTGAAAAATAAAATATGGGAAAAATCATTCTTATATTGTAAAAAATGTGGTTACAAAAGTTGGTATAATATCAATTTTTGTATAGAACCTCACATTTTGTCCATATTTAGACATGCAAATGCATGCATGCATTATATAAGTAAAATAAAGTACTTAATGTAGTTTTTAAATCGTATAAATAAAAAATGAATAGGTACAATATATAAAATTTCAAAAAATGTAGGCAAATTATCAGTTCGAATAGTTATACGGTTAGTTCCTAATTTTTATATTCATATAATTTATCGAGAAATTCAACTTCCACAGGCAACTTACTGGCACGGAATTCCCTCAATAATGTTCGCAACCATGGCCATCATCTCAGGACTGCTCGTCCTGACACAACCCGAAACACTCGGCACCAAGTTACCTGATACCCTGGCGGAGGCAGAAGCCATCGGACAACCAGAGTCGATGAGACGAGACAATAAATAACACTGTTAAATATTTAGTTTAGTTTAGTTAAGTTTAATTTATATTAGAATAGGTATATGTAATTGTATATAAGAATAGTTATTTAAATCAAATAAGATTAAAACACTTCAAAAATTGTTATAGCCTATGCTTGTGTCCATCGCAAAACCCAAATAAAATAGTTTTTTAAGGAGCATGGCTGATACCAAGCCTCAACTTTGTATATCGTGTGGGACGGCTTCATTTATCGTCAGCGAATCAGTCTAAATTATTTATTGAATTTTGAATTGATATGTTAATATATTTTAATATACAATACACAATAGTAGCTCCTTAAACTCGTACAAGGAACAAAGATAACAATAACAGATTACAATATACTAAATAGAAAACAAACAATAGATGTCACTACTCACCAGACGTAAGTTGATATGCTGGTGTTGCAAGCGTCCATAGGCATCGGTAATTGCTTACCATCAAACAGGCCGTATGCTTTAGCCGTGTGAAAAAAGATCAAAGGTTAATAAAATCCTAACTCACGATATCATAGTCCTCACACCTCGGTACTTTCGGTTGGATAGTGGTTCGCCAGAGATGATCAACTTGGTCGAAGGATTTTGTCTTCTCGCTAGAGGTGTGTGGTACGTCTACAATAGTGAAATTCCTGCGTGTCTGTCATCTGCACATGCACTGAACTGTACAAAGCTCCTTTTAGTGCTGTACTGCACTATTAGTGGCAGTGTATTGGCCCCCAAAAATTTGAATCGCAATTGTCGACACGCCAGGAAGCAGAAGTGAAATTTAACCTCGTGTCTTTTGGAATACGTTTCTAGAGCGTTATGAACTATTCTATGATCGTAGTCGATACGTAAATTGACTTGGTCTCGGAATATACCTAAAGTTAATAGTATTTAGTAGTTATGAGTTACATTAATCGATGAAAAGCGACATCTAGCGTGGATTAGCTAAACAACAAATTACAAAACAGATGCACTATTTATTTAAGTAACCAATAGATGACGCTACTTGTTTTCATTAAACAAAAATACATTTTAATACAAGTATGTTTTCCTTTTGTACAAAAAGACTGCTGGATTGTACTATGCTACTGACGCTTCTATAACCCTTAAGCATCGGTAATCATCGGTTACTACTTTAAATTATTCGGATGGATGCTTCTCTGGAACTAAATGCAATAAAAAATGTGTAGCTCCTGCAAAAATCATTCACTTAATTTATAGAGTCGCGGAGACATTATTACCTCTTGTTAGGACAGGGATATAGAATGACGTTGATGCTTACCTAAGTGTCATGGGGATTACACATTAATACTCCAAATAACTGACTCGACTGCGTCTCTATTTCGGTGGTATTGTGTACGGATTACCACGCAGAGGTCTCGGGTTCGATAGCCAGGTCGGGTAAAGTGATATTGGGTTTTTCTGTCAAGAAATTCTCGATAGCTATATGGCAACAGGCTTGCCTTCTGTTACATGAGACCCTAAATAAAATGGGTGGTTAAACACCCTTCGGGGATTAAAGGCGTGAATCTATGTATATAATATATTATGTATGTATTCCAAATAAATCGAAAGTGGCTATTATCAAATTTATCGAGTTGAGTTGATGTGAACATCATAGCAGCCCGTTACTACGCCACTGCAGAGAAAGGCTAAATTTTTTATGAGTTCAAAGTTTCCTGATGATGTTTTCCTTCACCGTAAAGTCAGTGATGTCCAAGGTTAACTCAAAATTTACATTTGTAAAAGTCATCATCATCATCATATCAGGCAAAAGACGTCTACTGCTGCTACCTTGGCCAGTTGTAAGCTGCCTTCACCCCTCCGTTGCTCGTGAACTATTAAGTAATATTAATAACTTTATGGTCTGTAGTTTTTTTTGTAGAACCAACCTATCTCTATATATGAAGGTCGTAAGAGATGATTTAAAACATCATTTAACTGTCATCATCAACTTACTTCTCAAAGATGATGACTTTAGCAATTTTATGTCCTTTTCTTGATAAAGACTGATGATAAATAATTTTAGATTATTAAAATTAAGAAGGTATCACACCAAATACCTCCAAGCAAAGGGAGAATCCTCCGACCAGGCTAGGTGATCGTGCCTGGCGGGCTACAGCCCGATAGTTGGTAGTCGGGAACTTGTATTTATAGTTAGTTGGTGTGAGAATGTTAATATCGCAATTTAGGCCCCCATATATGGGAGAGGTCTAAATTTGTTGACAGCGCCATCTTTGATTTCTATGCTGTAATCTGGTAGTCGTTCTTCTTCACTTGTTTTTTCTCTGTGCGTCAACATTGGCCAGACAGTTGACGCCACAAAATGAACCATAATGGAGAAGATGAGTCTGTTATTCTTGATAACCTTCTTTTTCGTAAAAGAAGGTTATCAAGAATAACAGACTCATCTTCTCAAGTTAGAAGTTAAAGACACACACATTACCTATATTATATTTAACAATAAAAATTTGACTGCAGCTGTAGAAATTTTACCTGTCTTTAGCTAATAACTTAAGAATAATCTACAGAATATTATTATATTATTATTTTCTGGTCCGCACTACCGCAGTGTCTGACCAAGGTCTTTGACCAGTGTGTGTTGCCAACTATGTCGCTAACTATGGGGCTTATCCGAAGGCTCAAACTCGCTCAGAGGGCGATAGAGTGGGCTGTTAGGCGTGTCCCTGCGCGATCGTTTGAGAAACGAAGAATTCCGCAGGCGAACCAAAGTAGCTGACGTAGTTCACAGAGTTGCTTCTCTGAAGTGGCAATGGGCAGGACATAACTCGCAGAACTGACGGCCGCTGGGGCAGAAAGGTTCTGGAGTGACGACCACGAACCGGAAAACGCAACGTGAGCAGACCCCTCACAAGGTGGACCGACGACCTTGTACGAGTGGCGGGCAACCGATGGATGAGGACGGCTCATGACCGGCCACGGTGGCGAAAATTGGGGGAGGCGTATGTCCAGCAGTGGACGTCTTTTGGCTGATATGATAATGATGTGATTATATATTTTTTAAAGACAATAAAGCCAGTTAATGCACGAATAATTCTGTAAAGCGCTGTAAACGCGCATTTAACACTGATTTTTATCTAAAAAGTTGTCACTAGTTGACAGTATAGCAAAGTTGTGGTTATAATCTGTCTGTTTCTCCTAATTTTTTTCAAAACCATGCAACGGCTTCTGTTACGGTTTTCACTATCGCAGTATTTCTTCCGGCATGTTTATGCATTATTTAATAATTATTAATACAAGCCCTCGCTTCGCTTCTGTATCACATGTTTCATTCGGTTTCACAACAAACGCCTACGGAAAATATCGTAGCAATTGTGACGTATTGTAACATTTAGATTTACAAAGACGCATAAAATGTTGAAATTTTTAAAATGTTTGAAAAAATACGTTAAACATAATAAAATATATCGTCCAATTTGTAGCTTTCTAAAGGTAATTTTTAAACTTAGATCTTGAGTTAAATCGGAACAAACAAACATACCTACAAAAATCAAATATTTTCTCAAAAAGCATCTCACTAAGCCGCCATAGTGGAGGCCACCATACCAGTAGTTTGGCTTTTGGAATGGCGTCCGCCACTTCTGGATTCCACTTACTGCTTACCATCAGGCAGAGTGGAGTCACTTTGGTAGGCTAATATAAAAAAAAAAAAAAAAAAAGTATTAGTTTAGACTAAAGTAGTGAAAAGTCCAGAAAAGTCCAGAATTTATTATAATGAAATGAATAAATGTTGTAAAATTGTGCTAAGTCTGGACTAGTCTCTACTTTTCATATTTATTATGATCTTATTAATCATTTAACACTTGCCGCGGTAGTTGCCTACACGTACTTAGTTAGGTACAAACAGTGGCTATTACATTCCTGTAAGTCTAGACGGTTTTATCTTTTAGACGCAATGCGTTGATATTAATCTTGATTTTGTAAGTTTTTAATAAGATTATAGATAGATATTTTGAAAACTACTGTAATTAACAAGTTCCTAGAATGATTTCCAATCATTGTAACTTTCATGGACGTCTCGAAGTATATCGGCATTGCAGATATTATTATGTTGTAGGTGAATTTCAGAATGGTATAATATTTTGATTATTCCCATCTGTCCCATTGGTTTGTCCCTCTAGGGTGACAGATGGGAAAAAAAATCCATTTGTCCCCCCGTTGTTAACAGGGGGACAGATGAAACCTTTGAAGAGTGATTGGAGTTTCATCTGTCCCTTTTGTATGCAAGTACATTCTATGGTTTAATTAATTTTTATGTACGTCTACATACGGGCAGCGGCAAGCTGTTCTCGGCCTTCTGAGATCGCGTCAAAATTATTAAGTAGAATTGATAATAAAATGTATGGGATTAACTTAAGCTAACGAAAATTAAAATAGAAATATAGCCACTTGTCTTAGGCATCTGGTGACTCTTACACGTGCCACTGCTACAAATTAGCTTTAGGTTAATTAAATCTACCGACATGAGCCAGTGATAACAATTCATTATTTTGGCTTAAATTAAATTATTATAAAGAGAGGATAAAATCCACCCAGATAAACACAAGATAGCCGCTTGAAGACGGCCTAGTGTAAGTATTACGAGTTTATTTTACGCTAACCAAATCGACACGTTTATGACGTTCTGTGCTGATTGGTCCGCATCAAGCTCTTAACCACTTTTAACCAATCAGGAAGTTTTGGAACGCGTTAAAGTAAGCTCTAAATTGTATGGTATTGAAATCGCTCCATCTGGTGGTCACATTATGAAACTTAGTAACTTACTGTTGATAATGTTAATGCTGTCTTTGCCCAGCAGTAGGGCATACAAATAGGCTTCTAAAAATGTTAATGTTACTTACGTAATATTGATTAGGTACAAACTTTACATCTGCCTGTTATCAGCAAAACTTTAAATCATTTTGTATAGTGTCAATAGTCACTTTTTATCATCACACCTCCATGCTGGGAGTTCATAGTTACATCTTAGAACCACTAGGGTAGCATGCACTTAACCAACTGCTTATAATGCTTCTTTAGGTGCTTGGGCTTCGTCCTTCGAAACTCAAAAGACTTTCACAGTGACCAGGTGTTAAACCTTCTTTTTGGGGCGTTGGTTCGCATTCAATTAGAAAGCGCTATGTATGTGTGGAATCCGCACGAGAGCACATATACTCTGCTGCTCGAAAAGGTTCAAAAAGCCTTTCTTAGGTACCTGTATATGCATATCTATGGATACTATCCGTACATGTATCCCACAAAATTTATTTTGGGCTGTCTAGGATACAACTCGTTAGAAGTCAGACGAGACGCCTGTCAACTCGTTAACTTGTAAAATCCTCAGGGGAAAATTAGATGCGCCGGACCTGCATGATGTATTGTGTCGACTGTTTACCCCAGACAACTACCTTCGCAGCCGTAGAGCCTTTGCCGTTCCACCGTGTCGTACTGTGGCGCACGCTAATGCACCTGTTCCCCGCTCTCTCTCAGCTGTCAACGCTCTCTCTCAGCTGTCAACGCTCTCCTGCGTGCCAATCCAAACTGTGATTTGTTTGCGGATGGTTGGCCTGTTATATTGTTGGCTTGTTTGAGGTTTTGTGAGAAAGATGGATGAGTTAAATTGAATTATTTTGTGTTATATTTTATGTTGTAATGTGTCACTATTATACTTTCTTTTTCGCTGTATAAAATGTATATTTTATATGTTCTTTAATTAATGTAATTGGACTTATGTACCGTTTTAATTAAAGTAAATAAATAAATAAATTAATAATCAGCCTTAACTGATTCTGTAATAAATAAGCTGTAAGTGGTAACCGTAACTTATAAACATGGTTGTGCCCTCTAAGCATCGTACAAACAATGTTAAGAAAATACAACTAAGTCGTTATCGACTATGAGAGAAGGGTATGACAGGGAATAGTTATTGTTAAACGGGCTGGGACGTGCTAGCCGATGAAAGAGTAGTACTTCCGCAGACGATCCGGCTCATCTATTTTTTTTTTTTTTTTTTTATATTATAGCCTACCAAAGTGACTCCACCCCGCCTGATGGTAAGCAGTCAGTGGAATCCAGAAGTGGTGACCACTATACCAAAAGCCATCGTCTTAAACTGCTGGTATGGTGGCCTCCACTATGGCAGCTGGGAATGGGGTTAGGGGAAGGGAATGAGGGAGGTGAGGAAAGAGGAAAGGGGGGCAATTGGGCCTCCGGCGCTCTCACTCACCGAACGAAACGCAGTAGTACGGATACTACTAACTACTCTTAAGTCGATTTTCTATGAGAGGGTAGTACTTCCCCGGACGATCCGACCCATTCATGCTGAAATCAGCGTGGATCTACTACCGTAAATAACGTAATCTAACAACAACTTCTGAAACTGGATCTGATCTGAAAGACTTTAGAAAATCTTCTGGATTCCACTGACTGCTTACCATCAAGCAGAGTGGAGTCACTTTATTAGGCCTTTATTACGTCACTTTATCACGTCACGTCACATGAATATCATATTCATCAAAAAAAAAATTGATTACGGGCTTTCAAAGCTTTTAAACAACAGAGGCCCTAGAAAAGTGGCATAGACTTATATTCTATTCATAGAATTGATAAAAAATGTATGGGATTGACATACGCTAACAACAATGTAGGTGTTAGCTTAAACAAATTTTATCTGGCGATAAAAAAAGGGTAATGTGGTTTTTGCCAAAAAAAAAAACGAAGCCAAAAATGTATGAAATTGACTTACATGTCAATTCCATACATTTTTAATCTATTCTATAAATAGAAAATCTATGCCACTTGACAAAGCCCTATGGCAAAAAACTCAGATTTACCTTTTTTATCGCCAGAAAAAAAGTTTATGTTACAGTTTTTGAAAAATAGTGGATTGTCTTAAGTCTCTACTAACATATGAAACGGAAAAGTTTGTTTGTTTGAACGCTCTAATCTCTGGAACTACTAGTGAGATTCGAATAATTGTTTTTACGTTTGATAGCCCAACTCTTAAGGAAGGTTATGGGTCCAGTACCTAGGTTACTCAGCAAGCGCCTGACTGGCCTGTTGGTCTAGTGGTTAGTGACCCTGACTGCTAAGCCGGAGGTCGTGGGTTCGATTCCCACCCAGGACAAACCTTTGTGTGATGAGCATAATTGTTTGTTCTGTGTCTGGGTGTAATTTATCTATAATATGTATGTATTTACAAAAAAAAAAAGAAGTATTTAAGTATGTATATCCGTATTCTAGAACCCATAATACAAGCATATAATATGCTTACTTTGGGTCTAGATGGCGTTGTGTGTAGTTGTTGAAATATTATTATATTATTATTATTATTAAGCGCAAGGGAGCAGTTCAGCACTTAACCAAAAATTTGACTTTAACGCGGGTGGGTTGTTCGTGGTTTGAACTAATCTCCGGAACTACCAGTCAGAATTTGAATTATTCTTTTTACGTATGATAGCCCAGTTCTCGAGGAAGGTTATAGGCTATGTAACATCACGCTACTGGCGAAGGGAGCAGAGCAGTAAGCCCAGACGTGGTTAAGTTTTTAATAATTTGGTAATTACCCTCTGTAGGAGTCACGTTTAAGTTACTCATTAAATATTTCGTCATTATCGATCACATGTTTGTGTTTACAATATTCGTATCGTAACAGCCACTAAATTTAGAAATTACACATTTTCAGATATCTCTATCACTAAATCTATTGAAAATAACTTAAAGACTAGTCTACCTAACTTGAAAAAGCCTGTTAGGATTGGTTTTTATAAATGAAAAACTGAGAATTAAAGAGCGTAGTTTCTACGGTATCTTGTGAAGATATTATTTGTAATAATATCTATGTAAGGAATTACACATATAGATAATTTAGTAAGTAAACATTTAGAAATCTCTTTTATTTTATTACCAATGTTATTAAAGTCAACAATAATTGATAATATTGAATAACATGATTAACGGCTACATAATAGCTAATTAACCTACAGCAAGTCCGCAATTTTATTTGCAAATTCATTTTAACCACTTATGTATTCATAAATATAAATTAAATGTATGATGAAAGCAGGCTGAATATAGGCGAAGTAAGGGCAGAAAATAGCTTGTATATGTTTGATGAGATAATTTTAGTGATCAATACATACATACGTCAAGGAGCTACAGCGTTTTAGCTGCATTTTTGTAAACCGATTTATTTTGAAATTGGAAACAAAGATTTCAGTCTTTGTCTCTGTCTTTGTCACCGGTTTTCTCTGAAATAGTTATATAGTCAGTGGTTTGGCTACGAGCCTATTCGACCCTAAAGATTTGACACTGCATTAAAAGTTGTAGACTCGACCCGTTTTTTGAAAGCCTATTCGTACTTTTTTTAGGTACGAATCCAGAAAAAATAAAATTAATATAGTTTTTAGAGCCCATAAGTACCTACCTGGTTCAAGCCTACATTTTATTAGCCGATAAATTGATAATGAACGCGTGGCACTTATCGCGAGATACCAATGTTAACTTGTCATTTATTATGATTATTCAGATTATTTTATGATAACTTATAATGAAAAACATTTAGGTATATTAGATAACATAGGAATTAAATATGAAGTAGGTAATAATTTAAATATTACTGATACTAAAAACTATGCAGGGCTTAAATACGTCATCTTGCATGTTACTAAATGAAGAAATAAAAATGCAAAGTTTAATAAAATATATTTAATTAAAAATAGAATTGTATAAAGTAGATCGACAGCATGTTTCTAATAAAATTGTAAACTTCGTTTAAGTTTCTCATTTATGTGAATTGCGATGTTCTTTGAGAAATAAATACATTCTTTAAACCAAAAGTTTTATTCTGTCTATTTCGCCGAACTTCTACTTAATCATGTAACGAATTATGATATGGTTTTACTTTCATTTAAGGAATTTCTTTTTCTATACATATGATATAACATTCAATACACTGTACACTCGTGCGAAGCTATAGTTCGTCGCTAGAATTATTAATACAAAGCTGTTGAGTTAGCTTGTTTGTTTAGACGCGCTAATCTCTGGAACTACCAGTTACATTTGAATAATTATTTATACATTCGATAGCCCAGTTCTTGAGGAAGGTTATAGATTATAGGCATGTAACATCACGCTGCAAGCGGCGGATACTAAGCAGTAATCAAAGATGTGAAACTGCGCTGCAAAAAGCTAATATACTTTTATTCAGATCATATTTAAATTTTATACATTGAACATAATTAAGTGTGAAGTCGAAAAATTTTAAAATACGGCAAGGCAAATTATGTCTAAATTTGTTTAGAAACAATTTTTGTATTGTTTCTTTCTCCATAATTTCAAAAGTTCCATAAATATTCATTTCAAAACAATGGTTCTTTGTGTTTGCAACGTTTATGCGTCAAGGCTTCACCTTTATTTGTGACATTGTTTATATTATTATGTCTCCAAGTTGGAGAGAGAGAATGAAAATAAAATTGTTATAGTTGGAGAGCTCACAAAAACAATTTTATTATGTTTTTAACGTGTATTTGATATTTTATTTTGTGTTTAGGTAATGGGTCAATAATAAAGCGAAATGTAGAATACGTTAACTCTTGGACAAGAGTTAAGTTCTTATGTTAAAGTATTATCTTTCTGTCCTCTGCACAACTACATTTTACTAGCTTTACGCGGCGTGGTTTCACCTGCGTCTCTGCTTACTGCTTTGCTCCCGTCGCCAGTAGCGTGATGTTTCATAGCCTAACTTTCATCAGAAACTAGGCTATTAAACGCAGAATTATTCAAATCAGACAGGTAGTGCCAGAGATTAGCGCGTTAAAATAAACAAACAAACAAACTCTTTTGCTTTAAATAATATTAAAGAAGTCTATATCATAATTTGGATGCTCGAACACATCAATTCGTGGGACCTCCTGTCACATGTCTAGTCCAGATTGCCCTAAGTTGTAAATAAGCGAATAAAAAAAATAAAAAGTATTTATGATGTAGTTACATTGGTACTTGTCTGGTATCAAATTAATCTTTCATGATATATTAGCTGCGACCCACGGCTTCGTCCGCACCTAAAATTTGCTTTATCTTCCTCGACAACCAGACTGAATTTCGAGATAAAAAGTAGCCTATGTCCGTCTCCGGCACCGAATGTATCTATATACCAATTTTCATCGAAATCGATTTAGCTGTTTAGGCGCTGACTGTTATCCTCATCAAACACACAAACTTTCGCATTTATTTAGTAGGATACGTACTGTAACAGTCATGATGACACATTATCAATATCAATATTGCTTAATTCTGAATAGGTACGGATTATAAATTTTAAAGACACAAAGTATTCTGTTGCTAGAGGTAGTTTTGAACTGACACAATGACAGTCATGTCATGATCTACATGCAATATTTATTTATTTATTTCACAAACATACAGCTATTATTACAGGCAACACCTAATCCAATAGAGTAGTTATATCATACAATCCAGTTACACAACACATGCCACACTTACATATCATAAAAACAACAATTCAAAAGCAACATAATAACAAAAATAACATATAAAAACAAAAACCTAATATCTATCTACTTATCTAATATTAATATAATTAATAATATCACAATAAATATATATTATTAAACAACCAAAAGCCTGCCTAAAGCAAAACAAAAAGAAAGAATTCCATTTATTTCTCGTGCTGAAGCTATATTAAAATTTCATATACCGACCGACTACCGAAGTTAGGGAGGGTAATGTTTTTCGAGAGTATGTATGTATATACTATATGTATGTATGTCTATTTCTTTGGCACGCTCTACAGTCTAAATGGCTCGAATTAAACATGAGGTGTCATAGATTTGTATTGATTGTGGAAGTGACATAGGGTATATAAAATTTTAATATCGGCGCGTAAAAAGTGTGTTTCTTTCTTTTCAGTTGGTTTTAGGCAGACAGGATTTTTGTTTATTAATTAATATATTTTGTTCTCTTTTATTTTTATTACTTTGTCATACAATTTTCACTAAACGTATTAAGTTAGAAGATTTTACGATATGCTTACCGACTTTATCTCCATTTTCATAATTTTCTGTAGGTTGATCTGATTGTCAGAGCGTGCCGGTGATATTAAATTAAACGTCAATAATATCAGCTTTCAAATATTTGTTATCTATAATACATCTGTATGGTTTTGTAGGCCTTCAAACATTTTTGGTTGTTTGAAGGCCAGTACTTGTCAACTGATACAAACAGCAAAAACTACGTCTTGAATAAAGACGTATTAGAGCTGACGTGTTCCCTATCATTGAAAGTTCTACGTCACAGGGCTTGTTACCTAGTGCGATAGTTGATTATGACAACGTAGAAGTAACATCTAGGAAAAACTAGTTAATAAGTATGAAAATTTCTATGCGAATGGGCCTTAAAATCAACACGAAGAAGGCGAAACTAAACCATTATTTTCACTAAAATTGCTGGCAATTTGTAGGGTAGGCAAAAGGCATCGGAAAGCATTATTACTTTAAACACAAGAATACTTATTTTAATTACTTTGCAGCTATCAACGCTTCCTTAGGATTTGTGCTTGAGACCTCCCATAAACACTTTTTATCAAAATATTACTTTTAAAAGTTGATTTTGTCATATCAGACAGATAATCTGATTTCTTTTCCTCAATAACAGCAATAACAAACATAAAAACTGTATGATCATACATTTAACAGTACATTAACGTCACAATCGACAACGTAGTCATTTTTATCAGACACAGGTATTACCACAATACCACAACAACCACACAATGCCATCTAGACCCAAAGTAAGCATATAGCTGTGATATGGGTTCTAGAATGCAGATAAACATACTTATAAACTTTTTTTTTGTAGATATAAACATATTATACATAGAAACACCCAGATCAATGCAAATAGCCATGTTTATGCACACAAATATTTGCATTGAGCAGGAATCGAACCCGTGACTTCTGCGTCGCAGTCCATACACAGTACCACCATACTACAGAGATATTGCAAGTAAATTATTTGCTTCTTTTATTCTATATAAGAAATTAGTATAAATACTGTTCCTAACGATTAGCCGTACCCCTCATCTGTTGATCGGCCTAGCTGCAAACCATTAGGTATATTACTCTGTTCCAGTCCATCGCTATCAAATTCTTCATTCTAGTTACGTAGAGTTTTGTTATCTAAAGTTTATGTATCAACAGATCTTTTAGTAACTGCTGTATTATTATTTCTATATGCGTAAGGGCCTATAACATTGACGAAATTCTTGGAATTTAGTATTTATCAGGGTACATCCTTAACAAATTTATCAGATATTAATATACTTTTAATGCGTAAATAAATTACATTATTAATCGATTTTTTATCATTGTCAAGCACCAACTTATATGTAATGACGTTGTACTAGATAAAATGCATTGTTTTAATTTGACTAAATCTATTGAAGGTATGTCGAGTCCGATTCTTAAGATGTCGACACTGGCCTTTGTAGAAATGTACGAAGAAAGTGTAAGTTTAATAGTGGAATTATTCAAAATAAGTTCATGAACTAGTACTAGTATTGATAATCGTAACTTTTAAATACTAAGTGGATTGCCACAGATAAATGAGGGATTTTAATTATTTAAATAAAACATGACTTATTATTAAGGTCCATAGACCTCATAAATTTGTGATAAATACTTTGTAAGTGGTACCTATAGAATGACTACAGCGAAGGTAGCCCAGTTAGCTAAAGGACGCGTGTTATCTTAACATGTCACTATGTTTAGTATCTTATTGTTCGAGCTTATTGTCTGCCTGTCACAGTTCCAGTTTTCGGATTATAATCAATATAAAAATCTGATTTAAATTTATGACCAACTTTGAATGTTGTTCCACCAAGCAATCGGCACTCTATATCTATTCTAATATTATAAAGAGAAATAATAATAATAATAATAATAATAATTTTTTATTTATCATAATTTGGTTTTAACAATTTTTCTCTTAATCTACTTAATATAATTGTAAATTATATCATGAAAAGGTTTGATTTAATAATAATAATAATAAATTATTTATTTTTGACAAAAACTAATATTACATGTGTGTGTGTGTGTGAGTGTGCGTGGATGTGTGTGTGTGTGTGTGTGTGAGTGTGCGTGGATGTGTGTGTGTGTGTGTGTGTGTGTGTGTGTGTGTACTAGCTACCTTTGCACTTTTCTATTCGGGCAGCTAAAATAATTCCTATTAATAATTCCTAAACCTACTTTCTCCAGAGAATTGTCATAACATAGAATTGTTCATGCAAGAAACAATTATGCGCAACCTGTTCGTGATGACTACAGTGTATGTTTTTCACGCTATAAGTTGAAAATCATTCATCATCATCAAAACAAAGAGCTATCTATTTCATATTTCACTTCCTCCCTAATGTTTATGTTATGAAGTAATTAAAATATTATATACTATATAATATATATATACTATATAATATTATATACTATTTAGTTAAGGATTGAACATGTAGGTATTGTTTGAAGGCGGTTTTAATTTTTTTCTAAAAACAATTTTATTTTTAAACACTTAGTAGATATTAATTGTGTATTAATATCAGTAGACCTACTAAACGTGCTGCACAAATGAGACAGCGCCGCGCCGTTTGAATGAAAGTAGTGACGAGTGGAAGGATTATAAATAGATATATAAAGTCCTTATCAACACTTTTGCTGATCGCTGAACCCTTAATACCGGAAACCACCAACCAAAAAAATAAAGTGATGATCTACCAACAATAAAGAATCATCAAAAATCATAATTTAACTGACGGAGCAATCGCGTAACACATATATTATACAAAAAATAAACAGTGGTGCTGTAAAGGCAGGTTTATGTCCGCCCGTTGCTGTTGTAATTTCTCACGACCTTAAGGCCTCCAACTTGGCTTAACGTCTACCAAATTATAGTAATAACCATAGTCTACTGCTTCTAAAGCATGAAGACGCTCAAAATGAAATGACACAAATGGTGACCCATCCACAGCCAAGTCGTTTTTAGCAAAAAATGAATTTTGGAAATCAGTCACACTTGTAGCATGGACATGTCAATGTCAGAAAATTCATCGCAAAAGACATCGACGCATTGCTTTACACGTCTTCACTCCTTGCAAACGTTTTGTTACAAAATATAAAATCAAAACCAAACCACTAAACCATTCTTTATAAAAAAAATATGGGACCCGATTTCAGAATTTTTCAAATCGGTTCATAAATGGCCGAGATATGAGCTAACAAACATACAAAAAAAAACATATGACCCGAATTGATAACCTCCTCCTGTTTGAAGTCGGTTAAAAACAACGATATTGCTATAAAACTTTTTATCTGTAATTTCACTCTTCTAAAGCCACCCCCTGTCCAAAACATTCATAAGACAGTTTTTATCCTTTGAAAGTAGCATCCTAAAATAGAATAACCGGAAAAAGAGAGTAGTATCCCAAAACAAATTTTCAAAACTATAATTTAAATAACAAAAACTTTTATACGATTGTTTTCATCCCTTTTTCAAATAATAAACCCTTTCCTACTACACTTCTAATCTACATTAAGACAAACACACTCTTTTAATTTCAATTCACTAACTTCTAAGACAAAGATCTTTCCATACAAACGTTTCATCCCCAATTTCACCCTTATAAGATCACCTCTATGAAAAATATTTATAAGGATATTTTTTATTTTGATAGAAGTATTCCAAAGCAAAATTTAAAAAATGTATGTTTAAAACGAATAAGTTTAATACAATCGTTTTCATCCTTTTTCACACACTTAATTTTAGAAAATCCTTTCATAGTACACCTCTAGACATTAAGACTAACATACCCTCCAAATTTCAAGTCACCACGACCAGTGGTTTAGGCTGCGCGCTGTCTGTCTGTCAGTCAGGACAAAGCCAATAAAAAATATGTACGGATAAAAAAAAAGAAAAGCATCAGTTGTTCGTCTCACCACTGATAGTATAATTTTAGTTCTCAAAGTAAATACCAAGAGCGCTGTTCATTTTTATATGTAAATTTATTTTAAAGTGATAATAAAATACATTTTATTTGTAGTCACGGTGATATTAGTTGAATGAGTGGTACAAGTGTGTAGTGAACTTGGTAATATCATGTTATCTTTTTAATACAAACTTGATCTTCGCCGTTACATTTGATGCCCTTCTTTTTTAATTGTAAGTACTTACTAAATTATTGATTATATTAAAGTATTCAATGTTATCTATATAACACAAGCGGAAATACACGTGGAAAGATAAGATAGTTTGACAACAGAAAAATTGAATTTTAACATATTTGAAGGATTAGTATCTAATGCAATAACTTTAAGAATATAAGCAATGTTTTAAATAATATCAACTTTAACAATTATAATATCGAAATACCTATCTAATTTTGATAAATTTATATAGCTATTTAATCGAATAATTCACTAGTACGTCGAGATTTTCAGCTCAAATTTAATTATTTATTTATAAGAATATCTTACAAGAAATACATGCTAATTACAAGAGATCACAGCATGCGGTCTTACAGCAGTACTAGTTTAGCAAATACATAATTAGAAAATTAAATAAAATACAAAATTCTGATGAAATAGAAAAATACAATATTTAAAGACATACAATTAAAAAAAGTAATTTAAAACAATGTTACAAAAATAAAATTTTATCAAATTTTATTTTTGTGACATTGTAACTTTAGTAAATCTATCGGCCATAGATTTAAAGTAAAAACTATCCAGAGGGCCTAGACAAGTGGCATAAACACTAATAGAATATAATAGATTAATCAATGTAATTGACATAAGCTAACGACAATGTTGGCGTTACCTTATGTCAATTATTATTAATTGTCTAGACCCTATAATTATTATAATTAATAATACACTAGTACGTCGAGATTTTCAGCTCAAATTTAATTATTAATTATTAATTTAATCACTAAGCCGCCATAGTGGAGGCCACCATACCAGTAGTTTGGCTTTTGGAATGGTGTCCGCCACTTCTGGATTCCACTTACTACCATCAGGCAGAGTGGAGTCACTTTGGTAGGCTAATATAAAAAAAAAAAAAAAAAAAAAATATTTATTTATAAGAATATCTTACAAGAAGTACATGCTTATTACAAGAGATCACAGCACGCAGTCTTACAGCAGTACTAGTTTAGCAAATACAATTATGTAGAAAATTAAAAAAATACAAAATTCAGATGAAATAGAAAAATAAAATACCATATTTAAAGACATTTTAGTAGTAGTAGATCCACGCTGGTTTCAGCATGAATGGGTCGGATCGACCGGGGAAGTACTACCCTCTCATAGAAGATCGACGTAAGAGTAATGGTATTCGTACTATTGCGTTTCGCTCGGTGAGTGAGAGTGCCGGAGGCCCAACTGATGCAAAGATGGCAATCCTCGCAGCATGTGTGGGACCAGCTGAGTATCCGCGGAGTCATTGTGTGGGTGGTGTGGGTCGACCCGCCGGCCAGGGAGACCCGTAGAAACGGTGGTGCCGCTGGCCGCCCGCGGCATAGTACAGGGGCCCAACTAGGCCTAACCACCCTAGGAGGCTGCCTCACCAGGTCGCGCATAATCCCGGAGTGGTTCGTCGTGCCGGTTGGTGACCGGATGGTGGGACCCGGCGACCATTTCCGAGAGGGTACGGGGGCCCTTCCGTCCGGCGGATCGGCTACCACCATGCCACACAGTTAAATGACGAAGCAATACTCGGCACCTTGTCTAAGCCTTGCTGCGAGGGCAGTCATCTTTTCCACGCCCCTCCCTTCACCCTCCAACATGGCAGCACGCAAAAAAGCAGCAGGTCTAACAGCGGCATCTTCCTCCCCCACCAACCCGCTATTTGAGGTGGAGTTCACTAACATCCGTGGACTCCATTCAAACCTCAACGCCGTCCACCAACACCTCGAGACGGCACGGCCGGCTTTGCTTTTCCTAACGGAGACAATACGCCGCCCTGACGACACGGCATACCTGCACTACCCCGGCTATGTGCTCGAGGAGCGCTTTCGCGCTAAGGCCGGAGTATGCGCATTCGTCAGGGCGGATGTTTGCGTTCGCCGTCTGCGCTGCCTAGAGGACCCATCCTACCCCATCCTTTGGCTTCACGTTGATCTTGGTTCTCTGAGCCGGGTCTACGCGTGCCTTTACCGTTCCCACTCTGGAGATTTGGAGACAACTCGACTGTTTGACCATCTGAGTCAGGCGGCAGACTTAGCGCAGGAGCGGTTTCCGAACGCGGAATTGGTGTTTCTGGGAGACTTTAACGCCCACCACGAGACCTGGTTGGGTTCTCTCAGAACAGGCCATGCGGGACGAGCCGCCCATGCATTCGCTCTCACGCATGACCTGACGCAACTGGTAATCCATTCCACCAGGATACCAGATATTCCAGGTCAAGCGCCCTCTTTGCTAGACCTACTGCTGACGAGTCACCCAGACCAATACAGTGTTTCGGTCCACGCCCCACTTGGTAATTCCGACCACTGTTTGGTCTGCGACTCAGTGCCTCTTGTTGCTCCCCCACGACGTTCGGAGGTAAAGCGACGACTATGGCACTACTCGTCAGCAGACTGGGACGGTATGCGGGATTACTTTGCTTCCTTCCCATGGGCATTACGCTGCTTTAAAGACAGGGATCCGTCGCAAAGTGCTACTGCTGTCGCTGGTGAGATCTTGTTAGGTATGGAATATTACATTCCATCCTCAGATGTCACCAGTGCCGGCAAAACGCGTCCCTGGTTCAACCGTGAGTGCGCCGATACTGTTAAACAAAAAGATTCGGCGTACCGCGCTTGGATCAGGGCCCGAGCACGGCGCGACCATAGCTTGGATCGCCTAAATGCAGCGTACAACAAAGCCACTAGGGAATGCAAGAGGGCTTACATCAGAGCGGATGCCCAGCGCATTGCACGGATTGGTCAAGAACTCATTTCGCATCCTACGGGTAGCCGTAGCTACTGGCGACTAGCCAAGGCCGTGCAATCCAACTTCTGCAAGCCTTCGCTGCCCCCCTTGAAATGTCCTGATGGATCGCTGGCCCACGAGCCGCAATAGAAAGCAAACTTGCTTGTAGAACTCTTTGCGGCTAACTCCCGAATCGACGACCGTGGCTTGCACCCGCCGACTATATCTGGCTGCGACTCCGTTATGCCTAATATTCGTATTAGGCATCGTGATGTCCGTGCGGAACTAAGGTCGCTCGATGTTCGGAAAGCCAGCGGACCGGATGGTATTCCAGCGGTGGTTCTTAAGAAATGCGCAGCGGAGTTGTCTCCTGCATTGACGCGCCTATTCCGCCTATCTTATTCCTCGGGAATTGTGCCGGAGGCTTGGAGAGAGGCGCATGTTCAACCCATTCCCAAAAAAGGGGATAGGTCCGAGCCAGGCAACTATCGACTCATAGCTGTCACCTCAGTTCTCTGCAAGGTGCTTGACCGGATAATAAACTCCCAACTAGTCCGCTACCTAGAGGGTCACTCGTTAATTAGTGACCGACAATATGGCTTTAGGTCAAAACGGTCTACGGGTGACCTTCTAGCGTATATCACGCACCAATGGGGTGAAGTTATGGACAGGCATGGCGAGTTCTTGGCCATCGGCCTTGACATAACCAAAGCCTTCGATAGAGTCTGGCACCGTTCGCTTCTGCCCAAGCTTCCAGCATATGGTCTGCCACCCCAGCTGTGCAACTGGATTGCCGCATTCCTGCGTGAGCGCCGCATTAGAGTCCTTTGTGATGGATCGGCCTCCAATTATTTGCAGGTCAACGCTGGGGTGCCTCAGGGGTCCGTCCTGTCGCCCACTCTGTATCTTCTGCATGTCAATGACATGTTGTCCCTTGGCAACATTCATTGCTATGCAGATGATAGTACAGTGCATGGGCGATATCTCGGACATCCTGCGGCTAAACAGACTGACATCAAAGCAAAACGCCTAGAACTTGTCGCTGAGCTCGACCAAGTATTATACCGCATTTCTAAATGGGGTTGTGAGAATTTGGTCGAGTTCAATGCCAAGAAAACACAGGTGTGCGCGTTCTCTGCAAAAAAATCTCCGTTCCTTCCCCTTCCCTCTCTTCAGAACACAGCGTTACCACTTCAGGATAGCCTAAGTATCCTGGGTATGGACATCAGCCGAGATCTCAACTCCAAGAACTACATCGAGTGCGTCATTAAAACCGCCTCCTGTAAACTCGGTGTCCTGAACAGGGTGAGGCGGTACTTCACGCCCGAGCAGCTCTGTCTTCTTTATAAGACACAGGTTCGTTCCTGCGTGGAGTACTGCTCTCATCTTTGGGATGGCTCCGCACAGTACTTACTGGATGCACTCGATAGGTTGCAGCGGCGAGCAGTCCGTATCATCGGAAGCCCGGAGGCTACTAAGACCCTTGAGCCTTTACAGCTGCGAAGAGACATCGCCTCAATGGCCGTCTTCTATCGCCTTTACCATGGAGAGTGTTCTGAAGAGCTCTTTGAATTAATCCCACCCTCTCCCTTTTTATCCAGAACGACACGTGCGGGACTAAAGTGCCACCCTTTCACAGTGGAATCTAAAGGGTCTCGAACCAAACGGTTCAGCACTTCATACTTTTGTCGCTCAATTAAAGCCTGGAATTCTTTGCCAGCGCATGTGTTCCCATCTAATTTTGATCCTGGGTCTTTTAAGCGGGGCGTGAAAAAGCATCTCACTAAGCCGCCATAGTGGAGGCCACCATACCAGTAGTTTGGCTTTTGGAATGGTGTCCGCCACTTCTGGATTCCACTTACTGCTTACCATCAGGCAGATTTTGCTGTCAGAGAATCGACTGGATTGCAACCTGTCCGGTTGCTTTTCGGGAGATACGGGTACGCGCCCCCGGCACCTCGAGCCTTCATTATCGTACACCTATACATCCGCGATATGAAGTCCCCGTCTTTCCTTCCCTCTCCTGACTATAGTGGTAGGGTCTAACCTAGACCCGCACGGGTTGGTACCACAATTCTACCTATTTCGGCCGTAATAGCAGCTCAGCTGTGTTTCGTACGAAGGGGGAAACAGCCGTTCCTGTGTTCCTATTTCCTTTCCCAATTGGGTGGCGAAGTTTTGGTGATGCTTGAGACGTGCGGTGGTAAAAGTCTTGGCCTGTTCGTTGAGCGTGACGAGTTGACGCGGGGTCCAGGGAGACCCGATGGGAATGGTTATCCGTCGGCCACCTGCCAGTCAGTAGGGGACCCGAACCCGTGTGTATCCCGCACGGGAGGCTGTCCCGCCAGCTGGCGAAAATCCCGTCTCATAGCCGTTGTGCCGGAATGGGAGACCGGAGTGGATCCCGGCGGTTGTGAGCGGGGGGGCATCGGGGGCCCTTCCGTGCCCCGCGTCAGCTTTTCACTCAACTCACGGATTGGTCGGGTCCAACACACCGCTCTTTCTTTGGGTATCACCTTGACTTCGCCTCCCAAATTACACCTCACCCCCACTCTCTCTACAAACCATGGCCACAAGAAAGAGAAAGAGCAACGTATCTACGGCGGACACCAAATCCACATTTACAATGGATTTCTGCAATATCAGGGGTCTTCACAGTAATCTCGACGCCGTCCATCAACACCTTGAGTCGGCGCGGCCTGCCTTGCTCTTTTTAACGGAGACGCAGATATGTACCCCGGACGATATATCGTACCTTAAATACCCCGGCTACGAGCTGGACCCTTTTGTTATGGCGCCTCAGTTCCAAGGAGTTTCTCTCCGTATCTCCGATGACATTGGGATCCTCGGCGTTCAAATATCCAGCAAGGTCCAATTTGGGAGTCATTTGGAAGACAAAGCCAAACTGGCGAGCAAAAAGCTGGGTGTCCTGAACAGAGCCAGACGGTACTTTACGTCATCTCAACGGCTTGTGCTATACAAAGCACAAGTCCGACCGCACGTGGAGTACTGTTCTCACCTGTGGGCAGGAGCCCCCAAATACCAGCTCGACCCACTTGACTCCCTCCAACGGCGAGCTGTTCGAATCGTCGATGATCCCAATCTCACAGACAAATTGGAGTCACTGGAGCAGCGGAGGGACTTTGGCTCTCTATGCGTGCTCTATCGTATGTTCAACGGGGAGTGCTCTGAGGAACTGTTTGACTTGGTGCCATCGTCTCCTTTCTATCATCGCACCACTCGACATCGCAGCAAAGTTCATCCATACTACCTGGACACGATCTCGTCTAGCACGGTTCGTTTTCAGCGTTCATTTCTCCCACGTACGTGCAGGCTCTGGAACGAACTACCAGCTGCGGTGTTTCCCGAGCGCTATGACATGTCCTTCTTCAAACGAGGTTTAAAGAGAGCATTAATATCACGGTAGGCAGCGGCTTCGCAGAGCCCCTGGCATTGCAGAAGTCTATGAGCGACAGTTTCTACTTACCATCAGGTGGGCTGTTGGCTCGTCTGCCACTATAGGCAATAAAAAAAAAAAAAAAAAAAAAAAAAAAAAGGCAGAGTGGAGGCACTTTGGTATGCTAATATAAAAAAAAAAAAAATACATAAAATTAAATAAAGTAATATTAAACAATGTTACAAAATAAAATTTGATTAAAATTAATTGTCTAAACGGCCATAGATTTACTATCCAGAGGGCCTAGACAAGTGGCATAAACACTAATAGAATATAATAGATTAATTAATGTATGGGATTGACATAAGTTAACGACAATGTTAGCGTTTGCTTATGTCAATTATTATTAATTGTCTAGACTATCTGGATAGGCAGTATATCCTTTCAGGTTTCAGTATAAGTCAGTATATGTCTCTACAATAGTGGAGGCTACCATGCCAGCCATTTAAATTGAAGACTTTCAGAATGGTGGCCACCACTTCTGAATCCCACTGACTGCTTACCATCAGGCGGAGTGGTATTAATTTTAATGTTACATTTATTTGAGTTAGAGCAATTACTGCCCCAATCCATTTCCTTTCCATCAATCATAACTGTTTCGGTACACGGTCGGCACCTGTGTTTTCTTGGCATTATTTTTGTGGTGCTTAGGGGTCATAGCCATATGCATAATTTGATTAAAACTTAGAGGCACACTTATTTGTTAGCGAAATTGTATAAAAAAGTATTGTGTTTAAAGAGATATTAAGGCATGTCGTATTATCAACAGTAGAAATGGTGTCTCGTGACAAAACGATGTTTTAACGATTGTTTTCTTAGTCCAATGGCCGATCACATTTCATGTTTTTTATCACATGGGCAATAAAATGCAAAAATATTCTAAATTTGGCTACCTTAGGTGCAATGGGACTTATCAAAAACATGAATTCGGTCATTGGAACCTGTTTGGCGATGTACAATCAAATGATTATAATGCCAAGGATCACCAACATCTGATAAAATATTTATAATGTTTTTGTTGTTCAAAATTAACATAATTAAGCATTAAAATATGTAGTGTTAATTCACTGGTTCTCATCATAATATTTGTGTCAATATTTAAATATAATAATAATAATAATAATATAATAATAATAATTATTATTATAATATTTAAATAAATTCACTTATGTCAAATAACTAATTTTGTCTTAAAATAACGTAATATTTCTCACAACATACACTTCATACGGATGCATTTTTATAGAAAAATGATTCAATTTTTAGACAATGGCTTTTGGAATGGTGGCTATTGCTTTTGTGCTTACCACCAGGCAGATTGGAGTCACATTGGTAGGATACCATTTAAAAAAAAAATACATTTTATACCAAAAAATACTTTGCCTGATGGTAAGCAGCCAGAGAGGCCCAGGTGTGATAGACACCGAAAGCTGCTATGCTAATCTGCTGGTGGTCTCATTTTGGTCTGACTATGGCGGTTTTTAATAATGTATTTCTTTTTTTTTATATTCCCCTTATTCACCCCTCAGTTTCCCCTCACTTCCCCTCACTCCCCTCACTTCCCTCTCATTTCCCCTCTCACTCCCCCTCACTTTCCCCTCACTTCTCCCTCACTTCCCCGTCACTTTCCTCTCACTTTCCTCTAACATTCCCCTCACTTTCCCCTTACTTCTCCCTCACTTCTCTCTGGCTTTTCCCTGACTTCCCCTGACTTCTCCCTGACTTTCCCCTCACTTCTGCCGCATTTCCCCCACACTTCCTCTTCAATTCTCCCTCACTTCCCCATCACTTTCCTCTTACTTCCCCATCACTTCCCTCTCAATTTCCCCTCCCTTCCTCCTTCCCCCTTCCCCTCAATTCCTCATTTTCCTCCCTCCTTTCCTTCCCTCCCCCTTCCCTGTAAATTTCAAGTCGCTAGCTTCAAAAGCTAAAGATATTTCAAGTATAGAATATTTCATCCCTAATTTCACCCCTCTAAATCCACCCCAGTTAAAATAAAATTATAAGGATAATTTTTATTTAAATAGAAGTATTCCAAAACAAAATTTCAAAACTGTAAGTTAAAAAATGAAGAAGATTCATACAATCGTTTTTATCCCTTTTCACACACTTAGGAATTTAATTTTTTAAAAACCCTTTCTTAGTACAACCTCTAGACATTTAGACAAACACACCCTCCAAATTTCAAGTCACTACGACCAGCAGATTAGGCTGTGCGTTGTCTGTTAGTCAGTCAGGACAAAGCCTTATATAATATGTATGGGTGTGGATTAGACGTATATCGGGGATCAAAGCATACAGGCTGCTAGGAATGCTAACACGTGATAGAGCCACATAAAGGTGACTATGGGAAAAACAGCTAATATTTAGATCCACACCCACAACTTTTAGTTGTGTCTGATCTTGGGCTTTATTAATTGTCATCGCGAAACATAATCTCAATGGAAACTGGACTCATTTAAAACTAAACAAAAGATTGTTTAGAATGATAGGAATCCGAAAAATAAAAACGCTATCAGATCGTAACCTGATAAAGTCTCTGTTTCTATCAGGTTTCGTAGTAAATTAACAAATGTTCGACGTGATTCTTTAAATTGGCATAACTTTTTTATTTATAAACCGATTGACATGAAACAAACACTAAATGTTAAGTGAAGCTTACCACAATGTATTAGTACTATACTAAATCGGATAAGCCGTTTCTGAGATTAGCGTGAACAAACGCACAGACAAAATGTAAAATAATTATGAATATTTTCAATAACATAAATTAAATTGATAAAAGACTGTCCGAAAAACATAGAAGTTTGGAGTAAGCAAAGTAGCCAGCACTTAAATCTGAAATTGTTGGCTTAAATCACTATTCAATGGTATGTCTACGCCGAGATTATGGAATTAATAACAGGCTGCAGACTGTTACTGATAATGGTCAAACCTAATAAGCCTATGTGCGCAGTTACCTTTGACGTGCTAGATCATTAACCCTGTGAAACAAGAGAATCAACCAGGTGTTATTAATGTTGCACCGATTACAGCCATGATTTTGTGTATATTAAGACAAATACTACTAATATACAAATACACTTAAGTTAGCCAAATTAGTACAATGGCTACCCTAAACGTATTTGTAGATTTATGCTTTAGTTGAACACATAAACAATAGTATAAAAGTGTGTGCAATTTCCAATGTTATACCTGATATTCAAATGCTCAAAAAAGGCAGTAGAAGTACATCGACTTCTCTACTGAAAAGTACTTCTATAGAGGTCACGTTTACACTAGTGTATTAACATAATATATATCAAAAATAAACATAATCTACGAGATATTAGTTATCATATTTTAATAACTTATCAAACAATATCATATTAATCCGCTGTATTATTTTAGATAAGGTTTTGTCTTGTTTTCATGAGCTACTACACTCACTCGTCCGAGACTTGGGAGGTAACGGGTCGTCTTTCCAGATCTTGCCTCCGAAAACCTCAAAATTAGAGATGGAAGAGAGTAAAAGTGAACCGCCTAGGCCTAGTGCGGGTAGTAGAAAGGCTTCTCAAGCTGACATAAGAAAGGGCAGCGTGTTCGAGAAACCCCTGGATCTGGATGATGTACTCATCACCGAGCTCGGTCAATTCGGCTGGTATCAACTAAGAAATCTACTAATTGTTTCTATACCTATCATCATGTCTGCGTTTATGAGCGAATACATTTTCTCTGCTGCCGCTATTCCACACAGGTAAACCTATTAAATTGTATTTTCATTAGAAAACAAGCTAGTTTTACATTAAATTCTTTACTAACAACTTTCTTTTGTCGTGCTAATAAACTCACTGTAAAAACCTAGCATCTTTAAAATTAAAATATTTTTAATTTAAAGTAAAATACCTATTAACTAAGTTTTTTTTACATAATTATTGGTATTGTTGATTGTCATTTAGTTTTTTTCACTGATTTTATACAATACTTACGTTATTGCACTAATGTATAATAAAACGTATATGTATTATTGTATTAGAATTATGTATACTAAGAAAGTATTTAAGTATGGTTATCCGCATTCTAGAACCCATAACACAAGCTATTATGCTTACTTTAGATCTAGATAGCGTTGTATAGTTGTTGTGTTTTATTATTTTTAATGTTTTATTTACGTATGATAGCAAAATGTCTTTAAAGAGCCACGTGTGTTGTTTGTAGCAATCAGGACAAGTTTAATAAAACTGCATTTTAATTTATCAAAAATTAGACGGCATGCTTGGTGTAAAACTGGACGCAGTTAGTTTTATTCTCATCGTAGATAAATTTTTTAATACATTAACATTTCTTTAGAACATACAACACACAACTTTTATACAGTATACTGGGCATATAAATGTGAGAGTTATCTCATCAAAAAATAGGGTAAACGCTATTGTAATTTATTGGCCACTTAAGAGATTGATACTAGAGTTTTATCCATAAAACATTTTTATTTGTTATAACAGCATATAACTTTTTTTTGTGAAATCTTAATATATTATCTAAAGAATTATATTAATATCTTAGGAAATGTTACAAAAAAAAACACTTCTAAAATCACAGTGATTGCCCAGCTGACATGACAGTTTTTCCTTTAGAATATTGGCTAATTATTAATTTTAAGTTTTATCGGATTAGAAACTATTGACATTTAGGCCCAGTTTCACCACTTGCTCATGAAGTGCGTGATAACCTATTCGAAACTTAACTGACAGATAGTACTAAAAATAATTCCACAAGTGCCTGATAACCTTAATTGACAAATAAACTCTTTAAATATTTAACGCAAATTTAACTAGAAGATGTTTTATCTGTTAGATAAATATCAAACACTAGCAGCTAGTGGTGAAACAGGGCTTGAGAAAATTATTTTACTGTTTCGTAAGAAAGCAATGAATAAATATATTATGATTTTTCATAAGGTTGGCCATAACTAAGCGCTGGCAATCACTCTATTGTTTCCCCTATATATATTCCTCTTCTAAGGTCACAACGCAATTAAATATTATGTTATGTATTAACGGCAGTGATTCTGGTTTTATAAACTAAACGACCAAGTGCAATGAGAATGAAAAACGGTTGAGTTTCGATGACTCGTAACTTTATTAAGGCTCTTCTGTAAGCAACTAAGACCCATTATGTAATAACAAATTTTCTTAAAACATGTTAGTAAGACTATTCTAATGACACATCGAAAGTAACAACTTACACTACATATACAAAATCTGTTTAAGTTAACCTAATTTAATTTGTTAAACTCTGGTGCCCAAGGTAAGATTTAACTTGTGTTTTGGGTACTGTAAATGTTTTTGTTAACTATTATAGCTAAAACGGACGTAAGGCAATTTAACTTTTATAAATTGATTTAAATGTGAATAGATGAAGAATTTGTTCTTAAACGAGTTCCGACCATTGTGATCTAATGTTTTAAATAGTAATACAGTGTATATTTTCCAACAATCTATGCTATAATTTCAAGCAAAAGAGTTTATTTGTTTGTTTGAACTTGTAATCTCTAGTCTATCAGTCGTATTTGAAAATTCTTTTCGCGTATGATAGCCGTGTTCTCGAGGAAAGTTATAGGCTATTTAACAGCACGCTACTGGTGACGGGAGCAGAACAGTAAGCAAAGACACGGGTGAAACCGCGCCGCGGAAGGCTAGTAATAAATAATAGGTAACTAATACAATAACAAAGGTCAGCCTGCTAAGTATTGTTACTATGGCATATCTCCTCCTTTTTTTAGG
The DNA here is from genome assembly GCA_963082885.1 of Parascotia fuliginaria. NCBI lineage: Eukaryota > Metazoa > Arthropoda > Insecta > Lepidoptera > Erebidae > Parascotia > Parascotia fuliginaria. The sequence goes on along the minus strand of OY720180.1, from coordinate 415,041 downwards.
GCAAGTTAATGCTCAGCAGTGATGGTCTCCGAACCCACGCTAAATATCAAAGAGCCACCAGCCTGAGTTTCTTGGGAGTTCTTTTTCTACCTCGTTACTGTTAGACTGTTGGAAAGTTTGTTGATATCTTTCGTACTCTAATATTGGTAAGGTTAAGGTTTAGTGATACGTTTAGTACGGATAAATTACGTATGTTATAAATAACTAGCAAGACATTAGAGATTAAAAGTTACTGGAGCAGTAGTTACACTAAATTTCAGTCTTCTTATGTGTGATACTTTCCGTCTTTTGTAGTGTAGATGTTATTATAAGAATTGGAAAGTTGGTGTAAGGCAATTACCTGGTAGAGAATGTATTAGGTATTAAATTCAATTTATACGAGGTTTTTAAAGACTGGCGCGATGAAAACAAAATTCTAAAATGTGTAGTTTAGTGTAGCTTTTCTCTCGTAGTATATCTTCCGGCTAAAACAGTAAAGAGTTGGAACCTGAGGAAAAAAGAAATTCTCTGGTTTGTTAATATCGTTATCGTGATGGATAATGATGTTTATTAAGAAACCACTTCATTTCAGATAATGATTGGCTGCCATCGGAGTGTTATTGGTGTTTGTATCAGATAATACTACCAAATAATATTGACAATCAACAATCTTGTATCTTAGGGGCACGTTCGAGCTGTCTTCACTGTTACGAAGAACATAAAACACATTATTAGAACAGCAGTTTTCTAACAACTGCATTTTATACTGAAGAAACTTTCAGTTTTCTCAACGGTGGCAGTGTATTATTCTATAGAACTAGTATTTCACTGGTGAAATAAACGCGCGTTTAGTTATATGGACTACTTGTCTTATCAACATTACTATTTCAGTCTTAAAACATATCATTGCTAGACGCTAAATGTTACAATACTACACTACTATATATACAGTGTGTTAAACTCACACGATTTGTACACATAACTTTATTAGTTAAATGGGTCTACTAGTGTTAGTAATTATTCTAAGGTGCCATATCTCCTAATAATAATTTCTACCACGAGTTTAACAAATACAGTTACTCGTGTATTATAAGCTACATTGTTTGTTTAGCTTTTAAGACAAGAGTTTAGCTTATCTCTTCAAAAAGTAACCTACATCTCTGACCAGAGTGCATTTTACCTCTTACTTGGTACCTTATAGCAGGATTCTTTGTTGTTGATTCGTAATACACGTTTGCGATGTCTCGGTTTTACTTGTGATATAAAGTTAAATATCAATGCTGCTGTAAAACTGTAGGACATTATAATCCAATATATATAAAAACCTTGGCCAGGGCATTGATTATCACATTAAAGTAAATCTGACCAGATGTTCTTGAAATGAGTAATAGTTAGAGATAAATATTGTGTCTTGTAATACATGTAATAGGATCATGATAATATAGTCTTGATATCTAAACCGGCTTCAAAGTCATACGATCATAAAATTAAGTGTAATTATTAATAAGTATTGTTTTGCAGATGTCGTATCCCAGAATGCGGTGAAAATAGTCAGAGCAGTGACTTCGAACCTAACTGGATCCTCAATGCCATCCCGGCCCAAGAGAGTAGCCCTGGGTTCCAGAGCTGCAACCGCTTCGAGTCTCAAGCCAACGGCACCCTGACCTCCTGCCCTGCCAACTTGTTTAGCAACCAAATCATCGAATGTGATGGAGAGTACGTTTATGCGAGGGATAACTCAGTTGTTTATGATGTTAGTATTTCGTTTTACAAAATTTAATTTTTATCGATATCAAATATACTTTTGTAAGTTTACTACCAAAGAATACGAATAAAGAATATATAACTGAAGTAAAACTCGAAAAGAAAACGAAGTATTAAATGACGTAAATCAGTGATATACATAAATCATTTAGATAACATAGAGTATTAAGAGTTGGTAAGCAAGTTCTGAAAGTAATATAGCAATCTATGATGATAATTACGATAAAATATACATCAATAATTTCGCGATTAAAACACACTGACAAGCAAAAATGTAACTTCAATTAGCAACAATAAGGAAAAATTTTTAGCATCGGGCTTACAGAAATTGCCGTCAACATTGCGCATGTGTGCCGTCCTGTCTATTATTTTCATTTACACTATCCTGACTATAATTAGATTATATCGAGAACTGATTCTATTAACTTGAATGGTTGCAAAAGGTTAACATAATGTGATTTATAATTTGGTCGACGCACATATATGATTGAAAACGGCCGGCAAACGAACGGCCACGTTGGCGAAAATTGGGGGAGGCCTATGTTCAGCAGTGGACGTGTTTTGGCTGATATGATGAGGATAATGATATATATGATCCATCACAGTGTCGTAAAAAACTCAAATAGTTACTACTAGTACTATGAAAGAATTAATGAAGATTTTAATTTAAGACGTTAAGTGTGAAAATTTTTTCGTAATCTTGGGTCAGTTTAATCACAGTCTGCTTTCAAAACGATGGAGAAAGATCTCTATTTGTCATTTAATTGCTAAAAATATATTTGTGGTTCGTTAATTATTTTCATGTATCTTTGTTAATAGTATTTTGAAAACAGAAATATTATCCCGCAAAATGACTGTGAACATTTAAAGGTCTAGACTTACTATTACTACTCTCTATTAACTCTTCAATTTTTTTACATGGCAAGTTATCACAGTCATATATTTCTTTACAGTTCAACCTTGGATGTCAAGACTGGCTCCGTGCGTTAGCAGGCACTCTCAGCAGTGTCGGTACTCTCTTAGTTCTACCGATTACTGGTTACGTATCTGACAAGTTCGGTAGAAGAGTCGCTCTCATCATCAGCGTGTTCAATCTGGCGCTGTTCGGGTTGATCAGGGCCTTCTCTGTCAACTACCCCATGTATCTCGCGTTCCAATTGCTCCAGACCACATTTGGTGCCGGTACCTTCAGTTCTTCATATATTTTTGGTAAGTTTAGTTTGAAGCTATTTTTTTACGCTTTTTGTGGCAGTTACGTTTTCGGTTTTGATTACTAGATATCTAAAAGAATAAAATGTTTCACATAAATCGACAAATCAAAATAATTTAGTTATTTTTAGAGAAGCGTCTCTATGGATATAAAGCTTAGAGGTTTCGACAGCATAAAGTGTATTGTTAAAAGTATTTTGTAGCACATTTCAGATAGCGGTTTTCGATACTTAATGCACATTTTTTTTAATTCCAGCTACTGAATTCGTAGGACCACGGTACCGTGTATTGACTGGTGCCACCTGTTCCGCCATGTTTGCTGTCGGTCAGATCGTCCTTGGTGGTGTTGCCTGGGGCGTCCAGCCTTGGCGCTACATGATCATGACTTTACATATTCCCTGCTTCATCATTATCGCCTACTATTGGTTCTTGGATGAGAGCGTCAGGTGGCTACTCGCTAAAGAGAAATATGGCAAAGCCAAAAAAGTGCTAGAGAAGGTTGCTAGAGTTAACAAGAAGGAGATTAGTGAGAAATCATTAAATGCACTGATGAACCCGCCCGCACCGCCAGTTATTGTAAGTTTACTTAAACATTCTGTTGTTAACTAAATTTGAATTTGAATTTGATAGATTGGAACCTAGAGAATATAGGCTATCTTTTATCGCAAAAAAAAGGCTTCAAGGAGTTAAAATAGGAGATGAAAGTTTGTATGAAAAATCGTTAACGATTGAACAGAAACGTTTCATGATTAGTTAAAATATATTATGCGATAACCGACATTCACGCGGGCGGAGCTGCGGGTAACAGCTAGTAAATAATAAATTCTTTTCTTATTTTAGGATGACGGAATCGAGAAGCCCAGCGTAATTTCAGCCATCTTTCGCTCCCCGGTATTGTTACGGCGAGTGTTGACTACGCCTATCTGGTGGATCACCACTACGTTCGTCTACTACGGCCTGTCCATCAATGCCACTACTCTCTCCGACACTATGTATCTGAACTTCATCCTCACGTGTGCTATTGAGATTCCTGGCTTCTACACCGCAGTGTTTATCTTGGACAGAATCGGCAGGAAAGCGACTCTTTCAGGAGGTTTCTTGTTCAGCGCCGCGTGTAACATTGCCTTCGTTTTCATACCTCAAGGTGAGTTTCTTTTTATTACCTACAACATAGTGATTTTCATATAAGTGTAGTTGTCCCCTTTAATGTGACTTAAATTATGTCTGCGTGTACCTCGGATATTGCTGACATGTAATAAAGGAAATATCATGCTGGTTTGGACCTAGACATCTAATTTGAATATCATCTGCTTTAAGTAAGCGTAATGATCATTTAACGAATTTGATTTCATAAATTTTGTCTATCTCTTCATAAACTGCAAAACTCAAATTATAATGATTTGTTCTAATAATTTCAGAGCTCTCTGTTCTCGGATTGGTTGTGTACCTGTTGGGTAAATTCGGTATATCAGTGGTATTCACGTCTCTGTACCTGTTCACGTCGGAACTGTACCCTACTCAGTACCGTCATAGCCTCCTTGCGTTCTCGTCTATGATTGGACGTATCGGTTCTATTACTGCGCCTCTCACGCCAGTGCTTGTAAGTTATATTTCATTATATCTAACTTCAGTCGATTATTTATTTTTTTCATTACCTACATAAAAACATTATACCAAGATCTCTTGGTTGTTACCACGCGTCTAACTTGTTTTAAATTATAAGTGTCAGCGTTTTCAAAGTAGCAAGTACCAATACACAAAATACATCCCGTATGACTATTAGGATGCTATCACGTGTTGAGATTTTCTGATCTAAAGTTTTATTCAGTTTGCAGTTCCTTAGCACTTGATGCATGTAGACATGATATGCGAGTTTAATACACTTAATTCTACTCAAAATATTATTTATGTTCATTTTAATAATAGAAAATGTAACTTTCACAGGGTGACTATTGGCACGGCATTCCCTCGCTAATGTTCGGAACTATGGGTATCATCTCCGGACTCCTCGTCCTCACGCAGCCCGAGACTCTTGGAACCAAAATGCCTGATACCTTAGCAGAGGCAGAAGCCATAGGAAAACCGGAGTCAATGCGACATGATGCCAAATAATGGAGGAAAGATACTGAGCTCGATGAAGTTTTATATTACTATAGAAATATTGTAGGAAAATTAGTATCAATTCTTTAAAGTGGAGCCAAAGAAATGAATAACTCCAACTAAGATCTTTAAATAGTTGAATTGGTTAATATTTATGGCTCGAAACCGCATGATTTACTTGTAAATAAGGCTTGGGTATTGAATTCAATTCTTGAATTCGATCTGTTTGGAAACTTTGATGTCATAGAAAGAATTTTCAAACTTAAGCGCTCTATTTTTTACTTTTGTATAAAATATTAAAAAGATTAAACAATATTCAGTTAAAATAATCAGAAACTAGTAAAAGGAAACTTGTATATATTCATAGTAAAATTGACAAATTGTTTAATCTATTTAATTTGTATTTTAAGATTTAATTTAAGGGATATTACTAGTATTTATTGTTCGAATTTTGGATGACATTCTACTAAAATTGCTTACCGTCTATTTTATATTGTAATCTTTTCAAGCTAAGAAACAATGAAATTTCAAAACGTCATCAATCAATTTGTAACATACAATTTCAACAAATGAAAGGAAATCATTTTGTTTTATCTAAACAGATATTCTATATATAACAGATGTCTTCATCATTTTGATATCAACCGAAAGACGTGCACTACTGGACATAGGCCTCCTCCAAGTCTCGCCACGCTGGAAAGTATTACGATTACGTAATGCTATCCAGGACAAGCATTTGTTATGTCAGGTTCATGGTCAACAAACATTAAATAATTACTAAGTACAACAGTAAAATGTATATACGAATATTTATGTTGTACAAAACATAAAATAAAATAATAACAAATCATAACAATATTTATTATTTACTTAAAAAACCATTTAAATATTTTTTAACTTTGGCTTTGATTTGGTTGCAGTTGCATAGTTTTATTTCAGCTTTAGGTATCATATTCGACGTCGCAATTTTGCAGATAGGTACAACTATAGAAAGAGTGAAACCACGTTAAAAATAGTCTTAATGTTAGTAAAGCGATAAAAGACATAATCGATTACGAAGGAAATCCGTTAGTACTGATATGTTTTATATTATTAATAATAAAACACAATATGTTTTACATTGAAAGACGCCGGCAACCTTGGGGGTGAATACACGTGATTTAAATAAATTGTAATAATCATAATGCTGCTTATCTCATCAGGCTTATAAGGTCGTAATGATAAAGAGATATGTTTATCAACAAGTATTAATCTTGGTATACACTGTGGGTGGCTACTGATGACTCCAATTTTTGATGTCTCCTTTAATGCAAAATATCTTCAAAATTTGGATTTTAAAAATCAAATCAAAGTATTTAACATCGAATATATCAGGATTGACCATGCTTACAGAGTAATCGTGCCTGAGAGCCAAGACAAGTGGCATATACGCTAATTATAATAAAATAGAATGGTGTTAGCTTATGTCAATCCCATACATTGATTAATCTAATATTCTATTCTATTAGCGTTTAGGCCACTTGACTAGACCCATAAATGTGAATTGCTTGAATAGAATGAACAAGTGAGTCATTTTTCATTTCTGAGGCCAGCGCTATCTATAGTTTCGAAACGTTCAACGCTTAACATAGGTCTCTCCGTGCTTAGAAGGCGATTTACTTCAGACAGAGTGATATTTTACATGCAGATAAGACTGCTGTATATGTTTTAATAGTTATTTCCTAAGATATCAATCAATGGACATTCCTAATAAGAGGTGAGGTGCTCTCATATTTATAGCAGAGACGATGCTTAAAAAATGTAATTAATATATGGCAATTTTGGCAAAATTACACAGACAGTATTTTGAGAATTTATTGTCGTCTATAACATGCCAATATAATAAAAGACTTTGGTCTGTTTGTTTTGTCTATTTTCTTTACTCGTCCGTGTACGTGACCTTGTTACTGAGATGAGAGTTTGTAATCACGGTTTTGATACACATAATTTAACCTTCTATTAGGTTTATTGCAATCTAGTGCCATAGTTACCACGCAGTGAGGTGGTTTTAGTTGCTCAGTGAATGCTGCTGCTGGTGTTGAAAGACTCCTACGGAAAAGAGGTGGTTCATAATCTAGACTAGGTCAATAATCAGCAAATTACAGCACAGCCAACAAAGAGTAGAAAAGTGAGAAGAAAAAAGAACATAGTTTTTTGGTTTTAAATTGTTAAAGCAAGGTCACTGTACGTTTTATACAAATACTAGCTTCCCGCGGTGCATTTTCACCCCGTTTTGGATTACTGCTTTGCTCCCGTCACCAATAGCGTGATGTTCCATTATAACCTTTTTCAAGAACTGCGTTATAGTACGCAAAAATACTGACCGACTGAAATTCTAGAGATTAGCGCGTTCAAACAAAAAGCCCTTCCACTTTATACAAATATTAGTAAAGAATACGTCAACGTATTGGAAAGGAAACTATGGCGACAATTGGGGGAAGCTAGGGAAGGTAAGCCTACGTCCAGCAACAGACATCTTTCTATTGATATGTTGATTATTAGAAAGGATACAATAAAACGATATTTTTTATATATAAATTATTATGAACACTTAAAAAATTAAACAATACTCGAATGCATGCGAGATTCTCAGAGACACAAAAACTTTGATAGCAACTATATTGTATTGGATCTTTGGATGACATTCTTTGGGAAGCGTCTTGTCTTACAAAATAATAACATTACCAACATCATACATGTTCTCCGAAGGGTAAGCAGACTTAAAGTACACATCTACGTTTTTCTAGCAATGTTAAATTCTATCTTATGGACCGAGTCTAAAAATACTCTGTACAATTTTGGACTCTAGGCTTACACTATTTCTTGATAAATAAACTTGAAACCAAGGCTCAGAATTGAATCTGGGTCTTCAGTCTCACAATCCAACATACACTGTACCACAGATGCAGTGATTATAATTCGCCATAGTAATATTAATATATTATGTCCCGAGGAAATGTCTTCGAAAGTCCCTGTAATTAAATTTGACTTATTTTTAGAACCATTGTAGTTCTTATACAAAAAAACAATAATTTATTTAGTTTAGTTTTTCAAGTACAAACTTTAATCAATACGACGACTATTTTAGTTTTCATTTTAACACTTGAGTGAATGAAAGTTCTACTGTTGGTTGTACAATTTCTAACCTTAGAAATTCAAGTTTCTAAAGCTACAGTAATCGGTTACTATCATACAGTATTGTTATAACTTAGCAACATAAATATCTACCATTTTTCATAACCTATCTATAATACACGTTCAAAAGCAGAAAACAATACGCTCGATGAAAATTGTTTTCTAAATGTAACACAAACTACCATTGTCAGTGTAGATTCATTTGGATGATTGGCTATAACTACAAGGTAGTCTATATAGGGATTATAAGTAATCATGTGCAATTGACTTGTGTTAGCGGCTGCAGTAAATTGATGTTGTATTTTTGGTGAAGTGTGGAAACTCGTTACTAATGGGGCTTCACAAATACTAATTGTTAAATTCTTTCTCTTTTAAAATTGAGCTGAATATTGTTATAAATCACAAAGACTATAATATCTATTATAGTATAGAAATAGACCATACGTCGTGCTTCAAGGTAAGCAATTTTTGCGCCGGCTTCCCTCTTACAAAACGTCACTCTTCGCCACTGATAGGTACTTACTTAGTAACGGAAATAATATTTACGTTAACTACCAAATTTGTCTTTTAGACATGTAGTAAATATTTATAGGTAATCATAATGATAACATCTGTTAACATCTTACTAAAAGTGAAAATTGTTGATACAAAACCTTTAATGAAATAGATTTATCTTTATATGCAAGGAGCAACACTCGGACATACTTCTTTTTCATTTCGTCTCTTAGGCATCAGCAAAATATTTGGAATTACCGGAATAGCGTTTTCCTACACTCGGCTTTCGTACTTATTACAGATTCAGAATAGTTATTTGGCATTATGTTCTGAGTTAACGGATAACGCAACTACAAAATAATAATATCATACCTAAATTAATTTGCACTGGATGTATGGTCCAGCCTGTTTTGTATATTATTCCATACTATCCCTCTGTTTAATTCAATTTTAAATTTAAAATTTACTTTATTACAATTTTAAACTGACATACATTTTCTAGAAGTGACGATTGACAAAATTAATATCTTAAATAGACGATTTCACAGGAACTTGATTTTTTAACAATTAATCGCATACATATAAATATAATAATAATAATATTTCAACAACTACACACAACACCATCTAGACCCAAAGTAAGCATATTATTACAGCTTGTGTTATGGGTTCTAGAATGCGGATATACATACATAAATACTTTTTTTTTGTAAATATAAGATTATAAGAAACACCCAGACCAATGCAAATAGACATGTTCATGCAGACAAATATTTGCATCGAGCGGGAATCGAACCTGCGACCTCTACGTGGCAGTCCGTATACAGTGCCACCGAACCACAGAGGCAGTCAATAAATAAATAATAATAAATATATATTAATACAATTTGTATTACGTAGGCATTGAGTCGTATGCTAATCTATAAAAATTAGAGCTGGAACAAAAATAAAATAATTTATATATGTTTAAGTGTAAAAAAATAAATAACGAATTCGATCTGACGCTGCCAAAATTATACCAAAAACTATCAACTCACTGTCATTAGTTCTTAATACGAATATCACACAAAAGATGATCACTGAGTCTACGTTCAAAATCTAAGTTCTCAAACTTAGCTCTAGATTTTCTACGGCGACACTATGACACTGCTGCAAAGGCAAGCTACACACGTTGGCTCCAAAGATAATGACACTTGTTCAACGTAGTAGATCTAGAAAATAGCAATGGCTCCAACTTGGTAGTGTTATTTTTTAAATACACACATTGGACGAGTGTCATTGGGACTAGCGTTGGAGCCAACGTATGGAGCTAAGATAATAGTATAACTATTATCATAAATAGTATCAGTCTTTCAGATCTCACATAAAGTTTCACATCACTTTACACTAGTTATGCTTTTCCCTGAGTTATGCTGACGCTATGACGTATTACATCGACCTGTGGTACAGGCGCAGGATTGTCTATCTTCTCAGCATCTGCGATATCGTCTGGTAGAGCCACTTGGCTGGTATCAGGCAATAATAGCGCTAACAAAGCCGCTCCTAGCGCTACTACACCAAATACTACGCTTGGTAGACCCGACATGTACTTGTCCTGAAAGTATAAAATATAGACTTAAGATATCTCTGGCAGGCACTAACTTAAATGGCAATACCGCCGTACAAGTGATTGCGACAAGTAAGAGTAGAGGAGTAAAGTTGCCAGTATTAGTTAATAGTTTCATTCGGGTTTCTTTCCTTTTCTTATTAATTTCAACGTGCAAGTCACGGTTTTAACTGTAAATGTGTCCATACAGACGCATTGTTTTCTAGTTTATTTTCTATCGATCTCATCATTGCATCCTACTACTAAGCATAGGTCACTCTGATTTATTCAAGTTAATCGTATTCAATATCTGATAATAGATAGCTATTTCTATGTTACTGGATATTCGATGCACACTTGTACAGGTGTTATAGCTTACCAGCAAAGGCGCTTGCGGCGCGAGCACAGCTCCAATCCTGCCAACAGTGTTGGCGATATTTGTGAGGGAGTTGCGTGACTTGGTGGGAAACGCCTCCATGGCGACCACGTACATGCTGAACATGCCGTAGCTACTGCACATCTTGCCCGCCAGGTAGAACAGCACTGATGCCCACCACACTACTGGAACAAGGCTCTTATAGTTTTACCTTCGTCAAATTCTATGATTTGTATCATACTTAATTATTCCATTCCATATTTTAGATATATTCTGCTCGCCAGTACTGTTCACGAGTAAATACGTAGGAGTCGAGTAATCATATTAATTTATGAGACCCGTCGCGCCCAATTTTAAGAATATGAATTGATCTCCAAAGGTTTTTTGAAAAGGAAATTTACTTCAAATCGAATCTATATATTATATGTAGGTTTATTCAATTCACCTTCCATATTAATTTAGCCTGTTTCTTAAATAATAAATCAGACTAAAGCTTCTGAAGAACTAAGAAGAAGAATTAAGTTTTTAAATTTTCAACAGTGAAAAGGAATTCATAATATGATGATTCTTAGATTAAAAAAGCAGCTACAAAATCTGACATAACAACATAAAATAATACGAACAATAGCAAATCGGTATCAGACTCACCTTTGGACACAAAAGCAGATGCAAAGAAGAAAACACAACACAGAACGTACGCAACACATATAGGGGCCTTTCTGCCAAACCTTGTTAACGTGAAAGCGGTGATGATTCTGGTGGGTACGGAGACAAGGAGCAAGGCGGAGAAGTTGATGTATTTGTTGCCGGAGACGCTGGTTGAGTTGATGATGGTGCCATTGTAGACGAAGGCACTGCAGATGAAACAGCACGCGATCAACGCTACGCGGAGTACGATGGTGCGAGAGCGTAACACTGAGAGGATGTGAAGACGTTCTGTAGGACGGTCGCCTTCCTGTAAAAACGAAATCGGTTACTTACCCTTTCATGGACAGTAATTTAGACACAATAGATGTTTTATTGTCATTACGGGCATATACGTTTACTGTCCCGGATAGTGTTAATATATACTTAAGATTAAATTAATAAATTTTAGCCTTGTTCGTTCAAGTCTTCTGTTGAAAGAATGTTAACTGATGCTAAATATTACATGAATATTGTTTGTAACTTTAGCAAATTAAATTTCATAATATTGAAAAATATGACTATTATCAAGACCCGATATTAGAAATACTTACATGTTTTTCTTTATAAATAAATTACATATTATTATTTTATTATTATTTTCGTATTAATAACTATTTTTAAATGTTTATTATTGTAATGTATAATTAGAAAATCTATAATTTGTAATTTAATTATTATTAATATTGTGAATTCTATTTAATTTAATGAATTAAGTATTAGCCTAATTTATGCTCTATGTTAATTATTGTAATTGGTTTTAATTAACCGTTTCAATTAACTATAAATAAATAAATAATAAATAAATTAATTAATTATAATTACCTCATCATTCTTATTTTTAATTGTAGTAATATTCGAAAGCATCGCCTTCGACTTGTTAGAGAGCTGTATATTATTAATCTTAGCTACTTTATTTAATACTCTGACGGCTTCATCATTCTTGTTGTGTGCTAGGAGCCATCTGACTCCTTCATCTACGAGAAATATGTAGAAGACGACGACTAGCAGAGGAGCGTATATGGCTCTCATCATGTCACGCCAGTACGGTATCTTCCAAGCGATCAGACCGAAAAATGCGCTCCCAAAGCTTGCCAGTATGTCTGACATACAGGAGAACATCACTCGACGTTTTTGGCTCACGAGTTCCAATGCTGAAATTAAACAGTTATAGCACAGTGAAGTACTTATTTTATTAGTTCGTAGTTAGTAAAAAAAAAAAGGTATAATTAATATATTCTCTTGAGAATCATGAAAGATAAAAACAGGAGGCCTATCGTACCTAATGAATCGCTAGATGTTGGCACGATGAAAATGCTACCAATACTAACTTGTTTTTACATTTAAAAGATACTTACATAGAACCATAGACGCATTTCCATATCCTAACGCTGTCTCTAGGAACTCCAGAACTAATAACATGTAGTAGTTGACAGAGAATGACTTGATCAGTCCAGCAATTCCTACCACCAGTGGTGTGCATACTATGACCACTTTGCGACCGTACCTAAAACACAAGTAAAAACGTACCTACTGTCAATTCGATTGGAGATGATAATAAAATGCAAAATCACTGTGACATGAAGTATGTTCTACAAGGCGTATCTTCAGATGTTAAAACATAATTATATAAACCTCAGTATATGTGATAGTCAGTAATTTGTATTACATTTTTTATCCTGATGACTGAGGTGGCGTTTGCTTTATGAACTATAATAAAATTGTAAGCAGTTAAGCTGTTTATAACATTAAATATGCTCGTACTTACTTGTCAGATATCAAGCCAGAGATCACGAACGAGAAAACGAGACCCAAATTGTGGACTGTACCAATCAGCGTCCTCTTCCACGGCTGACAGCCCAGGTCAAACTGAAAGAATATAATTGAACAAATATAAAATTATCGAGCAATTACATGTAGAGACTTTAAAATAATATAATTTACATGATAACCATGTACTGTTAAGGTTGTCCATCCTTAGTTTGCATGTCAACGATGTAAATGTAACTTATAATGCATCAACTAATTGACTGTTTGTGACAAGAAACGTGATGAAGGAAAAATGAAATTGTGTAGTATTAGGTGTAATAAAATTATTTCAATGTTTTTGCTGTCAACATATATGTGTCAAGTGAAACAGGTATTACATGAAATTGCAAAAATTCTAAATCCTTTAAATTACTTAGATCATGTGATATTTACAGTCAAAATAACTAATAAAAATTTATGAGAAGAACTTGCAGGAAATTAATACTTTTCTCGGTTCAATTCGAAAAGAAGATCTTGTAGGTTTACAATCTTGTAGGCTTTTTATAGGATCAGTAAAAAGTATCTTCACATCTGTTAAATCGGCATTCAAATTGTCAAATAATATTCAGTAACTTTACGATGGTAAGCTGAAGTTGTAAGTTTAACTAATCAAGTCATCAAGTAAGAGAACGAACTCAAATTTAAACTTTTAAAACAAACGATTTCATTATTTTCAGCAGTTATTAGATACGATCCACAGTTGCTTTCTATATACAAACCGTAATCCAAGATCCTTGAAACCCCGATTTTTCGTTCGGCACTGAAGAGCTGTAAATACTAGACATATAAATTGACATATTGTTGAAGAGGCAAAGAAAGTGCGTTTGGTTCGTAGCAAAGGGCGTTCCATAGTCTCTGCTTACTCAGCGCTGAACTATTCAATCCATAAAATCGGGTTTCAAATAAAAGCCAGCAACACCTTGTCACGTTTATCCACGCGTTTGCTGACGACATGTCATCAGGTGGATCGAAATGTGCTTGGTAATAAGATGACACCATACATGTTTGCATATCATAACTAAGCACTGTAATGTAGCATTTGTGCTATGATTTGAAACCTTCAGAGTGTGACGGGACCGTGAACTTGTACTGCCAATGACCGTCACACTATACAACTACAACACTAAGTAATAATGATGATACATCAGTACTAATGGTTGAAATTGGTGGATCTTAATTATTTGGGGTATTATAAAGCAAAATAATAATATGGATAACCCTCGATGGCTTTTCGGACGGTGTTCACCACACTACTGACATGACTGGCTTATAATTAAGTAGAAAGGAGTCATTTGGAGGAAACTACGAACCGGAAGATACAGCATGGGCAGACCCCTCACAAGGTAGACCAACGACCTTGTAAGGGTGGCGGGCAACCGATGGATGAGATAGGCAAATGACCAACCAAGGTGGCGAAAATGGGAAGGCTTATGAGCAGCAGTGTACGTCTTGTGGCCGATATGATGATTATGAGTCATTTTGGTGGGTTATTACAACATTGAACGCAGTTGCAACATAAATGTTGGTCAGTATTGGCTGATTATTTGGTAAATTCTTCAAATGTCCATGCTAAATGGAAAAACAGGAGTATCTGCAGTGGACCTATCGAAGGGGATATTATACGGCCGTCCATACGGAGGAGTTGCTTTATTATGGAGAAAAAAAAGTGTTTCAGGAAGTGACTGTTATTCAGTGTAATAACCCACGAATCTGTGCTGTGAAAATAATTGCGAAAGATAAGGCCTTTCTAGTGCTGAGTGTGTATATGCCTGTTGATATGATTGTAAACCTAACGGATTTCACCGATATACTGAGCTCGGTAAGTGCTATTATAGATAGTTGTGGCGTTGATTGTGTCTATATGTTGGGAGATTTTAATGCACACCCCACTGAACGATTTTATTGTGAACTTATTCATTTTTGCGAGGATATGAGATGGACTTGTGTTGATACTGACATTTTAGGACTGCAATCAGATACATACACATTTTTAAGTGAGTCCCACGGATCTAAACGTTGGCTCGATCATTGCGTTGTGACACAGGCCGCTGTTAGTACAATTAAAAATGTATCCGTAATTTACGATGTGCTGTGGTCAGACCATTTTCCGCTTGTTATTCACTGTAACCTAAATATGCTGTCATCCAAGATGCATGACCTTAGTTTTTATAAGTTAAATTTAGCTGTATGGGGCGAAAGATCCGTACAGGAAATAGATATATACCAAAAGGAATGTGGCAAAATGCTTAGGCATATAGATTTTCCGCAAGAACTTAATAAATGTTGTGACGTAATGTGTAATGATATTTCCCATAGACCTGTTATAGATAAACTTTACAATAATATTGTGGAGGCTCTAACTGAGGCGGCCAGAGTGGGCCGATGTAACAGTAAGCGTGCTCGAAAGAAAGTTGTGGTAGGATGGAACAAGCACGTCGCTGAGGCTCACGGGCAGGCTAGAAAAGCGTTTTTAAATTGGAATTGGTACGGTAAACCTACATCTGGTAAAGTGTATGACGAAATGTGTATCACTCGAAAAGTCTTCAAATCACGCCTAAAATGGTGTCAGGACCACGAAAGACAAATAAAATTGGAAATACTGGCATCTAATCATTCCAATGGTGACTTTCGCGCTTTTTGGAAAAATACAGATAAATTAGATTATAAATCTGGACTCCCCGTGAGCATTAGTGGCGTGACTGACCCCAGTAAGATTGCCAATCTTTTCAAGGATCATTTTTGTGTAAAATCGCGACTTGATTCATCCCGGATTGTGCCTGGTTCTGGAGCTGGCACGAAGCCGGGATTTCAATTTAAGACAAAAGAAATTGCCATTGCAATCAACTCCATGACTAAGGGTAAATCCCCGGGCCATGACGGGCTCAGTATCGAGCACCTCCGGTATGCGGGACCACATCTGCCAAGAGTCTTGACATTGTTATATACATTCTGTATGACTCATAGTTATATACCTGCAGATATGTTACGTACTGTGGTTGTACCGATAGTAAAAAACAAAACAGGTGATCTTGCTGACAAGTCTAACTACAGACCTATATCTTTAGCGACAGTTATCTCTAAGGTGTTAGATGGCATGCTTAATACACAGTTGAATAAATGCATTAACCTCCATGACAACCAGTTTGGGTTTCGCCCAGGTCTATCGACGGAGAGTGCAATACTGTGTCTTAAGCATGCTGTCAATTACTATACAAAGCGTAATACATCCATATATTGCTGCTTTCTTGACCTTTCCAAAGCTTTTGACCTGGTTTCTTACGATATTCTCTGGAGTAAGTTGGAAGAGTGTCAACCACCAAATGGAGTATTAGACATGCTTAAATATTGGTATGGAAACCAGGTCAATAGTGTGCGTTGGGCAGGGGCTTTATCGCATGCGTATGGGTTGGAATGCGGGGTGAGACAAGGTGGCTTGACCTCGCCCACACTTTTCAATCTCTACGTAAATGAGCTGATTGGTGAGCTCAACAGAACCAGAGTCGGTTGTCATATTGATGATATATGTATAAATAACATCAGTTACGCGGATGACATGGCTCTGCTGAGCGCATCACCATGTGGTCTGCGAAAACTTCTTCGCATATGTGAAAAATATGCTGAATGTCATGGTCTAGTGTATAATGTGCAGAAAAGTGAGATCATGGTCTTTGAGGCGGGGGGCAAAAGAACTATAAATATTCCTCAATTGCTGCTCAATGGAGATCCACTAAAAAGAGTTTTTAGTTTCAAATATCTGGGTCATATTTTAACTCCTAGCCTCAAAGACGATGACGATATTGAAAGGGAGCGGAGGGCGTTGTCGGTGAGAGCGAACATGCTGGCTCGCAGGTTTGCACGATGCTCAAAAAATGTTAAAATTACACTTTTTACAGCCTATTGTACATCATTTTATACGTGCAGCCTGTGGGCTAGATATACTCAAAAAGCTTACAATTCCCTCCGTATCCAATTCAATAACGCGTTCAGAGTGCTGTTGGGACTACCCCGCTTCTGCAGTGCGTCCGGGATGTTCGCAGAGGCGAGGGTAGATTGTTTCGCTACCATAATGCGCAAACGTCGTGCATCTCTGGTTCGCAGGGTGCGGGCTGGTTCAAACAGCATACTGGCTATGATTGCGAGTAGGTTGGACTGTCGATACATCGGTCACTGCTGTGCTGTCTCTCATGGAGTGCAGCCGTGATTTTAATGTGCCGTACTGTACCTATTTTGTAACTGTGTGATTGTCAATTACTAACATAGGATAAGATTGTATGTATCACTAACAAAATGAGTCTTGCAACTTGAATAAATGATTATTATTATTATTATTATTAATACCAACAACTAAAATATATTAAAATCGCTTGACATTATTATACAATAAATCTATTACATATTATTTGTCTAAGTCTAAATTTAAGTAATATACAATATTTAATCTAGTTAAATTATTATATAATGCTAATTTGACTGGCCTGTTGGTCTAGTGGTTAGTGACCCTGACTGCCAAGCCGGAGGTCGTGGGTTCGATTCCCACCCAGGACAAACCTTTGTGTGATGAGCATGATTCTTTGTTCTGTGTCTGGGTGTAATTTATCTATAATATGTATGTATTTACAAAAAAATAAAAAAAAAGTATATAAGTAGTATATCAGTTCTTTAGTACCCATAACACAAGCAAATATAATAAATTGCTTAATTTGGGACTAGATGGCGCTGCAATTTAAATTTTATTTCTATACGACATCCTATTAATTATTTATTTTAATAATTATGTCATCACATCTACAATTGTTTTATGGTTCTCTAGCTGCTCGAGGCTTCGGCTGAAAATCAGCGCTGCAATTGTATTTGTACTTTTGTAGCACCATGCTGAGCTGAGGCCCATTAGCAGTACAATATAACGTTTCTTTGTACCTACGATGCTTGCATTATTACACTACCTTTGTTAGCTTATAAGTTAATTGTACTTACTTATAAAATTTTGTATTAATGGTTGATATTTGTATTTTGTTATTGTACGCTAATAAATTACTTTTTTCTTTTTTTTAATTTATTTGTTCATTGTCCAGACCATCACCATAAATATTCTTATGTCAGTAATAGATTTGTTTGAAGAAGATCTATTTTCCTTATAGTTTGAACTCTATATTTATGCAGTCAGGTGTTGTATAGACATGAGGTCATTGAGAGATCTGTATTAGTTCATGTATTGTCATTTGACGCGTCTAGTGTATACCTGCCTGGTTTTCTGTAGCTAAGGAAAACTATAGTACGAGTATATATTAATATTAATTTTTTATACGGTAGTAGATCCACGCTGATTTCAGCATGAATGGGCCGGATCGTCCGGGGAAGTACTACCCTCTCATAGAAGATCGACTTAAGAGTAGTAGTATCCGTACTACTGCGTTTCGTTCGGTGAGTGAGAGCGCCGGAGGCCCAATTTCCCCCCTTTCCTCTTTCCTCACCTCCCTCATTTCCTTCCCCTAACCCCTATCCCGGTCGCCATAGTGGAGGCCACCATACCAGCAGTTTAAGACGATAGCTTTTGGTATGGTGGCCGCCACTTCTGGATTCCACTGACTGCTTACCATCAGGCGGGGTGGAGTCACTTTGGTAGGCTATAATAAAAAAAAAAAAAAAAAAAAAAAAAAATTGGCTTTTATGAATGGAGCAGAGATACGAATTCTTAAACCACGAGTGACAAAAATGTGTGAGCATATGTTTTATTCTTTATTGTGCCAAAGCAAAGTTTTACGGGCCTCTAGACCCATATTAGGTTTCTCTTTGGGTTCGTCTAATCTTCAAAATGCCGATGAAAACTAGTTAAGGCAATGCCCTATAATTACATATTACATATGCAAATCAACGACATGTAACCAAACAGGGAAGAGTAAAGTCATATTAGTAGACAAATGGTAGTGTATTATAGTATGAGTTAATTTACATGACTTTGATATATTTTCGTAGATTTCATTTCTTATAGCAAAACTTGTACAAAAGATTTCTACTTGTGATATGATATTACGAGAACAGTATAGTCATGCATGATGATTCTAGGCAACTAAGTCCAAATTTGACCACTTATCCAGTTGTTATTACAGCCCGTAAAAACTATAACGTGAAAAAATAAACCTTTATTTTCCAAATTGAAGTTTGACAACGTTCTGAATGGTGGCTACAATTTAAAATCAAATAATAATACGCAACACGGTTACAGAGCTGCAGAGCAAAAAGGTAATTATGTCACAACAAATAAAATACAAAAATATGTACAAGACATTGAAAATAATATAATTCACGCCTCTTTTTAAGAATATGGTTTTGGTTGCGTTGAGTGTTAAAATTGTAACTCATACAAAAAACTGTAATTATCGGCGATTGAAAAGAGTGGCGTAAGTTTCTTGCCAGTTCTTCTCACAACTCTACCTCGTCAGCAAACTGGTGTAGGTTATACAGCTGGCCTAATGTAATTTTGACTTTTCGTAAGCATCATACTTTTATACGTCTATAAAAATTAAATAAATGCTTTTTTTTGAGTTTGAGTTTAATAAACAGAATAAAAAACGCAATATGAAATGTTTAATATTATAAATTTCATTCCGCTTTTACTGCTTTGTAGATACATTGCCGCAATGGCCGTCTTATACCGCTATTACCACGTGGAGTGATTTTTTGAATAAAGCCTACCCATAATAGAAGCCACCAGCAGTTTCGGAAAATGGCTTTTGGAATGTTAGCCACCACTTTTTGATTTTACTGACTGTTTATCAGCAGGCAGAATGCAGTCACTTTGGTAGGTTAATATTAGTTAAAACATAAGTATTTAGCGACAAAGCACTGGCGACAAGAATATAAAATTACAATACATTAATAAAGAATAAAACTACTCACTTCAGCCACAATACTGTTATAATCTTCATACACCACATCATCGCAAGCAAGCGTCCTGTTCCACGGGAAGTTCGAAGGAGTGCACATAGCTTGCTGGCTATGTACCGTGCTGTTAAACCTCGCTTCTTCGTAAGGCGTTATTCTATGGCACGTGTTGGTTGAGTTTGTTAACGCGTACGGTATCCACGACGCATTGAAGCTGGAGTCTGTTGATTCACATTCTGGTACTTGACACCTGGAATATAATTATGACTTTGGTCTTATTTATGGAACTACATGATGATGATGACAATGATCCGACCGATTTCAGCCACGGCGACTACTTCAACACTGGTATTGTTGGCGTTTATGTGCTCGCATGTGACTAACGTAGCCAATCTTCTTTACGAAAATCCTCGCACATTGCGGGCATGTGAGCAGACCGTTAATTAAAACACACGTTGAAACTACAGCTAGGGCAATGAAATAACAAAAAATCATTTTGTTTAGTCGACATTGAGTTTTATCACAGAATGCCTCTCGATTATTTAAAAGAAATCATCTTTTCTTTAGCCTGGATATTCACTGTGGAGCATGTGTTTCTGTAAGTAAAGTGTTTGCCATGGTCACAATGCCAGGCAGTCGAATTATCAACTGCACTAAGATAATATTTAGTACACAAATAATGCTGCTGTGTATTCCCTTAGTCACCATTTACGACTCCACAGGTAGAGATAAGGTTTCATATTGTAAACTGGAGACTAACGGATAAATTCAATTTGATTTGATCTTATCCTGCTGCCTATTCTACCGTTTTGAAATAAGAATATTATTTAATACAGTTTTTTGCAATCAGTTTTGTTTTTCTTTTCATTTTCTAAAACGATATTTTCTTGAAATTGCATCGAACTGGTAATAACTAGTAATGTTTGACATTGGGTATAGAGACGCTTCCTGTTCACGAGGCGTTTGTTTGTACTACACGCGGACACGGTACAAACAATACATCGCTCTTCTGGTCAATATACGCAAATCAGTAAGTATCTTGTCATCAAGAGGCTGATAGACTTGGCCATTCATTTTGTAAAGAGAATTCACAAAAACACAGCATTTTAGCGAAAGAACAGTAATTTAGCTTAGAGCTTTATGGCGAGTTGAGCAATTCTAATATTGTACGCTAATACCCATTGTCAAAATTTTTTGACGAGCATTTACTAGAGCGTTTGCTACAATGATCATGAAATGTTTGGCTTCATATTTGGACTCTATTTGTTGTTCAGTTCGACAATTAAAAAACAGTGAATGTTTGATGGTCTGTTATAAGTAAATGCTCAAGATTATCAGCATCATTAATAATATGTAACTTGATACAATTTGTTTCCCCAATAATATGATGGTGTTTTTAAAACTTAACAGTAATATATTGCGGCCACGTTAAGTTTATAACCAACGACTTACACCTCGCGGAAGCCACTTACGGTTAATATCATACATACATTCTATATATTACAATGGCGAAGTAAACACTCTTTAACTTAAGATAATTTCACATAAACATGTAATGGGTATTACCTATTGTGGTGACAAAATAATGACTATTAGAAATTAAGTTATTGTTAAAAGAAAACATGAATATTTAAAAGGCTGTATACATGTGTATAAGAAACTTACTGTTCCTTCAGTAGTGTAGTAGAAGCGAATTTGATTGCTGTACTACGGTCGATTTTCAAGTGGATTAAACTATACTGCCGAGACTTGATTTACTTTGTTTTCGTGTTTAAATGTTTTTAAACTCTCTGCGATTAGGTATTTTATCATTTGTTAAAAATACAGGCAAGCAGCACTTACAGGCACTAAACCGCCATGGTAGAGGACAACATACCAGCAGTTTAGCTTTTGGAATGGTGACCATTACTTCTAGATTTCACTGACTGCTTACCATCAGGCAGAGTGAAGTCACTTTGGTAGGCTAATATAAAATAAATATACATTCATATCATGCGCACCTGTGTAATCTTACTGATGTTTGCATCAACCCTCCCTGTTACTATTGACAATACGTTAGGCAGATTAATAATTCAAATACTTCTTGTTACTGGAACAATAGTTTAGACAAGGGCTAATGACGCAAATCAAATAGTGCGATGATTGATGCCGGCCGACTGATCATTATTTCTATAATAGCATCATGGCAACCCGACGCACAGATTTTCATACGTTTATATAAATTGGTTTACATAATTATTGTAGTTTAGTAGGCGTGAAATTCACATCAAATTATAATAATATTATAATTTTTGTGTAATGATTCTTGCAGTTAAGTGATAATGGAGCAGATCAAAGGATTTTTAAGTTTAAATTGTAATTTATTGTACTCACTTCGTATTCTAATCTAGATATTAGAACTAAATAAATTGTCACGATGCGAGATGTGCCAAGAAAGATGTAATATTGAAATTGTATCAGTAGCTCTACCATGAGTTACTTTCTTTTATTTACAAGTTGTGTGAGACTATACTGTTCTCGTAATATCATATCACAAGTAGAAATTTTTTGTACAAGTTTTGCTATAAGAAATGAAATCTACGAAAATATATCAAAGTCATGTAAATTAACTCATACTATAATACACTACCATTTGTCTACTAATATGACTTTACTCTTCTCTGTTTGGTTACATGTCGTTGATTTGCATATGTAATATGTAACTATAGGGTATTGCCTTAACTAGTTTTCATAGGCATTTTGTAGATTAGACGAACCCAAAGAGAAACCTAATATGGGGTCTAGAGGCCCGTAAAACTTTGCTTTGGCACAATAAAGAATAAAACATATAGCTCACACATTTTTGTCACTCGTGGCTTAACGATTCGTATCTCTGCTCCATTCATAAAAGCCAATTAATATATACTATATATTAATTATATATTTTGACTGGCCTGTTGGTCTAGTGGTTAGTGACCCTGACTGCTAAGCCGGAGGTCGTGGGTTCGATTCCCACCCAGGACAAACCTTTGTGTGATGAGCATGATTGTTTGTTCTGTGTCTGGGTGTAATTTATCTATAATATGTATATATTTACAAAAAAAAAATGTATATAAGTAGTATATCAGTTGTTTAGTACCCATAACACAAGCAAATATAATTGCTTAATTTGGGACTAGATGGCGCTGTGTAAATGTGGTAGAATATTATTATTATTATTATTATTTATTTGTCAAAATTTTGTTCTAAGAATAAATTATGAATGAAAAACATACGACCCGAATTGATAACCTCCTCCTTTTTGAAGTCGGTTAAAAATAGCAGCACCTCGGGTATTTTCTCTTAAAACTGAATTTTAAAATTTTTAAATTGAGGTGCATTAACGAGTTCCTGTCTTAGTATGTAGTGTCAACATCTAACAGTTAAGTAAATAAAGAGTGGTCGAAGTTTTTTGCGAGTTCTTGTCATGCTTCTACTATTGCTAACGAATCGACTGTAGGCAATTTGACTAATATCTTATTTTGGCAATCTTGATGTTTATTAAAATTATTCATATGATATAAATGAATAAATGACTGTGACTTTAGATTTATGTCACTATGTCTCATTTTGCGTGTAGATAAACTAGCCGTTAACGATATTATATTTTAACTCACACGATATGTACACATAACTACGAGTATATTGTTAAACCGGTCTACTTATAATAATATCTAGCAAAAGTAGAGCCGTTTTACAATAAAGTTAACGATACTATAAAAACTAACTAACACATATCTTCTTCCTACGTAAAATAAGGCTTCTAATTCACCCTTCGGTAATGATCCTACTGACGCAAGATGTTTTATTTATGTCTTGACTCCGTCTTGTGATTTTCCTTAAGAAAGGAAAAAATCTCTAAACGTGACGGTACACTTTTATTCTGATTACTATTTAGTAAAGGCACATAGAACTGACGGCCGTTGGGGCAGAAAGGTTATGGAGTGGCTACCACCAACCGAAAGACTCAGTGTGGGCCGACCACTCACAAGGTGGACCGACGATCTTTTAAGGGTGGAGGCAAACGATGGATGAGGGCGGCCACGGTGGCGAAATTTGGGGAAGGCCTATGTCCAGCAGTTGACGTCGTTTGTGTGATATAATGATGATAAAGAAAGGCTGATTAGCATTTGTTCCAAGTAGGTATATTTGCATGGGCTTCGTGTCCGTTAATTTAATATTTGTAAATAGTACACTCAACAATTTTACCATCAGTTAAATTGCTTACTTACTTCGTATATACATTTCTGACAATAGTTTGTTGTTGTTACAAGTGAGACAAAAACATTTAACTTGTAGTAAGACAACGGATTCGTGCTGAGCTAACATATAAACTAGATAAAAAGCTCAACTTCTCTGTCGCATTAGGCTTGCCTGTAAAGATAGATGTAAGTTTAAGAGTAATAAATAAATAAATAAATAAATAAATAAATATCTAACATATTATGTTGTACCGGATCCTACACAAAGAATACTCAATAGTAGAAACATATTTAATAATCTTGACGACCACTATAGGCATCGATTGCTAAGTCAAGAGTCGCGGGTTCGTTTTCCTTTCAGTGATGTTAGGAATAGTAATCAGTAGGAATTTAAGAATAAGTACATACCTGAAGTTGACCTCAGCGGCAGTGAACACATAGTTGAAGTTGCACATGCTGAGGAAGGAGTCTCTGAAGGCGAGCAGCAGCAGCAGCAACAGCTGGTACTTGCCGAAGCTGCCCAGTTCGCTCAGGATGCCGTCCAGGTTAAACCCGTCTGAGACACTCTTGGGGTTCTCCTCCGACATCTGTAAGATAAATGAGAACGGTTAAAACGACATTCTCAACAATCACGTCAGCATCTTTGAAACTGATGCAAGCTTTCGTATTAATAGTTGTGACGGTTTTTGAACCAGTTATTACCATGGACATACCAATTATTATTGTAAAATTATTATTTACAGATATTTAAGTTATATAATAATCACAAGTGTTTGGTAGAGTCATAGCCTGACGCCGATAACCCTACATAAACTTAGTACCCAAAGCACTCAGAAACAGTAACTAAAATTAAATCAATTAAAAAACAGATTATTAAAATATCCTGTACAAAACTGATCTTAAAAGTCCATGTCACTCGACCTACATCGTAGTATCAAGCAGGTCACTCATTGACCGTATGAGTTGATAATGAATAAAATGTTTTTACTTCCTCTCTTCATAATTATGAGAGTAACAAATATTCTTCTTTTTGTCGTTACGCTCTTGGCAGTCGTGGTCGTCATGTCGTACTATTGAAGGGGGCAGATGACATTCGCCTCACTATGTCTCGCCAGCTCTCCCTGTTGGAGGTCATCCTGCTGCATTCGTTTAAGGAGCCGCTCACAACAGATTTTATCTAGTTTGTTCATCGCATTGACCTTCTGCGCGGTCTAGTTCCACTAACCAATATATCACAACACTAATAATTCACCGTGAGACCCATGAAAACCTATGTGATTATAACTTTTTTGGTTGTTTAACATTACACATTATCATATTCAGTTTTCAGGCCAACTTCCAGTAATGGAGAGGCATCAGAAGAAGAAGTTCAGTTTACAAGACTACATTCGATGTAAATAGTAAAGCGAAACTTACTTTAATACTGGTCTCCTTAGACACCATGATGTTAGACGCGAGTTACTTCACACTGCTTACACCAATTATCATTATACCTGCAAAAAACGAAAAGAATAGATATTAACTCATTGTGTGCATAAGGGCAGATCTACACGAAACAGAATGTTATTGCCATGATATCTGGTGTTGATACTGTGCATACGGTTAAAAGAAAAATGGCAACCATTTATATAGTTGAACTTTTATAGAGACAAAAGGTCATTCACTGGCTAACCACAAAATTTCGATCAATATTTTAAATTAGACAGCTAGATAGAAAAGGTCTAAATTAAATTGGGCTAATAAGACGGCACGTTCAAATTACTCCAAACTAATTCTTTGACCACAGTCACTTAAATCTCTAAAACACTGATATAGTTATAACTTTTTACATAACCTTAAGCCTAACGATAAGCCATCATCTTTACGGTTTGACTTGTACATGAAATTAATTAATCAAATGTTTTACAGTTAACACTATCATTATATTTGGCTGCTAGTACTACTGTTGGTAAAAACAAAAACTTATTAAATACTTATTTGATGGACGGCCAACTGGGGCACCCGACAGATGAGGGCGGAGGAGGCCTATGTCCAGCCAGTGGACGGCTTTCGGCTATTATAAAAATGATGATGATTTAGTGGACAAAGTTTTCAGATTTATAATGTGTAATGTAAAATGTAAAACGTTAATAATTGTATTAAAAGACACAAATTAAAATTCAATGCCAAACTCATTATCGACAATCTGTCTGTAATCTTAAAAGTCTGGTAGCTGGTTTAGAGTAAAAACAGTTGTAATATGTATTTAGTTATTTAATACTAGGAATTCCCGTGGCACGCTTTCACCCTCGATAAGTTACGTGTTTGGTTATTGCTTTGTTTCCGTTGCCAAAAACGTTATTAACCTAGCCTACAACCTTCTAAGAACTAGGCTATCAAACGCGAAAATAATTATTTAAATCGGATGGGTAGTTTCAGAGATTAGCGCATTTAAACAAACAAGCTCTTGCGCTTAGTATAAATAGTATTAGTATAAATATAATTTTGCCTGCCTTGGTGGTGGTTCAAATTTCTCTTTGGGATAAAAATCGAATCCATGACACTCGGTATAATGAGATTTGCGAAGACTACCTGAACCACTAGGCTGTTTTAATTAAATAGTAATTTCAAATTATTGAAAATTTTGTATTACTTAAATAAATAAAAAATATTTAACCGACATGTGTACCATATGAAAAGATTATTGAATGTTTAAGAGGCAAAGGAGTTATGTTAGGATCGCAGCAAATGGCGTTCTATAGTCTCTGCTTACCCTATTAATGTCAGACATGCGTGAAGTTATGTATGTATAAAAATATAAAGCATCACAAATATAGCTGCCATGGGCAAAAAGAATAGGACATTTTTGTCGTTTGATATAAAACAAAACCCTGATAACTGAATATACCTACTATTGGTATTCTGGACCACATCTCTTATTCATACTGGAAAACTGCCAACATAATATTTGGTACCGATGTCACTGAACTTCCAATAACCGAAACAACAAAATTAAAGCCAATGGCATACAACAAAGAGTCGCATTTTCTATGAGTCACTCACTAGGTCACTGGGACTGTTCTTTTATTGTATTGTTAACGCACAATAAGACTAAAACTGCACTTATGAATGGAACCGTATGATAAGAGCTAATGTTAAGGTAAACTATTTCGCACACAATTTGTAAGGCTTTTGGAATGTCAGAAACTGTTGTTATCGAATCTAGTACATTTACAATGATTTAACATACGTTTGTCTCAAGGTAGACAATGGTAAATAATTACTCCTGGCTGCTTTCCATCAGGCAGCATGATTTTGGTTAGCTAATAAAAAAAAAGTTTTTGTATCAGACATGAACAGCGCCTCTAGTGTTAATTTTGAGAACTAATTTCGTAGACATGCTTTACACTGTCACCTGTAATTTAAAAGCATGTAACATAGCTACTGTTCTGAAACTCAGTACTTCGACCATTGTTTTCCAATGTTATCAACGTTGTACCTACACAATCGATTCTCTTACAGTTCGCTTAGGAGTTACCTCAAATATTAGTGAACTATTATACGTTTTATTACTTACATATTGTTACCGTGTGTCTGCGCTGTTTGATGTTAAGGAGTCACTAAAGTATAAGAGTGGTAATCGTCAACGGTTTTTTGTGCTGTATCATTTTATTTTTGCTTTCTTTTTCAATAGAACATGTCTTAAAGAGCCTCTTCATTTCTCTTTATTAAATCTCATTTCATATATTTCATTATTTTAATAAGTATAGTCGAATATAAAATCGTTTTACTACCCATACAGTAAATGTCGTTTGCTTAACACAAAACAATAATGTCTATTTTTGCTTGCAGATGCCCTCAGTACAGTGACAGAATGAATCTTATTGAATTTTAATTTTGATGGTTTTTTTCTAAAAGTGGTAAGTAAAGCAAATATGTGGTCGATTCGCACGTGAGGATAACCACGCTGGGCTAGCACATAGTCATTAAGTAAATGAGTATGCACAAAACTGACCTACACTTAATTGTTAAAGAGTAAATACATATCCATACAACTAAGTTGCTGAAACGACCAAGTAGTAGTTATTTGTTTATTACCAATATAATCGATAATGGAAGACTATTGGTGTCTATGGCAATCGTCAGTCAGTGTAAGAGTAGTGTTATAGCGACAGCTTTAAGCTCAAATGGTAAAACCAATGATGAACAAATTAAAGAAGAATGGATGTAGTCCACCCAGAGCACCCGTCCAAAGAGCACCTGCGCGTTGAGCACCTATCATAACTATAATATTGAAATTTAAACAGTCGAAATTATTGCGACATTAATATTTTGTGATATACCTATTTAGTATTCTTCCAAATTATTATCAAGTTAAAAGTTTGAGCTAAAATTGAATTAATTTATTAATTCGTTAATTTAATAATGATCGCTATAGACTCTTTTAATGGCTCAATCATAGATTTTAGCTACGTAACGCATGAATGCTTCTTCAAAAATATAATGAATCATAAAACTCGTGTTTTCACAAAACAGTAAATTTTTTCCGCTAAATCCGATTCAAACTCAAAGTCAAACCAAATCAAAATAATCAAGAATTAGTGCAAAATGGTAATCAAAAGGAACATAACTTCAAACTTTTACTAAGTTATTGTTTTCGATCATTAACGGTGTAGATTGTACGTGAATTTATATTCAATAACTCATGGAAAATTAAAGATTGGAAAATTATTTTCTAAGTTTACGAATTCACAGTAAATTGTGATACGTTTAAATGAAACAGACTACTATAGGTACTTAACTTTGTAAACTTTTATAAACCTTATAAACATAAACTTTTCAAGTAGTTATCAAGCTAAAATAAGAAGGTACGTAGCATAATATCAAAGAATTTATTTCTTTCTTAATGAAAAGTTAATATTACACTATATTATAATCAGTTACATGTTACCTAAGCACATGCCTGCTGCTTGACATGTGCTTAGAGCACATGTAACCGATAGCACAATTAAGCAGCTTTATTTTATGTCAGTTGAAAATAGGAATAAGTTTTTTTTTTAGAATTTGGGTTCTTTTTCAGTATGCGCTTCAACCGTATAATTTCAATTTAAATATAATTTTGTAGTTAATTGTTATAAACAAATAATCATTATTGATATCATTTATTAAATCTAAATATCACCAATTCCACAGATCCAGGTACAGTAACTGATATGAATCACACTATAAAACACTCACACAACGTCACGCAGTAACAAAGCTCCTTAGTTACGTACCACAATTACACAACACAGAACAAATGCAACTGAAAGCCATGAACATTTCTCTACGTATATATACCACAATCTCCACAATTACGTGTACTTATACCTACATAATTACACAAGATTTATTGTTCATCACATCCATTCGGCATCACTCTCACAATTTTCCTATTATTCACGAGGAAATGCAGTCTACGCTAGTTCAGATTAACCCGTTAACATAACTGGACACTCTAAAGATGAACAAATTTTACTAAACTAAATTTGAAACATGTCACAATAGTCAAAACTGTCATTGAATGTACAAGAATGACAACTTACGTGACAACAGTCGTCCAATACGGGCATCACATTTGTCACAGTTTAACAGCTTAAATGGTGTGAGTAAAGTGGTTGGGGATTCTAAAATGTAAACTGAGAAGATAAAACTTTTTGATACTAGAATACTTCTATGAATTTTATGAATAAATTATCTCAAAATGAGGATGGTCCCTATTAATAAAAAGGAGATAAAATCTGGTTATAAATATGTATTAAAATCAACAACAAAGTCTTGTGACTTTCTATGAAGTATTACTAAAAGTTTATCAACAATTTTATTATTCTTCTTTGATTAAATCTAAACTGCAGCGAAGCTCAAAGGATATATTAATGATGCTTTGGATGTATGTCCGCTTTTAACTAACAAGTTAATGTTTTTTGCAAATTTATTAATATTTTATTATGTCAATGACATGTTGTCCCTTGGCAACATTTATTGCTATGCAGATGATAGTACAGTGCATGGGCGATATCTCGGACATCCTGCGGCTAAACAGACTGACATCGAGGCAAAACGCCTAAAACTTGTCGCTCGACCAAATATTATACCGCATTCCTAAATGGGGTCGTGAGAATTTGGTCGAGTTCAATGCCAAAAAAAACAGGTGTGCGCGTTCTCTGCAAAAAAATCTTCGTTCCTTCCCCTTCCCTCTCTTCAGAACACAGCGTTACCACTACAGGATAGCCTAAGTATTCTGGGTATGGACATCAGCCGGGATCTCAACTCCAAGAACTACATCGAGTGTGTCATTAAAACCGCCTCCTGTAAACTCGGTATCCTGAACAGGGTGAGGCGGTACTACATGCCCGAGCAGCTCTGTCTTCTTCATAAGACACAGGTTCGTTCCTGCGTGGAGTACTGCTCTCATCTTTGGGATGGCTCCGCACAGTACTTACTGGATGCACTCGATAGGTTGCAGCGGCGAGCAGTGCGTATCATCGAAAGCCCGGAGGCTACAAAGACCCTTGAGCCATTACAGCTGCGAAGAGACATCGCCTCAATGGCCCGTCTTCTATCGCCTTAACCATGGAGAGTGTTCTGAAGAGCTCTTTAAAATTAATCCCACCCTCTTCCTTTTTATCCAGAAAGACACGTGAGGGACTAAAGTGCCACCCTTTCACAGTGGAATCTAAAGGGTCTCAAACCAAACGGTTTAGCACTTCATACTTTTGTCGCTCAATTAAAGCTTGGAACTCTTTGCCAGCGCATGTGTTCCCATCTAATTTTGATCCTGGGTCTTTTAAGCGGGGCGTGAAAAAGCATCTCACTAAGCCACCATAGTGGAGGCCACCATACCAGTAGTTTGACTTTTGGAATGGTGTCCGCCACTTCTGGATTCCACGTCGACGTGTTAGTGATGTTGACACAAAATGTAAAATACACCTACCACTGGATATGTAAAGAGGTAGTATTTTAGTATGGTTTAAGCGCATTCTCTGGCAAGAACATTACACTACAATAAGTAGCAATGTCATGACTCCGATCGTCAATAGACAAGAGATACTTCGCAAAGTCAATCGCGCCTCTAATTTCATCGACAAAATGTTTTATAGAAGTCTTGCTATGCCCTTTCTTTCTTTTCTTAATAACATCAGAGAGAATAGTAACTAAAACTGACTAAACAAAAGGCAAAAGAAAATAATGAGAGTTCCCATATATATATATATTACTGACTATGTATGCATACTTATTCAATAGTACATAGTAGTAGGTAATATAACCATTTATAATTAAATGTATTTTAATACAAACAGTATGAGTCAGTTATGTATAACAACTATTACAAGAAATTCACGCTGAGTTAAATATAATCCATCTTTTACATATTTTTATTATCAAATAAAATAATCCATACTTTCATGTTATACTAATATTACAAATGCGAAAGTAAGTCTGTCTGTCTGTTACGCTTTCACGCCTAAACCACAAAACCGATTGTGCTAAAATTTGGTATAGATATAGAATGGATCTTGGGGAACAATATGGCCTATTCTTTATCGTCTAAAATGGCTTGAAGGGGTTGAAATAGGGGATGAAAGTTTGTATTGAAAATGCGATATAACCGACTTTCTCGCGGACGGCGCTGCAGGCAATAGCTGGTATAACTAATAATATATATACTAAAAGTTTAAATATGTGCATGTTTATTTTTGATTGCCTATCAAACAAAGTCTGTAAACGCATAATGCGTGTGTCCGTATAGTGTAAATATGCCACTATATGGTGGCCATCAAAGAAGTAGCAGCAAGTCAAGCAAAATGGTATTTTGGTAGACTAGAAAAATAATACAAAAAAAAACTCTATGTTGTGTTTGCTTTTTAGAGTTCCGTACTCAAAGGATAAAACAGGACCCTATTATAAGACTCCGCTGTATGTCCGTCTGTCTGTCTATCCGTCTGTCACCAGGCTGTATCTGATGAGCCGTAGTAGTTAGACAGATGAGGTATTTTAGTTGTCGTTATAACAACTAGTATCTACTAAAAAAACAGAATTAAACAAATTTGTCTATACAACAGATATGATTTTTGCCGTTTTTATAGATAATGATACGGAACCCTTCATGCGCGAGTCCGACACGCACTTGGCTGGCTTTTTATACTACAAGTGAATTAACGCAAACAATATGTAGTTCTAAGCTTAGTGCGTCATGAAGTTTCCAAAACTTACATTTCGACAGTTAACGTGTCCTCTAGTGTTACAGTTTGGGTATTGGATAGCATCATTGTTTTATGTTTCCTTATACACTAAATACACATATATTATCTAAAACCATGGCTGGTTTTTTGTTTAGTTAAGATTTCCTTAACGGTTATTCTAAGTATCAGTAATTGTATCGTGGTAGCCATGCTCACGGTACCATTTTACATTTCCTCTACGAAGTCGTGATAAGTGTATGTGTGTCAATGTAAATTCGAAGTTTAATTTTAAACATTTGTCTTGCGATAAAGCAGAACCTTAAAAACTTAGCTTATATCTAATATATAAGTAGCAATCATATAAATTGAAGTATAAAAATCGTACTCTCAGTAATACTGAAAGATAATTAATTCGTCACTTTTACATACATAAATACATACATAATAGCTTCACGCCATTTATGCCCGAAGGGGTAGGCAGAGGTGTGTATCCACTCACTTTTCGCCATTTTTATTTTTTTAGGTCTCATGTAACAATGGGCCATTTGCCATTTATTGCGCACAATTCCAGACTCCGGGCTAATACTGAGAATTTCTCGACAGAAAAACCCATTATCACTTTAACCGACCCGGGGATTGAACTCACGACCTCTGCGTGGTAATCCGTACACAGTACTACCGAACCATAGAGGTAGTTAAAATAATTTTCATTTTTAATATTTATTTAAAGCATCAAGTGGGCTGTTTGCCTGTCTGTCATTGGCAGGAATAAAAAACAAACAGCCTTCTTGGCTGTTTCTAAGTAGAAAGATCTTTGAGAACTGTCTCGTTATCAACGTAACAATATCTATTAAGTTAATTGAACTAGTCATAGTCTCCGACTGCCAACATTACATTGTTATTGCTTGTACAGTTTGGAAATTTCCAACAAAAGCAAGAATGTCATTATTATCTTTTTACAAGCTGTTCTGTTAATGAGTCATTTATATAACATTTTTTCTTAAAAATGGTTATATTATCTATGAACATGGACTCTTTTAATTAATTTATAATCTACACATTTTTTTAAATTTTAATTTTAATTTATAGAGTGAAAAGATCATAAAAAAGTAAAATTACACAATTATAAAAAAAGCTATTTTTACCTATTATAATCCGCTAATTCTACATGATAAGTGCATTAATGATGCAAAATAAAGTTTTTTTCTGGTCTATCAATCTTTGAAATAAGAAATACGTAAACCTACGGCATTTGACAATCTTAGAAGCAATAGATGTACGTCATCCATGTGCACGCGTATAAAATCAAACGTAAAACAAGAGCCACGGTGCAGTTCGCCTAACAATAACAATGTACCACATGCTAGTGCTAGTGGGCCTCTACACAATACCATTATCGCTATGTTGACACTTACCGTCTCTGCCTATTAGTATATTATAACATTATGACTCATTCTCTCCAAGAAAGATCGGAATAGAAAGAATATATTTAAGTTCGAGGAAGAAAGTAACATAGAGTTGTTATACCTTTAGTTTAGATTAAGATTAGGTTAAAATTGTGCAAATTAGATCTCAAAATAGAAAAATAATTAAAAATGTTATTCCATTGTGTACGTTTAATGTTTTAATTTTATATTTTTGTTTAGTTTTTTTTTTTTATCAATTAATTATATTTTATTTTTATTTTATTATGTGTTTACTCCAATTATAATTTATAATTTATTTTTAGTGTGTTATAAATGTTACCTTCTAATGCATGTTGTGACACCTTAAAATGTTGTGCACTTAGTAACTATTTATGTGTTTTTAAATGTAAATTATGTCAAACAGTGTAAGTAACAACTACTGGTTGTCCAAAAAATAAATAAATAAATAAATAAAATAAATACCTCCTCAAAAATCCTATAAAATATGTCAATTAAAACCCAGAATGTAATCATACTTTTGCCAGCGTACGATATAAAAGCACTCCATTTCTTTGCGTGGGAGTAAGGTTGGGGAATACCAAGGTTAGGGTGACAGCGAGTGTGACCTGTTTGCCCAATATTACCTTATTGCGGGTACCACCAAGGATGATGATTATTCAACATTTTCATTATCTATCTTTACTACCTATTATATAAAGAGGAAGATTATATTTGTTTGAACGCACTAATCTCTGGAAGTACCTATCAGATTTAAATAATTATTTTTACACATGATAGCCTAGTTCTTAAGGAAGGTCATGGTTATGTAATATCAAATTACTGGCTACAGAAGCAGATTAGTAAGTACAGATGCGGGTAAAACCGCGCCGCGAGTAGGTAGTAATATAATAAAACTCTGATACTATCAGTCTGATTTAAAAGATTATTGTTACAGTTGATAGCTCAATTCTTGGGCAAGGTTACTAAAGGCCTTGTATATAATTACGCTATGATACGCCACGTACGTGCAGGCTGCAGCTGCGGTGTTTCCCGAGCGCTATGACATGTCCTTCTTCAAACGAGGTTTAAAGAGAGCATTAATATCACGGTAGGCAGCGGCTTCGCAGAGCCCCTGGCATTGCAGAAGTCTATGAGCGACAGTTACCACTTACCATCAGGTGGGCTGTTGGCTCGTCTGCCACTCACTGTAGACAATAAAAAAAAAAAAAAAAAAAATGATCCACGGGAGCAAAGCAGTACCTATATAGATATAATTTATTTTATTTTAAAGATGGTGTTTCGTTTTTAGTCTGATGATATGGATTAAAAGGTCAACAGAAAAAAAATATTATGAGTTTGAAGTCTGTGTTGCAATATTTGCGAACAATGAGCCACTGTCGGTGCAGCTGATTCTTTTTGTTTATTATATTAAAACTATAATTAATAATAATAATACTAGCTGTTTTACTATCCCACTGCAGGGAAAAAGCCTCTTTTCATATAGAGAAGGCATGAGTATTAATCACCACGCTTGCTTAAGGCGGATTGGCAATTTCAGACTTTTAAGTCCAGGTTTCCTCACGATATTTTCTTTCACGGTCAGTCAGAAATGTTTAAGATAAACTTAATAAGTACATATGATTTGAAAAATCACATTATCGGCGCCCATGTGCTCAGCCTGTCCGGTAACAAAGTTTTCTTTTGGAAGAGACTTATATCCAGCAATAGACGTTTTTAGTTTGGTAAATAAATTGTTAGAATAAAGTCAAAGTGGAATAATTTATTCAATTACACATTTACACATACAACTGGAATTTTAATAATACGGATTAACATAGACTAACAACAAAAATAGTACTATAAGCCTAATTCGCGAAATTTTATCACTACATTAAGAAAGTAATCATTGCAACTTTATCAGACCAAGATAATCGCTAAATAGTTTAATAAAACTATAAATAAAAATGTCAGTATATCCAAGTCATTGATAAAATACCGAGACACTGAGCTACGGCTCTACGCGGCATCTACGCAGTTCGCGTAGCGAGATAGCCCCTCGCTACAAACATTACTACAAAGACCCAGAAATTGCCCAATACAATGGTCACGTGAGGCTCACTCGTAGCGCACGAGTTCACACTCAAACTATCTCATTTAGTTAGATCATATGAGTGACACTCATAAGCATGTCACTCGATTTACATAGGACATTGACCTCGAAGGGGCGGCGGCCGTAACTAAAAAACCTGAAAAACTTCTTTTGATTATACAATCTTTTGTGATTATCATAAGTAACTTGTAATGTGACGCAACAGAAAACTTAGTTAGAAATTGTAATAGGAAAAGAAAACAAATAAATAAAATGTTTGATTTACAGATTATTACATAATATAGGTATGTAAATAAAAATGTTAGTGTTTGTTTGTTCATTATTTTAAGTTTCGTTCTTATGCTATAGCTTTTTAATTTTGACGAAACTTAAACTTTGCGTTTATTTTAATAGATTCGGTAGGTACTTAAGCTTATGGTGTGGGGTTGCGTGACTTATTCAAATTCATTAGGTATTATATAATTCTTAAATAAGTACGATAATTTAAAAATATACGGTGAAGGAAACATTGTAAGAAGCGCTGGAAGTTTTTGAAATATACGTCTGAAATTAGAAAAATGAGAGCTAATAGCCTGGTTTAGCTAGTTTTATAATGACAGACTTTCATGTAAACAAGTAAATAATTCACGATAATCTGTTAGTATCCAAATAATGTTTCTATTTTTTATTAAAACGAGCTACATAGTGACATAAAATTGCGAAAAAGTGTCACTAACGACACATAAAATTATAATATGACAGCGTTACCATGACAAAGATAGATTGAATACAACAATGTGAATAAACGGTCTAACGTTCCATGCTTATTTATTAACTGACTTCAAAAAAGGTGGATGTATCCCATGATAAGAAAACCAGGATCTGATAATGGCATCCCGGAGAAATCGAGGGAAACCTTCGAAAATCGTAGTGGCAACTAGTGCATTTGTTATGTTTTTCATTAGTATTTTGAGGCACTACTATTTAGTGAAGGTTTGGTGTCGATCTGATGATGGAGCACAAAGACAGTCGAGTGACGACAATGAATTACAGCAACTACTTTGTGTTTCATTTTTAATGATGAAATCTTTGCATCTATATGGGTTATAAGTGCCATTACAGGTGACCATGGACAGTCGAGGGAATTCCTCAACAACAGTCATGTCGGGCTTACTTCATTCAGTTCAATATGTCAAAATGTTTAGTGTGTACGAAAATAATACCTAAGCAAGATTTAGGTCTATCCATCACTAAACATTGCAAAATGTAAGTAAATACTTTAAGAACCTTACTACAATACAAAATTTGATTAATAATACCTATAGGTACCTAGTTATTGTTTTACTTGGCACCAACTTCAAAATTATTTATTTATTTATTTATTTATTAAAACTTCATATACATAAATAGTACATTGGCGGACTTAATGCCTGAGGCATTATCTACCAGTCAACCAGTACAGGTGGTGCAGAGAGAAACAAAGTAGGTGCATTTGAAGAGCCATATAGTAGAAACGACTAATACTTACAAAACAGATTAACTAATTAAATATATATAATATAAACAATACAAACATAAACTTACATATGTATACAATCATACATAAACATATCATAATATAATAGATGATAGACATCATTGTGATGAGTCTGCCTGCCCACGTAAGAGGAGTTCTTTCACCTTGATCTTAAATGCCAAACGGTTGGTGGCCATCGTGATTCCGAGAGGGAGCGCATTCCAAAGTCGTACAGATTGAACAGAGAAGAAAGAGCCTACAAAATTAGAACTATGAGAAGGACATTGAAGGAGTAAATTATTGGAAGAACGGAGGACTCGGTTATGATTAGTACATAGAAATTTAAAATAGTCCAATAAGTAGGAGGGAGGAATGGGAGAAGTAAGGAAAGAATAGAGGGTCGTGAGAGTACGCAGACTGCGGCGCTGGCGAATAGTTAACCAAGTCAGCTGGGAACGGTATGTAGACACATGGTCATACTTGCGAAGATTAAAAACAAATCGAATGCAGTTATTAAGAAGACGATCATATTTGTTTAGGGGATCTGCATTCAGGTCTAAATAGCATACGTCACCATAGTCGATTAAAGGGAAAACTAAAGCTTTTACAAGCATTACCTTTGTCTTGGATGGGAGGAAGTTTTTCAGGCGATAAAGAGCGCGTAGAGTACCGATGACTGGTTGGCTCACGCTACTCACTTAAGCTTGCCAATTGAGAGTGGAGTCAATGTATAAGCCGAGATCTTTGACACTGGCACTCAGTTCTATAGTCGAGCCATCATAGATGATTAATGGTAACTTGCTTGTATCTAACAAGGGTACCATGTGTTGGCTCCCTAGCATGATGGCCTGACACTTGTTAGGATTTACCAAAAGACCAAACCTATTTGACCAACTTTTTATTTGGTCTAGGTCACTATTCATTTCATTAATTGCTGTATATATACAACCTACCTTAGCCTGTGAGTAAGTTGCAAGTCATCGGCATACAGATGATACGCGCACTGAAGATTTTGGGTTATAAGATTGAATAATATTGAAAACAAAAGCGGAGAGAGAATGCCACCTTGAGGGACACCAGCTTCCAGATCACGCCAACTGGATTATAAGCTGGATTGAATTATAAAATATTTATTCACTTATTTCTGACTAACTAAATCAAAATACGAATTACTTTGTGCTAAGTAAATTTATTTTTAATTTTTAGTTTACTTCCTCTTTGAAGTCGGTTTTCTTTTTGTTAAAAAATATTTTATTAGTATAAACCATTACTATGGTGTTATATCCTTGTTGATTTTTTTTTTTTTTTCATATTATAGCCTACCAAAGTGACTCCACCCCGCCTGATGGTAAGCAGTCAGTGGAATCCAGAAATGGCGGCCACTATACTATACACTATACTGCTGGTATGGTGGCCTCCACTATGGCGGCTGGGAATGGGGTTAGGGGAAGGGAATGAGGGAGGTGAGGAAAGAGGAAAGGGGGGAAATTTAGCATCCGGCGCTCTCACTCACCGGACGAAACGCAGTAGTACGGATGCTACTACTCTTAAGTCGATCTTCTATGAGAGGGTAGTATTTACCCGGACGATCCGGCCCATTCATGCTGAAATCAGCGTGGATCTACTACCGTAAATTTTAGTATATTAATTATCTTGCTCTGTGAGTGTGCGATCGCCCAAGACATATTGTATATTTTTTTTATATAATTTATTATTTTAGAAGAATTATAAAAAACTGCGACTCTATTAACTTATTTGGGGATTAGATAGGTGGTAAATTAATTATATTTCTGAACTGAATGTTGCTAAACTTATGTCGAATTGTAAGCGAGTAATTAATTACCGGTGAAAATATTAACAATATTGTCAAAATATTATAAATTTATTATTAGTTATATATTTATTACCTTTTGTTTTAAATACAGTAACTTTCACAAGTATTCATAATTCTCATAAGTAATACACAAGAAAACAATGAAGTGCTATAATAAAGTTAATTATATATAGCAGTATGGACAGGCCACACGTGGAGGGACGACCTCGTGAAGTAAAATGAAGTGCTCATGAAACAATTTCTGTTTGAAATAAATAATCACTCGAAAAGGACGTTGACCCCAGCAAAAGTACGGCTGTGTTTGAACTGTTTCAACCGTTTCTTTATTAGAGTGACTGGACACCCGTGACCGCTAACGTCTGGCGCGCGAAAATGAGCCTCGTAAGCAGTCTTATTTTCAACTGTCACTTCTCTTTGATTTTACATTGATTTGATTCAACAGCTCCTTCCTTTTGTCAGAAACCTACATATTTTGATAGTTCTGTCTAAATGTCTAAAACGAAGATCATTTTCTCGATATGATTTAAAAAATGCTTTATTTTCTTTATTTAACTTCGTAAAATTAAAACAAAGTTTGAAAATAAAGCAAATGGTGAAAGGGTATCGATGGATTCAGGTGACTGATGACCTATAATGGTGATATTTTTGCGTATGATAGCCCAGTTCCTGAGGGAGGTTATTGGCTATATAACATTACGCTACTTACGACGGGAGCAGAGTAGCAAGCAAAGGCGCAGATGAAACCGCGCCGCGCAAAGCAAGTTGTATTATACGGGTAAAATTTGTAGTCTTCAGATTGCTCATAACACTTAATGTCAAGCCTAATGACTGGGGTCATGTCACATGAGTGCATATTGGTTTCTTCACCGTGCACTTTGTCAACCGGGCATTTAATCGATATAACGTACTAGCCTGCCATAGCGTGATATCACCCGCGTTAAGTTACCTCTTTGATTACTGCTCTGCTTTTGTCGCCAGTAGCGTGATGTTACATAACTTATACCCTTCCTCAAGAACTTAGCTATCAAACGCAAAAGGAATTATTCAAATCCGAGTGATAGCTCCAGAGATTAGAGCGTTCAAACCAACATATTCTTCTACTTTATATATTAGTATACATGAGTGTACTATAATGATTTCACTTCGTCTGATAGTAAGCAGTCAGTCCGAGCTCATAACCAGTCCAGAGTCCATTCTCTAAGAGCATAGACACTTATGTAATCGTTCCTGCTCATTCAAGCTAGAAAGAATCCACTAAGTCATGATTTATCTAGTCATTTTCAGCACAGTCATCTTTCACTGTGGGTATCCAATATGATCTCAACCTACCTATACATGTGTCGACATACAGTACAACTTGTGGTTTGCCTACGTCACAGGAAAACCATGTCCATAGACGTGCGTCGACGTCATAATAATGTAATTACATGCCCAATGTTTAAGGAAAATGAGCTGCGGTCAAGAGACGTTGTTACACAAATTATGAAGTATAGGTTTTAAAAAACTTTATCAGTTCAAAACTTAAAATTGTTTAACCACCAGTTTTTGAAAGGCTGATCAACAAAAAATTGACTAATCTGTTGTTAAATCTCATGTGAAATACCAATTGGATTGCTAAAAGCATGGATAATTAGTTCAATTTGATTTGATTAGTAACTAATTATATCAAATTAAAATAATTATCCATGCTTTTAGCATGCTTTTAGGTACTTTACATGAAATTTAACAGGTGATTAGTTATTTTTCGTTGACAAGCCTTTCAGAAACTGTGACGTAGTGAAACTAAAGGGTTTAATTCAGCTTCGAACGGAACAAATCTTTCTGTACTTTGTGTCAGTTAATTGCTTTTGTAAAGTTTCTCCCTGAGTGTGAGAAAAGTCTTTTAACAAATATAAAATAATTGAAGTTTATTTAAGTTTTTTCGCGCGTTCCTTTTGTCATCGGCGACAGTCTTTATGACTTAAGGTTTAACTTGGTACTTTAGACAGGATTTTTATCCCTTCTTAAGTCAGAATCTGAGTATGTAGTATTAACCCTCAAAGATGAGGAGATCTCGTGAATTTGTAACCATTTCCTTACGTCTTCAAATTAATATCGCAGTCTTGTGTAATCGATATCAGTAAATGTTTACATAATATGTATTTGTTTACTATTACATTAGTTATTATGTTAGATC
The DNA here is from genome assembly GCA_963082885.1 of Parascotia fuliginaria. Classification (NCBI taxonomy): domain Eukaryota; kingdom Metazoa; phylum Arthropoda; class Insecta; order Lepidoptera; family Erebidae; genus Parascotia; species Parascotia fuliginaria. The sequence continues at coordinate 373,542 of OY720180.1, read as the reverse complement.
AGTTGACACGTTCTTATTGTATAAACAGTGTAGTCTTTTGTTCTTTGTTAGTGTTAGCTAAACTACTGTCACTAATTCAGTTACTGTTGTGAGTGTCGTAAGCTGGTAAGTCGATATGGAAAGAAATATGACAATCTGATGTTCTCCGTGAGATTATCATCAACATATCAGCTGAAAAACGTCCACTGCTGGATATAGGCCTCCTCCAATTTTCGCTATCTTAGCCAGTCGTGAGCTGCCCTCATCCATCGATGCCCGCCTTATAAGGTCGTCGGTCCACCTTGTGAGGGGTCTGCCCACGCTGCGTCTTCCGGTTCGTAGTCACCACTCTAGAACCTTTCTATCCCAACGCCCGTCAGTTCTGCGAGCGATTTTGGTGTGTATGTAGTATTCATCAGATCCAAGACTATTTGTAGTTGTATATTTTCACCGGAGACTTTACAAACATATCGGTCTACGGGCTCGCATCCGTTTACGTTATGAAATATAAGTTTATTCGAGCAAGACATTTGCTATAAAATAATTTTAATTAATATCTACTTAATTGAAGGTTCCTTATCGCCTTGCTCCTGGTCAGATAGTGTCTTTCTGTGGAGATATTTATTTACGCTAAGGCCCTGTTCTGCATTCCTTTTCCTTAAATTGTCGTGTGCTATACTTTCCTAAATTGTGCTTCTAGCCTCATCCAGTCTCAGAATAACTGTCACGAGTTTTTAAGATTGGTGCTCCTTAGCGTGTTTTGGATTTTCTGTCAGGGTGCGCTGCGTTTTAGTTTAACCACCTACACTAGTAGTACTAGTAGGTACTTGCACTTTTATATCTATAGTACCTCCTATTATTATATTTATCATGCGGTGACTAAGTTTATGTGTCAAGGAAACTGCACAAAAGCATTTCTTTCGTTGAAGTGCGTTATACATGACTATCTGACCGCAGATCTTGTTAGTCATCAAGCAGGTGCAAGGTTCGGTTCTAGGTTAAGGTTCAATGTGACGTCATGATGATGATGACGATTCAGTAAGTATAATATCATAATTGAAAGCTTCAAAAGGTAATGACGATTTTGATAACCAGATTTTAATTTGTTATATTTTTAATTATACACTAATGTAAACATGTCACAAGGTGGACCGACGACCTTATAAGGGTGGCGCGCAACCGATGGATGAGGGCGGCGAACGACGGGCCACGATGGCAAAAATTGCGGAAGGCCTATGGCAGTGGACGTCTTTTACATGTCTGGAAGAGATCGCTTTTAGTGATAAGACCGCCTATTGACATTAATTAGTGTTACTTAATGAAAATTATTTGTGGTATTCTATTGACTCTAATGACATTTAATTTCAATAGATACAAGCCGCACAGTAAGTATAGGTATTAAAAGTTTTTAAAGAGGCCTTTTTCAATGATCTTCAATCTCATAATTTATCACTCAAATAAATGATATGGCATATACCTAGTGCCCAATTAAATTTAATGATGTCATACAATTTTCCGATGTGGTTGCAATGAACACAAAATTAATAAACCAAGTGATACCGGTACTACAAGTGCACAATTTGTACCGGTCGTGATATCCGAAACACATTCTCAAGATAAAATCATAGTTTTGCTGTTTAATAAATATTTACATAATAAAAATGTCCTGTTAATTATTATTTATACAACAATAATGGTGATGTCTTTTGTTGGTTTTTAAAAATACAAATCATTTATTTGATATCAATTGTACAAATATATGAATGAATGTTTTTGTGTTATACACTTCTTATAATGGTAAATAATACTTCTCATAAAGGTAATGATGAATGTAAACTAAAAAAACTTTTTTATTCCGAATATGACTGAGTTTTTACCTATTAAAGAAAAATACAAAATGCTGCAAACTGAAAGCACTCTCTGCACGCAGTCCTAAAAGGTCCAATTCGTTATCTGTCTGTCTGTCTGAGGTGTACAGCTGAAATTAACATTAGATACGTATATCTACGAATAAATTGATCTGTACTCAAAACAAGCCAAATTCAAATATTTATTTGCAATAATAAAATAAATCATCAGAGAACATTATTTCAGTTTTTATCGACCAAAAGTTACGAAACAGAGTTTTAAGCGATAATATGGCGGTATACGACTTCACTTTATATAGGGTAAAATATCTGTAAGCACATAACGCATTAACGCGTTAAGAAGTGCAAGTGCACCTAGAGGAAGCAGGAAGCATATATCATATTGAGTGATTTCACACAACTAACAAAATTACAAATCAATAGACATGTAATTTTTTTCATTAATTTCATCGCTTAGTAATCGACAAGCAGTATAGGTATAATAATAATAATACCAGCCTGTTTACTGTCCCACTGCAGGGCAAAAGCCTCTTCTCATATAGAGAAGGCATGAGCATTGATCGCCACGCTTGCTCAAGGTGGATTGGCGATTTCAGACTTCCCTATAAGTTCAGGTTTCCCCACAATGTTTTCCTTCTCCATTAGTCAGTAATGTCCAGATAAACTTAGAAAGTACATATGGTTTGAAAAATCACATTGGTACTTGTCTGGATTCAAACAACAACATACAAACAAAGTACTTCTAGATAATGCACAAATAATTACTAATTACACAAAGTCCCATGTAGGCATAGAACACAGTCCTTGCACAGACAGTCGCACCTGCACCCAGAGACTATACATCACCTAGGCACTACGAGTACATTATTCAATAATATACCATAAAATTATAACTATGTAATAACTAACCTTACATAGTAATATGTGCGGGCTGTTAATATTGGGCGCATTATTTTATAGAGTTTTTATTGCTAATAGCACTCTTCACCCGGCCTTCGGTGGGAGGTACAGTACACGTGTGTTATCGGTTACGTGATAAAAACACTCGTAACTTTCTTTAACATTATAATGCACCTCGTAATAGTTCGCACCTGATGGCTTACAGCTGAGATTGTAATTTCTAAAAAATAATTTGATGGGTGGAAGGGAATTGCTATTGAATACGATTATTGGTGATACGTTTAAATAGTCTTTCTGCGTAGCGACTTGTCTTATTTTTGGTATCTTTTGCTGTTGCCATAATACACATAGGCCATAGGCAGATTTTTAAAAGGACAGAAATGGTACAGTTGCGCACACTCACACTTTAGGAATTATGAGGTACAGTTGCGCACACATTACAAATTATGAACATTATTTTATTTATATTGATAATTGATTAAGTTACGAGCTAGCTACTGCGTACACTAAACAGGTAGAATTGATATAGTTCAGGTCTCCTGAAGAATATAAAATGATTCTCTACCAACGTATATAAGTAATAGGTGGAGCAACATTACAAAGACAAATTATCTGCATGCAACTAAGCGATATCAAACAGTTATTCATAATGTGTGCTATGTTGACCAATACAAACAAACTAAGTTAGTAGCTTAAACTCCGAGTTAAAAATATATATTTTGTTTATTCATCAAAACAATGTCTTTACATTTATTTTTAACCGACTTCAAAAAAAGGAGGTGGTTTCTCAATTCGACCGTATATATATGTATATATATATTTTTTTCTATTATGTGTGTACGTCGATGACGTCGTCGTTTATGAACCGATTTCGATATTCTTTTTTTGTTGGAAAGTAGATATCCCAAGTGTGGTACCATGATAAGGAAACCAGGATCTGATGATGGCATCCCAGGGAAATCGAGAGGAATTTTTGAAAATCATACTGAAGACTAGTGCATTAATTTGTTACTTTTTTCATTAAGTATTTTGGAGTCGATCTGATGATGAAGCCGAAAGACAGTCGAGGGAACTCGACAACGATTTACAGCAATTACTCGGTGTTTGGACTTAAATCATTTCTAATATATTTTAATATTTAATATTTCAACAACTACACACAACGCCATCTAGACCAAAGTAAGCATATTATATGCTTGTGTTATTATTATTATATCTAATGATGAGAACTTTGCACCCATATGGGATTAAAGTGCCATTACAGGTGACCATAGACAGTCGAGGGAATTCCTTAACAGCAGTCATGTCGGGCTTACTTGATACGGTTCAATATTCTAAAATGTTTGGTTCGAATAAAAATAAAACCTAAACAAGATTTAAGTCTACCCATCACTGAAAATCGTAAAATAAAATAATTTTAAACAAAAAAAACCGACTTCAAACGGGATGGAAACTAAAAAGTTAAAAAAAGTTTACTAAGCAGAAAGTAATTCGTATTTTGATTTAGTTAATCAGAATTTTGAAGTTGGTGCCAAGTAAAATAATAACTAGGTACCTATAGGTTAATTTAATATTGTAGTAAGGTTCTTATACTTCTTATAGTATTTGCTTGGTCTAAATGTGAATGTAACTACTAAATAAATTTTCGTTAGAGTTGGTGAATAACCCATTGAAAAATGGGCCTATTGATGAGGCACCCGCTTCGTAAACACAAGGTAGTATATTCGAATCCGGGCAAATACCAATGTGATTTTCAATCATATGTACTATCTAAGTTTATCTTGGACATTTCTGACTACCATTTTGGGCTTTAGGGGAAACTGCATCGTCAGCACTATAATATGCAATACGACATCGATTAGGTACTTGACATGATACTCAAACATCATCACTTTCTTTGGTTTTAGGGTATGAACCTGCTTATTAAGTATAAATGAAGATGATGATGATTGCCCAGTGGTAAAGGCAACCGCTTCGTTAGCACGAGGTCAGGGTTTCGAATCCGGGAAAGTACCAATGTGACTTTTCTGTTTCTCTGAAAATTATTGACTGACGGTGAAGGAAAACATCGTGAGAATGATCACCACGTGCGCTCACATTTCACGCCTCACATTCCTTCTTTGTATGAAAAGAGGCCTCTCTCTGCAGTGGGATAGTAACGGACCGATAATTATGATCATGTCCTTAAAAATAAGATCTCCATTCGTGTAATGAATGTACAAAAAATCACATAATCGTTAGTAATTGTGAATATATAGAGCAGTCAATGCCCCTATTTATTTATTTTTACTTCTTGAGGTCAAGAGGTTAGACTTAATAGTATTAATGTTGGTACGAATTATTATCTACGTGCGTCGAGGAATCAGAGGGCGGGTCGTGAACCGATCCTGTGTACATAGAGCTGATAACACGTAGTATATTGTCTCACCGACGCGCGGACTAACAACTCTATGTATACTACTACAGTGCATTCAAACCACTTAATATATTAGTTAAAGGTCGTTAGTGACATCCGTAAATAAACAATATTTATCCTTACGCCCATTAAGTTAATGATTAGTTTTGCTCAGCAATGTTTATTAATAACAGTCTTTCAAATGATTTGCAAGTAACATGAAATGTAAAATGCAGTGTCACAACACCTAGCAGAATATTAAACAAGCGACAGTTGAATGAAAATTAGTGTAAATATTTACTGTTAGTGCAATTTTCGTAAGTGTCCGACGCGCGCCTAAGCAAAGCGTGTATGTATCTACTAAGCTATTTGTTCTGAATAATAATTACATACTTTTTTGGTATGTACCGTAAAGAGTTTTATGTTTTTATTAAGCGTCGTAAATATGAAGTACTAAATCGATTAGATTTTACGGTGGCACTTCAGTATCGCACGTGTCGTACTGGATATAAAAGGAAATCAACTCAATAAGTACTTTAGAACATGTTTCTTGAGCAAACTAATGGCGACGTCTGTACGCAGCAGCTATAAAGGCTCAAAGGACTAAACTGGTCTTTGGGCTTCCGATGATAGTTGTCCTGTCTAGCAGCCATAGTATGGCTATATATATAAATATATCAAATAATAATAATGATTGGGTTGCACGTATTTTTATATTTTATATAAATGGTGATAGCTTCAAACCATTGCATCATTCCCACGCACATAATATTTGGTAAAATATTGATAGAAGTACTAATTTTGCTGAAAATAAAATAAAAAGGTAAATGTTTCGACTACAGTGGTACGTAGGAAAAATACTTAGGAGTGCACTGAACTTCTGCAGCTGACAACCTTGACCGTGAAATAGTCAATTGATATAATATTAAATAATAGTTTATAGCAGAATAAAAATCAGGAAACGATGAGCATCGGAGGCCCAATATCCCCCCTTTTCTTTTTCCTGACCTCCCTTAATCCTTTTACCTGCCCCACTGCCTTCAAGGTATCGCGTAGCGGTAGCGGCTGCGCAAAATCGCTCGCATTGCAGGAGCAATACCAGAGGCTCTGAGTCGTTCATGAGCGACAGTTACCACTTACAATTAGATGGGCAGTTTGCTATAAGTCTGTCACTGTCGGCAATAAAAAAGTACACGTGTAGAAATATTTAACAGAGCGATTTCGGCAAGTGCTTTTTTGAGTTGAACCAAATGAAATCAAAGTTCTACAGTAGAGAGCTTCACTAGAGTGTGTTTAGAGAGTTATTTTATAATACGCAAAGTGTTTTAGTAGAAAGGCACTTATGAGCGAGATTTTACTGAAACTTTACAAGGGTGTTACTAATTAATTGCTTTTGACAAGGTCATTAGAGTTGTTAATATGGTGGGCATATATTGACCAGATCCCTTTGAAGAATTCTAGGTAGGTACCTACTCCATGTAACTTGAGACGTGAAAAATTAAAATTCTAAGTGATTTATGACAACGTATCTATCAATCAAAGAACATAAATTTAATTTGATCATGAAACATATTTCAGTAATTACAACTAACTATTAAATTGTTTGACACTACGAAACAACACTGTAAAGGGTTAATATATATGAATTTCAAATATTAGTAATATTCGTCTGTAAAACTGCATAATAAATATAGCTGGCAATTATCAGAAATAAAAATAATTCAAAATTCGAACACTAAACCGCGCGATCATAAAAATAAAAATAAAAAATAATACGCAGCTGTCTTTACCTATATGTTGATGTGATATTAATAGTATTATTTTATAAACTTACCTAATAATCACAAGTATACACAGAACACTTTTGGAATAACTAGATACGTGAGTGCGTCGCGTAGTGCGTATTCGTGGCGGATTTGCGAGCGGCGCGCGCGCCGTGCTCCGCTGTTGACCGCGGGCTGCCATAATCACTCACACACCCGACATGCGACACAGCCAACACATAATATCTGTTATTTTCACATCATCATTATATCGTACCCTGCCTGTTATACCACTTCAGGGAAAGACCTCTTCTCATATACAGAAAGTATGAACACTGATCGCCAAGCTTACTTAAGAACTATTTTTTACTAGTCCAAGTTTCCACACAATGTTTTTGCTTCACCGAAAAATCTGTATCTAATTCTAAGATCTTCAGAGAAAATGCGACTCGTAAAGGAACAATCAAAAAAATTTCAGAGATAATTTAAAAAGTACAAATGAATTTAAAAAGGTTACATTAGTACTTGCTCGGCTTCGAACCCACAACCAAGAAGAGGGCGCCTCAACTACTGAGCTATTACGACTTCATTCTTATATGTGAATATATTATGTTTGAAACAAGCTGTAAAATAACTGTGAAATTTTGAGAAATACTAAAATACTTCAAACAAAAATATATTTTTTTTACAGATTTTTAAACATTTCATTGCTCGTAATATTGCACCATAAGTTTTATAGTGTGACGAAATTTTGTTACGAATATCCATAATATTTTATACTCACGGTACGACAAATACAACACACAGTTCTATCATTTTACCTACTTTAATCTACACGAATCAGATAAAATCCTTCCTCAAATCGTATTCGTTCTGCCCCTTCGCTAAAGTAACTCTGTATTCCATATCATTTTGATTCCTCTGCTGGTAAAGAAACTATTTAAGGAACTATGTGAGCTATATTCGATTACAGTAATGTACCTATGGCAGAAAAGACTACATAACACAAGACTCAAATGCAATGTTACTTGCAAACTGTTTTACATCATACGCGGTAATTTTATCAAAAACTATCATCACAAAAAACGGGTACGAAAAATGTCATTGCAATAGTGTCATATTGCGTCTATTAGATTTACAAAGACGCTTAAAATATTGAAATTTTGAAAATAACTGATAAATAAACATTAAATATAGCCATCCTATTTGTAGCTTTCTAAATTGTTCTGTTTTTTTTTAAATCGGTTACGTAGATCTTGAGTTGTAGCTTGTAGAATCAATTACCGACTAAATTATAGTAATCTGTTAAAATTATTATAATATATAAATCTAACTATAAAGTATTTATTATTGTCATTTATAATCACGTTATCAGCGCGCTATTGTTTACATTTTACGAGCAAACACATGGCAAACAGTAATCGGAAGATAGCAATCATACTCATACATTTATGGGTAATAAGTGTTATATGTGCAATTGTTATTATTGTAGCGAAGTGCTATGCAATTCAGTGTAATGTTAGTCTCTACACAGTAATATAACCATTATTATAGGCTGACTGTTTAGCTGTTGCCTGCAGCTTCGCCCGCGAATGTCAGTTATATCTCTGTTTATATTGACGATTATTCATACAAACTTTCATCCCCAATTTCAACCCCTTTAAGCCATTTCTTCGCGATTAAAACCTATGCTGTTTTCCGATTTTGTATCTATTTCTATACCAAATTTCATCAAAATCGGTTCAGTGGTTTAGGCGTGAAAACGTAACAGACCGACAGACATACAGAGTTACTTTCGCATTTATAATATTAGTATGGATAAATATCGTCTCTGTGACCGACCGTGCCGCGTCTTAATCCAACAAATTAATTTTAATTCTCTAAAACTATAGATATAACAAAATAAATAAATAATAGTTATATATAAGACGACCTACTTACAATGCAGGTAAGGATTGGCTGAATACACTTAATTAAAAAGAAACTGATGAACTTTTAAAATGACAAAATACTCAAACATCACATAAATACAATACAAACATCATAGACTCAATTCAAGCTCATATCACACCATTTTTTTTCAAATTAAATAATATATTTTCACACTCACACACTTGAGTTAATTTGTAACAAATCAATCATGTATTAAAGATTAGTTATTAACCTATTACATTGTCATGTCATAGCGTTAGCCTCGGACAAGAGGGGACTTCTCCAACACAGGGCGTAAGTCTTGGACAAGAGGGGTTTCCTCTAACACAGGTTTTGTCAAACTTAACAGAAGAGCTCACAAACCCTGTAAAAATTTATATTGTAATGGTTGTAAATGAATGATTTTGATATTATTTGTTTATTAGTCAATCTTATCTTGTAAGGACAACTTAACGTTTCTGCTCTAACTTCCATCAGCATAACTTATGGTCGAGCTAAGTGTCTGCTCTGTCTTTCGCCGGCTAATTCATCCCACATGGTGGTGGAGTCATCCTTCCTGCTTTTCTCCTCCACTTCGTCCTGTCTGGGACAGCATCTTCGAAAAGCTTGCACTTTCTCAGCATCACATTTTTCTACTATGTCTTGGGGCTGCCTCTGGATATTTGACTGATCGAGCTTTGCTCATAGCGTATGTACGGCAGTAGATCCACGCTGGTTTCAGCATAAATGGACCGGATCGACCAGGGAAGTACATACCCTCTCATATGTACTTCCCTGGTCGATCCAGCACTTTCATAAAAGATCGACGTAAGAGTAGTAGTATCCGTACCACTGCGTTTCGTTCGGTGAGTAAGAGCGCCAAAGGCCCAATTTTTCCCCTTTCCTCTACCCAATTCCCAGACGCCATAGTGGAGGCTACCAGCAGTTTATTACGATGGCTTTTGGTATGGTGGCCACCACTTCTGGATTTCACTGAATACTTTTCATCAGGCGGGGTGGAGTTACTTTGCAAGGCGATATATATAAAAAAATATACATACATAACGCCTGTCTCCCATTAATGGGATAAGCAAAGACTATAGATTATTTTAGTAAAATTATTTCTTCAAAATATTTCGTTAATATTGGCACGATACTTAATACCAAATGTAAGGAAATGCTAAAGTTATCTCATTGAGATAGGTATACAATTACCTCATTGTCATCTCCACGTGAACAAATTGCATAGACTTGTAGTCACACACATGCGGAAACATTTCTTAAGGCATTCGGCATTGGCGTTGTATGGCCGTGATCGTGAGGCATGTTATCAATAACCGTAAACCGTATAGTTTTCAAATGGATGAATAGTATAATAATTTATTTTCTTTTTAATTCATCATTTAACTACAAATATATAGAATACAAATACAACTGACACGAGGCAGAAGATCGTTGCTGGTTTTAGTATAGATTGTCCGGATCGACCGGCGAGGTTCTATCCTTTTATAGAATAATGAAACTTTTTCTTTCTTTATTGCCGACAATGGCAGACGAACAAAATCAAAATCAAAAGATCTTTATTCACTTAGGTTAATTGAATTAACTCTTATAAACGTTAAAAATTACAACATGTCAGTCAATTAACCTACAGCTAGTTCGCGGACGTCAGGGTAAGACCATGGAACGAACGTACAAGAAAATCAGGCCACGCTATTTAATCGTCGAGTTATTAAAAAATTTTTTAGTCACAATTACAAGTAGCATGCAAAGTGGCGCAGACAATACACTTAACTCTCTGTAAGTGCAGCTTTCAAAAAAGAAAAAGAAAAATGTGTGCTTTACAAGCAGTCTCAATTTGCATATTGCTTCAGAAAGGTAAAAGCAACATGTGAACTGTGGTAAATGTTTCTATTAGCAAACAGCCCACGCGATGGTAAGTGGTAATTGTCCCTCATGGACGACTTAAGAGTCCCAAGCATTGTTCCCGCAATACTGAACTACTGTGAAGGGAATGGGGTATTTGAAATTAGTGAAGGAGGTAACAAAAAGGAAAGGGTGGCAATTGTCCTTCGGCACTCTCACTCATCGAACGAAACACAATAGTATGTATATTATTACGTCGATCTTCTATGTGACAGTGAAACCAGCGTGGTTTTACTACTATGTTTCTATTCTTCCTTATTTATTCTTCTGCCATCTCATTAAATTCTTCACAGTCGACATCGCCATGTTGTTTTACCATTGTTGAAATGAATTTATATTTTATGAGAGAATAGTTGGTTACTTTTGCGAACGATCCGGTACATTCTTACTAAAACTAGCAGAATTTAGATCCGTACTGTTGCCATGACTACCATGTAAGTTTGTTACGAAGACTTTTAAATGCCTCAAATGCACAGAAACTCTACGTTCTATGATTGGTTTGATACAAAATCATTTTTGCAGCGCGAAATATGTGTGTGAAGATCATCATATGCATTAAGTAAGCTAACACAAATAAATACTACCTTTGCACAAAAATTGTACAAGAACCAAGGAAATAAATTAAACAATAAAATAAATTTAAAGACACACACGCACGCACGCACGCACGCAAGCGCGCACACACACGCACACAAACGCACACACACGCACACGTACGCACACGTACGCGCACACGCACATACACACACACACACGCACACGTACGCGCGCGCGCACACACACACACACACACATTCCTACGCATGCATGTATAGGTGCATACTGTCACTGGGGGATTGGGAATCTAAACAAAAAAGGCCAAGGCTTAGTTTAGACTCCAGATCTCCCACAAATTACAAATGAAAAAAAAAATTCAACTTAGATACTAAATCTTGTATAATTTGAGGCGATGAATAAAATACTTTTTTTATTAATATTATAATTATTATCAAGCGACATTTATTTAATGATAAATTTATAAAATTGTGTCAGTCTTTTACCTATTTATAATATAAATAAAATATACATAATTATAGTTATCGGTACTGATACTTTATATCTAAAGCTGATTGTTGTTTTGGTGTTTGTTTATAGTTATGTGAAGGGAGATATCAATACAAAAATAATGATGACTGGTCTGTCTCCGTGGAGATTTATGTGACGCATCTCGAACTTAGGTACGAAGAAGTGGGTAACAAGGAATGATTACCCATGTTTATCCTGGCCTTAGTGCTCTACTGGTTGTAGGAGGAACTGTCCCTTAGGCAATTAGAAGAATATCCTTTGTAAGTTCTTAATACAAAAAGAATGTGGCGATGCTGACCCCACTCGCCTCCGCCGCTCCGAACCCTACCACCAACCTACCACCGCCGCGCGGCGCCGGGGTATATAAACGCCGGCAACAGTCGCAGCCGCCTCTTACGCTCCAGCCTGCAAACCAAGATAAGTGTCTGCCTGTTTGTTCCTGGCCAGACACCTACGAAATCTTACACGTTGCACCCACGCCCTGTATATATTCTTTTGCTCTGTATAAGCCGCGGCAAACTCTTTTAGTGTTAATACTTCGATGTAAATTATGCTGTGTATTACATTCATGTAAATTCTGGTAGACTTGTATTTTTATTCCTCTCTGAACTAAATTCCCTACTGGCCGCCACGTTCTACAAACGAGGTGGCCCTTCACCGTTACAAGAATAATACACTGATTTATTTTATGATTAGAGCTGTCTTTCTGATAATTTTTGTTAGAAACTTGACACTTGTCAGAGTAATTAATTCTTAGTTTTAACACCAGAGGCGCTGTCACCTAAAAGACAAAGACCAATAAATAGTAATATAGCTATTTAATGTGGCCATAGATCGTAAATACGTAATACAAGGTTCGTAAATTTAAAATTGACAAAAGATATCCTATGTTGTTTGTCTAATTATCTCTACGCCGAATTTCATCAAAATCGGTTCTGTGGTATAGGCGTGAATGCGTAACAGACAGACAGACAGACAGACAAATAGACTGACAAATAGAGTTACTTTCGCATTTATAATATTAGTATGGATTACAATCTTAGGTGGGTACTGATTGTTACAAATTCGCATAGGAATTTTATTTACACACTAGCTGTGCCCGCGACTTCGTCCGCGTGGAATAGTGATTTTGGGCAGCATTTTTTGGATATATCTTTTGGTTTGTTTTGAATTATAAACATCTTCGTTTAGGTGAATAAGAAAAATCTTTACAGTAAAAGCTTCTCTATATACGATATTAGACGTATAGCCATCGGGGATCAAAGCCATACAGGCTGCTAGGATTACTTACACGTGACAAATCCACATAAAGCTGACCAAAAACAGCCAATATTTAGATCCAAACTGACAACATTTAGTGTCTAGGCTTTATTAATTGTCATCGCGAAACATAGACTCACTAGAAACTGAACTCGTTTAAAACTAAACGGGAAATTGTTTGGCATGAGAGGAATCCGAGGAATAAAAACGCTATAATGTTTTTTTTATATATTAGCTTGCCAAAGTGACTCTACTCTGCCTGATGGTAAGCAGTCAGTGGAATCCAGAAGTGGTGGACACCATTCCAAAAGCCAAACTACTGGTATGGTGGACTCCACTATAGCTGCTGGGAATGGGGTTAGGGGAGTGAGGGAAGTGAGGAAAGAGGAAAGGGGGAAATTGGGCCCCCGGCACTCTCACTCACCGAACGAAACGCAGTAGTACGAATACTACTACTCTTACGTCGACCCATTCATGCTGAAACCAGCTTGGATCTACTACCGTAATACTACGGTTAGGTCTAATTGGGCCCCTGTACAATGCCGCGGGTAGCCAGCGGCAACACCGTTTATACAGGTCTCTCTGGCCGGCGGGTTGACCCACACCAACCACACAATGACTCCACGGATACTCAGCTGGTCCCACACGTACTGCGAGGATTGTCATCTCTGCATCAGTTGGGCCTCTGGCTCTCGCACTTACCGAACGAAACGCAATAATATGGATACTATTACTCTTACAACGATCTCTATGAGAGGGTAGTACTTCCCTGGTCGATCCGACCCATTCATGCTGAAATCGACTACTACTATTTCGTAATTCACTTTAATTCCACCTATATCGTAATGAGACGTGTTAACAAACATGTTTTGTCACAAAAAATAAAAATAAAATAAGTCCAGAAAAATATAAATCTAACTTTTATTTACATCCTAACTTAAAAATACTAACCTAAGCTAAATACATACCACATGTATGACGTGATTATTTAAATTGGCATAATTTTATTATTTATGAACCGATTGACATGAAACAAAGACTAAATGTTAAGTGAAGCTTACCACAATGTATCAGTGAAAACCATATTTAAATCGGATAAGCCGTTTTTGAGATTAGCGTAAACAAACGCACAGACAAACAGACAAAAATTGTAACAATCATTGTTTTGGGTTCTATTTGCGTTGATAAAGATCCCAATAACATTTTTTCTAAAATATTTTCAATGTACAGACAGCGACCGGTTACATTTTTATTATATGTATAGATAGATTATACATATAAACACCCAGACCAATGCAAATAGACATGTTCATGCTACAAATATTTGCACTGAGCGGGAATCAAACCCGCGACCTCACAGTCCATACACAGTACCACCGAAATACAGAGGCAGTCGATTTCCCTCTGACTTTCCCCTCCCTTTCCCCTGACTTCTCCCTCACTACCCCCGCACTTTCCCCTCACTTCTCCCTTCCTTTCCTCTTCCTCCCCCTCCCTTCCCCCTCCCTCCAAATTTCAAGTCGCCAACTTCAAAAGCAAAGATTTTTCCATACAATATTTCATCTCTTATTTCACTCCTATAAATCCACCCCAGTAAAAAAAAATTATGAGCGTATTTTTTATTTAAATAAAAGTATTCCAAAACAAAATTTCAAAGCTGTAACTTAAAAAATGAAGACGTTTCATACAATCGATTTCATCCCTTTTCATACACTTAAGGGTGGAATTTTTAATAACCCTTTCTTTGTACACTTCTAGACATTAAGACAAACACACCCTCCAAATTTTAAGTCGCTACGACCAGCGGTTTAGGCTTTACGTTGTCTGTCAGTCAGTCAGTCAGTCAGTCAGTCAGTCAGTCAGTCAGGACAAAGCCTTTTATAATATGTATGGATGTATGGATTAGACGTATAGCCATTAGGGATCAAAGCATACAGGCTGCTAGTAATGCTAACACGTGATAGAGCCACATAAAGCTGACCGAAAAACAGCTAATACTTAGATCCACACCCACAACTTTTAGTGTCTTACCTTTACTTTAATTACTTAATTAATTAATTACTTTAATTAGTCATCGCAAAACATAGGCTCACTGGAAACTGGACTCGTTTAAAACTAAATGAAAGACTGTTTAGAATGACAGGAATCCGAGGAATAAAAACACTATCAGCTATTCCGCAACCTGTTAAAATATCTGCTTCTATAAGATTTCGTAGTAAATTAACGAAAGTTCGATGTGATTCTTTAAATTGGCATAACTTTTTTATTTATGAACCGATTGACATGAAACAAACACTAAATGTTAAGTGAAGCTTACCACAATATATTAGTGAAAACCATATTTAAATCGGATAAGCCGTTTCTGAGATTAGCGTGCACAAACGCACAGACAAACAGACAAACAGACAAAAATTTTAAAAATCATTGTTTTAGGTTCTATTTGTGTTGATATAGGTCCCAATAGTATTTTTTCTCATATATCTTCCATGTACAGACAGCGATCGGTTACATTTTTATTATATGTATAGATTACTACAAAATTAAAAATTGACTATGCAAACAAGACAACGAAACACACTACTTTTTTTATATTAGCCTACCAAAGTGACACCACTCTGCCTAATGGTAAGCAGTTAGTGGAATCCAGAAATGGTGGACTCCATTCCAAAAGCCGAACTACTGGTATGGTGGCCTCCACTATGGCAGCTTAGTGACATGCCTGACTAACCCAGGATCAAAATTAGATGGAAACACCTGCGCTGGTAAAGAGTCTACTGGTCGAGTGTACCGATTTGGATTATTTCAACTACTAACCCATTTTGTCTAGCCAATACCTTTATAAGAAACTGAACGAAAAGATGACAAGAAAGCAATCGGAGACATTTCGCTATTACCTCACTGATCCTAAAATAATCAGATAGGACCGCTTTTATTTGAAGTGATTGGTTTTCGTGTATTTTTTAAATATTAGCAGTAGATACCGACACTATCTTATGTTGATCAATTTTTATTCTATAGTGAACTGTTGATTAAATATTAGCAGATTGATTATGTCGAGTTAAACCATAATTTTCATTTTTTTAGGTTAGAATCTATATCAGCAGCATTAGTATACATAATGCAGAAAGTTCCTAATAAATAAAACATGACATGAAACTAAAACCATTATAAATAGAATGGCAATTTTAAATGAACCTTATTCTTCATGACCTTTTTCTCACTTTTATGCAAAATACTTTTAACTGGCTTTTGAGTGTTAGGCATTAGGTTATCCAATGGAGTTAAAGATAGTTTATATTATTAAGAATGTATTACGATATAAAAGTAGTATAAACACAGTTTGTTTTTCTCATATTTAATTTAATTGTTATTTTATTTACTAATTGTCGTACTTGTGATAACATGTGATACAAAGAGTCGTTTTGCACTCGGCGTTGCGTGTCAATGAGTGCAAAAGTCAGTCGTGTCGTCAAGCTGTCATGTGTGTGGTACATACTTCACTTTAATAATATATTATCTGTCTATTATTATGTGTAATAATAATTACATATCTCTATTACATATTAATTGTTTTTGTCTATCAGATTCGGATCTTATTTATGTTTACGTTTAGATTTTGGTTGAATGGTTTTTATTTTATAATTATTGATGTTATTTACCTATTATTTGACTTTATAATAATAATAATAATTTATTTCAGGCATCTAGGGCTCATACATAACATACCAATAAGTAAATAATGTACCTAACTATTAATTTTAATAATACATATTATATAAATTCTAACTTTAAAAACTATTGTTTAAGAAGAGTCGGCGTCATGTTACGTTGCGAGTTAACTAATAGCGGACCGCCGAAACGGCGATATACTATGACACCCTCCGGCCAGAATTCTTTCTTGAGGAAGGACTTCAACTGAAGAGTTGGAGCCCGCACCACGAACGAAGTGAAGTTGGTTTTATTGGAAAGCCGATATTTTCTAACCACTGAGTAACCCGATTATTTTATCTTTATCTGTTGTGGATATTATAATAAGCCACTTCGACCTTTGGGTTGGATTTATTTTTATTATAGTTTTGAATTTTCTAACACTGTTTTATTTTTAAATATCAGCAATATTCAAGATATCAGTGTAGGTTAGATGAGTTAGAAAACTTACTAGTATGAATTTCAAAGCGAAGTTTAATATCCCTAGGTATTTTAATTTTAACCTTAATAACTTCCTCACTATTTGTGTTTTATTATTACTTCTGAATTTGCTGTATAGCACTAGCCTAAGGTTTGCTCCCAAAGCTTTTTTTGTCGATTTTCGGTCGGTTATATTTTTAAATTAACGAGGTGCGTTGGTGCCAGAATAGATCCTTGTTGAACGCCTCTATGAACTCAGACCGTGATTGTTACACTGTTTTTATCATGTAGGTATCCATAAATATTTTAACTTTACTCAGATAAGTCGTTACTTTTAAGTTTGTGTTATAACATTAGCTGCGTAATATAGATTTCATATCATATTGTGAATAAATATTATAATTTATTAAATAGCCCTAATTTATGTGAATATGAATAAAATATCTCTGTACGTAAATCTTTGAGTGCTGTGTTTTGTGTGTTTATACTTCTTAGAAGCTTAGGGCCTTACATTAGCGCAGTACCAATTGGATGTATCTACACTGCCTTTTTCACTCAATTTGGCATATTTTGTGAAAAGCTTTAAAGTATTTATTAATTTAGCGCACTCTATCGTAGACAGACAACGTTTGCAGGTACAATGCTGAAGCATTCATTACATTATTATCAAGAAAGTACTATAGTCTAGCAGATAGATGACGCTAATATTAATTGATAAGTTAATCAAATCTAATTTGTTTATTTGCTACTAGTTCCTTAGTCTGATAAAAGATGTCAGTATTATCAACTTTAAAGGTTATGTTTGTATTTTTTAGCAAAACATATTAAAACAAAATCAATGATTTTTCACAGTATTGCCACTTGAATCTATATGGTTTATTTTCATGTATGTTTCTGGTATCTTTGGAGTTCCTTAAAAATATAGAAAGACCATGCCTTTTACTAATATTGTCTTAAAATATCTAACATTAGTACTGTTGTTGCTACATTCTATTCTTAGGTACTAGCTTTCCGCAGCGCGGTTTCATCTGCGTGAAGTTACATCTTTGGTCACTGTTCTGCTCCCTTCGCTTGCAGCGTGATGTTACATAGTCTATTATCTTGCTCAAGAACTGGGCTATAAATCGTAAAAAGAATTATTAGACTGATAGTTCCAAAAAACAGCGCGTTCAAACTAACTTTCGCTGTAAATATTAGCTTAAATAGTTCTTCCTCACACCTACTTCCATGTTTTTCCTACTTTAAATATAAAACTTTATAGTTACAAACTTATGTATTATTATTATTCTCTTTATTCATATTCATTACATATTTATAAAAAACTAAAAAAAAACATAAAAAAATATAAATGTAATCATATATTATGTACCTACTATGTTATACTATAAATAAATGAGCTATAAAGTAAGTACTTACGTGTATCTAGCTCTCTTTTAAACTAGATTTTTCACTCCAGTATTTTATACATCAAATTACAAGTCTCTCAGAATTTTTTAAAGAATAAGAACAGAATAGGTCGAAATGGCCCAGTGGATAAGGCACCCGCTTCGTAAACACGAGGTCGTGGGTTCGAATCCGGGCAAGTACCTATGTGACTTTTCAAAACATTATGTACTTTTTAAGTTTATCTTGGACATTTCTTTAATAACGGTGAAGAAAAACATCGTGAGGAAACTTGGACTTCTGATGAAGTCTGAAATCGCCAACCCGCCTTGAGCAAGCGTGGTGATCAATGTTCATACCTTCTCTATATGAAAAGATGTCTTTCCCTGCAGTGAGATAATAACGGTTTAATGATGAAGTACCACTTTGTTTTAAATTCTTATACAGAGTGTATACGACGGTATGACATTAAATGCAATTACGTATAGTATGTGACATTATAAAGCGAGACAAAAAAAATCTACTAAATATCTTCAATAGTTTAGACACAGGACAAATTTTTTAATTTCTTTAATTCTAAATTAACACTATGTAAGTACGTCAAACGGTCACTGACTTAAGTCATAATCCACGTCGAAGGATAAACGTTGCCGTTCATTACAGTTCAGTGAACTTGTCATAATAAAATGGTGTATTACTTCGTTACTATTAAAATATTATTTATTTTGTTAGAAAATTTCAAATTTTTGTTTTTCGTCAAATTACTTTTGTGATTAATTAGAAATCATTATATGGGCTAGTAACACCTGCCTTTTCATTTAATGTCAAACCGTCGTATACACTCTGTATATTGTCAGGAACCGTGATATTTTATTTTATAATACCATGTTATCTGTAATTATCTGATTCAAACATTTATAATAACTTAGCAATAATCTCTCTAATCCTGCCTACACGATCAGTAATCATTTCATATAATTGTTCCGCGCGACACAACACGTTCATTCAAAGAATCGACACACCATTAAATTGTAAATAGAAAAATATATAAATAAAATGAGCGCTGAAAAGGAGACCACACGAAAGATTGATCTGGATACAATTTTAATAGAAGAGATTGGTCAGTTCGGCTGGTTCCAGCTGAGGACGTACATCCTAGCCGTGATCGTTGCCATATTTGTGTGCTGGACGTCCACTGAGTACGTGTTCACAACTGCTCGGATCGACACCAGGTAAATACATATATTATTACGTTTATAAGTAAATGCAAATAATTGTTAAAACCGCGTATGGTTTCGAAGGTAATGTGGTGGTCTCACTACCGTTACACAGTACCGTGGGTTGATTCTGAACCATTATTCGTGTCATTCAAATATTCGACACGATAAAATTACTTTAATACAAATTTTGTAAGGTATTTGTAGTGAGATTTAAAGGATTCTGATTCCAAGCTTAATAAGAGCAATGAAAGCATCTCATGCAACTTCATAGAATGGAGCATTACTTTTGGAGCCCACTGATACTGCTTACCATCAGGTAGAGTAGTATCTATCTATGTATAATGTACACGTAACGTAAAAAGTTGTATTTTACAGTTACGTCTAGTTTTAACCGGCTACAACTAGGTAGATCCGAGATCAGAGTCATACATTGATATATTCTAATTATCTTTGGCTTAAACTAGATGTAGCCAGTTGTAATTGAGTAAAACTAAGTAATTTATAAACAATGCTAGTAATGTATGGTCGACCGTAGTAGACCGAGAAGAAATTAAGGAAAGAATAAAAAGCAAAGGGTAATAGTATAAAAAATGATACTTTACGCTGATATTTTGTTAAAAGGTAGTAATTGCTTGATTAATTCGTGATGTATCTAGGTATATGCTTAAACAAAAAAAAAGTGTTGAAGTCACCCGCTTCATAAACACAAGGTTGGAGGTTCAAATCAGAGCACGTACCAATGTGATTTTTCAAATCATATGTTTATCTGGACATTTCTGACTGACGGTGCAGGAAAACATCGTGAGGAAACCTGGGCTTCTAAGGAAGACTGAAATCGCCAATCCGCTTTTATTTAATACCTTATCTTTATGAGAAGAGCCCTTTCCCTGCAGTGAAATAATACCGGGCCGGTTTGATACTGTATCCAGCAGTCTATTACAGTAAAAAAGATATAGGTAAAAAGCAAATAGTATTTTAATGCACTTGTCTTTTTTGTTTTGTCAATATTTATTGCAAACCTAATGACCCAGTTGTACTAAAAGGCTTGAACCAGTCTTATTCGTTTGCAACTGGTTGTAGCTAGTTTAAGCCGAAGATAACTATGCATTCAAATTTAACCAACTGTTGTCGGTGGTACCTAGTTAAAGCCGGCTCTAACAAGGTGTAATCGCACAGTCGTGGCAAAATAAAGAAATTCCTTGCTTTTTATAAAAGATTAAGTAAAGTATAATTTGACTGCACTCTGGAATATTAACCAGGTTGTTAGTATATCACAAGGGTATTTAGAAACATCGCGAAATTTTCTTATTTTTCACTCAAAAGAACAACACTTAAAACACAAGATTTGTGTGGGACTTTAAGGAAGAACAATTAAAGAACACAAAATACACCGTAAATAGTTTGTACCCCTAACAAAAATCTCGAAAAAAAAAACAGTTTTAAAGGCAAGCGCATAACTACAGCCGCAGCGCGCGCATTGCAAAATTCAAAGCACATAGTACTCATACATATATCTATTGAATACAATAATTCAAATAAATAGCACCACTTCATTTTAACTTCTATTAATAGTAATAATAATAATAATAATAATGGTTTTGCCTGGCCCTGAACCCTCTTAGCTCAATGCTGGAGAGTCCAGGTTTAGGTTATAGGCTGCATGGAGGTGGTCAGATAATATCCCACCTGCTATACATGGATGATCTTAAATTATTTGCACCAACTGAACCCCAGCTGAAAGAGTTACTGAAGTTAACTCAAAACTTCAGTAATTCTATCAACATGGCTTTCGGAGTGGACAAGTGTGCAGTCATGCATGTAAAGCGAGGCAGGGTAGTGGAATCTGATGGAATTCAACTATCTGATTCTACTCATCTTAGTTCACTTCTAATCGCTGACACCTATAAATACTTGGGTATGTCGCAGTCGTTGGGCATCAAGGAGACAGATATGAAACAATCATTACAGGAGCGCTTTTTCAGCCGCCTAAAAAAGTATTAAAAAGTCACTTATCAGGCAGCAACAAGGTGCGCGCCTGTAATGGTTGGATCATGCCTCTTCTTACATACTCCTTCGGCATACTCAAGTGGACACAGACTGAATTAGATGCCCTGGATAGGCGAGTCCGCACATTGTTAACAGCATTCCGTATGCACCATCCGCGTTCATCTGTCATGAGGTTGTATATCCCGCGAAAATGTGGGGGCCGGGGATTTCTAAATGCCAAAACCCTCCAAAATCGCGAGATATGCAACCTTAGAGACTATTTCCACAAGATGGGCGAGGGTGTGCATCGTGATATGGTTGCAGTGGATAGTGGACTTACTCCGCTTGCCCTGGCTAAAGGGAACTGGCGCAGGCCTGTAGTACTCAGTGTGGATGACCGTAGATAATAATAATAATAATAATAAAATAATATACAATATTATTACAATAATAATAAATAATAATTAATTATAATTATTATAATTATTACAATCTTCTGGATATTGAAGTACCGTACCACAGATACAACCCTGAGCCGGTTCTCGAGAATGGTCGCGCGACATTGTACTGAGATCGCTCCATTATCACAGACAGGACTATTATAGCTAACAAGCCTGATATTGTGGTAGTGGATCGATCCGAACGCCTTGCAATGATAGTTGATATTACCGTCCCTCATGACGAGAATCTCATGAAGGCTGAGAAAGACAAGCAAATAAAATATCTTGATTTAGCCCATGAGATTGTTGACATGTGGGATGTGGATTCAGCTGTCATTGTACCGATAGTTGTTAGCGTCAATGGCTTAATAGCAAAGAGCCTCGACCAACACCTAAAGAGGCTCGCATTAGGTGGATGGGCAAGGGCCAGATCCAGAAGGCAGTGCTGCTCGGCACAAATAATAATAATAATATTCTACCACATGCACACAGCGCCATCTAGCCCCAAATTAAGCAATTATATTTGCTTGTGTTATGGGTACTAAACAACTGATACACTACATATATACATTTTTTTTTTTGTAAATACATACATGTTATAGATAAATTACACCCAGACACAGAACAAACAATCATTCTCATAACACAAAGATTTGTCCTGGGTGGGAATCGAACCCACGACCTCCGGCTTAGCAGTCAGGGTCACTAACCACTAGACCAACAGGCCAGTCATAATAGTAACTAACTTAAATTACAATTATTTCAATAATTTGATCATAAAAAATTTAAATATTAACTATTACATCAATAATAATATAATAATATTATGCACGTAAAGTCCGTCACTGTATGTTAAAAAATCTATAGCCATCTTCCTCTCTCGTACTATACCGACTATGCTGCGAACGACAGGGTCCTTGATTGTTACATAACTATAAGATGTGTGTATTTAAATTTAGTAATATAAGTTTGCATTTTCGTTTACAGATGTGTGATATCGGAGTGCGACGGTAATCAACCAGAATGGTCGCCATACTGGTTGCCAAATGCCATACCATCCACTGGCGAGAACTCGTTCGACAACTGCCAGCGATTTGGCAACACATCGGCCTTACAACGGCTCGTGGAAAGCAACACTTGTCCCAGCACACTCTTCGACAGAGATACTCTACAATCATGTGATGATTATGTGTATGAAAATACAAACACTGTAGTATACGATGTAAGTTGTCAACTAGCCTTAATAATCCCTTATTTTCCGTAGTAGTAGTAGAAAGTAACAGCGCCCCTAGTCATCATCATCATCATCATATCAGCCAAAAGACGTCCACTGCTGGACATAGGCCTCCCCCAATTTTCGCCATCGTAGCCGGTCGTTCGCCGCCCTCATCCATCGGTTGACCGCCACCCTTATAAGGTCGTCGGTCCACCTTGTGAGGGGTCTGCCCACGCTGCGTCTTCCGGTTCGTGGTCGCCACTCTAGAACCTTTCTGCCCCAGCGGCCGTCAGTTCTGCGAGCTATGTGTCCTGCCCATTGCCACTTCAGAGAAGCAACTCTGCGAGCCACGTCAGTCACTTTGGTTCGCCTGCGGATTTCTTCGTTTCTCAAACGATCGCGCAGGGAGACGCCTAACATAGCCCGCTCCATCGCCCTCTGAGCGACTTTGAGCCTTCGGATAACACCCATAGTTAGCGACCACGTCTCTGCTCCGTATGTCATCACTGGCAACACACACTGGTCAAAGACCTTGGTCTTAAGACACTGCGGTAGTGCGCCCCTAGTATTTACTCTAAAAACTTAATTTCAACGTTGTCAGTGGGAGAAAAATACACGATGAGTTTACGCGTCATGAGTGGTGACGTCGCAATTTAGTGCCATATTTCGTGGTTTTAAATTTTTATCATTTAATATGGACTATATTTTGAAAATATATTCTGATATTTTAGAATTAGGTGAAAGCTGTTTAAAAAGTAAGTAACCATCATGCTTACAGTTATTTTGCTATGAAAATAACGCAAATTAAGTTTCAAATGTATTATTTGCATTTTTAAAGAATTAAAAAAAATTAAAAATTAAAATCATGAAATATGACAATAGCAATAAATAAATAAACGATATTTCAGCCGGAGGACTGTTAGATAAGTTATAAAATTGAGGGATCTTTACCTTTCGATATCTTTGCAGGTGTATAAGCAATCACTTTAGTGGCAATATTCTCACAGGATGCTGCTTTACGTATGCTGTATGCTTTTCCTACCACTTTCTCTTGTGATAGATAGTATATGTACTGAAATATATAACTGCAATATTGTAAATTGCTTCACTAATAAATATTTATATATTCATAATAATTCACTGTAATAATTCTGAGAATGACGTAAGCATTGGATTATATACGGCTGAGAAAACTTTTAAATTGTAAACGTTTATTTCTAAAAACAAAATTTATCTTTTTCAGTTCGGGTTAGCTTGCAACGAGTGGCAGAGATCTTTTATAGGCAGTATTCGTACATTGGGTGCGTTTCCAGCTCTGCCGATCACGGGCTACATCTCAGATCGATGGGGTCGTCGTATTGCGCTCTCCATAGCTGTAGTCAATGCCGCCTGGCTCGGCGTCGTCAGGTATTGGGCCAATACGTACACTGGCTTCATTATATCTGTACTGGTTGAAGCCACTTTTGGATATGGTTCTTTTGCCTGCGCGTATATTTTGAGTAAGTAATCATAAATGTTAATTCGTATTGTTTACTTTTGAAAAGTCTAACTTTTAATTTGGAAATATGATCTTTTACAGTGACGGAACTAGTTGGGCCAAAATACCGCGTGGCGGCTGGTGCGTCAATGAATACGTTCTTTGCTTTTGGATCAGTACTGATGGGCTTGATTGCCTGGGCGGTTCCTTACTGGAGACACCTCACGTTGGTACTCTACGTACCCCAACTTTTGACCATTTCATACTTTTGGATAATATCAGAATCTGTACGTTGGTACATGAGCAAAGGTCGGTTTGAGGAATCAGAAGCTATGCTGAAAAAAGCAGCAAGAGTCAACGGGAAGCAATTGTCTGATGAGTCTCTGAAGGCACTACGTCAGAATGCAGAGGAAGAGGAGGCTAGAAAAAAAGCTTTAGAAGAAGACTCCAGTGCCAAGGAGTGGCTGATTGTGACCGTGTTTAAACATAAACGAGTACTTCTGCGATGCATTGTAGCACCAATATGGTGGATGACGAGCACCTTCATCTCTTTTGGACTGACCGTCAACGCTGTAAACATGTCGGGCAATAGATACCTGAACTATATCGCGGTGGCTTTAGTGGAGATTCCTGGTCATTGGGTCGCAGTGTTTCTATTGAACAAGATTGGCAGAAAAGCAGTGCTGATCTCTTCGTTTTGGTTGTGTGCTGCATGTCAGATTGGTTATATCTTTTTGCCTGACGGTACTATACTTTATCTCTAATTATCTTTGCTCTTAACTAATAAATAACATGTTTAACTAATATATTATATTTTTCTAGGATACTACGGAATTTCACTGACTTTATATCTCGTTGCCAAGTTTGCTATGGGAGTAGAAGTGGTGGCCGTGTATATTTACACAGCAGAGTTCTACCCCACAGTGAGAAGACAAAGTTTATTCAACTTCACCTCAATGTTGGGCAGAATCGGATCTATGGTCGCGCCTCTGACCCCTGCGTTTGTAAGTGTGAACGATATTATAGTTATGTATATTGTATCTCCCAGTCCTGAACTGACTACCATACACAACATCTTATCCGATGGTTACATCAGCCTTCTCAGGCTTTATGTTTTTTACAGCGAACGTTATAGATATTCTTATGAAGACCGAATGAAGGTGGAATCTTAATGCATTGTAAAATGGTCACTAAATTAAGACCGGCCTTGGCAAATGTGCTCATAAGCATACAAATTTAAAGAGAAATAAAAAATGTTGTTGTTAGTTTAATGGTAAAAAAGAAATTTCTTTTTCCTTGATTTCATTACATCTGACAGCAGATTAGTTAACATTTTTTGCTTGTCACGCCGTCAACTAGGATGATTTTTAAGTGAGCATATAAGGCCCATAATACTAAAGAGATGCCAGCACATAATACATAGAATACATAATATTTTAAATAATACATTTTTCATTTATTTTTGATTGTACTGTGGCTTATATGCAACAGTACAAAATTATACTCATAGAGATATAATTGAAATGCGTTTCCTTTTTACTTTCAAATATAATATTTAATTTATGTTTAATTTCAGGGTGCACAATGGTTTGAAGAGCTACCGTTTGTATTGTTTGCATCCTTCGCGCTGTTGTCTGGTGCATTGGTATTCCTCACACCAGAGACCCTCGGTACCAAGCTACCTGATACATTTGAAGAGGCGGAGGCAATCGGTAAAAAAGAAGTCAATAAATAACGAAAGCCATAAATAAACACTTTCACAGAAAGTACTTATCCGAAATGCGTATATTGTGGAGAGAAAGAGTAAATTAAAAGCGTTGGCTATTAGAATCAGATTTCAAGCTCATCCCTAATAAATACTGAATTACAGATGAAATAAGGAATGTAGGCGATGAGTAAAATAAAAGCGAGGAGACTCTAAAGAGTCGAAATGCTGCAGAAACAACCCCGACTTTAATATAAGATAATAATGAGAAGCAGAAGAGTACCACAGACGATCGATGTAATATCTTCACGCCTTTTTATCCCCGAAGGGGTAGGCAGAAGTGTTTAACCACCCAATTTTTGCCTTTTTTATTTTTGGTCCCATGTAACAGTTAATATTTAATTTTAATAATAGACTGCACCGTTGGTCTAGTGGTTAGTGTAACTGACTGCGACGCCAGGTGTCGTGGGTTCGATTCCCGCGGAAGGCAAATATTTGTGTGATGAACATTTGTATTTGTCTTCAGTTTGGGTGTTTTCTATGTATTTTAAGTAGGTATTTACAAAAAAAAAAGTACGTATATGTATTATATTTCAATTATCTAGTACCCATAACACAAGCTCTGCTTAGCTTGGAACTGGATGACGATGTGTGATAGTGTCCACATATTTATTTATTATTATTATTTATTTATAGTGAAATGACTATTGCTGACACCTGGGAGACAGTATTTACCTTTTCAAAATACTCTTTTGTTAGGTCCTTTAAGTATATAATTATATTTCATAAATCGGAATGTTGTTCTGCTTTTTGAGCCAATAATGTGTGGTATGTGTGGAAACTGCTTTGGATTTTGTTTTATCTGTATATGATAGTCTTTATGTTACTTAGCATCTGTTTGTTTCCCAAAGAATAATAAATAAATAAATATTATCCTTGATGTGTATGGTTCTTAAGTGAACCAAATTATTAATAATATTAATAATAATAATCTTTATTGATCTTAAGGTATTGCAGTACATGTGTAGGTATATATAACTAAATTTATACGTGGTAAAATTACATATTTGCCACAATTTTACTGGGTACAGTTCTGATCTCCTAACTAGGTTAGTGTATAACCTGTATGAAGGAGTGCCAGTTCTGTAAATAGTGACAAAACACAAATTGTAAATAGTGATTGTATAAAATGTTGTGATGGAGATTTAATGGTGAATCTATACGTCGCCTACGTGTGACACTTTATTAATGTATTAATAAAATAAAATTACATTAGATTTTATCTAAATTATTTATTGTGTATTTATTAAATTTACCTTAACTCTGACTAATGAGGCGACTCACTATCGGCCAAGGTGGCGAATATTGTGGAAGGCCTATGTCTAACATCTATCGGCTGATATGATGATGAAGAATGAAACAAATGAAACTCATGAAATGTATGAGAGTTCGACTATTGACCTACTGGTAGGACTGGATGGAATTAACGGAAATATCACATTCATACTCCCCATATCCAACAGATTTCCTGAATGGGATACCAGGCTGGGACAATCAAATCCTATTATTATTATAAATGCGAAAGTTTGTGTATGTGTGTGTGTGCTTGTTACCACTTAGCGCCTAAACGGCTAAACCGATTTCGATGAAAATTAGTATGTACATAGATTTGGGGCGGGAGACGGATATAGGCTATTCCGAAAATCAGTCTGGTTCTCGAGGGACACAATAAAACATATTTTACCCGTAGGTAAAGCCGTGATATAAATGGTAATATCTAAACAACTACAGCACAATGCCATCTAGACTCAAAGTAAGCATATATTATTATATCTTGTGGTATGGGTTCTAGAATACGGAAATACATACTTAAACATATACTTTTTTTCAAAATACAAACATTTATTATACATACAATGTTTATCGGCGCTAGTTTAGATAAATAATTTAATTACCGAACATCTTGATTGATAAAATTAAATATACCATCAATTATCGTCAAAGCTTACTAAAATAAGTCAAACAATTGAATTTCGTAATTTGATTGACATATTATTTACATACACATTCTGAAACAATGTTTTTTTTAATAGACAATCATAATAATTGTATTGTTAGCCAATTGTTTTTCAACTCGCAACATGAACTCAGAAATCGGAAATAAACAAACCATACAGATTAAAAGCTTATTGGTTTTAGGCTTAGAGCATTAAACCAACCGGAGAGGCCACTGACAGGCGTACCCCTCTGCCAAAGGTACCAGACCACCGGTCATACCCGTTATATAAAACTAGTTGAGGTTGACGCGCGTTCTGCATCATAAGTCACATATCAGTGCATGCGTAATAGCGTCTCAATAGAAATGCCGAATTGCAGTGTATTTTGGTGTAAAAAGCGTTCAGCGACATCAAGTCTACAAAAGGATAATATTACATTCCACCTGTAAGTATTATTTTGTTCTAATATTATTAAATAAGGCATTAAATTAGCAATTTAACCAAATAAAATGCTAATCAACAAGTGTTGCCAGGCTTATCATCAATACTCCAATCTGGGGTAATATTTTAAGTTGAATTAACATAAAAACTAACCTTTCCTTTTTTTATATCTCGCCTTGTTGACATATCTAATAAGTTTCATTTTGGATGTACATTATTGTGTCACCGTTCCCATATTTATTTATTTTTAATTAAAACCAATCTTTTTTTACCAAGTAATGCACAAAATAATATTAAATGAACAAGTAAAATGAGATTATAAATCCAAATATACAAGATTAGTGCACTTTATTCCGAAAGATAATTGCTCATTTCTTACAAAAATAAGCGTATTTATTTTTAAGAAACTGGTCACACTTTAACATAATTAGAGATGAGACAGTTTAATCACAAATATCGATATTGGTTTTCCAGTATTAAATAATTTTTTTTTTGTTTGTTTTAGATTTTCAAAAGAAGCAGCGCCCCGAGTCGCTTGGGTCCAATATTGTAGGAACCATATAAGTGGGTTCCTAAGCGTACAAGTATCTGACTAACAGCTTAAAAGACAAAGCCTTCTGTGCTGCCAGCACTGCTACCTCCTCCCTACCCCCCAAGCGGCGGAGAGCTCAGTTTTTAGCAAGTAAACTCGCTGTGCGCTACCTCCTCTTATTGCATTACCTAGGATTAGTTAAACTAGATTTATAAGGTTAATTTAAATTGCACAGTTTTTCAGTATTTTATTATACCTACTTAAATAAAGACTTTCTAAAATATATTCTGTTGTTTTTTTGTTATCTGAACAGATAAAATATCTCTCTAATAAAAATCTACTCATACATTCTCATGTCAGTGTCTTGTTACTATGTAATCAGAAAAAAATCCTCCAATTACAAGCTCTGCTTAGTTGGAACGAAATTTAATAGCAACAGACAATTAATTCAAAGTATTATTTGGTTTGAATATACATACATACTTAGGAGTAATACACGTAAAATTGACACGTAATAATTAATTAAAATCTTTAATCCACACTAAAACAGATTTCAACAGGTGGTGGTTATTGAACATACATCCTTGTGCGCAGTAGTAAAATAAAAAAAAAGAGTGGGTACCCATGTACGCACGTAAGAAGTTATACTTCTTTGGCATAACAATCCAAAAATACCAAATAATATTACAACGCATACATACATAAATATTTGAATTGATATAAACGCCAATATATTTTTTATTTATTCACACAGATTATTTGTACTGATACGACACACAAAGATCCGCAACTAACTTCAGTGTGTAAAAGGTTCGCAACTAACTTCAGGGTGTTGCTTTTTTCTGTCGGTGTGCGCGCGCATCGTAAAAATTCACTCTCATCATTTTTCCCAATCGCACCAAAAAAACTTCAAAAAAAAACGGCTAAATGCCAGTAGGACTCGCGCGCCGAGGGTTCCGTACTATCAGGGATCGGAAGTATTGAATAAACATTAGTAAACATAGTAGGAGAGCCCGACCGCATAACCAGATTTGTTTGTCGAACAATGTTTAACAAATAAATTTAGCCCTACCGTATGACGAGCTTTTTTAATAATAATTACGAAAAAGTGTGCTAGTTAGAAACACTGATTTATTCTTCCTGTAATATTGACATAAACATGAATCAACAGAATTACTTCTAGTTAATTCATGTTTATGAACTATTTACTTTACTTTCATCTATTTCAAAGTGCTTAAATATAAAAATACCTTAAAATTATAATAGATTATTATTACCTAAAACTGTTCTATATAATATAAGATAATGCTCATTTTAATAAGCAAACATAATAATCATAAAAATAATTAAATCTTTCGCGTACTTATATGAAATCCTAAACATCGATACTAAATATCGACAGAGTCAAGCTCTAACTGTTCTACGCTAAGGAAGCGTAAACTAATAGATGTCCCTGTGTGTGAATGTGATTGTGTGTGTTTAGTTTAAGCTAGTGTGTAATAATTTTATTGTGTGCGTGTATAACGACGCGATTTAAAAATGCATTAGTAGTTAACATTGTAATTAGTGTGCGTTGCTCGCGTTACCCCGTCCCCCGCCGAAAGTGGCAGACTTTTGCGCAAGGGAAATAGAGCGCGTGTCCACTCCTGTTGGTTTAATGCTCTAAGGTTTTAGGCAATAATAATGATGTTACAATTATATATCTGATAAATAATTATTATCAACAACCCACCATATACTTTATGAGATAAATTCTTGTGCCGTATTTCAGTTAAATTGCATTCATTCTTAGTTAAACCCCCAGTCAGTGAAGTGCATAAAATGGCTGCGAAAGACGGTAAACGAAGGGTCGATTTAGACACTATTCTAACAGAGGAAATAGGTCAGTTCGGTAAATTTCAGCTCAGGACCTTGATGATGGCCATGGGCTTAGCTATGTTCGTGTCGTGGGCTGGCACCGAGTATATCTTCACCACTGCGAGGATCAGCACCAGGTAATTTAGAACCATCTATATTATTCTTTAATTTTAACATTTTAATAATTTAGGATACAACTAACCCGTCGCAGCAACATTTTCATATATTTATCTGCATCCTGCCAATCTCTTTCTGCATGTTACTGGTCCTGTCTAAGACATGTAGGAAGAGCATAGTAACAAATTACTATGTCACTAAAATACAGAAGATTATATTTGTATATTGTGTACATGATAATAGCACTTTGGTCAAGTAATAGTTAAAATATTATATCGACCCCTCCAGGATGAAACGTAGTAAAAGTCAAAATGGCATTCTTCAAAAAAACTAAAATTTAAAAAAAAATATTTCCTGTATATCATAAATCTATTTAAACCATTACGTTTATGTTTTCAAGTTGTTTACTAAATAGAAACTCAGAATAACCTACCTTCATTAGCTCAAGGGATAGCTTATACCACAAAAAAAAAGTTGTAAATGGCTTTTACGACATTTTTATTCTGCTTAGCAACTATAACCTTTTTTTATAAAGTTGTATGAGACATCATAATTTGTTTTATCGAAGAGATTTTTGAATTAAAAGACAATTGTAACAAGAAGAAAGTGTAGTAAATGCAGTACATATTATGACCAAAATACCTAAAAGTAATATTGTACTTTTTCTGTCAAACACTAATAAAATTATCAAACTAAAATCAACAAAACCTATAAACTATGCAAAAATAGCCAGCAACATCGAACTTAGTCATAAAACCTTCTAATTTTCTGTTTTTTAAAATACGAGATATAACTGCGCATTGTGCGCACACAAAAACAGGTAAGTATTTAACAATAACAGCTCTTAATATCATAAAACAATCAGTTCTTCGTAATTTTAAAGATTAAGAGGTTGTGTTGATTTTAGTTTGATAATTTTTGATATTCGATAATAACGTGTTTTTTACTAAAAAATGTTCAATATTATATTATTTTCTAATACTTTTTCATATTATGTTGTAACCATGAAATTAAAAATAAAAATGTCTTTTACTATATAATATATTTAAAAAAAAATCTTTAAAAATTGCACATTACGACATTTTAAAAACAGAAAACTGGCTTTAGGGAGTAAAACGGAAAGTTGTAAAAGGCATTTTTGGCGAATTTTGACATTTTAAATATATAAATTGATAAAGCGCGCGATTCTGACTAAGAAACCGTTAAAAACTGATTTCTGCCAAAATGGCTTTTACGACGTTTCATCCTAGAGGGGTCGATTTATCATATCATATGGATCCATTATTATCCCACTGCAGTAAAACGCCACTTCTCATACAGAGAAGGTATGAGCATTGATCGCCGCGTATGCTCAAGGCGGATTGGCGATTTCAGGCTTTCTCAGAAGTTCATGTTTTCTCACGATGTTTTCCTGCACCGTCAGCCAGTAATGTCCAGATAGACTTAGAAAATACATATGACTTGAAGAATCACATTGGTAGATATAGTTATTAAAATAATTGCTAAAATAACTACAGTTAAAACATGAGTCCGATTTCAGTGATTTCTTAAATACAGTGGATGTCGATATTTTGTTATCAATTCTATCTTCTCAAAATTTTCATACTAATAACATTAACACCTACACATCAACCCACTGTATTGGAAAAATAGCAATCTACTGTACACAAAACTGACAATAATATTTGATTGATATGCTTTAGATGCGTAATCCCTGAGTGTGACGACGCCCAGCCGGAATGGTCTCCGTACTGGTTGCCGAACGCGGTGCCTGCTACGAGCGACACCTCGTTCGACAACTGTCAACGCTTCGGCAACACATCGGCTTCACAGAGAATCGTGGACAGCAACACATGCCCCAGTACACTGTTCAACAGAAACACTCTACAGCCATGTGAGGATTATGTTTACGAAAATACGTACTCAGTTGCGTACGATGTAAGTTGATATTTTTTTATTTGTATATATTATTAAAGTAAGTAAAAATTCATGAAATAACATTTTTAGTAACAAATTAAAATTTCTGTTACTCTAGTATTTTACTGAGGGTGATTGTTTGATTAGTATAAATGATAAAGATAGCTAAAGCTATGTTTTATATTTACTAAAATGAAATAATATCGTAACTGATTCCCGACACGTGTTTACTCCTTCGTGAAACATTCTCTGGATTGGTTGCTTATCCGATCGCTCAAACACAAATAATTCTTATTTCTGAAAATCTGATCATCTAAAATTTAACTAATCACCTGTTAAATCTCATGTAAAGTACCCATTGAGTTGCTAAAAGCATGAATAATTAGTTTAATTTGATCTAAATAATAAATAAAACTTTAAGCATGCTTTAAAGTACTTCACATGAGAGGTAACAGGTGATTAGTTAATTTTTCGTTGATCAGTCTTTCATAAACTGGGTGAGAGTATGTATTCCAACCTGATTAAATCCGTTTCTAGCAAAGGCTCACGTGGTGTCGTTTAATCTTCATTGATTATCATAAGTAATATGTAATTCTATTTTTTTACTTTCTAGTTTGGTTTAGCGTGCAATGACTGGGCGCGGTCTCTAATAGGCACCATTCGCACTGTAGGGGTGATAATAGGTTTTCCCTTGGCCGGGTACATCTCAGACCGATGGGGGCGCCGAATGGCATTTACCATCACAGGGATCAACGCGGCCTGGCTTGGCATTATGCGTTACTTTGCTGACACATACGTCGGCTTCACTGTGTCCCAGTTCGTGGAAGCTTCTCTTGGCTCAGGGTGTTTTACCAGTGCTTATATTTTGAGTAAGTACATTTCATTTTTTTTTAATCAAGCTAATATTATAAAACAAAACTGGTGTTTTCTTCTATCTGTTTCTTACCTAAATTCGTATAAATCACACATCGGAATTTGATATTTACTCTATCGTTCTGAAAATGTGTTCCAGAAGGTTTAAATTTGTATGAACATTTTAACAGAATAAAGCCGGGAATTGTATTGATCTAAAGTCATGTCGTGAAAGCATAGTATCCACGTGTTAGGTCGCAGTGTGGATTGCTAGTAGAATTATATATTATACGAGCGGACGGCTGGTAATTATGTTACCATAATTTTATGTGTTTAAAATGGACGGATTTACATATAATTGTCATTTTTACATGGTTTTATTAAAGATTTCATTTTATTCAATTTATTAAATGTTTAATACATATTTTATGTTACTGCACTCCGCCTTTATAATTATGAACTTTAACTATTTCTTATCTCGCGCTCGGCCGCGCGCGCAAAGTGCGGAAAACTTTGAACCTTTTAAAGGCGCAAAGATTTGATCACGTGTTACTATAAGATTGATTATTAATATGCCCCTTATCGTATCTTACGAGTATAGTTACGTAGTATTACAAAGACATTTTTAGATCTTAAAAACAATTAGACTAGTAAATTATCTGCACTTTACAAGTTGTTACAGCTAAATAATTATGGATAGAATAATTTACGATGTACCACCTACATCTTGCAGAGGCACTGTTTTTAAGACAAGTTATGTCTTTCACATTGATAAACACTTTACTGTTTATCTTTGCTAAGGATAGCAATATGTAAGCTTTAGGTACTGTGCCCGTTACCTCCCCCTATAATACTTATTTTTATACTTATATGCTTTAAATTATTTTAAGTTACTGACGCTTTAATTATTTTGCAGTGTTGGAATTAGTTGGACCCAAATACCGAGTAGTGGCTGGCGCATTCATGAACTCATCCTTCTCTGTTGGATCAATTCTGATGGCACTGATTGCCTGGGGCCTACCCTACTGGAAACACTTGACGCTTGCACTCTACGTACCCCAACTACTCATCCTAGCATACTACTGGTTGATGCCTGAGTCAGTTCGTTGGTATATGAGCAAAGGACGTTTTGAAGAAGCTGAAGTAGTACTAAAAAAAGCAGCAAAGGTTAATGGCAGACAACTATCGGAACAATCGTTGGAAGAACTACGTCAGATTACAATAGAGGCAGCCAATAAAAAGAGTCTAGAAGGAACTAGTGACACAGAATGGCTCATTGTCACCGTGTTTAAACACAAAAGAGTTCTGCTGCGATGTTGTGTAGCTCCTATATGGTGGATCACTAGTACCTTTATTTTTTTCGGTCTGTCGATCAATGCTGTGAACATGTCAGGCAATAGATATCTGAATTATGTCTTTGTGTCTGCGGTGGAAATTCCTGGTTTCTGGATGTCACTGTTCTTACTGAGCAAGATAGGACGAAAGAAAGTGTTGATCATGGCTTTTTGGTTATGCGCTGCGTGTCAAATTGCATATATATTCTTACCTCAAGGTACAGTATACGTAATACACTTTATTAATACCACACTAAATAATTTTAAAATTGAAAATAAATATTTTATTTGAAGGGTCAAGATCCAAGGGTCGAAAGAGCCATAGACCAGAAAATTAGGCGCTTTAGTTTCTTGATTTTGCGTTAGATTATATTCTATTAAAAAAATGTATGTTCGTATTTTATTGTAACGCGCATGTACTAACTACCATATCGTGACACGCATTGTATTTATAATTTAAAAAAATATCTTCTGCCGAGCCTGATAATTATGGTCAACTACGTCTAAAAACATTCAGACATGAACGAAATTGATAGCACTTAGATAAAGCACTTAGATAAATCCCGGGGTCTTTATGGGCTAAATAATTATTTTAAAAGTTTTTTTTATGATTGAATGACAACTTCACCGGCATAGCTTAGTGTTCTTATGTCCAGCAGTGGACGTCTTTCAGTTTTTATGTTGCAGTGCTTCTTGATAACCTACGTTTCTTTTTTAGATATGTTTGCGCTATCTCTGACAGTGTACCTAATAGCAAAGTTTAGTATTGCGATGGAGGTTGTAGCGTTATACGTGTACACGGCCGAGCTGTATCCCACCGTGAAGAGGCAGAGCCTGTTCAACTTCACCTCCATGGTAGGCAGGATTGGCAGCATGTTGGCACCTCTCACACCTGCTTTTGTAAGTATCTCTGATCGGCAATTAATGAGCATGCAAAAAAATATTTTTAAAATTAAGTGATTAAGTTATTTACTTCTTAAACAAGAGACCGTGAACTCGAAATCGGGTGAGTAATGTAACTGATTCAAATTCATTATGCTATGTTTATTTTAGACCTATCTGACTTACGGTAAATAAAAAACATTAGGAAACCTAAACTCAAAATTGTAAAATAGGCTGAAGAAAAGGCAGATTGCCTTTAAAAATAAGGTTTTAACAATTTTTTTTATTAATTATTGTACTTGTTATTTCATATTTTTTAACACTGTCTTTTGTAAAATTTATGTAAAATTATCTAAGTAAGTATGTTTATCCACATTCTAGAACTTATATCACAAGCTTATACGTTTACTTACTTCTGGGGGCCTTTTTAATCTTACTTTGTGTTTTGTCTTTTTCTTTTGTACCCTTTAAAACAAGGAAAGAGACAAAGTAAGGTTATAATAATAATAATATAATAATAATATGTGGACACTATCACACATCGTCATCTAGTCCCAAGCTAAGCAGAGCTTGTGTTATGGGTACTAGATAATTGAAATATAATACTTATACATACTTTTTTTTTTTGTAAATACATACTTAGAATACATAGAAAACACCCAAACTGAAGACAAATACAAATGTTCATCTCACAAATATTTGCCTTCCGC
Organism: Parascotia fuliginaria; assembly: GCA_963082885.1. Taxonomy (NCBI): domain Eukaryota; kingdom Metazoa; phylum Arthropoda; class Insecta; order Lepidoptera; family Erebidae; genus Parascotia; species Parascotia fuliginaria. The sequence goes on along the minus strand of OY720180.1, from coordinate 336,281 downwards.
GGGAATCGAACCCACGACACCCGGCGTCGCAGTCAGTTACACTAACCACTAGACCAACTGCTAAATAACTGCTTTATGACGTGTGCTACAGCCTCAGGTCTAGATATCTCTGTATAGTTGTTGTGCTATTATTATTACTACTTCTCTTGTTTATTATAGCCAGCTATCTGAATCTTATCGCAATATATCAAATACATCAACAATGTACCCATAAAATCTCACCCATAATCTATACAAAGGTTATGAATTAAATTGAGATTAAAGGCTTAGGCCGATCATTGTCCATTTTAATAAACATTAAGTATTATTTTGTGATAAGAAAACGGTGTACTATAAAGTATAAATAAATTAGATTAACTTTCAATTTAATAATTATCGTCTTTATTATTCACTGTAGCCTTCCTGATTTAAGCATGAATATGCAGAATGAATGGTATTGATCGGAGAAGTACTATCCTTTCAAAGAATATCGTAGTAAAGCAATAGTTTCCGTACTTGTTTGTGTCTTCTAAGCATTTTTCTGCAATGTTTGGAAAACATAGTCATGTTACTTACCATCAGGTGGGCCGTATGTTTTTTTGTACAAGCAGCGCCACACGGCTTCGCTCGCGCCTAAAATGTGTTTTGTTTCCCTCTGGAACCAGACCGATTATCTGGATAAAAGTAGACCTACCAATTTTCATCGTGATCGGCGTGGCGAAATCGGTACACACACGCATAAAAACTTTCGCATTTTTAATATTAGATCGTATGTTCACGGACATAGCCTCAAGAACCTCCACTATAACTAGTCGTGGTCCTACCTCATCCATTGTCCTTATCAAATCTTTGGCCTATCTACATCATCATTATATCCCTGAAACTGCAAGACAAGACACCTCCAAGTCTTGCCATTTTGAAGGCTCGTGAGCCGCCCTCATCCATCGGTTGCCAGCGACCCTTATCAGGTAGTTATATTATTAATGTCGTATTATTCCAGGGTGCTCAATGGTTTGAGGAACTGCCGTTCGCGTTATTCGCGTTCATGGGCTTGCTGTCTGGTGCGCTGATATTCCTCACTCCTGAAACTCGCGGTACCAAGCTGCCTGACACGTTCGAGCAAGCGGACGCACTCGGACGCACAGATAATAGCACTGAGAGCGGTCGATGAGGAAGAGAATAAAGAATTTTAAGGCAAGATGTTCAGTATCAGCTGTCAGTCTTATGGCTAAAAACGGCTAAGTGATATTTTGAAAAAATTTACTTTTATGGCCCAAGTGAAAAATATTTTGTTCTCTATCATCCTATCTCGGTCATATTTTGCTATCATTATTAAAGATTATAATTGTACGGCCCATCACTTTTTAAACTTAAAAAAAACCGGCCAAGTGCGATTCGGACTCGCCCACGAAGGGTTCCGTACCATTATCTGTAAAAACGGCAAAAAAATCATGTTTGTTGTAGTGTTAAATATTTCATTCATATTTTAATTAAATTATTTATTTTTAAAATGAATATGTATATTTAAATAATCTGTGAATATTTCAAGCGTCTACCAGTTGCTGTTATTAATATCGAGCAAGAACGAGCAAAAAAATCACGTTTATTGTATGGACGTAATATATATTTTATTCTGTTTTTATAGCGGCAACAGAAATACATCATCTATGAAAATTTCAACTATCTAACTATCACGGTTCAGAAGATACAGCCTGGTGACAGACAGACAGCGAAGTTTTAATAAAACGTCTACCTATATTCATTTGGTTTAGGCAAGAAGTCTGTATATCCTATACATTTTTAGAGACGTTTTCCACGTTTTTGCTCGTATCTCAAAATTAGGTTTTGTAATTTAGCGGTCTTTTAGTCATAGGACAGCATATTAGTGTAAGAAATAGACAATAAAGATCATAGATGTTGCTTCTTTGACAAAAGAAATTGTTGTTATTACTCTATTTTTTTTTTTTTTTGAAGTAATAAGAGCATGTCACCAGTATCTACCAGTACACTACAAAGTGCCACATTCTACATTATGTATAAATAAACCTTTTTTTTATTGGAACTGTGTTAATTATTTTAATGACCCTATCAGTAAAGTCTACGTTTGGTTGACGAATTGTTAGCCACTGTTAGGTGGTATTTATTAGGTAAGTAACTTCTGCACGTTACTAATCATTTCTTTAGTCGTCTCTAAAGATATCCTTTACGGTAGTAGATCCACGCTGGTTTCAGTATGAATGGGTCGGATCGTCCGGAGAAGTACTAACCTCTCATAGAAGATCAACGTAAGAGTAGTAGTATCCGTACTAGTGAGAGTGCCGGTGTAAAAATTTCCCTCCTTTCCTTTTTTCTCACCTCCCTCAATCCCTACACCTACCCACTCCCTTCACGGTAGGCAGCGACAGTTACCACTTACCATCACGTGGGCTGTTTGCTCAACTGTTAGCAATAAAAAAACCACGGGAAGAAATGAGGTAGTATAGGTTAGACAGCGGATCCCTCAAGCGGAGAATACACTTATTTTTTGAGTTATTCCCAAAGTAGTTCAAGCTTTAGCCCTAAAAAGATAAGAATCTCATACATTCATTTCTAAATTACTCCACTGGATAATTAATATTCTGAAGTGCTTATTGTTTTGTTCCCAATCTGCTCTTTTGGAGTAACCCAATTTTAATCCCTGACGCCAAAGCGACGAGGTGTTATAACTTTGACTACTCTCCCTGTGTGTGTCTGGCTGTGGCACACCGCAGCGTCCAAACGATTGGGACGATTTTGATTTTGTTTTTTTTTGTTTGAAAGGTAAATTAGTCGGGACCGTTTTAGCTATTTTTGATGAAAATCGGTTCAAGATGGTCGGCGCCACAAAATGGCGGATTTCATATTTTTCACAACTCTCATATTATGGGTATCAAATGAAAGGGCATGACTAGTAGAATAATATACACAATGTCGGGGCTTCTTTAAATTTATATCAATTCAATTTATATGTTATTTGACAGTCAGTTTTTTTACAAATAGTTATTTATATACTTTTACTGTAATTCTAGATTCTAGAAGTACTACCCTCTCAAAGAAGATCGGCGTAAGAGTATTAGTGTTACGTTCGGAGAGTGAGAGCGCTGGCAGCCCAATTATATCCTCATTCCTCTTATTTTTCCTTTTTCCTTCCTCATCCCCTTCTCCGTGGTCGGCAACGACTTAGTTGTGTTTTCTGCAATGCTTGCAAACACAGCCATTTCTATAGGTTACGGTCGCCACTTTACCATCAGGTGGGCCGTATGCTTGTTTGCCACCAGAGTTGTAGGTAAAAAAAAACTAAAGTTCTTGTTGCAATTAGCCACAAGTTCTCAGAATAGTCACTAAGGACGTTGTTTATTTTTCACATTGATATTTTACACTATCAAATAATGATAAAATAAAATAATTTAAAAGATTAATTCATGGTAGAGCTACTAAGCGGTGGGATCAACGGTCAACTCTGGCCACTAAGTGCAATTTGCAGGTCACCATGATCGCTCAGTCCTATGGAGACGACTGTTTCTTTAATTAATCTATAGGTATTTAATCGCATCTGATTAGAATGAAAGCTGCTCCCGATAGGTAGTAGTAAGCTATCTATATACTTTTAAAAATAAACTCATGAATTAGATAAACGCTCGTAACCTGGCCCCTAGACTTAGGGTGGCAGTTTTCTGTACTGCTATTTCTTACTACAGTAACGCTAACGCCATTGTGCTTCCGTGGGTGTGCTGTCGTTGAGACTGTCCTCTACCCTCAATACAGGTTACGGCACGGGTTTACGGTACGTTTTACCGATTGCAGTATCTAACTGGCAATACGTGTAGTATTGTAGATATTAGATTATAGTGGTACCTGTTTAAGTACTTTTATTATTAAAATAAAGTAATTTGTATTTGTATTTTTTTAGATATATACTTGGTCTTTTCCCTAATCTTGCATATCTCCTTCCTTATCCTTCCTTTTTTCTGCAAAGTCAAAAACGTCTAAGTTATATTTTTTGAGCATAACTCGTATTTATGAGTTTTTGGAAACCTATGGATATAGGTTGCGGTCATCACCTATCATAATATGCTTGTTTGCACTAAAATGTATAAAAAAATATATTAATCAGATCTTTGAATTACTCTTTATCAGAACAACAACCTTGTTATCAGAATAGTACAATATATTATAAAAAATAAAATTTTTATCTACTTTAAATAAAATAGAATTCTTCCGGCTTTATTGAATATTAATCAAACTAACATTTTCACTTTAGTTATCTTTTTTACGTTTATAAAGTGTTACTTATATGATCGAAATAAATAAATGACTTTGAATACATTAATAGGTAGGTACCAATTTCAAAGAAAGTCTCTGGAAGTCAAGAAAGGAGTAAAAGGTTTTTAACAGGGTCGGCAACGCGCTAGTGAAACTCCTGGTGTTGCAAGCGTCCATAGGCTACGGTAAATGCTTACCATCGGGCGTCCCATATGCTTTTTCTCACCATTTTCGTATAAAAAAAATCAAAGTTGGCTGATGGATCTTTCAAAATATCTTACTGGAGTAGCAATAGGCAGGATAGCTCGCAAAGCTGGTAGACAGAAATATTCTGAAGTAGCGACCACCTAACTGAAAAACGCAGCGTGTGATGGGCTTCCAACAAAGTGGATTAATGACCCTATAAATGGCGGGCCATTGATGAATGAAGGGCTTAGGTGCGGTTAACGTGAAGATATCATTACTCTGTTCTTTACCTTTAATGCTTTTGGTGTTAGCGCCTGTAATCATCAACAGTTGCATGTCAGAAGAAATTGCTATAAAATATCAGACAGATATAATTATTATCTATTCCTAATTCCTATTATCCTATGTGAAAGTTTGTATGTATACGAGTACGTGTTTGTTACCACTCAGCGGCTGAACCGATCTTGATAAACATTGGTATGTAGATAGATTCAGTACCGAAGAGGTTACTTTGTATAGTTCTTTGGTTGCGTTGAGTGTTAACATTGTCACTCATGCAAAAAACTGTAATTACCTATCTGGAGATTTTTTATTTAGTTACATCTAGTATGGTAATTTGACTACGTAGTTTAATTAAGATGGTAAATGCACCTCTCGGTCATATTGAACGACAAGGTAATACTGGATTTATTAGATGTATGCCATGCCAAGATTGACCAGTTATCCCAAGTAGCACCCGTTCACGAGCATGACGCACGGACCAGCCATCATCACCTTTGCCATACTAGAGGGAAGGTGATGACCCGGCCAATACCATTTAAAGAGTTCCTTGGAACAATCAGACTTACATTTAGGTAACGTTCTGTAGGCTGACTTATACTCACTAAAAATCAAATGTGTCTTCTAAATTTATATACGACTTAGGAGGCAGCGTAAAATATTGGTACGAAAGAGTGAACAACACCTCTGGGAACGACATCGGGAAACGCATGCTATATCTCATGGATGAGCTAATGAGGGCCTAGACCGGCGTTTCCTTGTGGCCAAACTCGAAGGATCGTAGACTAGTCCTCTAGTAGCAAGTGCTTTTCGATCGCCTGGGGTATGGAAATAGGGAGTCAGTGGATCAATAGTACTAGGCTAGGTTGCAAGAGGTTTGTATGATCGAAATAATTTGTATTTTTTTTTTATAAAATCTATTATTTAAGCTCCTCTCCTCCTGATTTTGTAGAAATAGTACTATGCTAGTAGGTTTGTATATTTGAGGCATAATAATAATAATAATAATAATATATATATAATCGATCTGGCAACACAAGTGTAAGCACGAGCATTTTTTTATCTCTTTAAATTTAATAAATTTTTCTAATATTTTTTTATATACAGTGCACATAATTGAATACAAAAACAATATAAAAGTAAAATATCGTCCTTTTTGAAGAAATCCTTTTTAAAATGATCAAAAAACGTAAAGAAATTATAAAATTAAGTGAAATAGCTCCTGACAGCTGTCAGATACAAAAAGAATAATGCTAAGCTGCTAATTTATTTATTGAACTTCATGCACAAAAGTACAACGGCGGACTTAATGCTAAAAGCATTCTCTACCAGTCAACCCAAGGTGGTGAAGAGACACTCGAAGTAGGTGCAGTCAACGAAGCAGAGTGATATTAATGGGTGTTTGTAAAAGAACACAGATTTTAATGGATAAGATACGGAAATTAAATATATATAAACATGAAATATACATTAATACTTACATAAAAGTAATATATTATTTATTAGAGACTAATATATAATTACAATATATAAATAAATATAAAGATATATTATATATATATATATATATATATATACATATACATATCATAGTATGGATAATCAACGAGATGATTCCAACAATTTTTCGAAGAGGAGAGCTCGAACTTTCAGCTTATATGTTAAACGGTTAGTGGACATCCTGATTTCTAGAGGAAGGTTATTCCAAAGAAGAACAGCTTGGACTATGAAAGAGGAGTGAATGAAATCTGTCGTATGTGAATGACAGGTAAGAAGAAGGTTATTTGACGAGCGAAGGTTTCTGTCATGTATGGAGCACAAGTATTGGAAGTAAGGAGATAAGTAAGATGGGGAACAAGGAGAGTTAAGAATAGAATAGAGTGTAGTGAGAGCACGCAAGCTACGGCGTTGACGAATAGGTAACCAGTTTAATTCGGAACGATAGGTAGACACATGATCATACTTACGAAGATTAAAGATGAATCGAATGCAGTTATTAAGAAGTCGGTCATATTTGTTGAGTAAGTCTGTGTAATACCTATGATAACAAGATCGAAACGAGCAAAATTAGCACAAATACCACCTTCGGACTCGTCGCTCAGCTCCGCCTCGCAGCAGCCAGACCCTGCGGCAGCAATACCGGCTCCTGCTGAGGCGTCGAGCTCCACATCGAGTGATGAGTTTTTCTCCCCTCCGACGTCGCCAACACCTGTGCGTCGGCGGGGGAGAGGCCGACCACCAGCGTGCCTGGGATCCCGCGGCCCACCGGCTGCGAATAGGGTCCCCGCTGCTGGCGGTAATGTGCAGCGCATGCGATGGTCCTCGACAACAAATGAGAACGTCATGCGCGCATATTTTGCGGCAACAGAGGGAGGAACCAACCTCACTGCGTATCGCTATAGAATGCTTGCTCTGTTTCAGGATCTTGAACCATCTACCAATGTTACAGCTCAACGGTTATCGGATCAGGTACGAGCCATCCAACGCTGTCGGATTTTGGATGATGCTGTACTTGATAGGCTGCGCTCAGAGTGTGTACAATCTATCGCTGCCATCTCCATCCAAGAATGTCAGATTGAGACTAATACTTCACGGACTACGCCACAAATGCAGAGTGTTGTTAGCCTGGATGGCGATGACAGAACGCCTATTGTAGACACTCAATGCAATGAGGAGGTTTGGGACGCTTTTAAATGTGCGATTGATGAATATCGATACACACCTCTAGAATTTAGACCTCGTCTGCCTCGGTTACCGATGCATAGAAGAAACCTAGCGCTAGTAAGTACCCTTGAGTCACTTCTACCGGACTACTTTGATCATAGTCAAAATCTAAGTGATACGCATTCAATTCTGTATTGTGCGGCTGTCGCGCTGTGTCGATTGGCGGGTGTCAACTTTCCAACTTCTGACACCCCTATGCCACGCAGGACTGCTGCGCCAGTCTGGCAGTGCAGGATTGAACAGCGTATTGCTAGAGCAAGGGTGCTTATTGGCAAGCTAATCTGCTTTAGGAACGGAAATATACGTCCGAGAGTGATGCGCTTTGTGAACCAAGCATTCTCGGGGACGGGAGTTAGTCCCCACGACTACTTATCTCGGGTCACAGAGCGTATCGACTTCCTAAAGCAGAAGGTATATGCATGGGCTAACCGAATTGGCAGATACAGAAAACGAGTGGATCGATATATGATCAACCGCATATTTCAAAAGGACCAAAGGTGGGTATATAGGAGCTGGGAGCAATCAAATTCTGAGACCCATGATGGTAAGTTGCCAGATGCTACTGCCACAAGAGAGTTTTGGAGTAGCATCTGGTCGGTACCAGTTAATCACTCTGAAGGTGACTGGATGCGAGATGTCAAGCGAACATGTGAGCAAGTTACAGAAATGGATAGCGTAGTCATCACAGCTGAAGACGTAACTAATGCAGTCCGTCCTATGGCTAACTGGAAGTCACCGGGACTGGACGGACTGCACAACTTCTGGCTGAGATGGCTACGCAGCTCGCATGTTCGATTGGCATCTCAATTTCAATCTACACTGGGGAGTGGATTGCTACCAGACTTTCTAACGACAGGTTATACTCACCTGCTCTATAAGACAGGTTGTACTACGGAACCCGGTAATTATAGACCGATTACGTGTTTACCATCGGTCTATAAACTTCTTACGTCCATTCTGCGAACCAAAATTACTAAGCATTTAGAATTTAATTCAGCTATGTCTATCTCTCAGAATGGATGTAGGAAAGGGGCCCGTGGTACTAAGGAGCTCCTCCTTATCGATGCGACCATTAGCCAGCAGGTTCGCCGCAACCGAAAGGATTTGGCGACATGCTGGATAGATTATAAGAAGGCATTTGATTCCGTGCCGCATTCATGGCTCCTGAGGGTGCTGGAGTTATATAAAGTAGACCCTACAATACGCACCTTCTTGGAGGCATGCATGCGGCAATGGAAAACAGTTCTTATCTATCCAGGATGTCGACAAACCCCGGGTATTAGCGAACCGTTATGGATTAGGCGGGGTATCTTCCAGGGTGACAGTCTGAGTCCCTTATGGTTTTGCCTAGCACTGAACCCTCTTAGCTCAATACTGGAGAGTTCAGGGTTAGGTTATAGGCTGCGTAGAGGTGATCAGATAATATCCCACCTGCTATATATGGATGATCTTAAGTTATTTGCGCCAACTGAACCCCAGCTGAAAGAGTTACTGAAGTTAACTGAAGACTTTAGTAAATCTATCAACATGGCTTTCGGAGTGGACAAGTGTGCAATCATGCATGTAAAGCGAGGCAGGGTAGTAGAATCTGATGGAATTCAACTATCTGATTCTACTCATCTTAGGTCACTTCTAATCGCTGACGCCTATAAATACTTGGGTATGTCGCAGTCATTGGGCATTAAAGAGACAGATATGAAACAATCATTACTGGAGCGCTCTTTCAGCCGCCTTAAAAAAGTATTAAAAAGTCACTTGTCAGGCGGCAACAAGGTGCGCGCCTGTAATGGTTGGGTCATGCCTCTTCTTGTGTACTCCTTCGGCATACTCAAGTGGACACAGACCGAATTGGATGCCCTGGATAGGCGAGTCCGCACATTGTTAACCGTATTTCGTATGCACCATCCGCGTTCATCCGTCATGAGGTTGTATATCCCGCGAAAATGTGGAGGCCGTGGATTTCTAAACGCCAAAACCCTCCACAATCGTGAGATATGCAACCTTAGAGACTATTTTCTCAAGATGAGCGAGGGTGTGCATCGTGATATGGTTGCAGTGGATAGTGGACTTACTCCGCTAGCCCTGGCTAAGGAGAGCTGGCGTAGGCCTGTGGTACTCACTATAGACGACCGTAGAATGATATGGCAGAGCAAGGAGCTTCACGGACGGTTCTATCGGGCCTTACATGGGCCTGATATAGACCATGCTGCCTCCGTTGCCTGGCTACGCTTCGGCGATCTGTTTGGAGAAACCGAAGGGTTTGTTTGTGCAATTGCTGACGAAGTTATCATGACGAACAACTACCGGAAATATATCTTGAGGGATGGCACTACTGACATATGTCGGGCATGTCATCGCCCTGGTGAATCCCTCAGGCATATTGTTTCTGGCTGTTCGCGTCTTGCTAACGGAGAGTACTTGCACAGACATAACCAAGTAGCCAGGATCATCCACCAGCAAATTGGTCTGCGATACAATCTTTTGGATGTCGAGGTGCCGTACTACAGGTACGACCCAGAGCCAGTTCTCGAGAATGGTCGCGCGACATTGTACTGGGATCGCTCCATCATCACAGACAGGACTATTATAGCTAACAAGCCTGACATTGTGGTGGTGGATCGATCTGAACGCCTTGCAATGATAGTTGATATTACCGTCCCTCATGACGAGAATCTCATGAAGGCTGAGAAAGACAAGCAAATAAAATATCTTGATTTAGCCCATGAGATTGTTGACATGTGGGATGTGGATTCTGCTGTCATTGTGCCGATAGTCATTACTGTAAATGGTTTAATAGCAAAGAGCCTCGACCAACACCTAAAGAGGCTTGCATTAGGTGGATGGGTCAAGGGCCAGATTCAGAAGGCAGTGCTTCTCGACACGGCACGTATTGTGAGGAGGTTCCTCTCTCTGGAACCCTAACCGCCGGTAGCTTGGACTCTAGTCTCGTTGCCGGTGGTAATCTATTTTTTATATTTTTAAATGTGTATTTTTTGTTTTATATAAATATATACCTGTTTAAAAATGTAATTAATAAGAAAAAAATATAAATAAAGAGAATAATAATAATATTCTACCACATTCACACAGCGCCATCTAGCCCCAAATTAAGCAATTATATTTGCTTGTGTTATGGGTACTAAACAACTGATATACTAAATATATACATTTTTTTTTTTGTAAATACATACATATTATAGATAAATTACACCCAGACACAGAACAAACAATCATGCTCATCACACAAAGGTTTGTCCTGGGTGGGAATCGAACCCACGACCTCCGGCTTAGCAGTCAGGGTCACTAACCACTAGACCAACAGGCCAGTAATATAATAATCGCTAATAGAATAAATTAAAAATGTATAGAATTGACACAAACTATAATAACTTTAAAGACAATATTGGCGTCAGTTTAGGTCAATCCCATTGATTAATCTATTCTACTTATTCTATTATATAAGCATTCATGCCACTTGCCCTCTTAAGACCTTAATCATTAATGAGCTAATGAATACATATTATTTACCTGTGTTTCAGTTAAATCTAGAACCAATGTTGAATTAAAAATAATAGCATATTGCATTAACAACTTAATTTGACTAAAAAAAACAGGCGTTTTTGTAACGGTATGATAATATATAATTACAAAAAAAACTATTCATACGAGCGTTGGAGCCAGCTAGAACTTTGAGGATTTTTTGCTTTATGTCGGGTGTCAGTAAACTTTATGTATATTTATACATAATGTATTTGTGTGCCAGGTTCTTACATTTTAGAAACAAAAGTAGGAATACAAATGAAATAATAAAACAACGTCTTGCGGGTTTGCATGTTCAAATTTTTTACGAACCGGAGAAAGATGGTTTCTGTAAATGATAATGCCGATTAATTTATATAATTAATATTACACTACAGATAAAGGCCTCTTAAAAGACAGGTATTTGTTATAGAAACGACGCCTAATAGGCAGATTGGTGACAGTTATTATACTACTAATCTATAACTACTATTATATAAAGCAAAAAAGTTTGTTTATTTGTTTGAACACGTTAATTTCCGGAAATACCAGTCGGCTTTAAATATCATAGTCCAGTTCTTGAGGAAGGTTATAGGCTACGTAACATCACGCTACTGACGAGGGGAGCAGAGCAGTAACCGTAGACGCGAGTGAAACCGCGCTGCAGCAAGTTAGTATTTAGGTACTATATAGTGCGTGGATTAACCCCTAATTCGCTTTTGATGTCAATTTTTATAGTTACTTTTGGCTTATCCGAATTCCTACAAGCACTTTAGCAATAATTTGCTATAGTTTTTAGCTGAGCTGAGCTAAACTACTACTTTGACTTATTTTCTTATTTCAAACTTTTATGTGCTCGTTAAATATTAAAACACAATGTACCTATCTCACAAGTAATACATATTTTATTAAATTAGTTTATAGTGTAATTAGTAATTATCTGGCGATTGTAAAGAGTGGCGCGAGTTTCTTGTCAGTTCTTCTCACGGCTCTACCTCGTCAGCGAACTGGCTGTAGGTTAATTGTTTGATTTTATGTAATTTTAACGTTCCTAAGCATCATACTTTATGATCAAAATAAAATTAAAAGCTTTAAGATTTCAGTTTTTTTTGAGTTTTGTATGGATCCTACTATCTCTTGTCATATTCTGAACAACACGTGCAAAAATAAAACGACCAAATTACAATAAAGGGTCTTAAACATAAACCAAACATTTAAACATCGTATTACATCCAGGTGGTAATCATTATTGATGCACTCTATTGACTGCTTTTCATCAGCCAAATTAAAGCCATTTTGATACAGGTAAATTGAGGACAAAACAGAAAGGCAATAATAGAACACATCGTGAGGGTACGTAGTTTTTCTTATTTACGTATTTATACACTTACTTCCACATTAATTTTCGAGCTTTCTTTTCGCTTGCGTGAAATCATTTAAAACAAATTGCCTGTGTTATCGATAAATGTCTCACAACACTTAATTCTAAACTTATATTTTATCTTCCCACGCGCTGTAAACGAAGTGAATCGAAAGGATTATTTTTGTTATCACGTATTATTTTAAATAAAATCAATTCTCTTTCTTCTTCTTCAATCTTCTTCAATTATTCTTTCGTCAGCATAACGTAGACTTCACTAATATGGTAATTAACAAATTGACAAATTGAGTTTCATTTTTTCTTTATTTATCAAATTGGTAATACTTATTAACACATTAATTAATTTAGCTAAACTGCATAACAGTTTGTTGGGAACTACTAAGCACTCACTTAATTTATAATATGTATATATACAACAAAAAATGAGGGTTTAGCTGAGGCATAATTTTTATCGAATTTTTGTATTAATAATTCTTTTCTTTTTTTTCTTTTTCTTTTTGAAGACATTTTTAGTTATACATTCTTCTTCTATCAGTATTCTAATAAACATTTGCGGTCCAATACAAATTCGTGTTCTGTCACCATAATAATGACATGCAGTAGGCTCATCATATTTATTTCTGACAGCTTGCTGAGCATGCGATGTGAAGCTTTTGGTGTTTTCTGCTCTGCACTTTTATATTGTTCAACTGATAACATATATTTTATATTCTTATACTTAACGTAGAATATATTTATGCATGTAGGCACTGCTGACAGTCTTATTACCTTGCATAAACAATATAGAGTATATATAACAATTTCATTTGTCAAAAAAACAACCTCTATCATCTTTTGTGTCTATTTCTTTCACTACTGATTACCCATCATGCCTCTAATATTGTTACTCTCTTCCTCATCGACCACTTTCAGTGCTATTATCTGTACGTCCGAGGGCGTCCGCCTGCTCGAACGTGTCAGGCAACTTGGTGCCGAGGGTTTCAGGAGTGAGGAATATCAGCGCACCAGACAGCAAGCCCATGAACGCGAATAATGCGAACGGTAGTTCTTCAAACCATTGAGCACCCTGGAATAACACCACATTATATAATATGGCTCACGACCGGTCAAGATTAGCAATTTTAGACTTTGAAGTTCAAGTTATATATATGTAGATATTTTCCTTGACCGTAAATCAGTCACGTCTAAGATAAACTACAAAATGCATAAGAACTTTCGATGCCAATTTCGAGTTCACGATCTCGTGCTTACAAAGCGGATGCTGCTATATCACGTGCGTGGTTTAATATTAATTGAAGAGTAGAGAAACTTACAAAAGCAGGTGTGAGAGGTGCCACCATGCTGCCAATCCTGCCTACCATAGAGGTGAAGTTAAACAGGCTCTGTCTCTTTACGGTTGGATACAGCTCAGCCGTGTACACGTAAACTGCTACAACCTCCATCGCAATACTGAACTTCGCTATCAAGTACACTGTTAGAGATAGCCCATACATATCTAAAAAAGAATAGCAAGTTGATTAACAAGAACTACTGTCAACAGAAGAAATAATCACCACTTAGGGGTTTTCATGTCTAAATGATATTTTATTTATAAGTAACTATCCGAACAGAAGTTTTTTTTTTAATTTTAGGTGTTTAGTCTTCAAAATTTTATCAAACAGTATGGTGGCAATCAAACATTCTCATTTAAAAGAAGATTATCTTAGACAAAATCTAATGTGTAAAATTCCTTAGTACAGTACTGTACCTTGAGGTAAGAATATATACGCAATTTGACACGTAGCACATAACCAGAAAGCTATGATCAACACTTTTTTTCTTCCAATTCTGCTCAACAAGAACACTGAGATCCAAAAGCCAGGAATTTCCACCGCAGACACAAAGACATAGTTCAGATATCTATTGCCTGACATGTTCACAGCATTGATCGACAAACCATAGAAAATAAAGGTACTAGTGATCCACCATATAGGAGCTACGCAACATCGCAGCAAAACTCTTTTGTGTTTAAACACGGTGACAATGAGCCATTCTGTGTCACTAGTTCCTTCTAGACTCTTTTTATTGGCTGCCTCTATTGTAATCTGACGTAGTTCTTCCAACGATTGTTCCGATAGTTGTCTGCCATTAACCTTTGCTGCTTTTTTTAGTACTACTTCAGCTTCTTCAAAGCGCCCTTTGCTCATATACCAACGAACTGACTCAGGCATCAACCAGTAGTATGTTAGGATGAGTAGTTGGGGTACGTAGAGTGCGAGTGTCAAGTGTTTCCAGTAGGGTAGGCCCCATGCTATTAGTGCCATAAGGATTGAACCAACAGAATGGGATGTGTTCATGAATGCGCCAGCTACTACTCGGTATTTGGGTCCAACTAATTCCAACACTGCAAAACAATTTCATCGGTAACTTGAAAGATGTTAAAGCATATAATTACTCTATGAGAGGTAGAAGGCACACTAGTACCTATTACTTACATATTGTTAGCCTTTACTATCATTATTTCATATTTTAAACGCTAACAAATTTGTTAAGTAGCTCGAAAGTTAGCGGAGATATAGACAGATGAAAACACTGTCTTTGCCATGTACAGATAATATAAACAGAATTTTTAAATCTCATCATCATCATATCAGCTAAAAGACGTGGACGTCGACATAAACCTTTCCCAATTTTTCACCACCGGTGCCTGTCGTGAGATGTCCTCATCCATCGGTTGCCTGCTATCCTTATACGGTTGTCGGTCAATCTTGGGGGGGGGGTCTGCCCACCTAACATAATCCGCTCCATTGTCCTCTGAGCGATTTTGAGTCTTCTGACAAAACCCATAGTTAGTAATTACGTTTCTGCTCCGTTTTCAAACCTACTTACTCAAAATATAAGCACTGGTATAACTCCCTGTGCTAAGAGCAGCTTCAGCGAACTGGGACACAGTGAAGCCGACGTATGTGTCTGCCCAGTACCGCACGATGCCAAGCCAAGCCGCGTTAATCCCTGTGATGATGAGCGCCACTCTGCGGCCCCATCGGTCTGAGATATACCCGACGAAGGGAAAGCCTATTATCACACCCACAGTGCGAATGGTGCCTATTAGAGACCGCGCCCAATCATTGCACGCTAACCCAAACTGGAAGATTAAAAGTAACATTAGTAGATACGGCAATCGGTGACAATTAAATACCTAACAATATCTGTCTATCTACCAGAATCACTTTCAATCAAGTTAATACACTATAAATATAAAAGAAAATAGGTATAGTGGTATAATCTCTTGATCGTGTTCCAGTGATCGGAAAGGCAGCTTCTACTGTTATTTTTTTTTAAATAGAGGAGTTTAACACTTATCGGGAATTAATTATAATACATCAAACTAGAAGTCAATAAATAGAATTAGTACGGTAACCTGTAACGTGAAATAAAAATACGAAATGTCTCAAGGAGTAATAAAATAAATACAATAAATTTGAATTGTCACAAGAAATTAATTATTAATTATTATAAAAAAATGTACTTGGTGGCAGAAGGCAAGTCGTTTATAAACAACAGGAACAATAGTGGACCTAAAATACTGCCCTGAGGTACGCCGACCAACGTGACCTCTTCGTTGTTCACGTTAACATTAGTTATATCTACATATATTTTTGCGTTCTGTTATGCAGATAACTCTGAAGCCATTTATTATCAGTGCCACATATTTTACGACGAAGTATAGCAAGTAATACACAGTCAAATGCACGCCTCATGGTGGTAAAAGGGGTGAGAAGAGACTTATACAATTAATTGACGAATTGTGTATTTACTATAAATAAACTATTTATAAGTTTAAACGAAAATAGAAATTTCAACTTACATCGTACGCAACTGAGTACGTATTTTCGTAAACATAATCCTCACATGGCTGTAGAGTGTTTCTGTTGAAGAGTGTGCTGGGGCACGTGTTGCTGTCCACGATTCTCTGTGAAGCCGATGTGTTGCCGAAACGTTGACAGTTGTCGAACGAGGTGTCGCTCGTAGCAGGCACCGCGTTCGGCAACCAGTACGGAGACCATTCTGGCTGGGCGTCGTCACACTCAGGGATTACGCATCTAAAGCATATCAATTAAATATTAATGGTAGTTCTGTTTAGAGTAGAGTAGTTGTTTAGAACTAATTTTTTAATTCTTTGAGTGGATGCATACCTACTAATGATAATATCATATGAAAACTTTGAAGTAACGAAGAGAAGGATCGACGAGTGAGACAATACGAGTAAATTATTTAAACTATGCAATCACGCCAAAAAAGACTTTAGGAGAAGATAAAATTTCTAACGAAATGTAGACATCTGCATTTAAGAAATTACTGAAATTGAGTTCACACATATCTGTATTTTCAATTATTTTAACTATTATTTTGAAAAAGTACCTACTAATATCATATAATATGGTCTTCTGTATTTTGCTGCATAGTAATCTGAGGCCCTAGACAAGTGTCAAAGATTTCTATACTATTCATAGAATAGATAAAAAAATATATTGAATTGACATAAGTTAACGCCAACGCTTATGTCAATCTCATAATTTTTTTTTATCTATTCTGTAAATAGAATAGAAATCTTTGAAGCTTGTCTAGGGCCTCTGTTACTATGCTCTTTCTACATGTTTTGGTCAGAAAGAGTGACATATAGGAAGAGAACTAGACAGATATGCTAAGCACTTGTGACGGCTAAAATGTATTCGAGAATTTTTTTAAATGTTAAAATTGTTGAATAATAAGAATGGCTTTAAATTACCTGGTGCTGATCCTCGCAGTGGTGAAGACATACTCGGTGCCAGCCCACGACACGAACACAGCCAAGCCCATGGCCAGCATCAATGTCCGGAGCTGAAACTTACTGAACTGTCCTATTTCTTCTATCAAAATAGCGTCAAGGTCTACCCTTCGTTTACTGTCTTTCGTATCCATAATATGCACTTCATCGACGGGGGGTCTAATTAAGAATGTATGTAATATTTCTGAAGTACGATACAAACTTATCTTATAAGTTATATGGCGGGTGTTTGATAATAATTATTATTTATCAGATATAATTTGTAACATCATTTTTATAGCTTTAAATATAGACCTGTGTGATTACTTAGTGTTTGTGAAATTTATATGTGAGTCGAAAAATAATTGGCTACTAAAATACTATTATTATGACAAAAATAAATTCAATTATTATCAAAGAAATTAAATTATTATCTACTTATTTTATAAATATGTTGCTGAACTTTACTTACAAACGTTCCAGGCGATTTAAACCTATTAGCTACTTATGATATGCTGCTAGCTCACCAATTACCTACACGTGGCAAGATCTGCCTTGATCATCTCATCCTAAAAAGTAAATTACTTAATATCGACCCTAATTGCAAAAATCCAAACCAACACTCAAACTATCAAGTTTCCTAATCGTAGAAGAATAAAGAAACCCTGGATAACTAAAGGTTTATTAAAATGTATGAAAAATAGCAATAAAATACACATCAAATCTAAAAATATCGTGATTGTAATTGGTTTTCAAAAAGATAAAAATGAATTGTGAAAATAAATTAATAAACAACGCAGTGAAAAGTTACAACAGCAATACGCGATGGGATATAATAAAAAAGGTATCCAATTCGAATAAAACCAATAACCCTGCTATTGAACTCCTCTCAAAAAGTGACCCTCAGTCCTCTGCTAATATTATAAATATATTTTTGTATCAATCGGCCAAGATCTTGCCTTACAAATGCTAAATATATCACTAGTCATAAGAGAATACTCTCAAATAAATTCATGCCCCTATTCTTTTGCTTTAGTCCCCATTGAAGAATCAGAGATGTGAAACCTTTAAAAAGGATACTGTGCAGGACGCGACAATATCTCGGGTGCCTTTCTGAAGCGATATCATCACATTTTGATTTCTCCTCTAACATATATACTAACCTCATTTTACTACAGATACTTTTCCACAGCAGTTTAAGCTTGCCTAGGTTATTCCTATTTACAAGGGTGGTGACAGTGGCTGCATCAATAATTACCGATCAATCTTTACTACCCACCCTATTTAAACTTGTAGAAATGCTATTAATTAAACACGTATTAAATTACCTAGAATCCAGACATATCTTATCTAACTCTCAATTCGAATTTAGAGCTGGTCTCTCAACTTCAGATGCACATGCTCTGATTGATCACATTGTTCTTATACTTGACGATAAAAAAAGTTTCTGATAATATTTATTGACATTAAAAAAGCGTTCGATACAGTCTTTATCCCACTCCTGTTAAGCAAACTGGATAGACTAATCTTTCCAAAATTCTTTTAAGCTGCGTATCACTTATTCCTAAGAGTAAGTGATACGCAGCTTAAATCGTTTAGGGACTATCTGTTATATAATCGCAAACAAAGAGTAAGAATGGGTGAAGTTGTATGTGATGACTTACCTTTGTCTTTCGGTGTGCCTCAAGGTTCTGTGATCGGCCCTTAATTATTCTTATGGAACTACTATCAGATAAGACACGTAAACTAATTTATATTTTTAAGAATCTTCGTCTTGTTACTAGTAAATCAATCATTAAGATAGTGTATATGGCCTTATATCAATCCATCTTATCTTATGGCATTACTGTTGGGGCGGAGTATGTAGGCCTAACCTGTTAAAGGCCAAAAGAGCCTAGAACATAATATATCGTCTGCTTGTCAGGTAAACAATGGACTACTAAGTTTACAAACAACTTTTTGAGTTTTTAGGTGGATACCTTTATAATAAAATAAATATGTCACTTACAAATTTACCCTCTAACAAAATTTTAATGTAAACAGATTGTTACTACATAGCTTGAGACCTTGAACTACGAGAAAACTTAAAATCTACTTAATGTAGGTTCATAGATAAAGTACACATGCTTCCATAAACATACACACACACACACACGCACACATACTTACCCACACACACG
The DNA here is from genome assembly GCA_963082885.1 of Parascotia fuliginaria. Lineage (NCBI taxonomy): Eukaryota > Metazoa > Arthropoda > Insecta > Lepidoptera > Erebidae > Parascotia > Parascotia fuliginaria. Next base: position 316,966 of record OY720180.1, on the reverse strand, counting down.
CACACGTATGCACAAATACGCACACACACGCACGCATACGCACACACACGCACGCATACGCACACATCCATACAACACACACGCACACACACTCACTAATAATCCCCCAACTCCTTGACGTTACACACATTAAAACGCAATAATCAATTGTTATAAACCTAGAACTTAATTGTCCAGAGTCAGGAGAGACTGGTAATCCATCATACAGGTCTTTTAGTACAGACACTACTCTCTTACATAGATTTAGCTGTATTTTTTTCTAATTACCAACTATGTGTAATAGTTTAAGCATCAACTATGTATAATTCTGTGTGAGAGAAGTTATTATTATTATTATTTCGTATGAAATGAGAGTAAATTAATTATATTTCATAAAATTTAAAACCAATGGGATTTAAAATACGCTTCAAACGGGGCGTGGGCATTACGACCCAGCTTTTAGGCCACGCTCTACGAAACCGCCGACGCCTATATTGTGTTTTGCGCAAACTAAACAAAAAAAACAGGTATCGTAACTAAATGAAACTCATACCTACTCATATTAAATTTATCTTATAATAAAATTATAAATAACTTACTTAATATATTTACAATTTACGAGATTAATATAAACCAATAATCAGTGATGTTATCCCAAGTGATAATAATAATTATACAGCTTTTACTTTCGTAATAAAATAAATAATAAATTATTTGTATGGATGCCAAAGGCACTAGATAAGTGGCATAGATTTCTATTCTATTCATAAAATAGATTATTGATGTATGGGATTGACATAAGCTAACGCTAACATTGACGTTAGTCAATGTTAATCCCATATTTTTTTTAAATCTATTCTATGAATAGAATAGAAATCTGTGCCACTTGTCTAGGGTCTCTGTAATGATGATACAGCGGTAAAGCCTCTTAAGCACATCGTAATTTATTTCTCGAAGGGATAAATAGAGATATATAACCACCCACTAGCTCCATTAGATCACTGAAAATTTCTAAACAAAAAACCCAATATCACTTCATTCGAACCGGATCTTCAAATCCAAGACTTTAGTGTGGCAGTCTACACAGTACACTAAGCCCGAGGCAGTTAGTATAAGTTGCTACATTGTCGCGGAATGTAAAGCCCTTATTTAAATGCCTAAAGGTCCTTAGCCTCCTTCGGGACAATATCGAGCTGGTACCAATTATCATCATCATCTGGAAAACTTTTATATATTGGTAAAATTGCTTCCTTAGATATTATCAAAGCCGTATCACTTTTTGGCATCTTTGTCTTTAAGACCAATAGCTGAGGCCTGTTCAAACGTGTCAGGGAGAGTGGTACCGAGGGTTTCTGGAGTGATGAAAATGAGTGCACCGGAGAGGAGTGCGAAGCAGCCGAATAATACGAATGGCAGCTCTTCAAACCACTGCGCACCCTGGAAATCGAAACGTCATATATTATAAACAATGACATTATTCTGATGATCGACAAACATAATATTTACTGCACAAAATTAATTAAAAATAAACTTCATCATTTATTTTTAAGGTGTTTATTATTTTTATTTGAAGTGGGTATAGTTTCATTTAAAGGGCTCACGTACATTTTGTATAACTTCAAAAGAATATAAATTTATCAGTGTTTAATGTACGTGGAGCCCTTTTCATCTAAATTACGGTTGACATTAAATTGAACGAGATTATTGACACCGATATCAACTAGGCATCAAACTTCTCAGGTTGACTCGTTCTAGGTAACGTAATCAGATAGCGATAGTTTAACATGCTCTTCGAGACACGAACTGGTATGTATTATCCATCTATCCAGTTTGTACTACTTCTGTTATCTTTATGAGTTATTCTATAGGCCAAAGTATCTTAAGCCTTTGAGATTTGTTATGTTAACTGGATTAAACTGGAATTTTAAGTGAAACTTACAATAGCTGGTGTGAGCGGGGCAAGCATAGACCCGATTCTGCCCATCATGGAGGAGAAGGCGAACAGGCTGTGGCGATGCTTGGTGGGGTACAGCTCTGCCGTATACACGTATATCGATGTCATCACCATCGCAATGCTGTACTTGGCTATCAAGTACACGGTCAACGATACGCTGTACATATCTAAAACAGAAAACATACATTTATCTTTACGTGACAATAGCTAATCGGCTCATTAGATTACAGTCAGCATTTGAAGGATGCGGTACTGACATTGCAGGATGTGTGAGACTTAAGGTATGCTTCAGAGTCAACAACCCCTGAGTGAGTGCACTGAACTGAACTGCACGTGTTTTTTTTTTTTCTTTTTATATTATAGCCTACCAAAGTGACTCCACCCCACCTGATGGTAAGCAGTCAGTGGAATCCAGAAGTTGCGGCCACTATACTAAAAGCCATCGTCTTAAACTGCTGGTATGGTGGTCTCCACTATGGCGGCTGGGAATGGGGTTGGGGGAAGGGAATAAGGGAGGTGAGGAAGGAGGAAAGGGGGAAATTGGGCCTCCGGCGCTCTCACTCACTGAACGAAACGCAGTAGTATGGATACTACTACTCTTAAGTCGATCTTCGATGAGAGGGTAGTACTTCCCCGGACGATCCGGCCCATTCATGCTGAAATCAGCGTGGATCTACTACAGTGGTGGAAACATCAATACACAAGAATCCTTGATTGAGAATATGAATTTACTATTCGACAAATGTGTTAGCATGTGGAATATATTATATTATAAAATAATCAAAATTATATTTTTGAGCATCATTTATACTTATTACTCGACCAAAAATATGAAATTGTACTTGTAAAAATAAAACAAATCTTACCTTCAGGCATGAACACGTAAGCGATTTGGCAAGCAGCACACAGCCAAAAAGCTCCAATCAACACTGGCCTTCTGCCGATCCTGCCCAATAAGAAAACTGCGGTCCAATAGCCAGGGATCTCGACAGCGGACACAGCAATAAAGTTCAAATATCTATTGCCTGACATGTTCACAGCATTGATGGACAAGCCATAGTAAATAAACGTAGTCGTGATCCACCACACCGGGGATATGCAACAACGAATCAGTATACGTTTGTGGCGGAAAACCTGAACTATTAGCCATGGCTCTTGACCCTTTTGTTCCTCTTCTAATGCTTTAATTTTAGCGTCAGCTTCGGCAGTTTCACGTAAAGCACTTAAAGACTTTTCAGATAATTGTTTGTTGTTGGTTCGTGCTATCTGTCTCAACAGTGCTTCGGACTCATCAAAGCGGCCTTTGCTCATGTACCAACGAACTGATTCTGCGATCAGCCAGAAGAATGACAGTGTGAGGAGTTGTGGAATGTACAGCGCTAGGGTGAGGTGCCTCCAGTTAGGTACGCCCCAAGCGATCAGACCCATCAATACTTGTCCGATCGAAAAACTTGTGTTCATAGCCGCGCCGGCTGCAACTCGAAATTTCGGACCAACGACTTCCATAACTGTCAAAGCATAAATTCAAAGAATTTAAGTCATTATTTTTGAAGTAAAGATTACCATAACACAAACTTTTAAACTACTACAATATAATACACTGATAAATGAACTTTCTTAAGATTATACAGAGTGCAATCTTATCATTGATAGATCGATTTATAATGGCGTAAATCCAGGAGATTGGCGCTGCTATCCACTTTTGCTAATTCCAATTTATATGACTAATGCGATCATTAAAATGCAACGTAGTACGACAAGGCACATTTTAATTATCTTTTTCAGGATTATCCTTAAAGATCGTGGAACTGCGTACTGGATCTCTTATACCTATATAGTATTATGACAGACACAGATAATACAGTTTTGAATTTACTAATTTATGGTCCAAGTATAAAAACAACAAATGTAGAGTCTAATTTTATATAACATTGACAATGTTTATTTGACATAGAGGTATGATAGCCCAGTTCTCGAGGAAGGTTATAGGCTATGTAACATCACGCTACTCGCGACGGCAGCAGAGCAGTAAGCAATGACGCGGGTGAAATCGCGCTGCGGGAATCTAGTATAACTATAATAATAGCACAATAACTACACACGTCGCCATCTAGACCCAAAGTATGTATACATTATTAGCTTGCAATTATGCATAATTATATACTTTTTTGTTTGTAAATACATACATATTATACATAGAAACTCCCAGACCAATGCAAATCGACATGTTCATGCACACAAATATTTGCATGATTGTAAAGTCTTTAATATACAGGGTCTGTTTAATTAATTGATAGGATCATTGTTTGATCCTATCAATTTGCATTAAATTTACAGTAGCGATATGCAAGTAGATATAAAATACTATAAAATAACATGACGTGAAAAACTAAAAAAGATTAAATTTGTTGCGCGTGTAGATAACATTGTTTCTCTTATATTTTATACTAGCTTTCCGCAGCGCGGTTTCACCCGTGTCTTTGCTTACTGCTCTGCTCCCGTCGCCAGGAGCGTGATGTTACATAGCCTATGACCTTCCTCATGAACTAGGCATAATTATTCAAATCCGACTGAAAGTTCCAGATTCGCGTTCAAACAAACAAACAAACAAACAAACAAACAAACAAACTCTTTCACACAAATACAAACTTACAATAGAATAATTTTATTTTTAAAATTTATTATGTACTTACTTTTAATTTAAAAATAAATTTAGTCTAAGATACATTTTGATTTATTTAAAAAAAAAAAAATTATCATGATGGTGGTATCATGGTTTCATCAGAATAAATCAATAGAAGTGTTTTCATTCCAAAAACCATTGTCTCAAACTGCTGGCTTGTCAAAATGGTGGCCTACACAAGGTGAATTTATAAGGTGCCCCCGCCACTTAATTACCGGGATTAAAATTGGAAGGAAACACATGCGCTTGTAAAGAGTTCAGGGGTATGGTTTAAGACCTATACGCTACTGTACAGGGGTAGGGCACTTTAGTCTCACACGTGTTCTGAATAGTAAGGATGTCATGATATAGGTGGTAGAAGACTATCATTGAAACAACCTCACTATACGAGTGGCCTCTAAGCTGTACTGGGTAGCACTGGAATTCTATGGTTACAGAAGAAGTCAGATTTTTCCGTACTACGATTGTCATACTCTGTGACATGGAGGAGTCTTTATGAGCTAGACGAAGTACCCACGAACAGAAATCTATCGATTCAGATCTCGATAAACCTATATTGGAAAATGTCATCATTCAATCTATGGTTATATTACGAGTCCTCGAAGTGGTAAGTTGTATTATTTTAAAATTTCTTCCTTTCTACTCGTACTATGTTTTATCTAACATACTTTAAAGAACCATAAAAGCAATAAAGCTTCAGAACGTCTAGATAAAATTGTTTAAAATAATGCATTAAATTAAAAATAAATGTATTAAAAATTTACTCACGTAAAATATAGACGCTAGAGAATCCACCAGAACCGAATGTGGCTTCAATGAACTCAGACATCATAAAGCCAATGTATGTGTTCGCCCAGTATCTGACCAAGCCAAGCCACCCTGTGTTGAAAGCGTTGAGGGTCAAGGCCACACGTCGACCCCATCGGTCGGACACATAACCGGTGATGGGCAGAGCTGTCAGAGTACCAAACGTTCGAATAGTACCGATTAATGATCGTCGCCATTCATCGCAGGCTAGGTCGACCTGTAATGCGAACAGAATATCAATAGCAATAAGTTTTCAGCAAAGTTGAAAAATGGGGGTATTCCTTGAAGCGTACAATTTTGAACTTTGAAGCACCAAAAATATTCACAAAAGTATTCCTCAAAACGCACCAGTTTGGTGCGCTAACAAAAAAAATGTTACTTTTACTGTGCGTTTTAAGGAATATTTTTAGTGCGCTACAGGGAATACCCTAAAAAAAATATTTACAGAAACTTACATCGTATGCAACTGAATGAGTATTCTCATACACATACTCATCGCAATCTCTTACGGTGTTTCTGTCGAAGAGTGCGGCGGGACAGGTGTTACTTTCTACGATTCGCTCCAAAGCTGTAACGTTGCCGAATCTTTGGCAGTTGTCGAAGGCTGTCGCACTGGTTGCTGGCACCGCGTTCGCCAACCAGTAAGGTGCCCATTCTGGCTGAGGTCCATCGCACTCTTGGATTACACATCTAAATTGGACAAAAAATATAAGAGTTGAGTTATTTTATCAAGATAATGTGTGTAACTTTTAAATTATTTAACACCAAAACACTAGGTATATCAAAATTCGGAGGTAAGACCATTAGTCTGACTTAAAAGGTTTCTGACTTTTAGTAACTGTAGTTATTCGAATGGTAACTCCAGTTAAAGTTGGTTACTAATATATAATACAATAGTAAATAATATTAAAAGTTCACAATTAAGTGCTTAACTAAATAAATAATTCACTGGACTTAAATAGAACCCCAATGAAGCAAAATTTGATTATCGCGGACATTGCCATGTAAGTAAAGAGATATTATTATGCGAAAATATAATCGATTAATATGTACTTTCAGACTACTTTTCAAATAAAAAGAAGGTTTTAAAAAATATGAATTACATGCTACATGTGAGTAGATGACATCTATCACTCTATAGTCGATTTCATGTGTTCTTAAAATGGAAATAGACCGTCTCAACACACCAGTGACAGCGTTATAATGGGCAAAGATTTTTGTTCTCGAAGTAATCACCAGGGGCGCTGTATAATTTTTCGTATAATGCACATTACTCATACACTAATTTGGCAGATGCATGTTAACTCATGTTAGAGTTACTGCTTATTAAACTAACTACTATTCTTTGCCACGAGAAAAGAACATACCTCTAAAATCATCAAATCTAACACAAACAAAATATATTAATATTAAAAACAAATAACCCGCCTGTCTAAAACCAACAAGAAAAAAACAAAGTTTTTTTCGTGATTCTACATTTCAATATTATTCCTGTCACTCCCAAAAATATTACGGTTCCAATAAGACATCATATGTTCAAATCCATTTAGCCATTTAGGCTGTAGAGCGTGCCGAAGAAATAGATATACTCGTACGTACATATGCTGTAAAACACTACCCTTCTTGACCTCAGCAGTCGGAAAAAAGAACCTGCTACGGCTTTGCCTAACTATATATAGGTTTATCTAATATTTAGACAAATTGCAATTAAATCTAAACAGTTTTTTCACATCGAAGTGATAAGGTATTTTGAGGCTGCCTACGTGTCGGAGTTTTTGGTTTCATTGCATTTTAGATAATTCATATTTAATTAATATGTAACAATAGTCTTGGCTTCTGATTTTCAGTAAACTTAATTACAAACAAACTTACCAACGACCCATTTTATTTTACCCTAACTCTTTAATCAAAACACTACACAAAATAAATAAGATCATAATCTCATAACTATATCGTGGTACTCGTTGAAAGATTACTTTTGATGAATACACACTATTTTAATAATTAATTGTAGAAAAAATGTACAATTTAAAAATTTCGAAGCCACACCTAAAATTCGAACCAGGCTTGTTTTAGGCTAAAGCTTTTATTTTAATCTATTACAAAAGTTTTCTATGAAATTCAACTAAAGATGATCCTGATGAATAATTGTTAGCTACAATGCCGCAGATGTAATAACCAATTTATAAAATAAATAATCCGATTTCAATCAATGTGGTGTATAATAAAGCATAATATTCTATAAAACTAGCTACAATCAACTACAATTATAACTATTCTAACAAACAAAAGTCCAGTAGTCTAGTGCTTGAGACGTAAAGTCCAAGAGATAAACAAATATTTCAACACATATCAGTTTATATCAAACAAATAAAACAAACATCTTATTAATATTGGCATTATCATTACTTAAACTTAAATGTTTTCTAAACAATGCGTAATATAGTCAGTCAAGGACTTTGGCTCTCTATGCGTGCTCTATCGTATGTTTAACGGAGAGTGCTCTGAGGAACTGTTTGACTTGGTGCCATCGTCTCCTTTCTATCATCGCACCACTCGACATCGCAGCAAAGTTCATCCATACTACCTGGACACGATCTCGTAGACGAGATCGTGTCCTATATACTAGTGAACGAACCGTGCTAGAGCACGGTTCGTTTTCAGCGTTCATTTCTCCCACGTACGTGCAGGCTCTGGAACGAACTACCAGCTGCGGTGTTTCCCGAGCGCTATGACATGTCCTTCTTCAAACGAGGTTTAAAGAGAGCATTAACATCACGGTAGGTAGCGGCTTCGCAGAGCCCCTGGCATTGCAGAAGTCTATGAGTGACAGTTATTACTTACCATCAGGTGGGCTGTTGGCTCGTCTACCACTGTAGGCAATAAAAAAAAAATAAAAAGTCCATACCTGGTTGGTATTCTAGCAGTGGTGAACACATATTCAGTAGATCCCCAAGATCCGAATATCGCAACAATTGCCGCTAATATTAACGTCTTGAACTGATGTTTGCCGAACTGTCCTATTTCATTCACTAGAATATAGTCTAAGTCTACTTTGTTTCCAGCATTTGCTTCAGAATCTGCGTTTAAATCCTTCTTAGGAGTAGCACCGAGGGTTTCACCCCCGTCACTAGCGGTTGCAGCCATATCCAACAATGAAATAGCACAATTGTAAATATTATCTAGGTATATATAACAAACGAATGATAAAACGTTTAACACAAGTTACGCACGTGCTTAGTACATTCTATGAATTTATGCGTTTATTTATTAATTTATGATAATTTGATTAATTTATTATAAGTAAATACTTTTTATAATCTGTACCGGTGTTAATATTTTACCGTGTGCAAATCAATGTGATAAGACAGATACATTGTCATTACTTATCTGGGGGTACAACGTTCTACGATAGCCATAACTTGTACATAAGATTGGTTGTACCAAATCAATTCGTTTCTTGTTCTTCTTTGGATTTTATAGTTGTTTTTTATTGCCTACAGTGGCAGACGAGCCAAGTACAAAGTGATTCCACCCCACCTGATGGTAAACAGTCAGTGGAATCCAGAAATGGTGGCCACCATACCAAAAGCCATCGTCTCGAACTGCTGGTATGGTGGCCTCCACTATGGCGGCTGGGAATGGGGTTAGGGGAAGGGAAGGAAGGAGGTAAGAGAAGAGGAAAGGTGAAAATTGGGCCTCCGGCGCTCTCACTCATCGGTCAAAACGCAGTAGTACGGATACTATTACTCTTACGCCGATCTTCTATGAGAGGGTAGTACCTCCCCGAACGATCCAACCCATTCATGCTGAAACCAGTGTGGATCTACTACCGAAAGATTAAAAAAAATAGGCATAATATTTCGGTTTATAGGCATGAGTTCAAAGTCCGAATCAATCCGAAAAGTCAAATAATCAAATTATTAGTCTTAGATAATGCCTATATTTATGCATGATTCAATATTATTATGTTTTCAAAAATGCCAGTTTTTTGTAGTTTAATAATAAAAAATATTTATAGTCATATTATTTTTCATATTGATCTATCAAAGTAACAGTAGGTATTTCATAAAACCCAAAAATTCGTTAAATTTTTGTATATAACGATACTACAAAATATAATACAATAGAGCCGTGTCAGGACTGCTAAAAGCTAGTGAAGAAGCTATATGAGTACAGCTGAATGATATTCAGCGACGATTATCTTATGTTATTAAAAAGTTGAATACTCGTTTTACCTATTAATTTTTCTACCGATTCTTTCAATACAATAAACATCTTGTCAGTTTAAGTTGTCGGTAGAGATGCTGGGAACTCGTCCATTACTTTATGATTGTTTATTTTGGAACTGTGTCATGGTTACAAAGGATGTACGTGGCTCTATGCATGCTTAGTTCCATATTTTCAGGTTTTTGAATTTAAATGTGCAACTGCTGCTAGGCAACACGGCCCTATCAAATATAAGATACTTGAAGGCTAGACGACGTTTACAAAACAATAAATATAAGGAAGTGACGATACTACTCAAAAACGTTTATCATAAACCTATTAATATTGTTGTAATAAAACATCGATAAATAATAATCCGAAATTAAGTTGTTTGGTTTATTATAGCAGCATAAATTGGTGGTAACTTGTTATAATATAAAGCACTATCATTGTGCTTTAGAAAAGTGTTAATTGTACGAGATGCATTTACCTTATATTGTATTTGTTTTTTTTATTGTCGACAGTGGCAGACGAGCCACCTGATGATAAGTAGCATAAGTGAGCCGCCTGATGAGAAGTAGTCCATAAGCAACAGTTGCATTGCTTATGGACTTCTTCAATGTCAGGGACTCTGCGAAGCCGCTGCGTATCGAAGGGAGTGGGGTAAGTGGAGGAAATGAGGTGAGGAAAAAGGAAAGGGAGGAAATTGGTCCCACAACGTACAATTACCTAATTTCTAAAGAGTGTAACCATATATGTAGGTATATAGATAGACATGACACCAGTGTAACATTGAGATTTTTTATTGTTTGATCTTTATAATAAACCTTTGGGTTTTGGATATTTATTTTTATTTAGTAAAGTTTAAACATGCATATTATAGTAGAAAGAACGCCTAAAAATGTCAAAGATTTATAGATAAAATGAGTAAAAATCAATTTTTTGTTCACCTTTGCCGGTCGTGAGCCGCCCTCATGCATCGGTTGCTCACCACCCTTACAAGGTCGTCGGTTCACCTTGTGAGGTCTGCTCACGCTGCGTCTTCCGGTTCGTGTGTCCTGCCCCAAATGCATTAGGTATGTAATAAAATATTTTGAAGAGGATAATGCCTGGCAAAAAGTCGAAATGGTCCAGTGGATTAGGCACCCGCTTCGTAAACACGAGGTAGTGGGTTCGAATCCGGGCAAGTACCAATGTGATTTTTCAAATCATATGTACTTTCTAAGTTTATCATGGACATTTCTGACTGACGGTGAAGGAAAACATCGTGAGGAAACCTGAACTTAAATGTCTGAAATTGCCAATCCGCCTTGAGCAAGCGTGGTGATTAATGCTCATACCTTCTCTAGAGAAGAGGCCTTTGCCCTGCAGTAGGATAGTAAATAGGCTGATATTATTATTATTATTATTAATGCCTGGCAGTCGTCATTTTCGGGCTGATAAAAATTCAGACGTTTAAATAAGTCTTCTTACTTCGTGTCAACATTTTTAGGCATTTCTCTGACGTCATCCCTGAAATGAGAAATGTACTCTGTAATCTAAATAAACCTCCCGGTCTATTTAGATTATCAAAGTTAGTCTATAACGTTATCGTTACCTTGGCATACAACGTATTATTTAAATCAGACAAAAGACATTCTTTTCCGATACATAATTAATTAATTACTCAAGCAACTAATCCACTGATTAGATTTCAGTGTAACGATTCTTATTTATATGTTTACAACTGATGTTATCGTGATAGGAAGTGTAGTCTGCGGAGGCTTTGTGGTGTAGGATGCCCATGTGACTTCAACATCATCCATCTACGGTTACAAACGCATAGCGGGCAACAGTAATTTAACTATAGCAAACCTTTGAGGATGATCTGTCCCCGTGGTTCAGTGCAAAAGCAAGCGACTACTGTTCACGAGGTTGTGGGTTCGATCCCCACACGGGACAAAACTTTATGTGATCCATAAATATTTTTTCCGAGTATGGGTGTTATTGTGTGCGGTAAATGTATGTTTGTAAAGTTCCCCGCGACACAGGGCTTATGCCTTAGTACGGGTATTGTCTTTTATTAAAAGAAAAAGAAGTTAAAAGATTTATGCTTAGCTGATGAAGTCTTCAGGCAAAAATATGGCTACGGATGCGTTAGGAGATAATAATATCTAGCTCAAATTGAAGCAGTTTCTTTCATACTATAGGAGACCACAGTCGTCGAAGCAATGCTGCCAAAGTATTAGTTTCCAGTGCTACGGAAAACACTGCCCATAAGGTAAGAATATGCCTACGACTGCTACGTAACTATGAATTCCATGCAGCTAGTAAAGTATAGTCTAACTTAAAGTTAACTAGTGTTTTAGTATTTGGGTATTAGATTCTGTTTTTTTGTTTATTTAAAACCAAATCTTTACATATAATAAAATTGGAGTGTCTGTTTGTAATATTGAAATAACCGTTTATTACTACATGTATATAAATATATATACATAGATATACCAAAATAACATTTTTTACAATTTTTGTCAGTCTGTCTGTCTGTCTGTCTGTTTGTTCCAGCTAACCTCTGAAATGGCTAGACCGATTTTGACGGGACTTTTATTGGCAACCATAATTTTGTTGTTCGTGCAACACAAACATACCTAAAGTAGATTTAACAGATTAAAACGGTACCTTTAAATTTTGTTTACGGTTCATCGTGTGCAAAACATACCCCTTTTTCTTTAGAGAGGGGAGAGGGGCTATCACAAAGTTATTGGAAATCGATATGCCTGACTGATTTCGAAAAGCTTTACGCCACATCACTAGTCTGACGACGTCCACTTGTGGACATAAGCCTCTGTCAAAGAAATCACCATGTTCTTTTGTGGATAAATTGGTGATGAAATAAGGTACTTATGCAAATAACACTGCAAACCATTTCCTGGTACGCTCTGCGTTGCGTTTTCAGTCTGACGTCTGCGGCCTCAGTCAGATGTTCTAAATATATTGTAAACTGGAGACCAGGTCTGAATAAGCTAGGTATTAATAGATTTAAAAATACTATTTGCCGATTCTATCAAAAACTCACAAGGATTCTAACAGAATTGTCAAAGTTTAAGACTTTAGATTTATGAATAGTAAGAAAAGTTTGTACAGATTAACAGTTTTTATATTTTAAGGCAGTTTGTACCTACTATCTATAATATAAAAAGAATCGCTAAATGTGTTTATTTATTTATTTAATAATAATAATTAAAACGGTTAATGACTACCAATTACAATAATTATTAATGCTAAGCGCAAATCTCGAGAGCAGCTGAACAGATTTTGCTAATTCTTTTTTTATAATACTTATTCCTTGAAGTACGACGATGGTTCTTACGGAGAGTAAAATTTAAAAATTGCCTGAAAAAAAACACTTTCCTATTTTCGCATATAAAAGTATCTTTATTTATCCCAAAATGTTTAAAAAAATGTCCACCCGTGCGAAGCCGGGGTAGGCCGCTAGTTTTCAATAAATACCGTCGCCGGCAGTTGAAATTAAGGCACAGGTTATATTGCATATACATCTATTCTTATTATTACTACTTCTATGATCGCGTTGAATTATAAGATTATTGTTACGTTTCGTTTGGTGAGTGAGGGCGCCAGTGAGTCCCAATTAATCCTCCGTAAGTGTACTAAGAGTCTATTAGGATAATAAAAAGAAAATTAATCGAGGAGTAGTAAGAAGAAGAAGAAGTAGTTTAGACTACGGTGTTCTTATTCGGCGTTGGTGTATCTATGAGAGTAAAATATACAATAAATTGTTATATTGATAGAAAGTAAAATACTTTCTACTACGCACTATTTTAAAGAGCTATATGGTATTCTACACAAAATTCTTTAACGAACTCAGTCGATATCTACCCGTCGGTTTTCGCTAGAGGCAAGCGAAAAGGCAAATGGTTAATGATTTTTTTTATGACAAGGTAACAAGCAAAGTTAGGGCCTATAACTGTAACTACAGATAAGAAATAATCTATGGATATGGTTGTATTTTCTACGTTTTATAAAAACAAAGCTAAGAACACATAGATGTCAAAAACCGTTGTGGTTAAACAAAAGCCGTTATTGACTGTATAGAGAGAAAAGGATATGAAAAGAAAAAGAAAACTGAGGACTTAATTGAGCTACCGCGAAACACTCACTCGCCGGACAAAACGCATTAATATGGGAAACTAGCTACGCCCCACGGTCTCGCTCGCGCATAAAATTAGGTTTGTTGTATCCCTCGGAAACCAGACCGTTTAAACTGAAAAAGTAGCCTATGTGCGTCTCCAGCACCAAATCTATCTACTTACATCCAATTTTTATCAAAATCAGTTCAGTCGTTTAGGCTTTAAGTGGTAACAAACATACACACACACACACAAACTTCAGCTTTTATAACATTAATGCTGCTTCACGCCGATATTTTATGAGAGGGTAGTACTTCCCTGGTCGATCCGGTCCATTTGTCCAAACCATCGAGGATCTACCTACTTACTACCTTCTAACTAAACCTGGTTGATTGATATATTATTTGTAATTAGGTGTAATGCCAGCGACGCCGCTATCTTGTTTTTAATTGTTTATTCTTAACTAAGATATCCGCTCTTGTATTTACCGGATTATAACAGCGTCAAGCACGACACTATGTACAAAACTATATCAATAAATAAGCCTATCTTTTTAAAAATCTAAACAATAATCAATATTTTCGTTGGTGGCCTTGTTGATTATAAATATTTATTTACATTATTATAACCTCTAAATAGTGTATAGTCACTGTTATTTCCTGTCTGCTTCTTTGCTGACTTGTTATTTAAATTCTATTACTACTGAAAGATTAATAAGTGTCATTTATGCATAAATCATAAAAAACTCGAGAATTTTAATAATTTGTATTCATGTTGTAAAAATCATAAAAGTACCCACTTGCGAAGGAGCGCGCGGTCGCTAGTTTTATAAATTAAATAATGATAATTTAATCAAGATGGTTCCTAGCCTAAAAAATGTTTTCTTTTTTAAATTTCGTGGCATTACAATGCATGTCGGGTGCAGCTAGTTATTAATAAAATTAGTATGCGGTAGTAGATCCACGCTGATTTCAGCATGAATGGGCCGTATCGTCCGGGGAAGTACTACCCTCTCATAGAAGATCGACTTAAGAGTAGTAGTATCCGTACTACTGCGTTTCGTTCGGTGAGTGAGTGCGCCGGAGGCCCAATTTCCCCCCTTTCCTCTATCCTCACCTCCCTCATTCCCTTCCCCTAACCCCATTCCCAGCCGCCATAGTAGAGACCACGATACCAGCAGTTTAAGACGATGGCTTTTAGTATAGTGGCCGCCACTTCTGGATTCCACTGACTGCTTACCATCAGGCGGGGTGGAGTCACTTTGGTAGGCTATAATATACATATAAAAAAAAATAATAATAATCAGCGTACTATACCTTTTAAGGGTATATATGTTAGGTAGGTATGAAGACAGCTATTGGGTTAACAGCTGTAGGTACTGTCCCTAATATACTGTATCATCTGATTTACTGTAGGTACTTGTAATGAAAAGGGTCAACGGCCGAGGTACTTTCCCTATGAACTGTATCAGCTGATTTACTAGGTACTGTGCTGTAGAGCTACTTATTAGAGCGGCCCAGTGTTTCCACCTTCGTAACGTAGACTTAATAAGTAGTAAAGAATAATACTCGAGAGACGACTATACAATATTTATTTACAAAATGCCACGGTTTATATATACAAATGTAGTCTGACAACGGTATGGTATTTACATGAGCGCATTTTGGTTGTTGACCAATCAGGAGCGTTATACAATATTAAAATCACAATTATTATGCTGCAGTTGTCTGCTTGATACAAATATCCAATCATATGCTTACTTTTCACGTTTCGCTTTGAATAACTCCGCGTTCGTCCGCGCGTGGCACCACTGAAGCGCTGTTACAGGTTACAGTGTATGTGTGTAGCGTGAGTGTGAATGTGTGTGTACAGTATAAATAGTGCCACTATTTAAGAAGTAGTCGCGCGGTTGAGAGCCTTCTGCTCACTGACAGTCCGCGTAAGGTTGTGAAAGCCATCAGAGGCTAACAACCCACACCACACAAAAAAAAAAGTTCCGCTATCACTATTGAGTTGGCTCGAGTGCTGCGTGCACGCGCCGATGCATTTTTAGGGCTCCGCTGTTGACTCTGTACGCCACACCTTATTTGTTTTGTTTCTTGCCTGACACAAACACTTTGAACACGTCTTTATTATCAATGTTTATGCCTGATCAGCATGAGAAGAAGTATTAACGTATTCTAAGAATAGACAAGGACGACGAAAAATAAAACAACAAACAAATTATTAAACTTTTTATTACATTCTAATTAATTATAATAAATTTTAATTTATAAACAATATTAAATAATGAGATCATTGTTAAGGGTTCTTCTTGCCAAGTTTCTCGGCATCCTCGAAGGTGTCAGGCAGCTTAGTGCCAAGAGTTTCTGGCGTCGTAAGGATCAGCAGACCAGACAATAGGGCGAAACTACCAAACAGCACCGAAGGGAACGGTGCCCATACTTCTGAAGCCTGAAAATAACATTAGAAGATGTAAATTGTACATATCACTAGCGACTCGTTCCGGCTTCACTTTTGTACAAATTATCTATAGTATTTTAGAAAGCGGAAGTTTGTTTATTTGTTTGTTTGAACTCGCTTATCTCTGGAACTACTAGTTGGATTTCAATAATTCTTTTTGCGTATGATAGGCTATGTAAAATCGCGCTACTGACGACGAGAGCAGAGCAGTAAGCAAAGACGTGGGTAAAACCGCGCTGGTGAAAACTAGTCTTTAGACATCGTGGCGCCACTTTGGTAAAAGGTCTTCCATTTTAACAGTGCTATTAAAATAATTATTTTCAGTGCTAATTTCGAAAAATTTTATGTTTAATTTATAAAATAGATAATGCACGTACTTAAGGACAAAAGAAAATTGCTAAGAGGGTTTTATAAAATGGCGCCCACGAGGTGGCAGCGCCGATGCGTCTGGTCTAGCTATCAAGCGCTTTTAGAAAGCTAACCCCTGATTGGCCCAATGTTACAGTTGAAGTGGCGCCAACTGGTGGCGAAAATTTTCCTAAACACCCTCATTGGTTATAACATGACATAGAGCGAGATAGAAATATACTTACAAGTGAAGGAGTGAGTGGTGCAGTGATAGATCCAAGTCGGCCCACCATGGAGGAGAAAGCGAAGAGGTTGTGCCTGTACTTGGTTGGGTACAGCTCAGCAGTGTACACGTACACTGACGTCATCACCATGGCGATGCAGAACTTGCCGAAGAGATACAGCGCTAGACGCACACCACTTACATCTGCAATATATTAACTTCATTGTAATCTCAAGCTAAATATGCATTACGCTTATTTATTTAATTATAAAAAGTGCGATTTTTTTATACGACTAAGGTGACAAATAAGCATACGGCAGTTACCGTAGCTTATGGACGCTTGCAACACCACGGTATCAGTACAGACAGACATAATATATTTAATAGTGTACTTATTTAATTCGATGAATATAAGAAATAACTCACCAGTTTCCAAGAACGCAAACGTAAACTGGCACGCAGCACAGATCAGATATCCGCAGATGAGTACAGGCTTGCGACCGACTCTATCCAACAATAGAATCGCTGTCCAGTACCCAGGGATCTCTACAGCTGCTACCGCTACGTAATTCAAGTAGCTGTTACCCACCAGGTTCACTGAGTTTATGTTCATACCATAGTATACTAGAGTATTGGTAATCCACCAAATAGGAGACACCAAGCATCGCGACAGAATTATTCGAGACCTAAATACTAAGACTGGTAACCACGGTTCCTTAGTTTTAGGTTTATTCTTTTCGTATTCAGCATTCAAACGCAATGCGTCTAAACTTTTCTTTGAAAGCTCTGTTTTATTAACTCTAGCGACTTTTTTCAAGATTTCTTCAGATTCTTCGTAACGACCCTTGCTCATGAGCCATCTAACTGATTCAGACAGGATCCAAAAGTAACAAACGACTAAGAGTTGTGGTGCGTATAGGACTTGGGTCAAAGGACGCCATGATGGAATTCCCCACGCGATAAATCCCAAGATCACTTGACCAACAGCGAACAGTGAGGAGACTGTGGCGCCAGCCATCACACGATACTTAGGTCCCACCAACTCCGTAACTGCGAATAATAATTACAATTTCATTAAATTTAATTATTTCAATTTTTTCTACTTGAACTCTAAGCGTCCTATAATATTCTATACAGCAAAGAGCGGTAAAAGTCATTATTGTTTTACCTATGTTGGTAAAAATTACTTATTTGATTGATATTCATCTGATTCCATCAAAATTGGTGATCAGTTAGACTTCAGTAAGGCTCCAGCAGTGTTTTTGTACGCTTGCAACGCTAGAGGCATAACTGGTGTAAATATTTTTAAAGTGCTTAACTTACCTAATATATAGCATGATGAGAAAGCACCAGCACCCACTGAAGATTCAAGAACTTCAAGCGCAAGGAACCACTCGTATGAGTTGACGAAGGACCGGACAAGGCCAATCCAGCCGGTGTTGAAAGCGTTGAGAGACAAGGCAACACGACGCCCCCATCGATCTGAGATGTAGCCGGTGATTGGCAATACGAGTAAAGTACCGATCGTACGGATTGATCCAATCTGTGAACGGCGCCACTCGTCGCAAGCCATATCGAACTGAAACCAACAAGTTAAGGTTTATTCTTCTATGGCTTGATTTTGATTAGTGTTTTGGTCAAGAAAAGTAATGAAATGAAATGAAATGAAATGAAATATATGTTTATTCATATAGGTTAATTAAATTAACACTTATGAACGTCAAAGTTTACAAAATGTCAGCAAATTAACCTACAGCCAGTTCGCTGACGAAGTAGAGCCATGAGAAGAACTGGCAAGAAACTCAGGCCACTCTTTTTAATCGCCAGGTTATTACAATTTTTGTAAGTTACAGTTTCAAGTAGCATGCAAAGTGACGCAGGCAATACACTTAACTCTATAGATACTTAATTACTTACAGCTTTCTATGTTGTAAGCAGATACATAAGATGAGAAAATGGCTATGGATCTAATTATATATTTTTTGCAACAATTCCAACCACATGCCCATCACTGTGACTTATGTAAACCAGGATTAACAGTGAAAAACCCAAACGAAACACCGAGCTTTGACACTCGGAAATCCTGCGGACTGCTTACCTTGGACTGTTAACTTAGAGACTCAACTAACTTAAACGAAAATAGTTTGCTCTTAAAGTTACTATGGCCCGTAAGGATTTAGGCGTCACAGTGATTTATCTCTAGCCATGTCTTTTCCAACCGTTATTTACATAATAATGTTAAATTTACCTACTTTGTCTTGTAAGAAGTACATAATTTATAATTGAAATTTGGAAAATGTTTTAGAAACATCGACTGATCATGCTCTATTCGGAATAACTAAATATGCAGGGGATCAGAACGGAATTAAAGAATAATAATAATCTCAGGCAATCCGATCTGGGGAATCAGACCGGTATAACTTATATTAAAACAAGAGACTTGACGGCAAATGATAAAGTCACAGTTTGTATAAATTAATGGACTGGACAACTTTCAGTAATAGAAGTAAAATGAGAAATGAATAAAAAAAATGTTGTCCCCAAAGTAAATACTTAATTAAGTAAAATTTTTTTTTTTTAACATGAACCTACTTAAGTACATGTTAAAAAAGGCTACGTTTTAGAAATACATTACATTTAAAGTCATCATAATATCGGTCCTTTATTATCCCACTGCGGGGAGAGACTTCTTCTCATACAGAGAAGGTATAAGCATTGCTCGCCACGCTTGCTTACGATTAAAGTGAAGACTATAAACTAGGACATTACAAAAACAATTAATTGACGTATACAAGTTAATCTTTTAAAACTGCTTATTTCCATACTATCAAATAAGACGATAATAATAATTTAATGTAATAAATCAATTCGATTACAATTATTAATATCGGGGATATGTGGTTTTATCCGAACTGATACATGAAAGGAGGATTAACTATAGTTAAATTAAATATAATAAATTGTACAATTAATTAGAAATAACAAATTATTGCGTCGACTATTGAATAGATGTGAGGCGTCCAAAGAAGGACAGGCAAACATACTAGGGGTTAAAATATATAATTACCAGTGATCCAGTGTACCAGTAATATGGAAGCTAAAATGCCAACTGCTTGAAAAATAACAGAGGCAAGTGGAGACGCCTTAGGACTAAAAATTTTTCGGCCCATTTTTGTTGGGTTTCTTTACTAAAGTACATCTAAAAATAATTCAGTAAAAACCTATCAGACAGATAATTTTCTGTTTTAAATACAAGATTTGTATTATTTAAACAAAAATAATGTAATTTCCTTTTCATCGTTCCAACAATATAAGTAAAAAGGCACAGGTTTTTTTCGTTTTTTTTTTGTACATGCTTACTGTGACAATTGTTCCAATTTTCATTGAATCAAATTGTTGTATTAAGTCTCCACTTTTTTCTGTTCTTTGAACTTTAGATATTTTAACCCGCTTTATTCCGATTACTGCTAATTATCTACCTATTTTACTGCTAATATTCAAACTATGGACAATCACATAGTATTTCAGTAAAACCTAAGATTTACGTCCTCCTAGGTAAATAAAGTAAATATCCAGAGATCATTGATAATACTCAACTTTAACCAACAATGGGTATATTTCTAACTCTAGAAACATTTTTGAAGTGTTTAAGTGTTTTGTGGTAAAAGATAAAAAGAAACCTTAAACTCGTACCTAGCTCATGCCGGTGACTAAATAGTAAGGCGTAGGTACATTACAAGCCATCGTATTTTTCATCTAATTTGCACCTAGTAACATGGAAGTCACAAACTACTTTTCTCTACGAAACTTCTTATTCACTCTTCTTAATAAAAGACGTAGTTTTAACTGCGACTCATGATGTATAAAGGTGGATATACACTAAAGCATTTTCTCGAGCATTTCTATGTAATGTAATGTTCTTACGAATGGTACAATACAGTTACCTATAAGTTCAGTTTCCGAAGCATTTCCATGTGAGCTCGGGCTCTGTTCGGCGTAATGGTAATGCTCACAGCGAGTGTGCAATTTACTTTTTTTTTGTACCTTGTGTACACTCTTTTTTGAAATGTGCGCTCGTGCGTATGAGCAATAAAAAGTTAAACCAAAACACTCGTTGGTTCTAAAATCAAGTTGTAACAAAGCATCGAGCGTCATGTTCGAAATGTGGTTTGAGTAAATTTAAAAACAGCGAATGCTCGTTCCTCTGTTACTAGTAAATGGTTAAGTCTATAGGTACCTTAACACTCTTAATGTTTGAGTTTTTTGCACGTCATTTTTTTTTCGTAAGCTTCAAATAGCACAAAACCATACTTACATCATAAACAACGCTTAGCTGATTTTCGTAAACAAACTGTTGGCATTCCTTTGTCCAGCTTTGATCGAACAGGCTGGCGGGGCAGGTACCCTCAGGAACTACCGGTGGATCGGTGAGATTGCCGAAGCGCTCGCAGTTGTCGAAAGAAGTCAAGCTGGTGCCGTTCACTGCGTTGAGAAGCCAAGACGGCGCGAACTCTGGGTTTGGGCCATCGCATTCACGGATCAAGCATCTGAAAATTTTATAGGTTACATTTTATTAGATGCAGCATATTTTACCAAACGAGATTGCTGTTGCTTTCTAGTCTATATAACGAAATAGATTTTTTGATGGCGATTATGACATTATAGGAAATGACTGTCATCTAACCTCATGTGAAGTGTAAGTGTATTGCCTGTGTCACTTTGCATGCTACTTGAAATTGTAACTTACAAAAATTGTAATAAACTGGCGATTAAAAAGAGTGGCCTGAGTTTCTTGCCAGTTCTTCTCATGGCTCTACTTCGTCAGGAACTGGCTGTAGGTAGATTTGCTGACAATTTGTAAACTTTGACGTTCGTTAGTGTTAGTTTCATTAACCTATATGAATATTTTCATTTTCATAACCTATAATTATTGGAGGCGCTCATAGTTCGTTGCACTCACTGATCGGTAAACGATTAGTGGGTTAAGCAACATAGGGTGCGGCTGGCCCATGGATGGGTGGGTCTCCGTGCTTCGGAGGGCACGTTAAAAGTCGGCCCCGGTTGTTACCAAGTTGATAACAGTAGGTAGGTCATTCATCTACGAACTGAAGACCAAATATTTGACTATGACTTTTGTATGTTAGCAGAAATACTTTAAACGGAGGCAGTATGTAAACAGCGGATTTGCCTGCGACAGATCTACGGCATACTCATTACGCACATCTGTAAATACGTTCAGTAAATTTTACTTTTTGAATAAACTAAGTCTTTTGACGAATAAGCTTGACAATGGAAATGCCTTTTATTATTTCAGAGGTCAGGATTTGGTAATAAAACTTATATTTCTGCAATGATATAGAAAAAGAA
Organism: Parascotia fuliginaria; assembly: GCA_963082885.1. NCBI lineage: Eukaryota > Metazoa > Arthropoda > Insecta > Lepidoptera > Erebidae > Parascotia > Parascotia fuliginaria. The sequence continues at coordinate 294,806 of OY720180.1, read as the reverse complement.
CTATTAATATGGCTGTTCTTCCAAACTCAGGCTTTGGGTATTTTTCAGTCGTAAAAGATACTTAATTTATTAAAAGTATCTACGTAAGTAATTAGTGTGTAAAAATGGTCAGATGAAACAAAAATTAGTACCTGTACCTATCTAAGTATTTACGTTCCTTTTATTTTGCATACCGTCATCTATAATATTTAATATTCTGTCTAAACTGTACCTACAATACAAGCGCTCTTTGATGACCCTGTACATCGAGCGAACAGAATACGCTGTATTCGGTAGACACCTTTAAATAATCAATTTATTCAAGTGTTGTTGAATAATTATGTTGTATTTGCCTTATCTCTGTGATATCGATAAGGCCCTAAAAAGCTTATGATGTAATTTATTAATTGGCAATAAATTACGCTTTCCTGGCCTAGGGCATTTCAAACTAACTAACCAAAAGCATTTACTTATAAAATATATAAAATACAAAATTGCTAGAATACAGAACTAGAAAAGCTGGTACGACTATTTCTTAATTTCAATCAGTCTCAATATTTTACTAAAGCTCCCTCCAGATTTACGCCATAATACTGGATCTAGTCTACACCCACAACCTTTTCGTTTGTCTGTCGACCTGGAGCCTAAGTCTGCTATAACAATATAGTGTCAGAATGTTAGATCATTGCTCCCTTTTATGGGTTAAACTTGTCAAAATCAACCAACAAGAGATCAATGATCGACCATTCTGACACTATTGTGATAGCAGACTTAGGTCCCTGGCTGAATTGCTGTCACCACTGTGGGGCTCGTTCACTCCAGCGATCATCAGTCTAATGGCAGATTTAGCCTGTCCATTGTCACTTTAGCCTGCTTGGTATGTCGGTAACCCTTGTACAATATTTATGTTAAATTGTACATAGCCTGATGTTACGCATACTTTATTAAGAAAGGGTAGATTTACTACACAAATACTCAACGAAAGTCTGAATATGGTAGAGTTTACCAAACCAACCAACCAAATAGAGTTTTCAAACAAGTTAGACGGAGGATACTTGCCGGAAACAGGAACCGCACGTTCCGTATCACACTTACATACAACAACACTGCCTAGTCTATGTTATTTCCATGTCCATTGAGTATTAGTCGTAGTACAACGCTACGTTTTAAATAATGATAAAGTACGGGTTCAATAGGAATCTAAGGCTGGTTTTATAGTTACGCGTTTCGGCAGCGCCGTTGGAGCGCGCGCTTTCGTAGATGTATGAGGTAGTACTTGCGTTTCAAAGTCACGCGCTTAAGCAGCGCCGTTCGTTCAAAGCGCAAGTACAAACGCGCGCTCCAACGCCAGCGCTAAAACCAGCCTAAGTCTACAAATTTATTTTATAATTATTTCATTTAAATATATTTTTTCTCAAATATTCATGACATTACTGATTCTACATTTAGGACCTCCGAACGTTGATTGATAAGTATAGAAATTATAACAACTGTAGGTGCTGCACAAACTGGTTTAAACTGATTGCCTTTGCCATTTTTATGACCGAATATAGGACAATTGTGTTTGATTCTTGCCAAAAGAATAGTTTTATCATATCCAATTTTTATTTTAATACTTCTTATTTTTCTTTAAAATTCTGGTTACAAAATTTTCTTTACTATTTAAGTTCTATTGCCATGACGATAGAAAAATCAGTCCAATAAATGACTAAAATAGCAAGTACCTAAATGGTTGAAAGCACGTATAACTTTTTTAAAACCCAAACGTTTTTGTAGCTCATGTTGTTGTGCGTTGGTTCCTACAAAATTGTAAAACACGACGTCAGTGATATTTTATTAAACGAAATCAGTAGCTTGCCTATGAATTAAAAGTGTCGTTCATCCTCCACCGGTTTCTTTACACTGTTAACGATTACTGAAAATCTGCTATTTTATACTGTAACCAATTTGCGATAAGATTTCTGTAAAATTATTAGGTACTCAAATTGTTGACAAGATTTGCTAAACAAATAGGTAGTAAATCATCATAAATCGAAACCTTACCTTGAACTGATCCTGGCTGTCGTGAAAATGTACTCTCCTGACGCGAAGGCGGAGAAAATAACTGGAAACGCCGCAAGTAGTAGCGTCACCAGCTGATATTTGCCGAACTGTCCGACTTCATCCACAAGGATGTTGTCGAGGTCTATTCCGACCCTTTCACCACTCATCTTGTAGCAGAGATGTCTAAGATGTTGAGCAGCTCGTGCCTGTTCCTACAATGACCTGAATTGACTCGCTCCTCAGCCACTGGTAATTAAGCTCACCACAATCAATCAGCAACGCTACCAACCTTGAAGTATAATAAAGATTGCGATTTGGATGTACCTATATCCAAATTATTGAGATAAATATATCGTAGTGTTGTAAATAAAGATAAGATTATATCAATTAATAATATAGACAGATCTCAAGCAATAGTAGCTTTAATCATATTATGTCAAAAGCATTCGTTGTGTTAAAACTTACTCTGTGTTTTTAAGAGTCAAAATAGCGTGTACTGTTATTTAAAATATTTAATACTAACAGCACACTACGGCTTTGTACACATCTAAAATGTGTTTGTCTCTCTCAGGAACTAGACCGATTTTCTGGATAAAAAGGAGACTATTGCCATCTCCGGCACCGAATCTATCCACATATCAATTTTCATCGAAATCGGTTCAGCCGTTTAGACACTGAGTCGTAACAAACATACACACACACACACAAACTTTCGCATTTATAATATATATGGAATATAATGATCCCCCACGAGCACGTGTAAATAATCTCTTAATACCAGCGGACCCTTATCTAATTGACAAATTATATTACGATATATTGCCAAAGAAACATTTAATACCTTTAGAATTATAAATTGTTTCTTAACTTCTTTATCAATAACCTCAACAAGGGTAATGTTATCGTCATTAACAACGTCGATATGTTTAATTCAATCTATATTTAAAGAAATTTCTCTTTTGTTTCTGATCCCCTGCACGGGGGATCAGAACGGAACAGAAAATAAAATTAAAATGAATTGATTCCCCAGGAGATCAGATCTGGGGGATCAGACCGGAATAACTCGTTATTAAAATACTTAGTTTAATAATAATATGCTATATTCACATATATAATAGTTCTCACTATTCACTATCAGATTCAGCGTTAGAAGTTCTTTCAGTTTTAAGTTGCATAACTTGTCTATCTCTTATTTTCAAACTGTTTATCAACTTCATCACTTGTATTCTAAATTCAAACTTAGAGCTTTCTGATAACGTCTTCACTGCAGGTGTGATGGACTTGAAGAATGCTCTATCTTCGTCCTCCTCTTTCTGTATTAAATTAACTAGAACCGAGACTATGTTCTCTTCAGAATCTTCTTTAGGTGTCTCCTTAGGACTTTCTACAAAGGTCGTGTCGTAATCTAACTTTGCTCGTTTAGATTCTATTCCGTTTTCTGTGGTTGCTTCATCGATATCTACGAATACCTCACTCATCCATGCTCGAGATTCATTCTGTTCCACTTCGTCAGCCCCTTCATTAAGGTTGTTTTCTTTTCTACTCTTTCTATGACTTAGAGTCTCGTCAAGGAATTGTAATTGATCAGAATACAGATACGGTCTATTTCTCGTGCCACCTCCTTTGCGAGATTTGACGTAGGAGTCTCGTGCGTTGTGCCATTTTCGTGTGATGGTGCTACCTGTTAAATATTAAACAAAAAAATTTGAAACATTATTTTTTAATAAGCAACTGCCGTATCACGATATAAACTCTCAGCGATATAAAAGTAATCGAGACTCGGTTCAAATATATTTATCTCTTAAGTTCATTCCAGTGTGAAGTAACAAGGTGACAAATTATTACAATTTATGTACGCATTTTGCTTCTACTATGTGCACTGCAATACGGCATTTTACATTTTGTATGTGTCTATAGATATTCTAATTTTATCATTGAAGGTTAAATTAAATGTGTGTAGAGAATAATAGTGAACTAGATCGAATCGTTAATAATAGCACCAAAGACATGGTCTGTATGGCCATTTAAAATATGATAACCATTTAAAATACCTATAGGTATAATATTTATTTTCGTCTATACAAATTCGGTGAACAAGCCCTGTGTCGCAGAAGACTTAACAAACATACAATTATTAACGGACACAAAACAGACTCGCAAAAAATATTTATTGATCACAGTTTTTTTCCCGTGTGGGGATCGAACCCACAGCAGTAACAGTTGCTTGCGCTCCACTGCGAAACAGAGGTAGTCGGATAATGTATGCTGTTTATTACAAAAATATTCTAAAAATAGGCAATGGAATGGTACTATTCTTACCGATAAAATTCTTTCTCGCTTGATTGAGTAAATCGAAATTGGGTTCAAATTCCTTGTAGATCTCGTGCCAGGCCTTGTCCTTCGCCAGCCGGTCCCTGTAGCACGGGCTCATCTTGTCCCACAGACAGCGCCGCTCGCGGACCATCTCTATCAGCTGACGGGTTGGGATCGCCTTCTTTGAGATATATGTCACGCGTGAACTGCAAACATCACTTTTGTTTAGATTGTGCGGTACTTGTTATCGAACTAAACGATCACCTCCATTTAGAAGTTGTGTTTTTATTTTGACCTTAAATTGAAATAGTTACCTACTAGTTATATTTCAGAGATTTGTTACATTTATGTCGAAGGTATGTTTCTGTCGAAATAATTTATCTACTGAACAATTTCATGCATGTCGAACAAGTAGTGGTCTTTCGAAGATGTGTGTTGTCGAAATGTACCATCGAAATAATGTTTGTCGAATATTATGTTCTGTCGAAGCAATGGCTGTCAAACTACCTATTTAAGTGGGTTTTTTTGTCAAGTTGAGGACATGTTGAAATAAAAAACTGTCGAAATTCAGAGAGACACTCAAATTTTAGATGTCCAGTAAGTCATTTACGCTATCTTTGTGAAACAGAAATAAAATAAATTATTGAATTAATTACGTATCTCCCCATTTATCATTTTTTAAGTTTGGAAAATACCTATCATTATCATAAATAATCATTATCTAAACTAATATTATATTTAAAGAGAAAAGATTCGACTTTTTATTATGTTTGTTTGCAACGATTTTACTAAAATCTACGTTACCGATTTGAAAAAATCTTTCATCTTTAGAAATCAAAAAACGAAGTGGGTAACATAGGCTATACTTATTTTATTATTTTTAACTAATTTTTTAGTCATTTTTAATAACACTATTTTTTTTTTTTATTTATTGATAGTTAAATAACAGTACAACATTAATATTATACTCGCCAAGCTAAGCAGCTTGTTGGCGAGATACGCTCGTTAATATATATCAATCTTATACATACTTAAAGTTAAATATTGTTTACGTATGCGATTATACAAATTGCTATGATATCTTCCGTAGGAGTTTGTTATGAGAGCAAATGAAACTTTTGATATCTACCGGAGCGAGCGAACCAAGGGCGGAACCTCTAGTAAAAATCAATTAAAATAATTCATCAAGATCTGTATGAACAATATTCTTTCCCTGTAGTGGAATTATTACGGGCTGATTTATTAACATCAATCAATTCTTAGTCGGTAACAACATTAAAATTTTAATTTTAAAAATTTGCACGAAAACTTAAATAGTATAGGTACCTACGTAAACAATCATGACCTTGAATTAGTTTCTGCTTTAGAACACTTGAAAACAGTTTTGGAATCTAACTCATAGGTAACAAAGACTATTTTCGAACGAGAGTCAAATATTAAAAACCCGAAAGATGTATAAAGTTTACTACACCTTTAGAAATGAATTAGGTAATAGGTAAGTATTTTAAAAATATATTAAACATATTAATAAAAGGTTAACTAATAAAGGCCACGCACCTTGCATTAGTGTCCGAGTCCGACATTTTCGATGGCACAACAGCAACAATCCGGTTTCAAAATGGCGGTTTCACTTGAATATTTTCATAAAACTCTTTGAAGACAACAAAAATTAATCATGATATTGTTCAATAACACTGTATTGATGTATTTAAGATAGATTTTTGATTTTTGTCGTGCAAAAAATGCGTATATTCTGACGGCGCGTTTACACAATACTGTCGGGTCGGCGAGGCGGAGCGCCGGACGGCCGCTATCCGGTCGGCGGAGTGGCAACGTTGCGCGACGCTCTCGTAAGTGTCGCAACGTTGCACATTTGCTATTTAATTCAACAAGCGTTTTGCGTTACAATAAGACTGGTATTACTTAACTATATTGTGACCTATTGTAACAGTAAATAATAAAAACTATTGGACCTTTAAACAGCATAACATAAACTTGCACAAATTTAATGACTGCCACTAAATTAAATAATTAGGTGAAATTTATTAATTTAATGTCGTTGCCTTCTACTTATGCAAAATTTTAATCAAAGAAGATTGTTTTGGATATGTTTGAATTGTTATTACCGTACTTAGCATTTTATTTTAAGTTCCCATGTGGACTTTTGCATTAACATTTCTATATTATTAACAAAAATCGTAAGCATTTTTTGGAATTTAGGTATGTACCGAGGGCGAGGGTCAGTCAGGTAGAGGCTGTGACTCCTTTATTAACTATTATCATTATGATGACCGGCATAAAGGAAGAACGTTATGCAGGTAAGTAACAGGGCCCCCTTTTTTACGAAGTTATGATTTTGTTTAATTGCACTGCTCTTTTAAGGAGTTTTAAAGGCATCATTAGAACTTAGGAACTTTAGAGTATTAATACGCTGATACCTATGTTACGAGTTTAATTAAGTTTATTGCTATTTTAGCGTTTATAAACAAAATATTCTTAACTCTCTCAATCTCAAATAAATTGTATAAGTAGATATAACTTGAAAAACACACATTTGCAACACGTGTGACAGCTTAAATAATTCTATTTGTATGAGAAAATTTAAAGCGCTTCTGATGTTTACTCTGTGAACTAAATTTTAAAGCTGTCACCTGTGAAATTAACTAGTATTCTATTTTTTTTTATGCAAGTATGTGCAATACCTAATCATCAATCTTTTAACGTTATTTAAAGCCTCGGGAAAATCCTTGCTTTATAAATATTCCCTTTATATCGAGTCCCTGTAGGTCGAGTCTTAGTATAATAATCTAGAACAAGAATCGAATAAAAAAAAAGTTTTATTCAGTAGCTTAAAGTTATCAGTTTTATATTAGGATTAGAAGAAGGATAGGAAGTATCCTTTTAAGTATAGTAATACCTGTGTTAGGATACCTCCCTCTTCCATAACGGGGTTACATATTTATGATTCCGTGGTAAATAAACATATAGCTGTTATAATCAAAAATTTTAATAATTAAATAATAACATAAATGGTGTGTGTGTGTGTGTGTGTGTGTGTTATTTTGTACAATCTTAATCGACATAAAGTCTTGACATAAAGGGACTTGACATAAAGGGAACATACTTAGTTTAACATTTTGACAGTGCTAACATTGTAATTATTTTGTAATTCAAATAATGTTAAACAAAGGGACACTTTTGCTTTTTTTTTAAATAATACTACAACAACCACACAACGCCAACTAGACCCAAAGTAAGCTTATATTAATAGCTTGTGATATGGGTTCTAGAATTCAAACATAAACATAGAAACACCCAGACCAATGCAAATAGCCATGTTCATGCTAACAAATATTTGCACTGAGCGGAAATGGAACCCGCGATCTCTGAGTGGCAGTCTATACACAGTACCACCGAACCACAGAGGGTGTCAAAGGTATTTTTATTTATAATAAAACACATTTAAAAGAATAGAATCATTTATTAAGTTATAATTTCAGATACCTTAAGTTATCACTATAATTATTGTTCGCAGTGGTGGGATACCAGACTGACTATCAGTATATTACATGAAATGACCAAAGTTTCCACAAGCCCTTAACTGGGCAACGATATTATAGAAGTAGTCAGAATTCTTAAGCAAATAATATATCTGTAATACCTAACGAAATTTGCAATTAAAATACAATCTAACTAAATGAAAGACTAGAACGTATACATTGTCCACACATCTATACTTATTACATAAAACGGAAGTTTGTTTGTTTGTTTGGACGCGCTAATCTCTTGAACTACCAATCGGATTAAGATAATTCTTTTTGTGTTTGATAGCCCAGTTTTTGAGGAAGGTTATAGGTTATGAACATCACGCTACTGGTAACAGGAGCAGAGCAGTAAGCAAAGATGCGGGTGAAACCGCGCTACGAGAAACTAGTCATACATATCAAATTCTCATTATTATGATTATACAACGAAAATTTATTACGTTACTTTTAAAATTTATTGGAGATGATTGAATCACCTAGGTATACCCATCGAGGTACTAATATATATTCAGCCAGTTGATTTTAATGATTATTCTATACTTTTTCACTATGAAACACGTTAAGTATAGATTGTCACTTTACTTTATTTTTCTTTCATTTATCTCTCCTCATTTGTTACCATTATCTCACACAATACAGTTAGTTTGTAGAAATCTTGCTCTGCTCGTTGTACAAAACTTCGTTTATTATCTTATTGTCACATGTTTACAAAAAATACTAATTTTATATCTTCTTCTACAGCTTAATAGTCCGTATCAGATTCTTGTTGCGCCTCTCTTGGCTTGATAATCCCTAGTTTAGTTGCAAGAGCGGCGACGTTAGCGCGCACTTCCTCCTGTACTAGGTTGAAGGACATGGCCAGGAGTGCTATGCCAAACAACAGGTATAGAGAACAGAGGGCTATAGAGTGTACGGCCGCGGCGGCATCCTCGTGAGCCTCGCGAGGATGATCTTCTCGCCGACGACCCTGCAGAAAGATCAAAAATCAATATTAGAATCGTGATGGTTTAATTATAGCACCCACTTTGTATGCATAAGGAAACTGGGCTAGTACCAATGTGACTTTCGAAATAACGCACGTATTTTTAATAAGTTGCTTATTAATGTCATGAATCAATCATTACATATAAATTTAAATTGATTGCCAAAAACATCAAGACGGTAAATTAATATCTATTTGTTGGACATACGGTAACTTAGACTACCTAAATATATTAAAAACGACAAGAAAAATTGAAATTCTCAATGCGTATGCTTTGCATAAAGCAGGCATGGCGATCAATACTTAAGCGTATAAGAACAGGTCTTTGCAATTGAGATGTCCTAAACCTTACAGATAAACTCATTCATATTACCTGCGCCGGCACGAAGTCTCCAAACCCAATAGTAGTGAGTGTAATAAAGCAGAAGTAAGCCGCGTCGAGATATGACCAAGATTCCCAGCGCTTGAACAAAAAGGTCCCCGCCACGATGTACGACGCCACCAGGAACACACACAACCAGATCGGAACTGGCTTTATCTGGCAATATGTTAAACAGAAAAGAATTACTTGCATGAATAATTCCTTAAGATAAATTTGCACGAGGACTATACAACGGATTTAGGAGTTCAGGTGTCTCATAAAATTTGTCTCTCATTTGAGAACAATTTGTATATTGTTAGCATGGTGGCATCAAATTATGCTTCTATCGAACATTGCAAGGAATAATGACTTTATCATCAATGCTATATGCTTTACACATTACGTTTAAAAACATGCCATAATATGTGTCTTCAAATCTAAAATATTCAAAGCCAGGCGTGATATAGTTAAAGTAGTACGAGTAGCTATGAGCATCTAATTTAATCACAATAAAGACGGCAGACCCCAAGTCTGAGTAACTAGTACCCACCTGTTCCTTCCCAGCAACATCTGAAGGTGGGTGATAAATATCGGATTGTCGGGAACCCCACGCTGCAATATTAGGAAATTAACATTAATAATTAAACAATATTATAATTTATTTGTTATTGTTCTGACAGTTACCCTGTGGTGGTCTACCGCGGCGAGGTATAACCGCAACCTCGTCACTCCAGTCGTCTCTGTCCGGCGAAGGTGACTGAAACGAAAGATTTTGTACCTTATTTTATTCAGTTTAAAGTTCATAATTATTTTAGTCAAGAAATCTATATTGATGGCGATAAGTCAGCCCAAGTATGTTCAAAACGGTGCTTTCGTTTGAAACTTAAAACAGGCATTTATGTATTTGAACAAATTACATAGGGTTTTCTGCGGTTGTAAACTAACATCCTCGTGTTTATTAACCAATTATATAGATGAACTTACTTAACTTATTGTGTGACTTTAGGTACTAAAAACAGCATTCGTTCAAGCTAGCTAATTATATCTAGTATTTTATGCTACATACGACATACGGGAGTAATACGGTACTATAGTTGGGCGGGGCTCACTAGCATTATGTCATTATTCTTAGAACGCAGCGTGATTGTATACTAACATGCCTATAATGCGGTCTGGTATCATCTACGGTGTGCAGTCTTCGCAGTGGCCTTGCGTTCTGAACGGGGGGTGGAGGACGTTCATCGGACCAGCGTTGTTCGTAATCATAGATGGCTGAGCGAGCTCTACGTTGGCGACGCTCCCAGGGCTCCACATGGTCACGCTCGTAGTATTCTGAGCGACCGCGTTCCATCCTGAGTAAAATAATCATTATGAACTAATTGTCTTCACATTCCTTAAGCGATAATTTCGTAGTTTTTACAAGAGTAACAAGGTTAAAAAGTGTATTTTATATAGCATTGAGCTGGCAAACAAGTATACCGTAACTGATGTCAGTAGTTATACCTAACTTGATGTCCAAATACAAAGCAAAGGCTACCTACTTCCAAAATTTACAGCCACAAGGCCCCAAAACTGCTTTAAAACTGCTAATTTTGTTTTTTTAATATGTTGTATTATAACACTACCTGCTTCACATACTTAAGTCTTTTTAAACCAGTATTTTTTATACCTACCTAAAATCACGCCTAGCTCTTCTCCCTCTAGGATAATCAAACTCGAAGTCCTCGTCCTCAGGATCGTACCCTCGATCTCGCACCCCATACATATCTTCTCGTTCTCTCCTGCGTTCTCGTTCCAGCGCCTTCCTCTCCTTATAATTCTCATAGTCTACATCATGCAGGTCATGTACCTCATGCATGTTGCTCGGCTCATCGTCATCGAAGTCCCTCCTTGGTCCATAGTCAGCCTTGGTCTTGGCTGGCCGCGGTAACGACTTACTCCTTATCTCCGGTTTTGATGTCACTTTCATCTGATGATTATCTAAATCTTTTAGCGCTTCCTCTAGATCTTGGAGCGGTAGCGAAATTTTTGGAAATTCTTCTGTAAGAAAAATGGGGTAAGTATCAAAATGCCAATAAAGTATTATTTAACTGGTTAGAAAATAACAAAATTAGATATTATATTGATTTTTTTATTCCTTAATTAACTTCTTAACTATATAAATAATTAATAAACAAAAACATGTTACAATTACCATCTTCTTCGTCATACGTGTCTCTTCCTCTGTCGTACTTCTCAAACCGAACTGGAGAATGATCTTCTGGATCGTATTCTCTCGGACCTTCAAATAAAGAGCATAATGTAGCCGTTGCTATAGGTAGGTACTCATTTATTATTATAGTGACATGGAATTAATTTAGTGACATGACAGTAGAAGCTGAGTCTCAAAAACACATCAGTAAATAGGTACTACACGCATAACTTCACGACTGTCTCCTATTAATGAGATAAGCAGAGACTACAGAACGCCATTTGCTGCCATCCAAATATACCTCCTTTGCCTCTTTAACATTCAGTAATCTTTTCATACACATACGTTGGTTACGGGTGCGAGCCCTGTTGCCATTTACCGAATTCCAGACTCTAATACTGATAATTTTTCGACATAAAAACCCAATACCCCTTTAGCTGACTCGGGAATCGAACCCGAGACCTCTGCGTGGTAATCTGTACACAGTACCACCGAACCACAGAGGCAGACCAGCAATACCTCCATAACAATTATGTAGTTTTACCAACATGTGCATCATATCATACCATAGGGTACATTAAGCCTGGCTGGTGGCTGTGACCTGGTGCGAGGTAGAGACGCGGACTGGGTCGGCAGCGCCGCGATCGGTTGTCGAGCTCGGCGCATGCGGCCGCTACTGTACCCACTGTCGCGATACCTACATTATTTATTATCAGTAAAAATATAAACTCTAAAAATGGTATGCCTTCTATTTAAACTGATTAAATAATTCCATTTATTTACTTTATGTTTATGTGATTACTATATTGAAACTCTTACAAGGTTCGTTTTAGTGAGTTCCTCAACACTTAAGTTACAAAAAGAAGATAAGTCTTTAGAAATGCTCTTGCTAAATGTAGGAGAGTACCTTGTATTCAGTGAGCAATTTGTACATAATAAATAATTAATATCACCTGCAGTCTGTGTCGGAATGTGCTCGCTCAATGGGTCTCGGCCGTCGCCGCATCGAAGCGCGAACACTGCCGGCCCTTATTGAACGTCTATAAAACAATAGACCTTAAAAATATCTTCCTAATCATGCAGTCACCATAAATATTCTATTTACAGTCAATTTCTTATTTTAGATTTAGGTAAATAATAGTCACAGAATGATAAGCGATTACAAACTAATCATGCATATTTGTAGTTGAACTAGGAAAAATTTCGTGTTTCGTTTATCAAATTAATATTAGCCATAATACTTTCTTCTTTCGTCTTAGATATATCTTGGCAATAGGCCAATTAGCTATTAGTCAATGGGTATCTACACTGATACCTAATTTTTTTATTTATTTATTCTATCAAATCTATCCAGTTCGCCTGGTGGTAAGCAGTCAGTGGAAACCAGAAGTGGTGGACACCAAAGCTAAACTATTGGTATGGTGGCCTCTACTATGGCTTAGTGAGATGCTTTTAAGAGCCTCTCTTTAAAGACCCAGGATCAAAGTTAGATGGTAATACATGCTCTGGTAAAGAGTTCCAGGCTTTAATTGAGTGACAAAAGTATGAAGTGCTGAACTGTTTGGTTCGAGACCCTAATAATGATAACTCTAATTTTACTTAAATCAAAGAGTAGGTAGGTATCTATACTATTAATTTACCTTGCAGACCCATGTCTTCTGTGGCGTCGCTTTGGCGGTCGAGTGCACACGTAACAACATACCCGCCAATATAAAAACCTAAAATTACAAAATATTACCAGAATTAATAATAATACATAAAGAACATATTACTATAAATCATACAAAATAAGACTTTTAATCTTGATGCCTGTCAATTTTGTGATAGCAATATATTGCAATACGTTACACTACTATTGACTTTAAGGATTCACTGAAACGGTGGCAGTGCATTGGTACTATGTACAATTTACTTTAAGTAAATTGTACATAGTGTAAGGTTGACTGGTAGAGAATGCTTATAGCATTAAGTCCGCCTATGTACGTGTGCATTAAGTTTAAATAAATAAATAAATTTTAAGTGATTGAGTCTTGCGTCACAAGTCACAAGCCGAATCCTTAGGCCGATCGTGCCTCTCTATCGCTTGTTCGCGCACGGCGATTATACATAAAAATATTAATAAAGTCCATCTATATAGTTACCTGAAGGAGGAAGCCATGACGTCACCGATGTTGGAGAGACACAGCAGCATCAGAGGTATCCCCAGTATGGCATAGAATATCGTCACCACCTTGCCTGTTTGTGTCTTCGGCGCTATGTGCCCGTAGCCTTAACACAAAATAAATACACGTGTTTATTAAGAACGTGTATCAAATCAAATCTCAAAAACTACCACTGTACAAAAAGATTATTATTATGTTAAAATAGAATACCTACCTATGTTAATGTTAACTTAACAAAAACCCGTGCTTATCAGTGAGACAGTACAATGATCCTTTCAGTTCTAGGTACCTACTTATTTCAAAAAACTTGTACTGAATAGTTATTCAGTAGGTACAAGTTTAAATATTTAGCTAGATTTATGTGGATCAGAGTTCTGATTATGTAACATAAATCTGGCATTAGAATATCCAGATACGTGTTGCATTATTTTTATTTTTATTATTTTATTTTCTTGCGCCTGTTACTTTTATTTTAGCAATATTGTATAAAACGTGTGCTATTACATTTTTAATAGGTGTCGTTAGGACGGTTCTTATCTATTATTTAGCCATAAAAATGCAAAAGGTTTGCACATGAATGCAAGTGTAACTATTTAATTTCTCGCTTTTAAGTACGTTCTGTACCTACGCAATAATATTCAAAATATAGCTGTAATTACCTTCATTACTTGTTGTTGTTACACGTGACAGAGAAACATTTATTTTAGTCTGAAATACTTTCATTTATAAAGTGCCTACGTTTACTTATTGGTAACATTAAAAAACCTAACTAGTTCAATAGAAATCGATAGTGTTCGACTTGTCTGGCCACCGACGTCACAATACCTCTCACTCTTTACACAATCGAGTTTACACGTGCGTCACAGCTACGTTATCAAACGCTATTACAAACGGTTTTGTGTAAGCATCGGTGGTTCAGTGGTAGAATGCTCGCCTGCCACGCGGGCGGCCCGGGTTCGATTCCCGGCCGATGCAAGGCTTCTTTTTGCAATTTGTTTTATTTCTCTCAAATTTATGTCATAACTATTGTATTAATTTTAGCCCAATATTGCATTAGTTTCCGTCTTAAAAAATATTTTAACAGCATAATAATATATACAAGTAGTACATTGTTTAGCAACAGAGTTAGAAGTATTACGAGGTAACGCAACAGTAGCGTTACGTTCCTACTTGTTGGGTATAACCCGTGTTTGAACACAACCAGTTATGTGTTTGTGTTACTTGCTACTGGAACATCGAGTATGCGAGTATATACGCACGTCAAATAATTGTATTATGAAATATTAATAACTCGTAATAAATTAATTTTATCGAATATATAGGCAGATACATTAACAAAAAGTTACTAGTAAATGTGACACCGATTACTTAATTATTTGTATTAGATTAAACTCCAAGTCTATCCACCAGTAGCATTGATGTCGTTAAAACTATTATTGTAGGTATGTAACCTATCATTTATAAGTACCTACTTTTGTGACCAGCGTGTTTAGGTACAAAATAAAAAAAAAATAACAAATACATAAGAACTTAAAACAAGACGTAATAATTACACGGTCCATTTGACCACTCGAAGTTAATTAAATAGATTAAATATTATGTTCCCTTCCGCTTCTACCTACTGAATACTAGTGTCTCCATCTCCTAGCATGAACGAAATTAGGACAAAGATTTTCTAAGACAATTCATTAGTAGATGCTAAACGTTCATGATTAAGTAAATTCATTGAATTGAATGAATTGCTAATACCTATTATTGTAGTGAGTACTTAGGTTTATAGTCATAATTAGGGCACATTGATCAATACATAATAATAACTTGACACGTTTTTTATACCTTTACACAGAAAGTTAATTTAATTAGACAACAATAAATAGAAATAATACATTTCATAAATTGCTTTTAATATTAAACGATATAAAGCATTTACTTATTTGTATCATACATCATTAACTTGTAAGATACCTGTGCAACTTTTTCCATGAAGTATTGTGCTATTATTAGAGTCACATTGCAAGCTTCTATAAATAATATCTCGCTATTATAGTTCTTATTATTTAAGTAAAAAGAATAGAGTATTTTACTCTATATGAGAAAAAATCTAAAAGTATATTATTGAGATAGCTTAGGAAAAAAGAAGTCGAAAAACGTTAGTTTTAGTTCATAAAATAACTAAATTTTAAATTTCAATTCAAAGATTTCAGCTTTTTGAATCTGTTTCATAACACCATTAAATAGTAGTCGCCATGTTATTACGTTACACGGCTATTTATAAGTGTCAACTTAATCTGATATATATTTACAATCGAGAGTAGGCGCCATGTTATTACGTCATAAGGCTATGTAAACATAGAAGTGTCAACTGTCAACTATCGCGTGAAGCGTTTTCGTTAAATTACGAAATTTGAAAATGCAAATTTTAAATGCATTTTTATGGCACTTATCGATTGAATAAAAATTTTGTGATTGTTTTTATAGTTCATTAGCACTACAGAATCTAATTGAGACACTTTTCAAAAATGGGTGTAATACTTTATTGTCTCAGTTTGTTTGCTACATTTTCTCACGGCTATGTCTTGCTAGTCAGTGAATAGGCATACAAATTAGTTAAAGATGACATGTGTTGTTATGTGAATGTTTTTCCAGAGTAGAGTAGAGTAGAGTAGCATAGAATTTTTGTTTAGTCTCCCAACTTCTAAGTAGATGGATAAGCATTAGATGTGAAATTTGTACAATAGAACCAAGAGAATCATGACCCATTAAGCTCATTTTGGTAGTCCATCTCAATGTAACTAGGTCGAAATTCGCTTAAAGACAGAGTGCCTTGCGTGTTATCATTTTATTAGACACTAATATTTAATTGTTATGTTAGTATTAAAAACGTCATAAGTGCATTGTACACTGTAGATCTTACAAGTTTCACAGTTTTAAGCGAAATATCATCAATAGTTCGATTGAATGTACCTTTCTAATTGTGTTAAATATAGTTAAAAATGGTGTTTATATGATAACGACATTGATCAATCAATTTGAACGTTAAAAGTCTTATAAATGTCATATTATCTGTGTCTGTAGTCCTCCCCGCAAATTATGATTCTACTGCAGAGATCGCATCATACAAATAAGACATTGCATTAATCACAACGCAGTGGCTCAATAAGGATTGGCGATTTCGGACGTTTTTTATAGTTAAAATTTTTCTTACGATGTTTTACGTAATTACACGGCATTATTTCTGACTACAATTCTCCCTGTATAATAATAAGCACTAGATCAAATGTTTGGAATAACTACATGTCATTAATTAGTCATTGATGAGTACAAATGACCGACGCATAAATTGGAACAAAAGTAAAAAGCAGACGACTAGTCTCGTAAATAACAGGACGTTTGGCAATACTAGCGTATTTTACGTATAGTTAGTAAGTAACTACATATATCGTGACCAACATAATTTAAATGTAACGTCATTATCTCTGATCAGACATTAGGTATCACAGTACAAATTATATTATTTTTTTGAAATCGAAACTGTTTCCGTCGCAATATTTGAAACGGATACTACCGAGGCCACCATCTTACGACCTCCTCACTAACAGACCAATAACATATTTATTTATAATAATATTTATATCTACACGCTAATAATGTAAGTTAGGTGTGTAGTTTATAAATCATGGAATGGTTTTGTTACATATAACAGATGAAGGTCTTCTAATATGAGCCTATCAAGACGTCTACTGCTGCACAAGGGTTCACCCAAACTTTTGAAGTATTTTTCGAGTGTTGTGGTACACTCTTAGTATTGATCACCGTTGTGACTTTAGTGCTATCACAGACCGCTGCTTTCCTATTCCAAAAGCAGAAGTTTTAACGTAGTTACTACGATTTAAAATCACAAGCCAAAATTTACCGAAGACTTCTTGTTTTACTTAAACGACTTTGTGATAGAAACATTATGATTAAGAAAAAATCTCGTAATCAAACACAGCCGTAATACCGTATACCTATTAGAAGAGCTATGACGACATATATTTTACAAATGCCGTGAATGTGTTGATTTTATATAATAGATCAATTTACAAATACTTAGGTATCAGTACACTATTCATTATGTAAGGTACATATTCATTCATTATTATTTACTAGCATTCCGCGGCGCGGTTACACCCGTGTCTTTGCTTACTGCTCTGCTCACATCGCCAGTAGCGTGATGTTACATAATAACCTTCCTTGAGAACTGGGCTAAGAACATTTCAAATCAGACTGGTAGTTCTAGAGATTAGCGCGTTCAAACAAACAAACAACTCTTCCACTTTATATAATAGTATAGATTATAAGGTTTAACACCTCGCATTCTCGAGCTCGTAAATAAAGACTTTTGTTTACGGGTAATCTCTCAATATAATAATAAATAATGAGTGTTGTAGGTAGTAAAAATAAATACCAAATAAAGAGCATTGAGAAATCGCATTTTTTTTAATATTAGCCTACTAAAGTATCCGCCTGATGGTAAGCAGTCAGTGGAATCCAGAAGTGGTGGCCACCATACCAAAAGCCATCGTTTTTAACTGCTGGTATGGTGGCCTCCACTATGGCAGCTGAGGATGGGGTTAGGGGAAGGAAGTGAGGGAGGTGAAGAAAGAGGAAAGGGGAGGAGGAAGAAATTAGGCCTTCGGCACTCTTACTCACCGAACGAATCGCAGTAGTACGAATACTACTACTTTTACGTCAATCTTCTATGAGAGGGTAGTACTTCCCCGGACGATCCGGCTCATTCATGCTGAAATCAGCGTGGATCTACTACCGCTTGTCTGGCGCGGCGATTAAGAAGTATACCAAATGGAATATTTAATAGAAGTCCGGGGCCTACCACCACCTCTTACAGCAGTAGATATTATTTTAATGTGTTTCGTCTTTTTCTTTTGTACCAATAAAAACAAGGATAGATACAAAAGTTTATAATAAGATTGGTAGGAGAGGTTGTGGTATTTGACCACGATTACGAGTTATTCTAGCTGTTAATGTTGCATGCACTAAGATTAACTTAATTATTCAAGAGAAGTATTATTTTAAATCGTAGCTGGGTCAGGCGTACGCATCAGAATAGCTACATCCATCTATCTATACTATTGTATAAAACGTAAGAGTTTGTTTGAACACGCTAATTTATGGAACTACAAATCGGGTTTAAATATTTCTTTTTGCGTATGATAGCTCAGTTCTTCAGGAAGGTTATAAGGCTATGAAACATCACGCTACTGGCGACGGCAGCAGAGCAGTAACCAAAGATGTAACTTATCGTGAAAGAAAGCTAGTTATTTTTATATAATTGCTTTGTGATTATTGCCACGATAGTCATCATTATTATTTCATCCGAAAAACGTACATTGTTAGGCGTAGGCCAAGCGCCTTAATCTTCACTATGATGCCGTAACCATTGCCCGGTCCCTGATTCTCTTTGTGGAAACCCAATACATGTTGTAATTGTACATTATTAGCATTCAAAAACAATGTTCTAGTTAGATCTTCCGTACACACCATTTCGCCATCCTCATACACTAGATTATCTACCAAACAATACGCGTCTATTACAAATGGACCACGATCTTCTAATATTTTGATAACGAAACAATAGATGGTGATCGTTACGGCGACCTCTCTGCTTTCTCTCTTATGTCGGTAAGTCAGTGGTGTACAGACGGGGTGGAGTCCATAACGATTATGTGTTCAGAACACTCCAAGAAATAAAGCGTGTGAAGTAACGACGTCTCTACGCAACACTAAGAGCTTAACGAACTTAGTGGTCTCTGCTGGCGTTTTTTATGTTAGCCTACAAAAGTGATTCAACTCTGCCTCATTGTAAGCAGTCAGTGGAATATAGAAGTAATGGACAGAATTCCAAAAGCCATCGTCTGAAACTGCTGGTATGGCAGTATGGCGGCTTAGTGAGATGCTTTGCTACGCCCCTCGCTTAAAAGACCCTGCTATGATGTACCGCCGCACGCATAATCTATCGCGTGCATCCGATACCTCTGCTAAGCCATCCTAAAGATAAGAAGAGAGCTTCAAGTAAAGCATCTATTACAACTTTAAAGCAATACAATGGTTTCAAATCTATGTGATAGAAATAGGAACAGAAATCGTTTATTTGGTACAAAATGTCGAAAGAATCTCATCCTAATATGAATGTAAATTCACAAAGGTTAGTTCTTTGGCTTTATTTAAAACAATTAAAGAATAATAAATTAATATATTACGACGACTAGTATTACTATATTATACGCTGTAATTTTATTCATATTGTTCAAATTCATTCATACTCAAATTGGAACATTAACCTCGTCTCGTCAAAAACCTAAAATTAATTATAATTTCTATTGGGAAACCCCAGCTGCCCCTCCATTGAGTAAAGTTTTTGATGTAGGACGATGGGCAATAGTGACAGTGGGTGTTGTGACCTTCATTATACAAAGAAACGTCACTAGTAAGTGCCGCAGCGCTAAAATGTTGCTTCAACTTGAAGTTTAAACATATGTATTTATTTTGATAAGATGCCAAAAACACAAAGTTTTTAATGTTAAGTTATTGTTGTTTTAACATTGAACTATTATAATAACAACAATATAACTCTCTTGATGAACAATAGATTTAAAATGTTGAAAATTGACGTAATTCACAATCTTAGTAAATAATTGATAAGTCTCATAAATTACACAACCGTTTATTACAACTGAAGTTAAATCAAAAATAAGAAAACCAGACAAAATGACACTTGACTCGTGTAACAGGTCAAAGAGAACTTTAAAGTGTAGTCGTAGGTATCAAGAGATGAAAACGAAGTCAGAAAAACGAGAACATTGGCGATTACTTCGCCAAAGAGATCTGAGGTTAAATGAAGAAGAAGAGATGTGACAGTTAAGAGGATCAATATAATCAGATGAAAATTTCAGACATACTGTTAGCTATAGTTAATCCGTTGACCAAGCAAAGTGGATGCAAAAATTTTTTAGAAAATATTGACAGTTTAAAACTGTTGAAAATTATCAATAATGATTGCCCGATATCGAATCCCAAACCATACAAATAATAGCATGTCTATTGAGTCCCGGAGCATTGCGTTCAAAATGTGATAACTAAAAAAAATCAACCATTTGCAATTAAAACCATTATTGTATACCGGTAAGTATCGCCATTCGTATACATTATACTGTAACTCATTCACAGTGGGTTAATTTATTAATTAACAGAAAAGCGGGGAGTGTGTCAAGTAAACAAGTTTATTGAATACTTGTTTTATGTCGTAATAACAAGAGTCTTAGGAATTATAATACCTAAATGTAATAGTGGTATTGTACATTTTAGCGGCGCTGCGCGTGCGCACAGTTGCAAGTGCAGCTGAAACAAGTGCGCGCAGCCGAAGAACGAGCAGTTACATAACAGAAGACCAACAGAACGGTCGCCTCGCAGCAACGTTTTGTTATTGTGCTTTTATTAATTATTATAACATACAAGTACACAAGTAATGATATGAAAGTTTCAACAATGACCTATAAAATGAAATTCGGTTCGTATTTTTTATTTTATGTACTTTTTTAATTATATTTTTTTTGTATTTATGAGTAACTAATAATACTGCAATGCTTTATATAAATATTTTATTAAATTATGCTAGAGATTTTAAATAAATAAATCAACACAACATCGAAGTAAAACAAAGCAATCATAATAACCATATTGACACATACAAAGTTCGCCCTAAAACTTACAGGTAAGACCTAAGGTAAATATTATTGAAATTATATATAAAATAATCAAATTAATTTAAATGTATCTATTCCTAATGACTAATTAACCATAAAGACATACGAACTCAATAAATATTACTTAACTATAAGATAATATCAAACATTTAAGAGTGTTAGTTTAAGTACAGTACAACTTTGCTATGTGGAGTCCTACTTTAAAATTTTATAGAATACCTAGAACCTAACAAGGCACAATGGCACATTAAATTAATTTATAAAAGTGAAAGGTCACAAAAAATACAAAATATTGAAATGCACCTTGACCAATGAAGCTGAAATCTAGCAAGTAATGGAAGGTAAAAAAGAACTTATTCGGCAACAGAATCAATTCATGTAGATCCACTTAAGGGGAAGCGACAGCGAAGTAAGAAAAACGACAGTAGTTTTCAATATTTTATAAAGATCCTACCTAAAAAAGTCATGGGTTAAAAAAAAGATATTATTCTAAATACAATTGTGGCTTATGTATAAATGTAGTCTTCGGTCTTATAAAAATATGAGGCACACAAGAGCAGTAAGAGACAGGTAAAGGGAATGTCTCACTGCTAAACATTCAAACAAAAGAACAAGTCTCTTTTAAAGATCATTTTACTTTTTTAATTATTTTTTCTTCACAACATAGAAACTTGTAATTACCTATAGAGTTAAGTGTATTGTCTGCGTCACTTTGCATGCTACTTGAAATTGTAACTTACAAAATAATAATAACCTGGAGAATAAAAAGAGTGGCCTGAGTTTCTTGCCAGTTCTTCTCATGGCCGTACTCTACGTCAGCGAACTGGCTGTAGGTTAATAATTGGCAGACATTTTGTAACTTTAACGTTCATAAGTGTTATAACTAATTTAGGTATTCATTTGAATACTTAAATGTCTTTGACTTTGGCAAGAATTTGATATTTAATAATATGCTATAAACTAGTAGTCTATTATTACATTATTCGTGTTTTACAACACCATCGAGAAAATAGGGGATAGTTTCATAATAAAATTGTTCTAAGTCTAAAATACACATCTAAGTTCTCCTTGCCAAGAGACAAATCATTGTAGTGTCTGTGTCAAAGTCCGTATGACATATACTTTGAATGCGTAACTTATAGGTTTGTTCTCCGTATAGATATAAAAGCACATAGAGCTTTTGAAATAAAATGTAACTTTATAAAATTTACTTCTTTCATATACACGACATAAGGAATTGTAACAGATTTTGAGTGCCAACCGTGTACTGAGTTTTGAGCTTTTAAAACATTAGTAATCACAATGTACGCCCAATTATGATTCATTAAATTTAGGAGATAACGTTATTAAGAAACGTAAATTATCTTTGGTATAAATGTTGTTAAGTAAATAAGTAAATAAATGTGTATTACGACAAGATAAATACTTAAACAAAATAAAATTATTTGTATGATTAAATTTACTTCAAACAAGCAAAAACCAGGGACGTCGATTTAATTTTTAGATATTTTTATTATTATTATATTTTTTACTTGTTATTTATTAAAAGAATATAATTTTGAGCTACTTCTATATACAATCTGTATTTACGATTCATTTTTTTCTTTACTTAAGCGAAACGCGCTTAAAAGCTAGAATACGAAACTTTTTATATATATTATGATTTGGTAATTATTATTCATTCTTTAATTACATGCTCCTATGTCCCTTTGAACAGTAACATGGCCCCTAGAAGGATTATCTTGGACAATCTATACGACATAGGTTCGAACATATTTATAATTACTTAAATCAATATCGCGCAATATAAAAACATATTTACATATTAGCCGGTTTGCATTAAAAAACGACCGTTCACAAATCTCATCAAATTAGGTTAGACGTTAGTCAAGCAAAAATGCACTCGTGCAAACTTCGTTCTTTATTGCATTGATGTAACTTTATTCAGTTATAAAAACGATGCAATAGCCAATAGTACTTAAAAATAGCTATCGTAACAGTATTACAGACTACATAAATCATTTTCTTTCTGATGTAACTTACAAATCCTTACTAACCGAAAAAAATTGTAATTAACGAAAATAAATTAAATAAAAATATATAATATATTTTTATTTAATTTATTTTCGTTAATTACAATTTTTTTCGATTATTTTCTAAAATATATTAGATAATAGAGTACGTTCAAATAAAATCTTAGCGTTGACTTATATAATATTTGTGTAGTAGAAGATCCGTGCTGGTCTCAGTATCAATGGACGGGTCTATTGGGAAGTACTACCGTCTCTCAGAATAAGCCATTGTACGCCATACTCAAAAATGCATTTTATTAGTGTAAGAACGCGGGCAAATTACGCTTGAGGCCCTTTTGTTTATCAACTTCCTCTTTCTAAGTTCCTACACGATCGCCATAATCGTTTTCTTATAAATATTTTTGGAATGAATGTCCATAGGCTTGCTAAAAAAATTATATAAAAAAAGTTTAAACATAGAAAAAGTTAAGTAAGTTGTAAATATTTAGTCTGGGATACTTTGTGTTAAATCTGTTTGTTTTGTATAATATCTATTTTTGATCACATTTAACTTGAATAAAAGAAACCCACTCTACAGGAATGACCCTTTATCAGTCATCGTGCAAGAAAAATCAAAAGGATTAAAAATCTAACAAGATTCATAAATATTTGTTCCTAATCTGACTGTGCTTTGTGTTATTGTTAAGTCAACTAGTCTTGTATAACGGACGGTTAGGCAAATATTGATATCAACCCTCGACGTTTTTTTAGTGCGACACTTAGTTTTTTTAACAGATATAGAATAAAGAATTGTAATTTATTAATGGTGGCGGTAAACATCAAAAGGGTCAAGACCAAAAGTTAAAATAGTTTAGTCTATTAGAAACATTCTGAACCTCGGAATACAGATAGAATAATACTGATAAGAATACATTTGCCAATCTGTATCATTGTATAAGCTTAGTTTACTTATTTTTTGCAAAAGCGAAATTGATACTACAATTATCACAATTGACTCAGAGTAATACAATCTAGATACCTATGTTTTAACTCAACGAAACTAAACGTTTATGCAATAGAAGAAAGTGTCAATAAGTGTAAAGTAGTTTCAGTACTCTCTAAGACATCACAATACAAAGACGCTATTATCAACGACGTATTATCAGCAGATGAAAATACTGCAAGCACAATGTTTAGCTTTTATTAGAATAAAAATCAATTAGAACAATTTAATTTTACGAAGAAGTTCATCTAAACATATGAGTTAGTATGTAACCTATCGGAAAATAAGTATACAAGTTTTCTAATATTTTTTTAGTCACTACTTATGACATTTACAGGATGTAATAGGATAATTCAATATTACTAATCGAAGCATCGTAGATAATATATTGATTCAATAGTAGATCAAGCTATTCTAATACGTTGTATGCTAATCATAAACAATATTGCACGTTTCTGAACCATGTTGTGTTTGTTTTAACATAAACATATAATGTTACCTTAACAGTAGCTAGTTCCACACGTAAGGTATCTAGTTGTGTAAGTGAATCCTTGTGGTTTGCGCAACCCTTGCAGCCGCCCACAGCCTTACCTTATGTGTATCACTTGCTAATAACAACAACCTTACAGCTCTATTGACGAACTCACGAAGTAGAACTGACGCGCTAGAACGAGCTTTTACCTGCTTGAATTCGGGACCTAATGTCCTGCAAACTAAAATATTTTAACATGTCAGCGTATAAAGGCGTCCTACAGCCGTTGCCTAAGTATTGTTAAAACTTAACAATACTTAGGCAACGGCTAAGAAAGCTTTGACTAAGAAATATAGGTAATCAGTACACTTGCAATTGCTCTGACGTCATTCTATTAGAAAACACTGCCTATCGTGTGTTGTATGATGTACTTAGCTTTATGTGGTTTTTTGATCACTGAATGCGTTATAAATTCTCTACGAGTATAAACAATATAAGTACGGTAGTAGATTCACGCTGGTTTCATCATGAATAAGGCCGAATCAACTGAGGAAGTACTACCCTCTCATAGAAGATCGACGTAAGAGTTGTAGTATCCATACTATTGCGTTTCGATCGGGGAGTAAGGTTGCCGGCAGTCTAATTACCTTCCTTTCCTTTTTATTCTCCTCCCTCAATCCTTTCATCTACCCCATTCCCTTCACGGTAGACAGTGACAGTAGTTTGCAGAGTCCCTGGCATTGCAGGAGCAATGTTAGAGACTCTGTGTCGTCCATGAGCGACAGTTACCACTTACCATCACGTGGACTGCCTGCTAATCTGCCACTGTCGGCAAAAAAAAATCTTTGCAGTTGTGTAATATATAACAAAAAAGAGACAAATAAATTCAATCATAATTATTTCGTAAATATATGGTCGTGGTCGAAGTTTGCAACACTATCTTCAAGCACTGTCGATAAAATAGTTAGAGCGCCTGGGTTTACTTTGTAGTGGTTTCAATTTAGATAAATGTATGCATATTTTGTAGTCTTTGGAAGTAAACTTTATTTCCCTCTGAAAAGCAATCAAAATTTGTACCTACTATAGATGTTAGCGCGATGAAATGAACAGCGCCTCTGGTATTTACTATATGAACTAAATTTAAAAAAATTACCGTTGACACAAATGCACGTGAACTCAATGTGGTAGAGTGTACAAGATTAAAAATGTCTGAACTTTAAATCTTTCTCTATATCCGTATGATATTATTATACTTAATATATGACACCAGAATTCGCTAATGTTTTCCATACGACTGGTGGTATTTGTAAACTAGTAAATGTACCCTCGCCTACACGACGGCGGCTCCAGGCTTGTTTTCATTTGCTAGAGTGACTCGCTAGGAATGAAATAGGCCAGATATGCCCCATTGTGTGTATATTATATCTTAGACAATGAGAATTGCATAGGTTCAAGTAATTATGCGTCATTAGCGAACGCATTACGTGTCATTATTCATTATGCAGGGCACGCTTGGATGAGGATATTAATGTCCGATGTCCTCTTAGATAAATACCACTCCTTGTGTGTTCATTTTCGATTTGTAGTATTTTCAAAGAAATTACTGAAGATTGTACTATTTAAATGTTGCTATATATAAGAAAGCCATTGTGATAAATAATAAATTAATGACATATAAAATTGTCTAAATATAAAGTCACAGAGCAATTGTCGCTCTTTGGAAAGCTTACTTGACGTAACCCGCAAAAATGTTATTTATATAGAATGAGAAAGAGAAAATTAATAACAATCCCCATATCATCCCGTTTCAGTGGAATCTAAGGGATCTCCTATTAAACTGTTCAGTAATTTATATCATATCTGGTAATACTAATACTCGGCTCGTTGAAGTCACTTTTTCAAAAACATTTTCTTGTAATCCGACAAAATTAATATGTAATGTTTAAGGGTCAGTCATGGTAGTCTACAGTGTAATCATATATTTTAGGTACGTATACAAAGCATTCCGAACAAAAACACCTGAATATACCATTTTTTCTATCCAGTCAATAGTCCAATTGTATTGTCAGTAAATAGTTTTATTTTTCTTCTATCGATATAATATATTGGTATTTGTTCTGATTCACGCTATTGAAAAAATTTTTCCTGGTGCTAATCTATTTATTTCATAATACTATACATAAGACTATTGAAGTGAATTACGTAATACATGAGCTGTGGTTTATTATTTACTAGCAGCGCGGTTTAATATACCAAGAAGTAAGACAAAAATCAAAGAACCAGCATTCGCGTCATAGGTACAATAATAGTCTGCAAATATTATTTAAATAAGATATTTTTTATACTAATCCAAAGCAACATAAACAGCCTTTTTTGAGTACATTATACGAGCGACGTGCAGTTCTAATATTGGTAAATATTGGATCGTGATCAATCAAGCAAACAGAAACCAATCTAAATTGTTGACAAACTATGCTCAGTATACCTCAGTCGTAGTTAACACAAACGCCAGTACTCTGCAATAATACCTAGAAGGTAGAATAAGAATAAGATCATCTTAAAGGCCCATTGTGCATAATGCAGAGTTTTATAAGTAGGTTAATTTTTACTAACACTAGTTAATAAGCTTTTTGGTGTAACTAACAAACTATGGAACATTTTTCTGAAATAAAGTATATTATTATTATTATTATTATTGTTATCCCACTGCAGGGAAAAGCCTCTTCTCATACAGAGAAGGTATGAGCATTGATCGCCACGTGCTCTCAAGGTGGATTTCAGACTGCCTTAGAAGTCTAGTTTACCTCACGATGTTTTCCTTCACTGACAGTCAGTAATGTCCAGATAAACTTAAAAAGTACTTATGATTTGAAAAATCACATTGAATAAGATATTTTTTATAGAAACAGTTTACTTCATTGAAATCATTGCAAGTGGACAGTTAATGGAATCACAAAAAGCTTTATATACTTTTCATAAATAGCGCTTTAGGTCATAGCAATGACAAATAGTTAGACTAAGTCTGAGCTATTTTGTTTGTGTCACGCACCGCTGACAGAAGACAAAATTTGTTCCCAGAATCGACAGAGCGCTGTTCAACTTTTCATGCAAATAATATTTTCCCTATATTTAATGTCGTCCTTGAGCCAGGTAGTCTTACCAAAATTTTGAATATGATTTATAAGTAATGAATATTTGATTCTATAAAATTAACAATATTTTGATGTGGGCCAAAATAAAATAATGTAACCTAAACCGAGGATTAGAGGCGCCGTATGCTGAAGCACAGGTTTCACACCTAGTTCGGCTGCGGAGGCAAATGATAGACACAATTTGTACATTGTTGAGCTTATAATTGTAAAATACCTACTTACCTTAAGTTAAAAATTGTGAATGTAAAAGTTTTTGAACCAATAAATTTATTATTATTTCTCTGTTTATCTAAAGGCTCACAACTTATTAACTGAAAATCAATCACTGCTACCCATATATATAGGTCATTTCCACTATTTTCATGTCTAGACCATTTATATAATCCTGATACTTTGTTGACAGGGGTGTTGTGGTTCGCGCTTGTGATAGTCGGTAGCAGTACTGGAGAGAAATGGAAGTGGCCCGACGGGCCCGACGGACGAACCGCCTCGAGAATCGACAACAAACTAGGATTCGTTGATCAAGACCAAACAAATAGGTGAGTCCACAATTTATACCTTATAAGTACTTATCACCCAAAATTATTGTTGTTTTGAAGTGATAATTACTTCTACCCAGTTGTCATGGTGATGTTTATAAATAATATAAAATATCGTCAGTTTATACTTTAATAAAAAAAAATTTAGCTTTGTCATTGGAACAGTTATTTATAGGTGTCACACAAAAGCGTGATGCGACATTCTAAGGACTCATTTTATTAAATAGCGTTTAATTTAATTCGACCAAAGTTTTACTAGAACACCGAATCATTTTGTGTTGTATTATACCTATACTAAATGATATATTTTTGTATATTATACTTGTATAAGTTCGGCTAGTTAATAAATAAGCTTATAACAAATAGGTTAGTAGTCCTAAGTGCCTCTGAGTATGTAATACTTGGGTGTGTCTTTCTAACTAACAAATGCAAGATAAACTATAAACGCATGAAACAATAGACAACAGCGCATAACACATAACAATATTTTATATTATTCTTGCAACATTGTATTAAAGCAAGATATTCACTGTTGGACATATTATGCTTCTTTTATGTGCCAATCTCCTCGCTCTTGTGCTAATCTCATCCATAATCTACCCGCGATATTTAAGATATTGTTCGTCCATCTCTCAGCTAAACGACCAGCAGCTACACTCCTTGTTCCTTATCTTGGATGCCACTTAGTAAGAGTTTTAACGAACATCACCTCGCCTAGCTAGGTGCCACGCCTAACTCCATTCTGACGTCAAAGATGTCTTTTCTTACGTCAACGTAATTTAAAACAGAAGTACTTCAAGTTACAATAGCTGTTCTTTCAGTTCCTTATATTTTGCAATAAACGCCTATACCTCATAATAAGATAATCTTGTTATAATTGTAAGTTTTAAATTGACAAAAAATATAGCGGCAATTAGTATATTACTTAGATCAGTTTACAACGATTAGTTGTGGTTAAATGAATTGTATTAATGTACTATTACTACAGCGAATAAATATTCTTTTGAGTATCTGTGAAGAGGTACAGTTCAATAATACTTATTATTTACAGCTTACAAAGCTACACAAAAAAGCTTACGTAATGATATTTGTGTCATAATTATTGCACCAAGTAGAACATCAGGGTTTTTATAGCGTACCTATACAGGGTGATTCTGAATTCATTAGCATCCTTTTAACCTGAGATTCTATACATAGTACCAAGTACTTATGGACCATAAAATTGAAAATTAATGTTATCAAAATTATTTTTTTAAAAACGATTTAAAACATTATATCTACGTAAATAAAGTCTCAAACAAACAAATAAAAAATTAAAACATACTAAAAAAATATTACATTTTAATAATTGTTAATTAATATTGCGCGCAAATCAACAACGTTTGGCCGCTGTATACCATCAAGACGATAGTATTACCTACGAGCGGCATTCATTGATAAACCTATTATTGAATAAATGCACCGCGCAAGCCGTGTGGCGGCGCGCGGCACCTCAGATGTAGGCTACTTCGCAGTTCTATTGAAATGAAATAAATACCGCCAGGCGCGCTCCTGCTTCCTGATAGGTTGCGCCGCGGCGCCGGCGACCGGCGACCCAAGGCGCGGTGTGCGTGTGCATTAGGTGTGTGTGTGTGTGTGTGTGCGGGGGCAAGGTCAGAGTGCAATTTTTTATTTTCTATCAGTTACGAATTTCACTACTTTCAAGTGTGACGTAAAATTCATCTCTCCGTAGACTTTCAAACCGTGACGCTCGTGGTTGGATTCAGTGACTGTGTGTATTGTGTTGTGAAGTTTAATAAATAAAAAATAAAATCGTTTCGCAGTAAACGTGTGGGGTGGCATATTAAACACGACCATTATCGGTCCATATTTTATTGAAGGCAGGGTAAACGGGGCAAACTACTTACGAATGTCGTAGAGGAACAATTAGAAGAAGTACTCATACGGTTCCTCAATGAGCTGTATTATCAGCACGATGGTGCTCCGCCTCATTTCCAGCGCGACGTTCGTGCCTACCTAGACCGCAAGTTCGGAGCGCGATGGATAGGGCGTGGCGTTCCCGTGGCGAGGCCACCGCGCTCGCCTGATTGGGAGTCAAATCAGGCGATCTTTTATACGATAGATATCTTTATACGGGGAGAAATCAAAAGACTCGTTTACGAACATGAGTGTGAAACACAGCGTGTAAAACATAATCACCAACGCCGTGCTGAACTCTGCGTGCAAAGAGGAGGTGATCACTTTGAACATCTTCTCAAGTACATCTAGGTAAGCACATAACAACATAAAGTAGGTACTTGGATACAAATTATTTCTTACTTTCATTAGGTAGGTAAGTACCAACGTTATCGAGTAATCCTTACGAGCGCTATCTTTATTCTGTTACTGTCTAATACGTCTAGTAGGTACCTACCTACCTGTCTAGCTTACAACTAAATTAAATCTAATCTAATCTAAGTAATTATTTCTGTTCAAGACAGTTCAAGAAAAAAAAAAAACAATTATTAGAGCAACAAACTAACGCAACAATTCATAACATAAAACTTTATTTCGGTATTAATAATAAGAACTCCCATAACGTCGAACTAGTAAATAAGTAAGTGTGTAAAATTTCAATAATAGGTAGGTAGGTACCTATTTAATCTAAACAGCTACGCTCTTATTATTACTGATAAAAGTATCTCCTAGTTAGTTACGGTTTAACACTCGAAATGAGCTAAATGTTCTAACACAAATAATTACATTATTTTTCTCTAATACCTACATCGTTATGAAAGGAAATCACAAACATGTTAGTTACAAAACACAGTTACCATGGCGACCGAAAGTTAAGTAATTGGGTAGGTAATTTTAAATATCTTCTCAAGAACACCTAGATAAGACCTACCTAACAACACAATACCTACCTACATGCTTACTTGATTAACATTACTATCGAATTGTTCGTTGTCTTACTTATGTAGTTATGTTTCTAACTAAAAAAATTATTAGGTACTGCATTGTCTAACCTGCAACTAAATACCCTAACCCTAACTCATTACACCCATTATTGCACAAGCACTGAGAAAGTAATAAATTTAATAATACATCAAATTCATTATACCTAATACGGGCAGTAAGTACCTACCTACATGCCCGTAATAAGTATTATGTGTACAAGAAATTATTAGCACAAAGAATCTATCATGAACGGAATTGCATGTAGGTAAGTAGGTACAATAAAATAAGCTAATAATATGAGTAATACGTCCTTCCTGCCTGCTACCTCGGTCGCCTAGTCATCAATAAGACTAACTTAATGGAAGTAGATAGGTAGGTACCGAAATTGTCAGGGCAATGTCAGGACGGCTGCTTATCACATTACTTAGTCCGTGATTAATTCTTACTGGAAAAACAGTTGTTCACGTTGCACAACTGTAGGTATACACGTGCGTTCTGTGTAAAGATATTGATTGAACCCATGGCACGACACGGCTCAGTCGGTAGAGCATGAGACTCTTATTCTCGGAATCGTGGATTCGAGCCCACGTTGGGCACAAATCTCTTTTTGGATGTGGATTAAAAATTCCAAAAAAATGTACATTTTTATTACCATTTTATCATAAAAAAACATTTAAAATACTATTTGGTGCATCTGCTGTTAAAATTGCCTTTATTATGTGCCTACGTCAAGAGAGATTATTTTAACTAATTTATTTAGACTGCATGACTTGCTGTCTAACAATTTAAGAAAAGTGCGTTAAGTAGATACGAATTACAATTGGTAAATAGGTAATTGGTATAAATAATATTGCGGGTGTATTTGAATGGTGATGTGCGTACCGTAGGTACTGTCAAAGTAGGTCGAAATTCGCCTGATGACAGATTTCTTTTGCAACGTGCTTGATAACATTTTATTAGACACTGACATTTTACTGAGTACACTGTTGTTACCCTAGGCCCTAGTATTTAAAATGTCCTAAGTGCATTAAAAACGATAGATCTTACTAGTTTAACAGTTTTAAGCGAATTTTATTATCATCAAAATGGGTCTTGATTCAGCTGGTTCGTTCGATTGTAGACATTGTACGGATAGGTAAGACGGCCGCGGCCGTTGACCGTACAGCGCCTCTACATGGCAGTCAGCTGTAGCTCCGAGTCACTTCGGCCGCCCTTGATAGTAAAATGCGTAGGTAATAATTTTAGCGCGTAAACGTCTCGATACTTTCCTTTATTTATTGTATTTTTTATTCGATTTTTTTTTTATTTTGGAATTATTGCTTTATTTCGATTTTGTTTGTTAATAATTTACTTAATTTACTTAGACATGATGTTTTCGATCAAATTTTTTTTTTTTTTTTATGTACTTAATACTGAATTTTATAGTGCATAAGTACTTGGTACTATGTATAGAATAACAGGTTAAAAGGATGCTAATGAATTCAAAATCACCCTGTATAATTACTACATTATTGTAATTTTGAATAGTGCAGTGGTGCACAGCTCAAGAACTTTAAATAAATAAATAATACCACAACAACCAAACAACGCCATCTAGACCCAAAGTATGCATATATTAATAGCTTGTGATATGAGTTCTAGAGTGCGGATAAACATACTTATATACTTTTTTTTATAAATACATACTTGGCACACAAATATTTGCACTGAGCGGGAATCGAACCTGCGACCTCTGCGTAGCAGTCCGTATACAGTACCACCGAACCACAGAGGTTGTCAAACTGTTTCCACGTAATATGTAATTTTGGTTTATGATGACCTAGATGACTAATTTGATCGGTTAGACCTCGATGGCGACCTTGGGCAAGATTTTATCAAAATGTAAATACCATTTTAGATAAATTATTCATTTATTTAGTTTAAAAGGAAGTATCAATGTCATGCTATAAAAGCTCATAATAGAATGTTAATCCTGCTTAATATTGTTACGAAAGTTTATTTCATAATTATTTTTTTGAACGTCGTTGATCGACTCCACTTGTTTCTATGTAATTTAAAGACTTTTTCATTGTCAACGATGACATATGTGGCAATGACCTACTGGACAGTAATTGGCCGCCGCTCATGAGTATTGACAATGCCAAGGACATCATTAAACCTCTGCATATCTTGAAGCTTGGACAAGCACATTAAGTAGCTCAACTTAAAATCTTTAATAAAAATTAATGCTAAAAACTCATTAGCTTTTTATAATTGCTTGCAAATTGCATTCCAATTTGCAAGCAGTCATGAACGTATCCAAGCAGTATGACTAACTATAATGCATAATCGAAAAGAGTCTTAGAAGCATGACATGCACGTCAGCGGAGCTCATAGTATTTCACTGCAGTTAAGGTGGCGACTTATTAGACAAACAAATCTGATTATAAAGGTGATAATCCGTTGATACAAAAGAAGACGTAGAGCCCTATTTGGAATAATTTTTTCAGGCAGACATGCATCCCAATAAAATTTGAATTTAATAATGAGATAGTTTGCCAAAAGAGTAAACTTGTCGTTACTATATAAGGGAGACAAACCAGAGGGACAGATGGGAATAATAATAATAAATAATATGTGGACACTATCACACATCGTCATCTAGTCCCAAGCTAAGCAGAGCTTGTGTTATGGGTACTAGATAATTGAAATATAATACATATACGTACTTTTTTTTGGAAATACATACTTAGAATACATAGAAAACACCGAAACTAAAGACAAATACAAATGTTCATCACACAAATATTTGCTTTCCGCGGGAATCGAACCCACGACACTCGGCGTCGCAGTCAGTTACACTAACCACTAGACCAACGGTGCAGTCAATCCGTTATAAAAGACATTAAACTTATAGTAGGCTTTCATAAAACTAAAGAACTAATACAGTAAAGTACCTAAAAAGTATATAACGACACTAGCATGTGGAAAACAGAAGAGATGAGTAAATTAACATGTAATTATACTAATGTTACAGGGCGAGAGCGCGAATTTTGATAATTTAGATTTGTAGCGTATTTGAAAATTGTTTTACCGATTGGAAGATACTTTATTCCAGGTGGTTATAGGACATTATGTATAACTTGAATCAGATAAGTATAGTTTTGGTAAATAATATACTTACTAGAAACTAGTAAAAAATAGAAACTAAAATCCTCAACAACATAAAAATATTCATGGATCACAAAATGTTTTGTCTTATACGAGAACTTCATAACTGACAAACTATTGCACAGAAATTACATGCATTGCCACGGTAGCGCCATTATAACAGTTATTATTAGAATAACAAGCGAGTATGATATAAGTAATAATTTCACTAACAATAGACTATCGTTAAAGTCCTTGCAAGATTCACTCTCACGGTATTCACTTACTGGACTTTATGTTGAACTATCTTAGCAAAGATATTGTGGCCTAACTTCCTTAGATCCATCTTCTCCATCAAAAAAAAACTTATTTATTTTTCATATACATTATACATAATAATATATAAAAATGAATCGCTATTTCCCTTGGTTATGGCATCACGCGTAAACGTTTTTTGAAATTTTAAATTTCGTTAATTTTTTTTTTTGTTGTGTTTGTTATTGTCAGGAGAAGGTTCTTATGAAAGAAAAACTAAGAAAATTGCGCAGTGACTGGTTTAAGAATACTTAACCACCATATTAAATTTAAACCGCTAAACCGATTTCGGTGAAAATTGGTATGTAGATAGATTTGGTTTCAGGACATAGGCTACTTTTTATCACGAAAATCGCTCTGATTCCCGAGTTACATTAATTAAACACATAGCAATTTTCGCGCGGGCGACGCCGCAGGGCGCAGCTAGTAATACATAATTATGGTCTTCATTTCAGCCCATTTTTCTTATGTGAGTCCGTAACCTGCGTATTAAATTAAGTTTGTTGCGATCACCATTCGTCTATTATACGTGGTGGCTACGGCATACTTCTTCTTTTACTAAAAGATTTATATCCAACTCTGTACCTCTTTAGGTTATTGGGTTCGATATTTTATTATCGTTCACATGGCTGGTTAAATTATTTACAAGAAGGAAAATTTCTTTACAAAGTTACTACGTTATTGTCTGAGGACGATTTTTATTTTTTGCTTTAGTCTGCAACTTTCAATGACCCTATCGACCTTCAGTTTTGCTTACGCTTAAGGAAAATTTCTCATATAGGTTGCATTAAATACTCAATCACTCGTACAAGTATATCCAACGTTCCACTTCGCTGGGTTTCGGCGCCTTGGCCGACATTCAGGTATATCGACTGCATAAAACGATTCCCACGAACACCACGATCTTGCGTCACGCACCGCTACGATACTAATTGTGGTCTTCAAAATTAGCAATAACGTCTTAATTACCTTTAACTTAACTTAGAACTTTGTTGACAATGCTAAGCAATAATTTTGCTTGCGATGACGCGATCACCATGATAATATTACAGACTGTGATTGTGTAGACAAGTAAAGACAAAATTAAACTCATTTATTTTCCTACCCCACTGCTGAGCATAGGCTTTTTCAATATTAATTAAGATTGAACGTCAAGCTGCAGCTAATTTGCATACAACCAATTTACAGACAATAATTGATAAGAAGTATTGACAAGAAATTCAGATCACAATGATCTTTGATGGTTACAAGCCAACCTCCAACTATTGAAACAAAGCGCTATACGAACATAGGCCTTTAAAAGCTATAGTTCAAACAAGCAAAAATACATATATATATATTAATTTGTATATGTACATATCTTTTGCAATTAATTGTTGCAATACTATCGTGTCCCAATTAGATAACATACCTATTATTGTAACATAACAAAAATAATGTTGTTTCTAGTTTTAATATCAATATGGTAATTATTGGTCGTTTCACCATTCACCCTTGAATGTCTCTGCCCTATTTTTGTGGCTGCTCTTAACTGACTGCTACACATTTATTCTTGCCTTTCTTTTACATTTGCTAGAATCTAGTTTAGGTGTTGTTCAAAACAGTTCGTCAATTTTAAAGGTGGAGAAGGAGAAAAACCGTTCTAAAGATAAATTGGG
This sequence comes from Parascotia fuliginaria, assembly GCA_963082885.1. Classification (NCBI taxonomy): domain Eukaryota; kingdom Metazoa; phylum Arthropoda; class Insecta; order Lepidoptera; family Erebidae; genus Parascotia; species Parascotia fuliginaria. The sequence goes on along the minus strand of OY720180.1, from coordinate 258,247 downwards.
TATCCGTGCTCTCACTCACCGAACGTAATGCAAATAGTTCGGATACGTACTTCACGTCAATATTTGATAAAAACTTACGTATCAAATCCTATGATGCTGAAACTAGCCCTTGCTGGTTTATTTTATGGAATATTTTAACGGTACAAGATCCTTATCTAGTACAGTTAAAATATTCAAGATAAACCGTACCACCACCCATAAATTAATCAAGTTTTGAACGAATTATGTCCCAAATTATTCAGATTGCGTAAAGTTGATCATTAAAAATACCCATCATCATTCACAGGTCTATTTTTACCATAATAATAGAAAATAACTATTATTTCATTTAGATCATGTCAGTGACAGTTATGAACGTCAAATTCAAATGCATGCATGATGACCGTGAAGATACACTAACAAGTGATACTAATAAAATATCGCAAATGACGACAGTACAGACAACATTACTATCATTTATAGTGATTATAGTGTCCAATTATTATCCAAGGAACGTTTCATAATGAATAAAAGGTATCCATTGAATTAAAAATATAAAATTTCCGCGACGAAGTAGGTTTTATCGTCATATAACTTATTGTCGTAATCATTTAGTCTTTGGTTCTTGTATTAACGTTTTCTGTCTCTCTTACCTATATTCTTTTAAAACTTGCCCAAGCCATTCTTTTTAAACGCGAGATTTTGATCATTGATCTTCTCAAGAAGCAAAATGCAAAGTGACGCAGATGAATATACGACAATAATTAGTAAAGTTTATTCGAGCTTTATTCTCAATATTTCTAATAACAATAACAATGACAAAAACTGTGTTTTACCATCTCAATTGGCATCTTACTACAAAGATATTTAAAACTAAACAAAGAAGACAATAGTACCAACGATATTTTAACAACATAGGCACAGGAAAGCATAATTTACTCACCTAAACACGCAACTCTTATCAAATTGTCTAACGCGTACCTAACATAATTACAAACACGCTACAACAATTATATGTATAATCAAATGAATTTGTAATCATTACTAACAAGTCAGTTTCCATGACTCATATCAATAATTCGCAAATCTATAAAAAATACAATAAAAACAGAATAGATACTTCGACAGCAAATAAAACTTGTTTGTTTAAAGTCTGTTTCTGGTACAAGGTGGTATACATCAAAACCAAAATAGCTTGGTATTGGATATCATTCAAAACAATACAAATTATCTCTTAGGAAGGCTGCGGGAAATTAATATGCGGGCAACAGCATACTGTGATATGAAAGAAATTATTGCCTGCTCAGAGGCGACATACAAAAAAAAAAACAGAAAACAGAATCCAAATTAGCAATAAAGGAATCTTAGCTTAACCCAATCTCTTTGCACTATTAAAATTTAAAATAGCTAAACTTGATGGGTATGGAGTGATATGAGTTTACTACCGCTGCAATCGTTATAATCCTAAAGTGATAGTTTTTCAACCGACCGAGAAGTTTTAAGTAAGATTATAGCAGTGAAGGATTGGAAGGTATAGTAGGATTTCTCAGTCAATTTTTAAAATAGAGGCAATTTTGTCTTTATGGGGCAATTATTGACAAGTCTTGAGTAGGTTTTGAAGACTATGGGATAGGACGATGGAAAGACCCGGCACCGAAATTAAAAAGAAATACATGCGCTGGTAAAAAGTTGAATACGAGTATACGAGAAGAATGCAATAGGTCCCTGGCATACTCTTTGGAGACAACGCGCGATGCTTTGTATGAACTGTGTAATTAATTATTTAGGTAGGTAATGTAACAGCACGACTGAATAAACTAGTAATAAGTAAAAGGAACAACAAAGGCATGATCTAGTAATGTAAGGAATGACGTAACGCCGCTTTACATTTAGCAACCGGTGAAGAATGGAGCTGGTTGTTACAAATCATTACTATTGTGTTGTACCCGCCAAAATCACCACGTAATGATTTAATTACTGTGTTATATATAGCGGATTTTCAGGTATAGTTTAACTAACTAACTAGACACTTATTTTTTTTGTCATTTAGCTATTGCCGCGATGAAGTAGACAGGATGGTGTTAAGACCGGTTAAGACAGTGCTTACTAGATAATAAAAAAAATACTTGTTACAACAAAGTCAAAGCATTTATTTCATTTTGATGATAAAGTATGATGCTTATGAAAAGTCAACATTACATTTTGTCAGCCAATTGACCTACAGCCAGTTCGCTGACGAGGTAGAGCTGTGAGAAGAACTGGCAAGAAACTCACGCCACTCTTTTCAATCGCCAGATAATTACAGTTATTTGAATGATATCAAGATCAACTAAATATTATTCGATATATACCAAATTCTCAACATAACAACACTAGCCGTCGAGCCCGAATTTAACAGTCAAGAATACATATATTATAATAATATAATTTACGAACAGGCGCGGTACATACGTCGTTCAACATACTACATTCTTTACGTGTCAAAGAAATAAAAATAGCGAAAGTCCTCAATAAAATTCTCTATAAATCTAATAGTAATATACTTCTAGGTTAATTAGGTACAAAGTACAAGTATAAATAAATCATGAGCTTTTAAAGTTTACGATGAGGATATTGCCGTCTCGTTTCAGAACAGTTATTAGTATCATAAAACTGTCAAGTATGTAACAACTACTGTGTTATTACGTCACAGGACAGCTGTGATGACGTCACGATCTGATTCAAAAATTGAAATCAAGTAATAAGTATGTTTTAATAAAACTTTTTCACTTTTCCTTTGGTATTTCTAATCACCTTATGTACACAAGGTTGACTATGTCCAACAACAGATTGCAGCTTTCGTTATAAAAAAGTGCTCAAAGTGCTTTTGTGGCAACAACCGATTGCAGCTTTCGTTATAAAATAAGTGCTGAAAGTGCTTTCGTAGAATGCGCTACACTGGCAGTAACTTGGGTAGTTACTATCAGTGCAGCTCATTGCACTAAAACTTAATAAACTGCCCGCTATAAAGGACTAGGTGATACTCTGTCCGAAGGGATCAACCATTGGTCCATCCCTACTGTACAACGAAGCGCGTTTTTTCAGCTTGAATACGAATCTATATCTACACTATTATATTAACGGAATAGTTTGTTTGTTTGAACGCACTAATCGCTGGAACTACAAGTCGGATTTGAAAAATTCTTTCTGCGTTTGATAGCCCAGTTCTTGAGGAAAATTATAGGCTACGTAACATCACGGTACTGGTGACGGGAGCAGAGCAGTTACCAAAGATGTAACCCAACGCGGGTGAGACCGCGCCGCGGTTTGCTCAAAAAGCTCATCATGCCCCACCTTTCTCGTTAACAAAATTTGGAACATAGTAAGTAAATTGTTCTCAATTTGCTGAGTTTCGAGCAAGACAGCCTACGGGAACTCAAAAATACCAGGACATGTGTCTGCAATAACAGATTTATATAGTACCAAGTTTTAAAGGTTGGTCCATGAGGACGCGTAGCCATACATCTGAATACATTACGTTTATAGTTCAACCGGCCGTTAAGGGTGTTTGCGGCACTTTCTCGATACATAAATTGATAAACTAGTAAACATGCCTTTTGGTTATGTTTATTAACTTATTTTTAGTTACACAATGACATTATTAAATCACGCTTTATTACTGTTGCGATGATCAAAGGCATGCTTATATTCCAATTTTGATATTTTTTTTATGGCCAAATAACTAGAAAAGATTTACAATATCACCTACCTTTTTTTATTTTTATTATGCTGAGCTGGGGACCATTTTTGAACCACACAGAGGTTTTATTACAAAACAACAATGATATAAATATCTGTACTAGAATAAGTATTACCTTTGTGTGATTTCAAAATAAATGTTTTTCTTTTTTAATTTCTTTACAAGATGCTTACACGGCAATGTAATGAAACATGTTTTGTAGTATCTTATGATCTATTAGATGAGTGAATGCGCTAGAGACCTATCTACCTATAATTATCCCTTCTATCCTCATTTCTTAATTCTGTGTTTTATTATCAATTGTTTCCACAAAACTTAAAAAATACAGACATGTCTATAACGTTACCGCATAACATCAGTCCGTTTGCTATCACCTAAACTGTATAAAAAATATGTTTTGTGTTCTAGAAAAGGCAGCCAGGCCTACCGACTGAGTGACGAGGCGCCGTTCCAGGAGCCGATCGACACCGAAGGTTTCTACAACCGGCCCCCTGGAGCTGGGCGGTACCCTGTCCGGGTGGAGGGACACCAGAATGCGCTGTACCAGGGCGATGCGCAGTCCGTGTATCCTTTGAAAACTGAGTAAGTACTCTAATTTTTTATTTTTTTATAATTCTTGTTCTTTCTCTTAGTCGTTACGCTCTTGACAGAGTGGTCGTGATTATCATGTAGTATTTAGTAGAATGACGTGTTTCATGACGCATTATACGCTTTATCATTGGGCTTCAGTAGATGCTTCAGTGACTCTCATTACGGTAAAAAGTCTGCCTCTTTTTTGCCTTCTCTCTCACGGTCGACGTCGGCATGGTTGTATATTTTTTTATATTAGCCTATCAAAGTGACTCCACTCTGTCTGATAGTAAGCAGTTAGTGGAATCCAGAAGTGGTAACCACCATTCCAAGGGCCAAACTACTGGTATAGTGGCCTTCACTATGGCGGCTAAGTGAAAAAAGCCCTAGGATCAAAATTAGATGGAAACACATGCCCTGGTAGCGTACCAGGCTTTAATTGAGCGACAAAAGTTTGAAGTGCTGAACCGTCTGGTTCGAATTCCTTAGATTCCACACTATTCTTTATTTTTTCAGACAAAATTATCAGCACTATGGCACAGAGCAGAACGACGGCACGCTGGACTCGCAGCAATACTGCAAGTGTCTCTCTACTCCCGAGTGTAACCCGAAGCCCAACTCTGAGGTACACTAAATAAACACACTTTACAAGAATTCTCAATTACCAAATAACCCTTGTACTAATCGAAGAAATGTTTCTGTGTGGTGACAACGACCTGAAAGACGCAGTATGACACTAAGATAGATCGGTATTATCCGTATAGTCCTACTAATATTGTTTGTTTAATCCTATTGAATTATGTACTGAAATTAGAAGTACTAAAGAACTTTTTATCCGATTAGTCCAATTAAAATTTATACAGTAGAAAGTAGGACTAAATAGATTTTTTCTCCGGTTAGTCGTACTAGTAGAACTAAACGGACCAATTCGCCATTTAGGCTAAATAGAGACATTCATAAGTATATAGATACATACATACGCTCGAAATTTCTGGAAAACATTCTCCTTGACTTTTGCAGTCATGCAAAAGTAGGTGCTCTTGAAGTTGACACCATAGAGTACATTATACATAAGAGTTGACACTTTTGTTTGACAGGCGGCGTGTGGCGTTGGTAGGTACTTGTGCTGCTACAAACGACCAAACACTGTGACTCAACAATATTCAGGTATGTAATTTATCACTAAATATATATAAACTCAATTACGTAGTAAAGTTTATATTTAACTAAGCTAAGACTAAATTTATCAGCACCATGTGTTAACTCGTAATTTTAATCGTGAGTCTTTTATATAAGAGGGCAGTGAAAACATGTCGTTAAATTATATTGGAATGGCACCAATTTGTAAAGATAATAATTAGTATAATCTCCATCATTTTTGGGTCCCACCGAATCGTTATTACACACACATTTGGTACACATGTTGCAGTTGTAGGTAGGCAGATATAAAAAACAAATGTACTTAATTATTTTTTAAGTATCTTATCCCTATATCATGGTGCGTAGCTTGTATCAGCATTTACGGGTAGCACTAGCTTATTCGTCAGCTGACGCATAGGAATTTGGTGCGATCGCGCAAGTTAGCGCCTTCCATTTTTTTTTCGTAAATATTCTTGTACTTATAAAGTACACTCAAATAATAACGCATTGAATTAAACAATTAGGGCAGTAAGAGCCAAATAATAAATATTTATACTGGCCTGTTGGTCTAGTCGTTAGTGACCCTGACTGCTAAGCGCCGGAGGTCATGGGTTCGATTCCCACCCAGGACAAACCTTTGTGTGATGAGCATGATTGTTTGTTCCGTGTCTGGGTGTAATTTATCTATAATGTGTATGTATTTACAAAAAAAAAATGTATATAAGTAGTATATCAGTTGTATAGTACCCATAACACAAGCAAATATAATTGCTTAATTTGGGGCTAGATGGCGCTGTGTGAATGTAGTAGAATATTATTATTATTATTATACCTGATCCACTAATAGCAATGAATTTAAAAGAAGTACTAGGATCACAGAAACATCCAGGAGGTTAACGCACCACGCGGTCACAGGCGCCAGTTGACGAAAAAGCCGTATTACTGTATATTATGCCATTGAAATTGTTAAGTAATTGGAGCTGGATGTGACTAAGGCGCAAATCCGCAGGTACACGTATTAATATTGAAAAGCTCATCATCAACATAAATATCAGATGAGTGGTATAACAGATTTGATATGAAAGAAAGAAAGAAAGAAAGAAAGAATCATTTATTTGCGTAGAATACAGGAATATGTTATAATTATATTATACATCCAGATGGTTAAGTCACTTATTCGCAAGTAACACAAGTCATTAAATTCACGTCGACTGACACAATTTGCAGAGTACTTCAATGAAGTGGAAGACGAACGACCAATGCTGCTACCTGGAAAAGAAAACCTGGCTCGTCCCTTCCCACCACCTGCCGGCAGTGAAGTGAACGGCTACTTTGGTTCGTTCGACTCTCATAACGGTCCAGCCAACACCGGCGCTGGCCTACACAACAAACCGCACCATGTGGCCGTCGGGCCCGACGGCCCTACGGGAGTCGTCGGCCCGCAGCAGAAACCAGCAGTGCTTGTAGGGCCCGGCGGACCGACAGGAGTTATTGGACCGCTTAAGGGCGATCCACTACGTAGTGAGTCAGCACAAAGAGGTGTACTTGTAGGTCCAGGTGGGCCCACTGGTATCATTGGTCCAGCGTATGGCCGACGACCGATACTAGTCGGTCCCGGCGGACCCACGGGCATAATCGGACCGAACGGCGGTGGTCGAAGACCCATCTTAGTTGGACCGGATGGACCAACGGGTATTATAGGGCCTGCGTATAACAGGCAGCGCTTTGGGGTGCTTACGGGTCCCGGAGGTTTCACAGATATTAATAGGCCTGAAAGACCGATCTTAGTAGGGCCTGGTGGGCCCACCGGACAAATCGGGCCGCAAGGGTTCTACGGTTTTTAAGTGTTACTGTGTTGTGTTTGTGTTGACTAAAAGTTGACTAATACATTTAATACTTAGTAGTAGTGAACTTAGTTATTGTTAATACGACTATCAATGTTCGGTAATTAAAACGAGTGACGTTGTTCTCAAAAGTGGCTAACTGCCGTAGATTAGGTAGCTCTAGTGTTAGAACAACAGCAACTTTTTGAACGTTTTTGTTTGTTTGATAGCAATAATTATAGCATATACGAGTGTGCGAATGTACTTACAAAAAGGCTAAGCTTACAGCTTACAACGTAAAATGACAAGTTAAAACCATAAATCTCAATAATTTGGATTTAATTGAATAAGAAAGTAATTTATACAGTCTAAAATACAATAATTTTATTTATTGTAATTAAATTAAAAATCAAAACCAATTTTTTTGATTTTACACACGATGTATAATTATTATTATTGCTATTAAAGAAAATGTGTTTTTATAATATTGTGCTACCTACTTAGTTTTCGACTTGCTATCTTTTATACGTAAGTTGCAAAGAGTGACCTCTTTAACTTCAGTATTTTTTAAATAATCATTGTTTGATCACAGTGCAGGGAGAACTATTATATAAAAGTAAATATGTAAGTCGGTGTGTCCTATGCCATCAATAGTAAATACAGATGAACTGAATGTTCAAGCGGAAGCAATTAACCAAATTGCATACAATACCAACAAAAATACAAACAAAGCTTACAAAAATAGCAGCAGAGAGAGAATAGCCCCAGAAAATGTCTGCCTTTAACAGAACCATTATACTTACTATAAAATAGTTTTATAATGAAAAAAATAGCTTCATCGCACAGTAATAAATGCATAAACTAATAGTAGAATTCTGCAATATAACTTGAACAACCAAAAATCTCAACTAGGCATAGTTATTTTATGTTTATATTGATTTTTTAAAAAGCGCTGAATTGCTATAATATTTAAAAGGCACCACGTCTCCAATATAACCTACCTTGCAAAAAAGAATAATTGAAATCCATTCATAATTGGCGGCGAAATCACGTAACAAACACAAAAATGTACGACCCGAATTGAAAACCTTCTCCATTTTGATGTCGGTTAAAAACGGTCAGTCATCTTGTTTGTTTTCCTTCTTTTCATAATTCCTTTAAATAACATCCAATGCTAGATAATATAAAACAAAATAATATCTTTTAAAGATATGAGCTTCTGTTTACAGAGGTCACTATTTCAACTACTTGTATTTTTGACCGATGTGATATCATTTAAATTAAAACGGTTACCATTATTAATAAAGTCGTTACCATTGCTGTGTGTTAAATGCAGTCAAATACAGTTACCATTATATTGTTAGGATCCAGTGGCAGTGTTGTGATATTTGTTTTGTAATATATGACTTACAGGTGGCAGATGTTCAAAGAAGATTAAACTGCCCACTACACAATATCACCATTCTTGTGCGTGTCATCGAGATTAAAAAATAATTAAACACTTAGTTATTTTATTAATTTCCTATTTGTACCTATTTAATATTTAGTTTCAAATGACATATTACGTGTGTCAATTTTTGTCAGTGAAAATTAATTATACACAATTTTAGAATCAATACAGAAAATGTTAAATTTTTAACAATAATGTATAAGTGCATAAGCCGCCATAGTGAAGGCCACCATACCAGTAGTCTGGGTTTTAGAATGGTGATCACCACATCTAGATTCCACTGACTGCTTACCATCAGGCAGAGTGGAGTCACTTTGGTAGGCTAACATAAAAAAAATATAAAATTTAAAAATATGTTTTCTTTTTTTACAGTCTATTTTCTTGTTGTAATAATATAAAATAATATAACTAAATAGTACTTAGTACAGTACAGCTCCCGGGACATTAGTGGACAATAAATAGTTTCAGTTTTTGTATTTGCTCTCTTAAAAGTTCTATTGGTTTTGAGTAGCTTAAGTTTGTACTTTGATCATTGTAGTTGTGTATCTCTATAAGTATCTGTAATTATATTTTGTTACGATCCGTCGGTTCAATTTAAACTGCCAAATTGTTGTTCAAAGTTGTAATACTTAGGCTCTTTCATATTTAAAGATGGAAAATGTAATTTGTTTTTTTAATCGTACAGAGGCCCTAGACAAGTGGCTTATATTTCTATTCTATTCATAGAAATATCCAATTAATTAATTGGTCTGGGCCCTCCGGTTCTTTTCGAATCCTGTTGAATATGGCTAGTCTCGAAATAAATCGTTATCTTTCTGGATTGGCCCTGCTTTTCAGGATTTCATTAGTGTTCAAAACGTAGTTGAACATTCCGTGATGAGCAAAGATTGAGCAATAGTCGTATTCAAATCGAAATACTGACAGCCCACCCACCTTCATAGCCTAATTTAGAATTTGCCCTAGATCTTTTCAAAGATTAAACACAAAAAGGAGTTAACATTGCCCAAACGAACGTCATCAAAAACTAAATCATTGGCCAATCACAATTAATATTAAGGTCTAGCCACTAAGTGGATTGTAAACGCAGCAGCTAATCAAATTTGTACCTTCGTATATTATTTACTACACTAGAATAACGTTTAGTCACATCTAAAACGATGAATCGTAACTAAATAGAGTTATGCGTAAAGTCACCCTAATCTTTATCTAGTCCGAATGTTTTATAGAAACTTTTTTGTTCTATTTTATTTTTCTAGCTTCCTAGAACTTTATACAGTTGTTACATATTGCAGCTGATTCTTACTTGTCTTCTGGCTTCTTATCTGAGGTAAGCTCTTTAGTTTATTTAAGTGTAAATAATGTACTCATGTAATACGTACGGAACTTAGGTTGAGACATTTCATAGATGAAAAATAGGAATTTACTGAAATGTTAACATTGTTATAATCTCTCTAAGTAATACTCGTACTAAACACTGAAGCATATTTTTTTACGTATCGGGCTAACGTTTCAGAGTTAGTGATTTGCTATTTTTGTTGTATTTATTAATGTATAACTGTTTGGTTGTCACAATTCTCTACTTCAAACTAGTATGGGTTGCCAGAACACGATGTCTGTATTTAGTTGTTCACAACAAGTCATGCTTTCGTTGGTTGGCTGTCACCTAATTAATGATCTTTGTATATCGCGTAGAATTCGTAACATCAGTACACTTGTGACAGTCATCTCTATCAGGTTAGGTTTGAAGCTGCTTGCATGCTCATTTAAGGTAACCAAATTACAAAAGTCGTTCAGCAGCGCTACCTAACATTATAATTTTGAAAGAGGTGAACTATTTAAACATTTTATTTATCTTTAGATTCTTCTTATTGCTTCCAGACTCAGACTGTTATTTTTATTATTGTACTCGTAAATGATAAATATATAATTTACAGGTTATTTCGAAGTTGGGTGTGAAGGTCAACCAGTACTGCTTCCAGGACGTCAAGACAAGGCACATCCCTTTCCTCCACCACCCGATGTGAGCAAGAGTGGCTTATTCGGAGTATTTGACCCGGACCAAAGCCTCGGCTCTGTTGTTAGCATTCTAGACAAACGGCAGTCGCAACAAGACAAAATGTTTGTCGTTCCAACGATACAACGAGGACTCCTATTACTCAATGCGGGCAATGTGAGAAGTGGAAGAAAATCAAACTTCATTCGAGCAGGCCAATCGATTGCTATTGTGGGGGGACAGTATGGCAGACAGTATGCTGGGTTAGTCGCAGACCCTGAAATTTCCATAAATGTCGATACATCGAAAAAAAATCACTTATTAGGAGAACGTCTTGGCCGGCAAAGATTTATAGGTATTCGTGATTTGTATTGTATAGCTGGCATTCAGATGGTGACGGATATAATTAATTTAATTTAGCTACAAACTATATCTACATGATATTATCAGGCTAACAAATACTTTCTATGGAAACCCAGAGAGATGTATGTCTCATATGTCGTTTAAATGACGAAGCTTAATTTCGTTCTAGTGTTAAATTGCATGTTTGTAATTCATTGATCATTTACATCTATGTATATATTTTGATCTTCTACTAATTGCAAACGTCCATCACTTTATTAACCGACTTCAAAAAATGAGGAGGTTTCTCAATTCGGCCGTATATATTTTTATAATAAATATATTAACAGTAATATTTTAATATAGAAAGATGGGTCGATAATATAATCAAAATACCTTAAACTGTGCAGCTCAGTACATTTAATTGACGAATTTTGTATTTCATCAGCTTCCCTAGGGGCGAGCTGAGCCTAACCTAATTTTTTTTATGTATTTTATTGTTTGTTAAAATATACGAATGTTTGCAGGCAGCGCGTATCGAAAGAAGAAGAAGCCAGGCTTACAACATAAACAAGTATGTTCGTGTCACAAACGCATTAAAAAATAAATATATAATAATATGTTTTTTATTTTTATATCGCCTATTGCTATCAAGTAGTATACCAATGGAAATGAATTTAGAGTGATTGTATTTGTGACTGTGAATTTACAATGAAAATAAACTTTTGCTTGCGCTATAGTATGGAAATATAAAAAACGTGACGGATAGCCGTACTTTGGCACTCGTCCAGGCGCCACCGGCGGTCTCACGCGTCTCAACCATCACTTGCGGTGTTACTTCACCTTCTACTATTATGAATATTTAATTTTATCAACGAAATAAAATTTGTTGCTTCAATATGTAAACCATTCTTTAAATGGGACTTTGTTTTACATTGCAAGTAGGAGACCTAATATTGAACTTTGGGGTACGCCTAACTGCAGTGACAGGCCAATGACATCAAATCGTTAATTTATAAACGAAGTAGGTATAAAAATATGACGTGTTAATAGGTTATTGATCACTAAGATACACTATGAAGTGTACGAGAGGGAGTGTGGCACGCCTCACATACTCCTAAAGTTGAGAACATCAAATTGGTTGATGAACAGGCATTTAAAAGACTACTATTAATATAGTTCATCAAATTTAAGAATTATCCTTGGACGTTTCAAGTTTTTCATATCGCACAACTTCACAAGTGTGCGTCCTCGTAGAATTTATATGCACACTGAACTTAAGGCGAAGAAATAATACAAAATTGTTTAAAGCTAAGTATTCACCGATGGTAGTGATGACGATGATGGAGTAGAACAGAGCACCGGTGAAGGTCCACTGGATGGAGTCGATGCTCTCGTTGCCGTCCCACCCACGCACCTTCATTTCCAATAGAATGGAGTTCTCAAAGTCCTGTGCATCAAAAAACATACACTATTTAACTTTTAGTATACAATTAATGTAAGTTGATGTGGTCATCGTAACTAAAAGTAATCAAAGTTTAGCAATTAGCATAATGTAAGTAGTAAGTAGTATTGATGGTGGCGGTGAAGGAAGAAATCATGACCTGGACTTCATAACTGAAATTGCCAATCCGCCTTAAGCAAGCGTGGTGATTAAAGTTAATGCCTTCTCTATATCAGAAGAGGCCTTTGCCCTCCAATGGGACAGTAAAACAGGCTAGTATTAAATAGTATCAAGCAGCGAGATAAACAGGTAATATCAATGGTAATATTATCCCGACTATCATAATGATGAGACTAGCACAAGAGTGTGGAGAACTAGTAGTGACTCAATTTGAGTCGTAGATGATGATGATAAAGAAATTCATGTCTTAAAATGTGAACTATTACAATTATATAAATTTCTTATGTTAAAAGTCAAGAATTTTCTCTCGTAATCTACATTTCAACAGAACCATAACTTATTAGTAGTTTACATTAGTTCACATAAAGATTATCGTCCCAATTCATCAGTTCATCGTGAACGTAAATTACAAGTGAGGGTAAGATTATTAAAAGATTTGTTATATTTATTAATGGTACACAAACGTTTGTTATAAATAGTTTATGTGTGGACCAAATAGTTCGCAATAATGTCATGGTTTGTGGCGTTTGTTAGTTTCATAGCTCACCTTGGACATGTCGTCCACCTTTCATGAGCTATAAATATCTATAAGTTTGTCACAAGTCTGCCTATCTACAATTTGGTGTCAATAAAGATGTATATTTGTCATTGAAAATTAACTACAAGTAAAAAATCTAAAAATACAGTAACCAAATATAAACATTTAACTTATTTTGTATAAGTGGAACAGAAATTTGATTCACAAATCTCGTAGATGGGCACAAAGGAACTTTTAGGTTTAGTAATATAAAATAGGTACTGACACGCAAAAACTTTTTCTTATTTTCGACGTTTTATACAAGACTTAAGACTAATATAACGTTTCGTAGTTACATTTTTTCTTCAATGATAAATATTTTGGCAGGGAAGTGAAATATTAGCTCGCGTCTCGTTATCTGGTGTCTAGTGTGACTTGATTGCCACTAAAAGTGCCGTGTTCTTTTCTTTTATATTTTCTGTCGACTGTGTATTACATTTACTTTTTACTTTATCTTTAAAATATACAAAATGTACACCTAAAAGCTGAAGCTTCACAAAGAACTCAAACAGTAGACTGCATTTTCCCTTGTGTTCTCATCAATAAAGCTGACAAAGTGGCGACATATTATTCAGTTTTATAGAATAGTGAAGATTTTTCATTTTCTCTAAGTTTAAATGGAAAGTGGTTTACAAAGCATTAAAAATAAGGTATTTTCTACTACATTTTTGTAGTCACAGCCTGTTAATTATGTGATTATGATAGTTTATTGATTTGACTAACAAAAAGGAAATGTTTGCAATATGTTTATTTGTATAATTTTTCCCTTCACATTTACAAAGTTTCAGTCAAAAGTTTGTTAGATATCGAAGTATGAATAATGATTGCATAAAGTATATCACACATTTTTTATAGCCTTCAATAGGTAGACGAACCAACAGCCCAGGTTGTGTCGCTCATGGACTGGAGCCAGGAGCTCTGCGAAGTCATTGCCTACCAAAGTTTATTAAACGCAAAGTTGTTGCAGAGTTAGAGGGTATACCTTGAGCATGTCGACGACCTCGCAGGTCCAGTTGGTCTGGTTGAGCAACGGCACTGTCCTCGTCATGCTCCAGATGCTCTGTGTTGTGTTACTGCGGATCTGCGAGATGTTCGTCTTCACCTGCACACACGCAAAGGATTTACTTATCTAACATTCAAAGGAAAACAGACGTAAACAAAATACGGTGGTAGATCCACGATGGTTTCAGCATGAATGGGCCGGATCGACCAGGGACGTAATACTTTCCTCTCATAGAAGATCGACGTAAGAGTAGTAGTATCCGTGCTTCCCCTTTCCTCTTTCCTCACCTCCCTCATTCCCTTCCCCTGCCCACTCCCAGCCACCATGGTGGAGCCACCATACCAGTAGTTTAAGACAATGGCTTTTGGTATGGTGGCCACCACTTCTGGATTCCACTGACTGCTTACCATCAGGCGGGGTGGAGTCACTTTGGTAGGCTAATATATAAAAAAAAATGAAAAAAAAAGGCTCTTCGGTATTGATATGTTTTATTGATTGCTAAAAAATTTAAAGCTTGAAGAATACAAAACCTCTAGTTATACCTCATCACATCACCGACATCAGTATCATTCAACTGAAACACATTTACCAATTCTCGATGGAGTTTATATGCGAGTGTGTGTGTACAATTGCCAGATGTTTACGCATTCTACTATTTAATAAACATGTCAATTAACGAGATTTACTCTGACGACATGGTAATACAAATAACAAAAAGTAATAAGATTTTTTTTTTTTTTTTATACGTCTAAAGTGACAAATAAGCATACGGCCCGCCTGATGGTAAGCAGTTACCGTAGCCTATGGACGCTTGCAACACCAGGAGCATCACTAGCGCGTTGCCGACCCTGTTAAAAACCTTTTAACTCCTTTCTTGAAGAACTCCATGTTGTAGTCTCTCGGGGAAACCTCGACGGGGAGCTCATTCCACAACCTTATCGTACGAGGGAGAAAGTTTCTCTGAAACCTCACTGTACGGGACCTAAGAGGTTCTAAGATGTGAGGATGAACTCCCAGCCGATGGCGGGAGGTGCGATGATAAAAAGTGGCCGTTGGCACCATCCTAAACAATTCCTTAGAACACAGCCCATTGTACAGGCGATAGAATATACATAAGGAGGCAACGTCTCTCCATAAGCCAAAATAATAGTTTTAGGTAAGCTCTAAGCTTGTTGGCCACTCATTATAGTATAATGTTCTATCTAATGGTACCACGGTGAACAAAGGCCACCTAAATAGTATAAAAAACCTCGACACAAAATATTGTTTTTAGTACATACTTTTTATATGCAAAAAGCTTTATTATATCGGGCTGACTTATACAATAAAATAGTCGTAGATCGTGGCGCGAGCCGTGGATATGGCCGCGATGTATTTATACAGCGTTACCCGTGTTACTCGTGTAACGTACGAGTTACGTCGCTCGTTAATCAGAGAGCTTCGAGTACCAAGTACAACACGCTTTGATGATAAGATTTATAGAACAATATATGTTGTTGGAAACATTTTTTCTTGTAATGCTTTGGTAAACAGCCAAATTGATTAATTATGAGGACGGGTATTGACGTCGAGGTAAATGTTTATGGAACAATGTGGAAGTTTGAGAAATACTGGTACCTAATTTGAGCAGAGCGATTGGTGTGCTCCACTTTGCAATCATACTTAACATTACCAGAGTAGTGTTGTGTTTTTACCAGTTCTACTGCTTTTTATGAACGTTAAACGCTTACAGCACAATAGTATTGTATTGCAGAACAATTGCGACAGGCATATGCAATTGCCAACCGTGTTTCCAACGTTTCAGAGGTTCATTAACGAGGGTTACCACTTACCGCTCGCTGTCTGGTTTACTACTGTTAACAATAATATAAAATAAAACTGTATGAGCTATACTGTTGGATTGAATCCAAGAAATCAATAATAAATTATTAATTATTAGACATACTGAGGGATCTGTTTGTAGTGTGTTCTCACCTCCTTCTCATGTTGCGACTCGAGCCTCTCAAAGGTGACGGCGCCGAGGATGCAGTACGCCACCACGAGGCTAATCATCACGAAGTGGGAGAACACCACCGAGCACAGCTTCCACGTGTAGTATAGCACCTAAACACACGGACGAACAAACATAGAGTACCTTCAAAAGCGCAGTTATGACAAGTATCGTGAATGAGGGCGGATCAACTGGCCAAGGTGGCGAAAATTAGGGGAGGCCCATGTCCAGCAGTGGACGTATTTCAACTGATGTGATGATGATGACAAGTATCCTTTCGATTTATTAGTAAGGTTATATTATATCTTTTGCTTATATTAGGGATGTCATAACATTAACTGACATTTTGTTGTGTGTACAAAAAACTGTCTAATTATCTTCTAGACTACAGTATTGTGACACTGAGGAATCTCAATATTTTGAAGCAATGACCTATGTAAGTATTAACTACTAATTTCAGGACAGCTTTTGCAATTGTTTTCTGTAAAAAACTGCCACTAACTTTATGCTTAGGTATTAGGTGACTACCTATAGACTAGAGCATTTATTTGTAACAGAATAACGAGCTTTTCTATATTATGTTAATAGTCTATCACCCTCACTAACCAGACGTCGAGCACGTTCTCCGTTTTTTTACAACGTAATTGTACAAACCAACGAGCGTATTGGTGTAAAATTTTGTCGACCTTTGCTCAAGCACGGGAAAATGTAACTTTGAACGCCAGTTACAACTAAATGTTACTGGTAATAGCACACTCGCTGTGAGCATTACGCTGAACAGAGCGCCGAGCATTCGCAGGAACGTTACATTACATGAAAATGCTTTTTTTAAACTAAACATTTACCTGTACTTTACCATTCGTAAGAGCGTTACATTACATAGAATGCTGATAATGTTCTAGTGTATATCCACTTTAAGATCTATTTACAATAAAGAGTTCCGCTAATATGTCAAAGCTTTTTGACGAGCATTCGCTAGAATGATCGTGAGAATATTCGTTGCGATGCTTGGCTTGGCTCTGTTCAGTTCATTTATTAGAAAACGGCAAATGCTCGATGTTCTGTTACAAGTGAAAGCTCAAGTGAATCAGCCCCGTAAACTAAGTAAGCTAAGTTAAACAGTTATAAAGACCATTTAACTTACACAAATATTTAAATAGACCATACAAAACAACATGAACAGATAAACTAGTCTTGTCATGTTAAATGGACAAGGCTCTAATGACATGCGCTGTCATTAACTCATTACATGTGTTACAAAAAGACCTGTTGAGAGACATTCATCTTACGGAACCATATGGATCCATCCATTGACAGATCGTTTACCACTCGCGTAAATAGTTGGTTACTAATAAGGAGTAGGTCCACAAATATTGAGTCAGTTTTCTTTTGATATTAACTAGTAAACTAGGTAAAAGCAAAATCTAACATACACTTTTTTAAATGTAGTATACCGGGGACTACCACTTCCACATAAAGCAGAATTATTTTAAAGTCACTTTGTGTTTTGTCTTTTTCTTTTGTATCATTAAAAACAAGGATAGAGACAAAGGTTATATCATGATTGCTATAAAAGAATGTGGTAGAGCTCCAGTAAGTAGCATTAGAACATGGTACCTAGTCCTCGTTTTTAGGATTCCGTACCCAAAGGGGTAAAACGAGACCCTATTACTAAGACTCCGCTATCCGTCCGTCCGTCTGCCACCAGGCTGTATCTCATAAACCGTGAAATTTTCACAGATGATGTATTTTTGTTGCCGCTCTAACAATAAATACTAAAAAACAAGATTAAAATAAATTTTAAGAGGGCTCCCATACAACAGATATGATTCTTTTGCCGCTTTTGTAGATAATGGTACGTAACCCTTCGTGCGCAAGTCCGACACTTGGCTAGTTTTATATTGCTGACAGTGACAGACGAGCCAACAGCCCATCTGATGATAAGTAGCAGCTGTTGCTCATGGACTTGTTCAATGTCAGGGACTGAAGCCACTGCCTACCATGAAGGGAGTAGGGTAGGTGTCGGGAATAAAGGATATTAGGAAAAAAGGAACGGTAAAAATTAGGCCTCCGGCGCCTTCGTACTATGTACACGATAACCGATTAGGTGCACAAGGAAACGGCAGATTAAACTGTTGCGTACTGATAATGCTGTGTATTTTTTTATAATAATAATAATATGACAACAACTACACACAACGCCATCTAGAATCAAAGTAAGCATATATTATAGCTTGTGTCATGGGTTCTAGAATGCGGATATACATACTTAAATACTTTTTTTGTAAATACATACATATTATACATAGAAACACCCAGACCAATGCAAATAGCCATGTTCATGCACACAAAAATTTGCACTGAGCAGGAATCGAACCCGCGATCTCTGCGTGGCAGTCCGTACATAGTACCACTGAACCACAGAGGCAGTTACCTACACTCCAAACCACATCCAACTTTAAACCTACATTATTATAATAGTATCTGGGTCAAATAGCTGTCGTGCGCTGTTGCAGATTCAAAGTATTCATTGAAATAAACTACTCACTTTGGCACATTTGCTCGGCGGAGGCATGGGGAACTCCCCGCGCTCGGAGCGAACCTCTCTTCTAGACATGATCACTTATATATCACCATACACCATCCATCACTACACTTTAATCACCACACACACTATCATTATTTATCACACATAACACTTAGGTAAGCAGGTGTGTAGATACATATCATCTTCCTAACACATGATATTTATTTCTTATAATCACATAATATATATTTGTACGTTTTTCCCACATATGTGCACGGCACGGTGTGCAGCCCGTCACTGACTGGGATAAATTGGGACTTCGGCTTGAATCCGCGATCGCGCGGTTTTATGATCAAAACGCCGGGTTATTTATGTCGTTCTGCATAAACCCATTCACAATCTGAACTGATGTGAGGTATGTATGCTGGTGTGGGTCACACGCAATACACACTCATATCAATTCATATTTCGAAATAAGTGTGTAATGTATTTATTTAGATAAAAGTTACTATTGAATAAATATGTACAGCAAACACGGTAGAGCTGATAAAGATTTTTTTATTGCCGACAATGGCATTTAAGCAAACAGCGCACGTGATGGTAAGTGGTAACTGTCGCTCATAAACGACTCAGAGTCCGTAGCATTGCGAAGCCGCTGCCTACCGAGAAAGGAGTGGGGAGAAATTGGGCTTCCGGCATTGCCACTCATCGAACGAAACGCAATAGTACTGATACTACTACTCTTACGTCGATCTTCTATGAGAGGGTAGTACTTCCCCGGACGATCCGGCCTATTTATGCTGAAACTAGCGTTGATCTACTACTGTAAGATCGACAGTATTGGACATATAGACAAATATTTGTCATAGTCTCTATAATTTTTCAAAGCTAGACTGTCTCGGTGGGTACAATTATCCTAACAAGTATCATAAATGCTAATAAAATAGAATAGATTAAAAAATGTATAGGATTGACATAAACTAACGTCAACATTGTCGTTAGTTTAAGTCAATCCAATCGATTTTTTAATATATTTAAATCTATTCTACCAGCATTTACGCCACTTGTTAAGGCTCTCTGGTTCTTTATGTCAGGTTTGTTTCTTAACATAAAATATTCGACTTTAATTTGCATCAGACAAAATTGTATGTAGCTCAGTTAGTGACGCTGAGGATGATGACAAAATAAAACGAAAGTACGTATTGTATAAATTTATTACATTTGTAATATCACGCTACCTTGTGTGCCAAAATCAAATATAAAAATATTCGCTTTTAATCATAATATAACTTATTATATTTATTTATAGTATATAATATTTACAAAATAAGTTATATCATACATAGAAACAACATACAAAGTATATGATAATGCTTTCTATTTTAAATTACTTTGCCTAATTATAACAAATAGCTTACAGCTTGTACGCATACATAAATAATAAATAGCTGCTTCAATACGTAGCTAGTTATACATATAATTAATGTTATTTATTGTTAAACAAAACTGCGATAATAAAAATAAAAGGAATTTGTACAAATATTAAAGGCACACATTTACAAAAGTATCACAACCC
This sequence comes from Parascotia fuliginaria, assembly GCA_963082885.1. NCBI lineage: Eukaryota > Metazoa > Arthropoda > Insecta > Lepidoptera > Erebidae > Parascotia > Parascotia fuliginaria. Next base: position 237,914 of record OY720180.1, on the reverse strand, counting down.
AACGTGTTATCAAGGTAGGCGTAACGTACCTACATCATATTTTTCGTCTTCTTCAGTAATTATAATTGAATTTACGTGTGTGTTAATTATATTTTCGTATCTGATTTTTAATTGAAATGATCTTTTAAGCTACTTCTCAATTGAATTTTACTATTACTGTAACAATATTCAACAGAAGAGTGTACCACTGTTTATCGAAAAATATTTCGTCGTTTAACATAAGGCCGAGAAAACAATTGGGTATTATTACACTTAACGAATAAACAATTGGCTTATATTATTTTAAGATAAAAAGCTCAACTTCTCTGTCGCATTAGGCTTGCCTGTAAAGATAGATGTAAGTTTAAGAGTAATAAATAAATAAATAAATAAATAAATAAATAAGATCATTGTTTGTTAGTTTTATATTTATTCGGCAAGCGGTAATAACCACTACAGATTTTTCGACCAATCATTAGATCAGTAGTAAGAATGCCAAAGGTTTGCTCAATAAAATCTCTTTTAGCCAGTTGTATATTTGTTAAAAAATTCCCAATTGTTTTCACGACCTTATGTTTGACAAACAGTGGTACATTCTTAACAATAATAAGCATTTTCTTTTTATTACATGCGACATTATAAGATATGAATTTTAAGGGATATCGTTATGCAAATATTGCAGTTTCAATGTAAAAAAAACATAAATAAGTTAGGTACTGTCGTGCTTATAGTTTTTGGACAAATTTCAGCAATGAAACTTTATATTTGTAGTACAGCGTTTCAAGATGTTTTAACACTGAGTCTTATCAATATCTCTACCTTATGTTAATATGAGATTTTTTTACCGGTGACAGCAAAAAACATACTTTTATGTAAAAGTGAGCAGCGACTCTAGGTATCTTCTAAAAACTAAATTTTCTCTTGATAATAACCTAGTCAGTGTCGATAGGACAAAGCACAGTTTATTTCACTTTTATACCAAGCCTGCATTTAGGATATTACATTTATAATTCTTCATTTATTATAATATTTACAATGATAAATTAAGTAATGAATATTCTCACAGTGTATATTAGTGCGATTTTAGACACGCTATTCGGTTAGCATTCTATTGGCTACAAATTGCATTGGAAGAAATAGAATCGGATGTAAAAAGCCTGAATACTCATAGCCAAATGATCAAAACCAAACACGTATTTCAAATCAACATCTCGTCATAAATGTCATAACGTCAGGTATTGGTGTGATCACGCTCTAGTGTTCATCTGCAAGTCCTCTACCTTGGGTGGAAGCGGCTGCGGCTTCTTCCGAGCCAACTGTTCGGCCTCTTCGATCGTGTCAGGTAGCCGAGTATTGAGAGTCTCCGGTGTGGTCAGCATGAGCGCGCCAGCGATTAGTGCTGTCGAGCCGAATAGCACGGAGGGCAGCCATTCTACGTAGATAGCCTGGGTATATCAGACAAAATTAATATGTTATTATGGCTGGTGCTTAACGACTTAGTTTATAGTATTTTTGCATACTTGTTCTTCATTTTTAAGGAAATAGTATAAAAATCTTTGTCAAAATTTTGTTTCATCACATTCTACTTATTTAAAATTTAAGATTGATAGACACGAATTTGATTTCTACCCATAGAAGTAAAAGTTTTTACAGGTTTTAAGGTCCTATTCAGACTTTTGCGATTTATTAAGGATGTGCCAATACATGGCTTTTGTTTTTTAAACGACTTAGTTGTCTTTTAATCAACTATAGCAGCGAGTGATGCGCACCATTTTTTGCTGTAATAGCAGTGCACCAAACGCTGCTGTAGTTTTTGGAAACAGCTCCGACGTGTACATGTAGATGTAAAAGTCTGTTATGTTATATGTTATGTGGATGTTAACGTACCAGCAGTGGCATCTGCGGCGCGACGATGGAGCCGATCCGTCCCACCATGGAGCAGGCGCCGAGCAGCGAGTGGCGCGCATGCGTCGGGAACAGCTCTGAGGTATACATATAGATGCCGCTGAACGCCTGTGTGATCGCCACCTTGCCCAGCAGGTACAGCGCTGTGGCTAGCCACGACAAATCTGGAAAACAGGAAAAATATTTGTCAAGAAACACCAAAACATTGGACTGGTTCAAAAATAACCTATGTTTAGGCTGCGATTCCAATGATGGACAAATTTTTAACACTCTGGTACAAGTGTCGGTTTGCGAGTCAGAGTCACACTTAGCTGATTTTTAAAAGAAAATTTTCTTATCTGATCTCTAAAATGCCATATAATGTTTTAAGCAGCATCCTCCCACGACATTGACTTTCACGTGAATTAAACGTGTTCTATCTATTCTATTTATTTCTACCTACAATCATAAATGTTACTTATTGCCACATTAGTAATTAAAAACTTTGGAAAATTGCTAATATTTTCTAGACTATGTAAATATATACACTCACGTGTATGCACCTATAATAATAATAATATAATATTATTAAACGGCTAATTTTAATACCAAATAGCCATTGATCTCGGTCTTCGCAAGCAATTTTGCGGTAGTAGATCCACGCTGGTTTCAGCATGAATGGGCCGGATCGACCGTGGAAGTACTGCCCTCTCATAGAAGATCGACGTAAGAGTATTAGCATTCGTATTAGGCCCAGTTTCCCCCCTTTTCTTTTTCCTCACCTCCCTCAATCCTTTCACCTATCCCAATCCCTTCACGATTGGCAGCGGCTTCGCAAAGTCCCTAGCATGGCAGGAGCAATGCTACTTACCGTCACGTGGGCTGTTTATCGTCTAAAAATAAAATTACTGACATAATCTATAGATAACAAATAAAATAATTTGACTAGGATTTTGATTATTACTCTAGATGAGGCAGATAGCTGGATAGATACAACTCTTTCCATCTATTTACTAGCTCGAAGACCATCTGCTGGAAATCCACTGTTGGCATGCAAAGGAGGAATCACCATAGCCTTTTAAATAAAATCATCACCTTCAGGTACCTAGGTCTCTTGCTAATCTGATACCATATCCTATGTAAATAGCTAAATGTGAACGTAACCAAAAAAATATATACTCACTGGTTGGTACAAACGGTATAGCAACACACGCTACCCCACACACGGTGTACGCGGCTAACAACGTCTTTCGACGCCCGATGCGATCCAACACCAGTGCGTTGGTGACCACGGCGATCACTTCCACAGACACCACCAGCATGTAATTGGTGTACTTGTCACCAGCCAGCGACACCGAGTTGATCGCTAATCCATAGAACACGAACGTACATGTGATCCACCACCACGAGCAGATCGCCAATCTCTTCATTATGATCGGTGACTTAAACACCTGCATCCATAAACCTTCTTCTTCCTTTTTCTCCACCTTCTTCTCTTCTGCCGGCTTGGGCTTCTCTTCTGTTAATTGCTTTAACGTTTCTTCTGATAAAGTCACGTTGTTCATCTTTGCCGCTCTCATTATTATCTCAACCGCCTCTTCTTTACGGCCTTTTGATAACAACCACCTGATGCTCTCTGGGAGGAAGTACGTATACAGAATGAAGAGTAAAGAAGGCGGGTAGGCGACTAGTATGAAGGTTCTCCAGTATTGGAAGGCTTTCGCTAGCAGAGCGAAGGTGAGCCCTCCTATTACCAGCATGATGCCGAGGAACGCTGTCGTTAAAACTCGTTTGTCTTGGCCTAGCAGTTCGATAGCTGAAAACAAATAAATTAAAAAGTTTAGTGAGACAAATATGTCAGCATCATACTTGACAATGGATTTATCGCGATAAATAACTTATGAAAAATTGTAACAATCTGGCAATTAAAAAGAATGGCCCGAATAGGCTCTATTTCGTCAGCGAACTCGCTGTAGGATATTTTAGGTTAGTGTTACATGGACTCTACGGCTATATCAGTAGTCAAACATTTTAGGTTTGTGATTACATAAGTTGTTGCTTGACCAAGATACAGAATATACCCTGCGTTTGAGAAAGAGGTCAATCATTAAACAAACTGGACTATCTAATCATTTTATCTTATTATTTTATATTACGTATGACTGTAATGATATAAATTGACATTGTATAAATTTATTGTGTAAAAAATGCAATTTTTTCGTCATGTGAAGTAATATTTAATAGTAATTAGTTAAAAAAGCTTTAGGGGTCAATGGTCTCATGTCATAAAATATAGACACTAACTTGAATCAAATAAAATGGTATTTTAATGTGTATAGATACCTAAGGAATAACCTAAATTAAATATTTGTACGCGATTGGCAGCCTGACACAGCTACATGTCATGCAATAATTTGTAACACCTTCCTACCTTTGTTCAACAAATAAAGATTTTTGATTTGATATGATTTGATAATTTCCATAATTACTGAAGTTTGCGAGTCAAAAAATTTAAAAATTAGCTTGATATAGTCCTTACTGAGGATATAAGCAGCGGGGAAGGCGCTGGCTCCAGCGATGGTCTCCAGGAACTCCACAATGATGTACATCTCGTAGGATATGGAGAATGCCTTCAGCGAGCCAATGGCACCGACTAGCGTGCAGCTTAGTATAAGAGCACGCTTTCGACCCCAACTGTAAAATTGTAATACAGAAAATAACTAGTCAATTTATAGCTAGTCAATTTGAACAATTAGGTATAGATTAATTCATTATATTATATTCATTATATTTTCATTATATTCACCATTTTCATCGCAATCTCTCAAACCAAATACATAGTTGGTAATTCATATAATATATATGCTGTAAATCAAATAAAACCAAGAAAAATGCGATGACCACCGATAACAGCAAAATTCAGTTCTCAATGTAAATACCAGTAACTCTATTTATTTCTGATACAAATTTTAACAATAAAGGTGTTTAGGATAATATTTGCCACCAGTGGCGCCACTTTCACACTGGACTAATAACATTTTGACAGCGTTTGACGCATCGGTGCTGTCACCACGTGAGCGCAATTTTAAAAAACCCTCTCAGCAATTTTCTTTTGTCTTTATGAATAATCTATTTTGTAAATTAAACATTATAATTTCTGAAAAATATTTGTTTTGATAGCGCTGTCAAAATGGAAGACCTTTTACCAAAGTGGCGTCAACTGGTGCCCGAAAATTTACCTAAACACCCATATGGCCATTATTTCCTTGTTATTTTGACACACTACACATTCTGACACTTAGGTCAACATACCTCGGAACCAAAATAAAATGGTCACTGTCACCGGTAAAACAAAAGCACGGTAGCTCATGGTAGTGCTTCCATATTTTAGCTGCACTGACTAGAATTATTTGATAACTCTCGAGTGTACTGCCTAACGTGCTTCCCTACATCATGATACCATGTCTTGGGGTAATCTATTGATACATCCACACATGACGCTGGCTCTTTTTTTTTTTAATTTTATAGCCTACTAAAGTGACTCCACCCCGCCTGATGGTAAGCAGTCAGTGGAATCCAGAAGTGGCGGCCACTATACTAAAAGCCATCGTCTTAAACTGCTGGTATGGTGGCCTCCACTATGGCGGCTGGGAATGGGGTTAGGGGAAGGGAATGAGAGAGGTGAGAAAAGAGGAAAGGGGGGAAATTGGGCCTCCGGCGCTCTCACTCACCGAACGAAACGCAGTAGTACGGCACTACTACTCTTAAGTCGATCTTCTATGAGAGGGTAGTACTTCCCCGGACGATCCGGCCCATTCATGCTGAAATCAGTAAAGTAAGCCATATGTAAAGTATAAGTACGTACCGATCCGAAATATATCCAAGTATTGGTAGTGACACCAACATGCCGATGTTGTGCACCGTGCCCACCAGCGTACGCTTCCACTCCTGACAAGCCAGCTTGAACTGGAACATAATATTACGTACATAGAACTAGTTACCATACCGCCCATTTAATGTGAAGTAAATACCATAATCTAAGGACATGTGTGAACACATCATGGCGGCCGAAAGGGTTCTCACATCACATCACTGAAACAAAATTTAAGAAAACACAACTGAGCATTGTTGAGCGTATAGAAGGAGGATATATGAAGGGTCATGACTCATGACGAAGAAAAACCCAAAGGGATAAGGACCAAAAGTGTAATTGGTAATTGGCCTTCGGTTTTCTCATTCTAGCAAGAATATTAGCACTGAAATAAAAGTACAAAAATACATTTAATCTGTGATTATGAAATACTGCGTTACACTGAGTGTCGTAAAATCTATTCTGTCTTGCCCATGCTCATCTTGTATAAGAATTGGTCTGTGATAAACTCATATAACTAGGAAATTACATTCATGAAGGTCGTAACAGTTCTGATTTACACCTGAACAATAGCCTTAGTCACAGTTATTGTAAACACTGCATGGTGTAAGGTGTGTGGACTGTCTGTATATGTGACATCATCGATGGCGTGTCTCTGCTCTGATTGTGGAGACTATTGATCGGGGCCGCTTTGCCTCACTGAACATCATTGTCGAGTACAGCGTGTCTGTATGGGTAACTCTGTTCAAGGGTATTTTGTGGCCAGTGAAATTGACCATCAGAAATCTTTTTTGTACCGATTTCAGTATATATTTCATCGATTATGTCCGTAAATATTCTTATACAATGTGTAGTATAGTATCATATCTAATTTTAAATAATAATAATAAACAATACATTATATCTATTAAGTTAAATATAGTATTGTCTACTATATAGCCACAGTTTTACAATACGGCTGTGAATACGGTGTGAAATCAATAAATAACACATAATTAACCATTTATGTGATAACAGTGTTGATTTGAATACGTAAAATACTTTATGTTATTTGTAATGTGGTGGATCAGTCATATATTGTAAATGAAATGAAATGAAATATGTTTATTCATATATGTTAATTAAATTAACACTTATTTATGACCGTCAAAGTTTACAAAATGTCAGCAAATTAACCTACAGCCAGTTCGCTGACGAATTAGAGCCATGAGAAGAACTGGCAAGAAACTCAGGCCACTCTTTTTAATCGTCAGGTTATTACAATTTTTGTAAGTTACAGTTTCAAGTAGCATGCAAAGTGACGCAGGCAATACACTTGTATACTTGTATGTATACCTACTACCTACTATATTTTTGCTTTATAAACAACTTTGGTGGCAAACAAGCATACGATCCACCTGATGGTAAGTGGTAACCGTAATCTATAGAGATGGCTGTGTTTTCCAAGCATCGCAGAAGTAATAATAAGGGGTATGAGGAAGGAAAAGAGAGAGGACCAAGGAGTCCATGAGAGGATCTTCGATGAGAGGTTAGTACTTCCCCGATCGATCCGGTCCATTCATGCTGAAACCAGCGTGGTTCTACTACGGTGAAATATAAATTGTCGGGCGCAAACTGAAACTAGTAAAACAATACAAATAATAAATCTTCACTTTGGTTTTAATATCGTGAGGTAACATAGACTTAAAAAAATCTGAAGTTACTAATCCTCGTTGAGTACCAATGTTCATGCCTTTTCTTTACAATTTTTTCTAGGATGAGCTAGCTTTTTTTTGTTTGGAAAAGAATAACGCCGGTTTTATAAATCTTTAGATGTAATAAAATTGGAGTGTGGTTTGTAATATTGAAATAACCATTTTTTACTACATGTATATGAATATATATAACACCAAAATAATTTTTGTTTTAATTTTTGTCTGTCTGTCTGTCTGTTTGTTCCGGCTAATCTCTGAAATGACTGGACCGATTTTGACGGGACTTTTATTGGTAGATAGCTGATGTAATAAGGAGTAACTTAGGCTACGTTTATTTTAGTAAAAAAAAAATAATTTTCGAAAAATAAAGTAATGTTGATCGACTGTTAGGCGAAGTTCCTTGGGTTAGCTAGTATAACAATATAATCCTTACTATCAAATGTTTTGGAAATTATCAACTCCTAGCTCTTTAGATACATTGAGAAGCACCCGCTGTATATAGTAGACACTTTCATATCAGTGTCGAAAGCTTTTGTTTGTTTACAGGCGTACATGTCTAAGTACGCGAGGACGCGACACGACTTAGACGGTCGGCGTCGGCATTTCTCTTTGTAATAAAAAGGGCTAGTTCGTTGCACTTAAACAATAATTCATTGAGATCTAATTATATGCTGATAGATTACTAGATAGACTAACTAAATATAGCTCGGCCAGTAAATAACCCCTGGAATCAGTCAGATCACATAGTTCTATTTCGATTAATATTTACGTCCGTGTTGTCGTCTCGGTTATATTTCTATATAAACAGTCCCTTATATATCTAAGCCAGATACACTTACACCCAGTTTCTGAAAGGCTGATCAACGCAAAAATTAACTAATAGCCTGTTAAATCTCATGTCAAGTGCCAATTGGGTTGCTAAAAGCATAGTTATTTAGTTTAATTTGATCATCCTGTCAGTTGACATAGCTGTTAAATTTGGTTCGAGAATCGTATGTTAACCTCCATATTGGGTTTCTGAAACGCTAGTTATGTATTAATCGTAGATCATACGACGGTCAAAAGCTTTGTCAACTAATCGGTGCTCGTCGGCAAATTAACTTGTGAATACCATTGATTTTTTATGTGAAACTCAGTTTTTTCTTCGGTTTTATCTTATTAGGGTATGTCAAAACATATTTCTAATGCAGTATTATTTATAATATTTGATTTTCTTTAAAAAAAGTGTATATTTTGCAAATCTTGATAAATGAACATTGTTCCTGTTTGGATTACAATCATGTCCGTTTCGGATATTAGCATGAGTATCAAACATTTAGCGGTGATGGTGATCAAAGGACGCGAACTTTTACGACGAGAATGATATCCAGTTTCTGAAAGGCTAATCAACACAAAAATTAACTTAACAATCGTATGTCAAGTGCCAATTGATTTGACATTCGGTTTGTTTTCATACAAACCTAATGTCAAATCAAAATAATCGTAGATTAGTTAATTTTGCACTGATTAACGTTTCAGAAACTCGAATTGATTTAACAGCCATGTTAAATTAACAGTCGTGTTAGTTGAACAATGATTTGGCAGGCCTTTCAGAAACTGGTTGTTAGTCTAGGAGATTACATAGAGCCAAAAGTTTAAATAAGATATTCCTATTTAAACTACAGGAAAAAACAATAGAATTTTTTTGTGATCAACATACAACGGTATTTCAAACAATACATGTGGGTCTTTATTTTATAAGCATTGCAATATCACACAAACGCATCTTATAATTAATTAACTATCACAATATACTAGTAATTCCTATTATTATTTGTCCAATAAACACAATAAAGCACATCATGATAGTAAAATTCATATCAGGTCACGGTCTCACCTTGAAGACAGTCGTATTATTAGCCTGGTGAAGTGAATGGTCGCAATAATCCCAATATTCGCGGGTTCGATTCCCGCTCTGTGCAAATATATGTGTGCATGAACATGTTTATTTGCATTCAACTGGGTGTTCTACGTATAATAGGTATGTATTTAATTATGTATATTATTATCCGCATTCCAGAAGCCATTAACAGTTTATATAATACCTACATAGAAACATTTACTATAGTTCACATGTTGCCTTTACCTTTTTGGAGCAATATGCAAATTGAGGCAACCTGTAAAGCACACATTTTACGTTTTATTTTTTCTTTACAACATAGAAAGCTGTAATTATTTACCTATAAAGTTAAGTGTATTGCCTGTGTCATTTTGCATGCTACTTATAATTGTAACTTACAAAAATTATAATAACCTGGTAATTCAAAGGAGTGGTCTGAGTTTCTTGCCAGTTCTTCTCATGGCTCTACTATGTCAGCGAACTGGCTGTAGATTAATTGACTGACATTTTGTAAATTTTAACGTTCATGAGTGTTAATTTAATTAACCTAAATGAATAATTATATTTTCATTATCATTTTTTAATAACACAAGCTATAATATATGCTTACTTTGGGTCTAGATGTCGTTGTGTGTAGTTGTTGAGATATTATTATTAATAATATTATTATATGGTGGCTAGTAATATTATTTGTACCACAACAGTAAACTCAATTAAACACATCATCATAAAACACAGGTCACGGTCTTACCTCGGACACAATCGTATTATTTGCCTGATACAGCCAGTGGTCACAAGGCTGTAACTCCTCGTTAAAGGCAGTACCCTCGCCGCAAGGCAGCTGGTCGTCCAGGGGAGATCGTCGGCGACATCGCGCGTCTACAGAATTAGGGGGCAAAGCGCCTTCCAACCAGGGGGTTGAGTATACAGTACTGTTTGGAGACTCGCATTCTGGGACCACGCATCTGATGACAAAGAAACGTTACGAATAACTAGACATTCATAAATTCCTTTTACATTCCCTAGAAGAAAGTATAAATTAGTAAAATTAGGGCAGTATAGACATAATAATGCTTGTCTAGTTGTTAAGACATATTTGTTCTCTATGCAACCTGTACCTTCAGCTCCTAGTATATAAGTTGTGGTTTGAATCCGATTAAGAACCAACTAGGACTTTTCAAAGTAATATTTTTTTAATTTAATTAGGTTAATTTTCCATTAGCAAGTGTGGTCATTTAATGCCGTTTCTGCATAAGCCATCGTCCTAATGAAAAAATAATAGGCCAGAATTAGTACGACGGTACTGCTGTACTCCTAGAGTCCAGATTAATGTTTGTTTATGATATAATGTCACACCATCATGGTACAATTATGAATACAATGCGCAGTTATGAGATGCTGACGTATGTTTATTATGTTGGGGACAAATTAGACTAACTAAAACAAATGGTGTCCACCACTTCCAATGACTAATTACTATCGGACTGAAGTCTATGTAGGCTAATTATTAAAATACCTTAAAGATGCCAAGTGACAATGTTACCTATAAATACAATAGTGTTCAAGGAATAAGGACAATATTCATTATTTTTTATTTATTTAAACTTTATGCGATAATTTATTTCAAAGTCAAAGTCAAAGTCAAAGCATTTATTTCATTTTGATCATAAAGTATGATACTTGTGAAAAGTCAACATTACATTTTGTCAGCCAATTGACCGACAGCCAGTTCGCTGACGAGGTAGAGCTCTGAGAAGAACTGGCAAGAAACTCACGCCACTCTTTTCAATCTCCAGATAATTACAGTTATTTGAATGAGTTACAATTTAAACACTCAACGCAACCAAAGAACCATACAAAGTAATTATTACAAATTAACCCATTAATATAATACTAAGATTAAGGAAAGAAAAGAGAGGATTTGAATTATTTAGTTTCATCTAGTATGGTAATTTGACTACGTATTTTAATTAAACTGGTAAATGCACCTCCTGGTCACATTGCACGACAAGGTAATACTGGATTAAATATTAAATGTATGCCATGCCAAGATTGACCAGTCATCCCAAGTAGCACCCGTTCACGAGCATGACGCACGGGTCAGTCATCATTACTTATCATCACCCTCGCCATATTAGAGGGAAGGTGATGACCCGGCCAATACAACACCACAAGCAATGACATTTTAGTGAGCATGACAATGCAGAGCATGGGTGGTAAAAGAACCCTAATAAAATGTATTATGCCTTACGAACTCATAATGACCATGATATGCATCCACTTCACATTAAACTTTTACTACAATAATCAACATAATTACAATAATAGTCAATATAATTACTATAATAATAGTCAATATAATTACTATAATAATAATCAATGTACTGAATGATAATAATAGTCAATATATGTACAATAATAAACATATCAATATACTTAATGATAATAATAGTCAATATATGTACAATAATAAACATATCAATAGACTTAATGATAATAATAGTCAATATATGTACAATAATAAACATATCAATATACTTAATGATAATAATAGTCAATATATGTACAATAATAAACATATCAATATACTTAATGATAATAATAGTCAATATATGTACAATAATAAACATATCAATAGACTTAATGATAATAATAGTAAATATAGCTACAACAATAACAATCAATATAACATTAATCTTGCATTAAACGAGCAACTATACCCATGCTGCTTTATCATTTAAATAATCATTAATAGTATAATAACCCTTTTGGATAAGGCGGTTTTTAACAGATTGTTTGAATTTTTGTAGGGGTAGATTCATAATGTCAATGGGTAATTTGTTATAGAAACGTACACCTAGACCCGCAAATGAGTTGTTTACTTTATGTAGGCGATAATATGTACCAACATTTATGTTTACCTCGAGTATTCACAGAGTGCATGTCGCAGTTTCTGGAATACAAGTTTATATTTTTCTTGATAAACATAATATTGGCGAAGATATACTGAGACGCCACCGTCAGAATACCTATTTCTTTAAAAATCTCTCTTAGTGAAACCCTAGGGCCCAAATTGTAAATAGATCGCACTGCTCGTTTTCGAATTATAAAAATTGACTCAATATCCGCAGACTTGCCCCAGAGCAGTATACTGTATGACACCACGCTATGGAAATAGCTGAAATAGACAAGTCTAGCTGTTTCTATGTCGGTAAACTGTCTTACCTTTCTTATCGCAAAGGCTGCGAAAGAAATTAAAAATTTATTGGTGGACTTAATGCCTGAGGCGTTCTCTACCAGTCTACCATAGGGTATGTCTTTAATAATATACTAGCTTGCCGCGGCGTAGTTTCACCTACGTCTTTGCTTACTGCTCTGCTCACGTCGCCAGTAGCGTGATGTTACATATTCAATAACCTTCCTTGAGAACTGGGCTATCATACGCAAAATAATTATTCAAATCCCACTGGTATTTAAAACTCTTTACTGCTTTTCCTGATGGAGGTCGTCGCGAGGGCACTTTACGATCACTACCTTGCAGTACCGAACTACTTCATTCGAGTATATTCTGTATGGCGCCTCTAATATATAACAAAATACCTCAGCATATTAAGTCAGCAGCATGTATAAACATATTTAAAAATAAACTACGATCGTATTTGGTTGGAAAAGCGTACTACTCTACTGATGAGTTTATGAGGGATAAAAGATATTTGTGATTTGATGATGTTTTTAAAGATTTTTATTTCTTTTTGTTTTTCAATTGTTACTTAGTAATTACATTTGCATGTCATGTGGCAGGATATGGAAGAACTTTTTTATGTACTGTGACCTTTGTATACCCATATTCGCAAAATAAATTATTTGATTTGATTTGATTTGATTTGGTAGTTCCAGTTATCGCGTTCAAACAAACAAACAAAATCTTTCGCTTTATATAATAAGATAGCGTTAATAGTTTAAGATGAGCATAAACTATGTTCCTATGCTTGCACGCAACAAACACCATGGTTACCATAATACCTACACGATGTTCTCACGGTAACAATGCATAGTAACTACTAGGTGTCCTCTCATGGCGGTCATCTGCCAACATCTTACATTACTTGTAGTGATAAGTTAACTATAACTGTATAGTACAATTTTATTTATGATAGGAAACAACGCTCTTCCTGTATTGTTCGTGTATAAACTCACGGTTGTAATAAATAATCATAAATAATTTCCCAGCCGCCATAGTGGAGGCCACCATACCAGCAGTTTAAAACGATAGCTTTTGGTATGGTGGCCGCCACTTCTGGATTCCACTGACTGCTTACCATCAGGCGGGGTGGAGTCACTTTGGTAGGCTATACTATAAAAATAAAAAAAATACCGTTGGTGGACATCTTTCAAGTAATGAATGAGTTAGCGTTTGTTTGTCTCATCGGTAACAGCATTACATACAGCCAGGTTCATGCTACTTTAAACATGCGGTTTTATACTACTGAAATATCATAACACTAAATTGATCTGATAAAATATTCCACAATAAAGCGTGTGTTTTTAAAATATGAATTGTGATTTGTATAAATAATAACAGACCTATTATTTAAATATTGTATTTATTAAACAGATGTTTGTGCACAAAAAACAACGATACTATCGCGACCACGATACATCAAGTCATGGTGCATAATTATGTGCAGCAAAATACTCGTAAGAACAAAATTTACTGTACGCAGCACTATTTCACGAACGTAAAAGTACGTCCATAAATGATTACTTCTCTACCGTGAGCCGTAGCGTGATTTTATATAAATAATAATATTTTATATAATATCTTTACTGTCCCACTGCAGGGCAAAGGTTTCTTCTTATGTAGAGAAGGCATGAGCATTAATCACTACGCTTACTCAAGGCGGCTTGAGAATTTCAAACTTTTAAGTCCAGGTTTCCTCACGATGTTTTTCTTCACCATCACTAAGAAATGTCTAAAATAAATTTAGAAACTACATTTGATTTGAAAAATCACATTGGTACTTGCCCGGATTCAAAGCCACTACCTCATGTTTACGAAGCGGGTGGCTTATCCACTGGGCTAATTCTGCTTATAAATTATTACTTCTCTACCGTGAGTCGTAGCGAGATATTAAACATCCTATAACCTTCCTTAAGATGTGGGCTATTAAATGCATAAAATCTGATTAATAATTTTAATAAATGACTAGCTGCGTTCTGCGACTTAGCCTGCGCGGTAATTGGTATGTGTTTAATAACCGTTGTAACTCGGCAACCAGAACGATTTTCGGGATAAAAAGTAGAGTATATCCATCCGTCTCCAGCACCGAATCTATCTACATACTAATTTTCATCGAATCGGTTCAGCCGTTTAGGCGTTGAGTTGTAACAAACACACACACATACACACAAACTTTGGCTTTTATAATATAAATAGGATTATTCTTTTTTGAAACAAATTCAAGTTTCTTACCAAAATTATGCTGAACTCGATATTCTGACAAATGATTATTAAATAATTTATTTAAAGTGTTGGAACAGGCAGTTCAAACATATTGAGGCCACTTAACTATAAAATCTGTCTAGGTTACATTCAACATGAAGTAGATAATAAATCAAATATTGATAATATTATAACATCTCTAACGATTGTATTTCGACATCGCCATTTGCGAGGGCAACCTTCGCAAGAAACAGCGTGACGTTGTTGGGACAAAAAATCAACAAAAAATTATGTCAACCAGCAAGCAAGCTGTGACTGTGAGGCTCTATCTATGCTCGTAGTATATTTATACTATTTAATAGCTTCTCGCAGCTCGGTATCACCCGCGTCTTTAGTTACTGCTCTACTCCCGTCGCCAGTAGCGTGATGTTACATAGCCTATAACCTAAGAACAGGACTATCATTCACAAAAAGAACTATTTAAATGTGACTTATAGTTCAAGAGGTTTGCGCGTTCAAACAAACAAACTCTTCTGTTTTATATAATAGTATCTATAGATTTATTTTCTAACACTCAAACGTACTTCGTAAGTAGACACCAATATATTTAATGACATATGGTTACAGTTTTTTTTTTTTATATATTATAGCCTACCAGTGGCGAAGCGTCCATATAACACGATTCCTGCCGGCTTCCCTTTTAAAAATATGCGCTGACCTCCTTATACCTATCACTGCTTGAGTGTCTACACAAAGTCTAACTGGGCTTCCGAAATTCGAAAGTATTTTAGTCCCACCGGCTTCCCTGCTCGGAAAAGTGTTTCTTCGCTACTGTAGCCTACCATAGTGACTCCACCCTTCCTGATGGTAAGCAGTCAGTGGAATCCAGAAGTGGCGGCCACTATACTAAAAGCCATCGTCTTAAAATGCTGGTATGGTGGTCTCCACTATGGCGGCTGGGAATGGGGTTAGGGGAAAGAATGAGGGAGGTGAGGAAAGAGGAAAGGGGGGATATTGGGTCTCCGGCGCTCTCACTCACCAAACGAAACGCAGTAGTACGGATACTACTACTCTTAAGTCGACCTTCTATGAGAGGGTAGTACTTCCCCGGACGATCCGGCCCATTCATGCTGAAATCAGCGTGGATCTACTACCGTAAAAATTGTTTGTAGAATTTTCGTCTTTCTACGTACTATAGATAGAATAAGAAATGCTTTATGTAAAAACTGTAACATACTCTATTACATGGTTAAGTTTAATTAAATTCTAACGGAGAAACAGACAGGCATAAACATCAACATTATACCTATTTAGTGATGTTTTAACAAAGGACTGCCTCTGTGATTCAGTGGTACTGTGTGCGGAATGCCACACGGACGTCTCGGGTTCGACCCTGGGTCGAGTAAAGTGATATTGAATTGTTCTGTTTAGAAATTCTCAGTATTAGCCCGGAGGAATTGTGCCCGACATATGACAACAGACTTGACCCCTGTTACCCGAAATAAAAAAACATGGCGAAACGTTAGACAGCCCTTCGCGAATAAAAGGCGTAAAATCATGTATTGTATATATGTATGTTAACAAAACTTAAGTTTAAAACATATTATTGGTGCCATTATAAGAATACTCGACAGATTAAATAAACATCCGTTTGTTAGTAGCCTATGGACAATAATAAAAAAGTTACATTTGCCTAGCGACATGTCAAACAAGTCTCTTCTCTATATTAAAATTGTAACATATCACAAACATGTAAAGAGGTTTAAACAAATTCTACTTACTAAAGTACTTTAATTTCGGAGTTAAATGTAATGATGAAGGATAGATACCAAGTTATTCTTTGTATCGTATAAAGCGCTATAGCGTGTCACTGGACTTACAGCCTTAACACATAGTACCTTACGGATGAACGCTTCTACTCAATGTCATTGTAACTTTTTGCTAGAATTATAATTTGTATAAAAATATCACCATCACGGCTGAGGAGACAAGATGACTCTCGGTGTCGTTATCTCATATTCAAGTGAGAAAATGTCAATAAATCAAAATCATTTATTTATTTATGGTAATTAAAGTAACACGAATGAACGTTTAATATTACAAAATATCAGCCAATCAACTTACAGCCAGTTCGCAGACGAGGTAGAGCCTCGCTAACTTTCCCAGCCAAATTCCTGGGAAGGTTAGTAGAGGTCGCCTTACGGACATACATGGATCAAGTAGGAGATGTGTTGACTAAGCGCACAATCACAAGTACCCCTAACCGACGTGTGTGTATGAAAAGATTAATGAATGTTGAGGCAAATGAGGTATGTTTGGATCGCAGCAAATAGCGGTCTATAGTCTCTGCTTACTCTATTAATCGTATGTATGTATGAAGTGCGTTAACTATGTTAAACAAGCGCCTTTAATCTCGTGAACAAAATTTTGTTGATAAAGATTTTAAAATGGGTTCGCTTTAGAGAGAGACTGACGACCTGCAATGAACGTTGTATATAGATTGTTAAATATTATGTAGTTATAATAACCTTTAGCGTCTATATCACGTATAATTAATAACAGCAAATATGTATTTTCATTTATTATTAACATCTTCTATTTGGATGTATATTATTGGCCTATTTGGCAATGATTAAACAGTAGGCTGGCATTTATTGATTTAAGGTATTTTTATGCGAATTAATAAATGATTAATCTAGAATAAAGATACGATTGTGAAATAATGCAAATGAGGGTATCGATAGCACGCGAACTACTTCCTAATACGTGTGTCTGTGCAATCTTTGGTTGGCAAATATAGATGTATCTTTTCCGGATCATTCACAGATTATTTACACGGTAGTAGATTCACGCTGGTTTCAGCATGAATGGGCCGGATCGTCCGGGGAAGTACTACCCTCTCATAGAAGATCGACGTAAGAGTAATAGTACTCGTACTACTGCGTTTCGTTCGGTGAGTGAGAGCGCCGGAGCCCCAATTTCTCCCTTTCCTCTTTCCTCACCTCTCTTATTTCCTTCCCGTAACACTATTCCCAGCCGCCATAGTGGAGGCCACCATAAGAGCAGTTTAAGATGATAGGGTTTAGTATATACAAATATATATATATATACTTCTGGATTCCACTAACTGCTTACCATCAGGCGGGGTGGAGTCACTTTGGTAGGCTAATATAAAAAAAAAATGATACAACTCTTATTGTAGCAAGAGGGTGCTCTCCACTACAAAATTTTGGTGTAAATTGTATTTTACTATTACTGTTAGCTTAAGTCATAAGTTGTTGTATTCCCTAATAAGTTAAGCACTTACAATGAATGCTGTTACTATTATATCTTCACGAAAGTTATTACGGACGACAACAAACAGGTATACTTAAAGATCTTCGTCATCAGAAACGTCAGCCTTTCTTAGTGTAAAATGAAAAGTAGCGCCTCTAGTGTTTACTCTGAGAACTAAATAATATTACTCTGTCACCGTTAACTCCGGTGAAGCAAATTAATAATTAATTGTAAGGTATACCATGACAATCGGTCCTGATATAGAACCTAATAACAAACGCCTCATTACTATGAAGCCAGAGAGCTCTCGCTGCTGTCAGTTTAAAGCCATCTGGCCTCATATTAGGCCTCATTTGTATTCCATCATCACGCATGGAAGACAGTTTAGGAAGCACTTTACATTGACCTCCGACTGTGGCCTGTGTCGTCGACTTCGTGCTAGTACTATTAAAAAAATATCTGATAACGTTTAAGAGGAAAATAGTAAAGTGTAAGTTGGAGTCACTGGTTATTCTGTTAAAATAATTTTACAGATAATGCCTTTACTCATTGAATCATTACCTTTTGTTTGTATTTGTCTATGATCTTAAAATATGTAATTAATAAAAGCGCTTAAATAATGGTATTTCATAAAACTGATAATCATTATACGTATAGTTTTAGCTTTTAGTTTTTTTTTTAAAGCATATTCTACTTTGACTAACCTAAGCTGAGCTGAGATCTCATAATTAATTATTCGACCAAAGATCCAAGAAAATGATTACTTAGAAACAACTCTGTCGTTATAGTATATCTAGACCTATGTATATGAACGCCTACTCTCCATTCATATATAGAAGAAACTCACAGTTCTTACAAGTCTACGACCTCTTGTAACCGGTACTAACCGGGAACAATTATTCACGAATTGAGGAAAATTTGTGAGATCTAATTAATCTAGTTACTCTAGCTTATGGCAAACCTTGACTTGAGGGCGTTAGATACAATCAGAAAAGGTTGTTTTTATTTACGCCTAAAAAGCTAAGAATAGTGACACTGTTTAACACTTTCCGGGTCAGTAAATTTATTATATAATTATGTCTACAGTAGTCCATCAAAGGGATAAGTCTATGACAAATTTGATTCTGTGACACAAGGAAAACATTACGGTTAAAAAATAATTTATTTAAGAACTGGCGACCGGCTACAGCTTCGCACTGCACGAACAGCACGAGTATACAATGTATATAACGTATCTTTTAGTACACCTATAAACCTGCCAGATAAAAAAACTAAGTGATAGTGAAAACCGTATTTAAATAATAACATGTCAGTAATTTTTAAAATGGAATTAGAAAATACATTATCCCTCTGTTTCTGAAAGGCTGATCAACGAAAAATTAACTAATCACCTGTAACATCTCATGTAAAGTACCTAGTACTCCTAATAGCATGCTAAAACCATGGATAATTAGTTTAATTTGATCTAATTAGTTACTAACCTGATCAAATTAAACTAATCATTTAAACAATTGGTATTTCACATGTGATTTAGCAGGTGATTAGTTAAGTTTTTCGTTGATCAGCCTTTCAAAAACTGGGGGTATGTCTTGGGAAATGTCACGATGGTACAAGCGCAATATCATACTGTAGAAATAAGATTGCTTTTATATATTATGTAAAATCGTATATTGCGATTTACAAAATTTTCACAATGTTCCACAAAAAATAGAAGGAGTAAAATCAGTGAGTAAGTCAGATTGACAGTTTTACTTTTTTTATTTCTTATCCTCTATACACTATATTTCTTCATGTAGGTACGCTACATCACTCCCCTCCAGAGACCGTCAAGGGCGATAATAATCTGGAAATCTGACGCAGCGACCAGATCGAGTGTGATAATTTTCAGTATTATTAGAAGGTGTATTAGGGTCAACTTTGTCAGCTAATATGTATGCAGGCTTAAGACGGTCTATGGAAACAGTGACCGCTTTGCCTTTTAATAAAATTTTGAAATATTTATCTCCCTTTTCTATAACTTTATGAGGGCCTGTGTAAGCTGGTTGTAGGGATCCACGTGATGCGTCATCTCGTAGGAATACGTGATCAGTGGTCGCAAGGTCTTTGAATATAAATATTTTACCATGAGTGTGGCGAGAGGCTGGTATAGGCTGTAATTTCTGTGCAAAAGCACGAATACGGGCAATAAATTCCGTTGGGTCAGTAGTACCAACAGTACTGGGTGCGAAAAATTCTCCAGGAAGTCTAAGTGGCTCACCGTATATTAATTCAGCTGACGACGCCTGGAGATCATTTTTAAATGCACTCCTCACACCGAGAAGTACCCACGGCAAGGTTTCGGTCCAACGTTCGCTGGAATGGCAAATAATTGAAGCTTTAAGCTGCCTATGAAAGCGTTCCACAAGACCATTACATGCTGGATGGTACGCTGTTGTACGTTTGTGCTGGAAACCAGCAATTTTAGATAATTGCTCAAACAAAGACGACTCAAATTGACGACCTCTGTCTGTCACAATGCTGTTAGGGCATCCAAAGCGAGATATCCATCCTGTCACTAAAGCCTTCGCTACTGTTTCAGCAGTGATGTCGACGATAGGTATGACTTCTGGCCATCTTGTAAATCGATCGACTGCTGTTAAACAGTACTTAAAGCCTTGAGACAAGGGCAGTGGACCTACAAGGTCTATATGGATCTCAGTAAATCTGGCACGAGGCAAGTTAAATGATCCCAAAGGAGCGGAAACATGCCGACTTACTTTAGTACGTTGACATGCGAGACAAGCTCGTGCCCATTCTCTACAGTCTTTCCTGATACCCGGCCAAACAAACCGTTCCGCTACTAATTGAGCAGTTGCAGATATGCCAGGATGACTGAGAGAGTGTAAACTGTCGAAAACTTGTTTCCGTAACATTTTAGAAACGAATGGTCTGGGGGACGCTGTGCTGACGTCGCAGTACAAGTATGTACGACTCCCAGGTACCTGTATCTTCTCCAAACGTAATGAGGACCCTTCCAGTATCAATTTTTGCAATTCAGGATCGGAGAGTTGTGATTCCGCTATCCTGTCTGAACTTACTGGCATTTGAAGTTCGTCCACACGAGATAAGGTGTCGGCTACGACATTGTCTTTGCCGGATATGTGCCTTATATCGGTGGTGAACTGAGATATGTAGTCCAGATGACGGAATTGTCTCGGTGTACAGTTGCGTTTCCTGTCATTGAAAGCAAAGGTAAGTGGCTTGTGGTCGGTATAAATGATAAAGTGCCTTGCCTCTAACATATGGCGAAAGTATTTAATGGCTTCGTAAATGGCCAATAGTTCCCTGTCATACGGCGAGTACTTAGTTTGGGAAGGACTAAGTTTTCGCGAAAAGAAAGCTAATGGCTTCCAGCCATCGTCCTGAAACTGTTGTAATACGGCACCAATTGCTGTGTCCGATGCATCAGTGACTAATGCGAGCTTGGAATTGCAATCAGGGTGTGCCAATAGTGCAGCGTTCGCAAGGCTTTCCTTGCAGTTGTTAAATGCCTGTAAGGTATCGCCACTAAGACTAATGGGATGAGAACCTTTTACATTGCCGACAAGCAATTTATGCAACGGTGCCTGAATTTGAGCCGCGTGGGGTAGAAATCGCCGATAAAAATTAATCATGCCAAGAAAGCGTCTTAATTGGCGAACGTCTTTAGGCGGCGGAAAGTCCCTAATGGCTTCAACTTTTGTATCCAGTGGTTTTGTGCCCTTTTCGGAAATGCTGTAACCTAGGAAGGTTACTTCCGGAACACCGAAAACACACTTGGATGTATTTACGACAATGCCGAAATCTCTTAATCTACTAAAGATGGTAAAGAGATGCTCTTCGTGTTCCTTTTCGTTCTTAGAAAACAGTAGAAAATCGTCAATGAAGGAATAACAGAAATCAAGCCCTCTTGTCATTTCATCAACGAAACGCTGAAATGTTTGACTTGCATTTCGTAGACCGAAGGTCATGTAGGGGAATTCATATAACCCAAAAGGTGTTGTTATAGCGGTCTTTGGAATGTCGTCCGGACTGATCGGTATCTGGTTAAATGCCTTTACAAGATCAATTGTGCTGAATACACGGCAACCAGCAATGCTGTGAGCGAAATCGTGTATGTGTTTAATCGGATACCGATCAGGCACAGTTCTCGCATTGAGCATTCTATAATCGCCACAGGGCCTCCAGCTGCTATCCTTCTTTTGAGCTAAATGCAAGGGTGACGACCAAGGGCTTTCAGATGGCCGTGCAGTACCATTGTTCAGCATGAGCTGAAATTCCTGCTGAGCGATTTTTAGTTTGTCTGGCGCTAGACGACGAGGGGGACAAGAAACTGGAGGGCCAGGAGTCGTGCGTATGTGGTGTACAGTGTTGTGTGGTGTAGTACGTTGAATGCCAGCTGGTCGAGTGATTTCTGGAAATTGATCTAAAATCCTATGGTACTTAGAATCACCAGTTGTGACCTTTACAGAAGATATAAAAGAGTCTGAGCGATTCGCAGCAGAAATAGAAATGTTTGTATTACTGTCAATTAGTCGTTGATTACGACAGTCAACGATTAATGAGTAAAAAGATAAAAAATCTATACCTATGATAGGTTTACTCACGTCCGCCACTACAAAACGCCACTTAAAGTCTCTACGCAAACCGAGGTTGAGGTTCAAGTCCACGTAACCGTACGTCTTGATAGTCGTCCCGTTTGCAGCACTGAGTTCATAGTTGCTCTGCACGCGATGCTCACGAAGGATGCGACGGGGATAGACGCACAGGTCACTTCCTGTATCCACCAAAAACGGTGTCTTCGACGATTGATCCACGACGAACAGGCGACCAGTAGAAGTCGGGCAATCGTTTGTCGCCATTACCGACCGCCCGCTGCGTTTCCCGCCTTGAAGTCGCAGGGCTTGACACAACAATTAGCTTTCTCACCAAATTTGTTGTGATACCAACACACGGGGAACTTCCTATAGCTTAAATTCGAGCGAGACCGACTTCGTTCTCGATTTTCGCTATGCTGACGCTGCCTAGGTCGACCACCACGCTGCGTAGATTGATGACCTCTGAGCTGCGTCGTTAGGTTTTGCATAGCGCGCTTTAACTCAGCAATCTCACACGCGAGCTCGTTGACACTTGGTTCAGTGCTGGAAGCTGCAGCGATGTGGATGGGTGGTGTTGCGATGTCCTGCACACGGTCTGCCAGTTCTGCCAGCGCTTCAAGAGTGGATGTTGGCTGGGATGCTAGAAGGGGCTGGATATTGCAAGGAAGGTGGCTACTCCAAATAGTACGCAAGAAGTCTTCAGGAACCTTAGGTCCTGCTAGGCTCTGAAGATGACGCAGAAACTGCGATGGCTTTCTGTCTCCTAACTCCTCATGCATCAACAGCTGCTTTACCTTGCGCTCCTGTGACGCTGATAGGCGTTTTACAAGCTCGATCTTCAGCTTGTCGTACCTATTCTGACTAGGCGGTAACATGATAACATCTTTCACTTCCTTAGAGATGTGCGGTTCTAGATGTCCGACCACGTAATTAAATTTTGTGACATCACCAGTCACGCCAGCGTTTGCAAACTGTGCTTCTATTTGCGCAAACCACAAATCTGGTTCATCAGGCCAAAACGGAGGTAATTTTATAGATACACGAAATATCATATCGTGTTTATCCATAAGCACGTGCTCACTAGCACTGTGAACCGACTCACTATCACTCATATTTTTCGAGTTCACGGGGTCACCAATGTAGAAATAAGATTGCTTTTATATATTATGTAAAATCGTATATTGCGATTTACAAAATTTTCACAATGTTCCACAAAAAATAGAAGGAGTAAAATCAGTGAGTAAGTCAGATTGACAGTTTTACTTTTTTTATTTCTTATCCTCTATACACTATATTTCTTCATGTAGGTACGCTACAATACCCTTCCCGTATATATGAAGCGAGTACCGTGACAGGCTTCCGACAAAATATAAACATTAGGTTAAGTAGAATGCAATTTTCATATATTACCTACTATGAAACACATTGTGTGATAAAGTACTTTGATACAAGACTCACGTGTTCTTGAATGACTACATAATTATTATGAGAGTGCACATTTTACACAGATACTAGAACATAGATACAACATAGAACATAGGTGATACAAGACTCACGTGTTCTTGAATGACTACATAATTATTATGAGAGTGCACATTTTACACAGATACTGCACATACAATGTTGCTAAAGATAGAAATCTAAGTCTTATTATATTATAGTACCTACCTATATTTGTGCTGGCTAGTGACCACCCAGTACAGTAGCTACTCTACAACTGATAGAACAAAGATGCATTTATTTATGTCTGAATTATTGCATCACCTATGTTCTGTAGGTAACTTTAAATACAATGTAAGTCGTACAGTTCAAGTATTTTTTCCGCATACAGAAAAACACTGCCATTCTAAATAATTACAATCCTAAAAACCATAAAACTGATAGTACTCGTGAGTCACTAATAACTATAGTTGTCGCAAAACACTTACATTATTGATTTCAATCAAACTTTTTCCCACGTGCAGCACCTTAGTTGTATAAAAAATATATTTTATTTAATAAAACTTAATCCGAGGAAAGAAGTATGACAGATTAAATTTGTTACTAGTTTTCACATAAGTCTTTTCTGCTCTCAGCTCCCATCACCAGTAGCGTGATTTTAGATAGTTTTCTTTCCTCAAAAACTGGGCTATCATACGAATAAAGGACTATTCAAATTTGACTGGTAGCTTCAGAGACTAGCGCGATCAAACAAACTGTTCCGCTTTATACAATAGTAAGTATAGATTATGACAAGTGTAAATAAAATTGTTTATTGTGTTCTTTATTGGATTAATGTTTATTATTTTATGGAAAAATATAAAATTGTTAATTATAATTAAATGCAAAAATATAATTAGGTAAGTTACAAATATCAAACCAAAAAAAGAGACAAATGTGAGGACATACGAGATAGCCTAAAATATTTAGAGTATCGAAGTCTCTATAGAGTGTATACGACGGTTTGATAATAAATGAAAAAGCAGCTGTTACTAGTCCGTATAATTATTTCAAATTAATCACAAAAACGAAAAACATAATTTTTAAAAAATAATGTTTTGGTAGAAACAAAGTAATACATCTATTACTATGACAAGTTCACTGACCTGTAATGAGCGTAACTTTTATCCTTCGACGTGGATTATGACAGTCAGTGACCGTTTGACGTACTTACAGAGTGTTTATAAATTTTCTTATGTATGTATTAGCATGTTATGGGCCTTAGATGCCTGAAATAAATGATTTATTATTATTATTATTATTATTATTATAACGCAATCGTAACTATCTGAAATTTTTCTTATAATATACTTATCCTTATTTTACTTAAGTACATATTAACAAGTGCACTTATGTCCGCACCATACTCATCAAGGCTATGAGCTACGATGATAAGTGTCATTATTTATAGACTAGCTGTGCCCCACTGCTTCGCCCGCGCGTAAAATATGTTTTGTTGTATTCCTCGGGAACTAGAACGATTTTCGGGATAAGAGATAGCCTATGTCCGTCGGCACCGAATCTATCTACATACCAATTTTCATTAAAATCAGTTCAGCCATTCAGGTGCTGATTGGTAACAAACACACACACATACACACACAAACTTTCGCATTTTTATATATATTTCGCATATTCTGTGTATTTGCCTAATAATGCTTACGTTTTCACACAAAACTCACTACACTCACACTATACACAAAACTTTGACACATAATTTCAAACTGCACTTACTACAAATTTGTAAAGTTTTGAAAACGGCAGCCATTAACGGCCGACGCTGCGCTGACGCCATTGCCGGGGTTTTCACTGAAGAGTGAAGACTGAAAACCGGACAGTTCCGGAGCGGAGACGGTAATGTGTTGCCATATTATAAATAAATAATTTTTTTTTATAAAATAAGTATTAAATTGTATTCTTATTTATCTATAAAATATACATAATTGTATCGCATTTATTTAATTTGTTTATGTAGCTGATGTAATATTTACTTATATTATTTATATTCATTTAATTTAAATTTTTAATCAACTGTAATGCTTAGCGTCACTTTAGACACACGGGGCTGTCGCTGAAAACCAGCGCTGAAGCGCTTTGAAGCGCCTCAGCATTAAGCTGAGTGACGGCCAATTTTTCGCGTGGTCGTGGCGCACATCTGCACGCGAGCTTGTGTGAAGTCCAGTGCCATGGAAATCTTTTTTTTGTCAGTTTTATGTTTTTGTTTTTTTGACTGTGTCTGAATGTTTATTTTTACATATTCTTGTGTGTGTCACCTACATGTGAAAAATAAACTGTTTTTCTTTCTTTCTTTCTTTCTTTCATTTGTAATATTATAATGGGATTGGGATTAGCCTCACTTGAAGGAAATTGGAATATTTTATTTATTTATTTATTATTAGAAAACCAACAGCTGTACAAATTTAACAAATAGATAGGATAGGAAACAAAGCCAATTACAGGTTTTCACATATAGACATAGAATAAGCACGCTTACATACTTACTTACCTACATCGAATTTTGAGAAGAAATAAATAATAATTTAATAAATTTACACTAATTATAATTTGAAAAAGTTACGGTTTAGCTCATTGCACACCACAGAGCTTTTAGTGTTGAAAGGGTCAAAGGAATAATAGTTCTTGCATCAGTTATTAAAGTCGCTACTCGCTCGCACTATTTATGAATTCTGCCTATAATTTTATGATAAAAAAGGCACAGATATCGGTGGGTAGTATCTAACAGATCTATTAGGGACTTTAAAGTCAAGTTATATATATATATATATATATATATATATATATATATTATGTTCAAATATCGTTTAGTTTCGATATGCAAAATAATTATACGAATGTTGAAAAGAAAAAGAAAATTATCACAACTACACTTTGCAGTTTAAAGTTATGGTCATTGCAACAACGAAATATTTGGTTCCTTGTCACAATGTATGATTGTTAATTGTATGTATTATATACTAGCTGTTGCCCGCGACTTCGTTCGCGTGAAAATTCAGATGGGTGCCTCTATAAGAATATTGCGTGCCTGATTTTATGGCAATCGTACATTGTATCAGTATTATCTGTCTCTATGGCGAATCCAGTTTAAACCCGCTACCGATAAAACTGACAAACTACTTTCACACAAACTTGCGACTCTTATTTGCCCATTTAATAAGCGTGGTTTCTGAATATTAAAAAAAGAGTATTTTCTAGTAATTTGGTAATCCTACTATAAAAACTATAGAAGTTTCATACAAACTTTGCCACCCCTTTATACCCCCTTAGGGGATGGATTTCGCAAAATTCCGTATAAGTGAGCACCTATATCCTAATAGGAATGACAATGCAACGTTTGAGATTCCTAGCACTTGTTGTTTCTGAGATTTCGTGATAAGTGAGTGAGTGACCTTTTGCTTTTATGTATATAGATAGCTTCTGCCCGCGGCTTCGCTCGCGTGAATGTCTTTTTTTCCAATAGACATTTTTATATTGTTTAAATACTGTTTTTCATACTATTTTTAATCTCCATTCATACAAATCCTCTTTCACCTACCTAAACATATCCCTCGTAAAAACAATATACAATACACAAAGACAAATTTTCACTACAATAACTTTTCCCTTCTCCTTCTTCCCTATTGCACTTTTTCTCCACTCTCCACAGTTTCCTCCTTCCTTTCCTCCCCTGCCCCTTCTCCTCTTCACCTCCTTCAGCATCCCTTGCCCCTCCTCCAGCATCTCTTGCCCTTTCTTCCACTTCCCTCTACCTTGCCTCCTTGCTTTTCCCTCTCTTCCCCCTTCCTTCTCCTTCCTTTTCTTCCTTGCCTCTCCCCTCCTATCGCTTCCTATTCCTTCCCCTCCCTTTTTCCACCATTCAAGAACTCCTTTCTTTCCGCGTTCCTTCCTCCTCCCTTCCTCAACCATCTCCCTCACTTCCCCCTCACTTTCCTCTCATTTTCTCCTCATTCACACCTCACTTCCCCCTTACTCCCCCTCACTCCCCCTCACTCCCCCTCACTCCCCCTCACTCCCCCTCACTTCCCCCTCACTGCCCCTTACTCTCCCTCACTTCCCCCTCAATTTTCCCTCACTTACCCCTCACTTCCCCGTTACTTCTTCGTCACTTTCCCCTCACTTTCCCTCACTTTTCTCTTACTTTCCTCTAACATTCCCCTCACTTTCCCCTCACTTCTCCCTCACTTCTCCCTGGCTTTCCCCTGACTTCCCTCTGATTTCTCCCCGACTTTCCCTTCACTTCTCCCGCATTTCCCCCATATTCCTCTTTACTTTCCCCTCACTTCCCCATCACTTTCCTCTCACTTCCCCATCACTTCCCTCTCACTTTCCCCTCCCTTCCTCCTTCTCCTCAATTCCTCCTTTTTCTCCCTCCTTTCCCTCCCTCCCCCTCCCTGTAAAATTCAAGTCGCTAGCTTCAAAAGCTAAAGATCTTTGTATAGAATATTGCATCCCTAATTTCACCCCTCTAAATCCACCCCTGTTAAAATAAAATTATAAGGATATTTTTTATTTAAATAAAAGTATTCCAAAACAAAATTTCAAAACTGTAAGTTAAAAAATGAAGAAGATTCATACAATCGATTTCATCCCTTTTCACACACTTAGGAATTAAATTTTAAAAAACCCTTTTTTAGTACAACCTCTAGACATTTAGACAAACACATCCTCCAAATTTCAAGTCACTACGACCAGCAGTTTAGGCTGTGCGCTGTCTGTTAGTCAGTCAGTCAGTCAGGACAAAGCCTTATATAATATGTATGGGTGTATGGATGTATGGATTAGACGTATAGCCATCGTGGATCAAAGCATACAGGCTGCTAGGAATGCTAACACCTGATAGAGCCACATAAAGCTGACCGTGCGAAAAACAGCTAATACTTAGATCCACGCCCACAACTTTTAGTTGTGTCTGACCTTGGGCTTTATTAATTGTCATCGCGAAACATAGGCTCACTGGAAACTGGACTCATTTAAAACTAAACGGAAGATTGTTCAGAATGAGAGGAATCCGAAAAATAAAAACGCTATCAGCTATTCCGTAACCTGTTAAAGTCTCAGTTTCTATCAGAAAATGTTCGACGTGATTCTTTAAATTGGCATAACTTTTTTATTTATGAACCGATTGACAGAAAACAAACACTAAATGTTAAGTAAAGCTTACCACAATGTATTCGTGAAAACTATATCTAAATCGGATAAGCTGTTTCTGAGATTAGCGTGAACAAACGCACAGACAAACAGACAAACAGACAAAAATTGTAACAATCATTGTTTTGGTTTCTATTTATTGCGTTGATAAAGGCCCCAATAATTTTTTTCTCATTCGTATCTTCCATGTACAGACAGCGATCGGTTACATTTTTGTTATATGTATAGATTTTTGTTCTCTCCTTACCTCCAAAAACTAGAGTGTGAGACTACTAATAGAGTGATTTTTCATACTCGTTTTCAAGAATAAATAAAATACTTTTTGTTTAGATTTAACTGGCATTTAAGTATTTTGGCAATAGCCACAGCTTTTGTAGTAAGTGAACTTTGGAGGTTACTGATTTATATTTTACTTTTTATTTAATTTTACACATATGATCGCTAAGATACACCTAAATAAAGTAAGTTTATAATTAAATTACAGCCTCATCTATCTGTCCATACTATATATAAGAGTAATAGAATATAATAGAGTTTGTTTGTTTGAACGCGCTAATCTCTGAAACTACCAGTGGGATTTTAAAATTTTCATCTTGCGTATGATAGCCCAGTTCTCAAAAAAGGTTGTAGGCTATGTAACATCACGCTACTGGCGACGGGAGCAGAGCAGTGAGCAAAGACGTGGGTACAATAACAGCATACTTATAACTCGCCTCGTCTCTGGCGCGCGTCTACACGTGTACGCTATATCTACTAGTATGGGTGTGATGACACTGACCGGAAGTTGTTATTGTCGCGATAGTTGATCACAATAGTGTTCGCAGTTCGAACAAGCCGACCGGACGTCGGTGCACGCGCACCTCTCAGAACACCGACGTTCAGTATGACGTCAAGTAATTTACTACTATTTGCAAAATTACCTTGTTGTGTTTAATTTGTAGGAACTAGAGCCATTGTTAAGTTAAAGCTTACATTCCTGAAAGAATGCGACATGAGGTTCTTCATGAACGAAATTATAGGTTTTTAACAGAGTAGGTATGCACAGCATAAACTCACTGCTAGTGTTGCAAACGTGCAAAATAATAATAATTTGTTTGCAGACTAGTTTATAGCTGTATGTCCGAAACGTCAGTAAGCAAAAATAATAACCTACTCCATAGGCTCCAGTAACTGCTTATTATCAGGCGACGCGTGCTCATTTGCTCTCATAGTTACAAGTAAACACTTTCAATGTTGATAAGAACATTGTTTGCACTATCCTCAAAACAATAAAATTAAATATACTACTAGTACTACTAGCTGTCCCCGGCGCGGTTTCACACGCGTTTTTGCTTACTGCTCTGCTTCCGTCGCCAGTAGCGTGATGTTACATAGCCAATAACTTTCCTCGAGAACTGGGCTATCATACGCAAAATGAATTTTTCAAATCTGACTGCTAGTTCTAGAGATTACCGCGTTCAAACAAACAAACGCTGCCGCTTTATATCTATAATATAAAAATGAACCGCTGAATGTGTTGCTAAGCGCAAAACTCGAGAGCAGCTGAACCGATTTCGCTAATTCTTTTTTCATAATATTCCTTGAAATACGAGGAAGGTTCTTACGTAGAAAAAAATGCCTGAAATAAAAAAAAACACTTTTCTATATTCCCATACAAAAGTATCTTAAGTTATCCAAAAATGTTTAAAAATATGTCCACCCGTACGAAGCCGGGACGGGCCGCTAGTAATAGTATAGATATTAGTTGGTATGTTAAGTCATGCTGTACAAGCAGAAGCTGCCAACTGAATATGATTGAAACTGCTAACGAGCTGTTAACATTAGAATGGAGGTTGCGTAGCGCATGCACGCTCTGTACAGTTAATCCCAATGTTGACATTTGCACTTTCTCTTCAAGGTTGATTTAAAATTGAACCATGACAAATGTAGCCTTAACATCTCAAGCAGTAACCTTCGCAAATTTGTTATTTTAAAATAATATAATTGTACAGCTTGATTTGCATATAGTGATGTTTGGAAATTCAATGCATGTAACTTGGTTCTGTTGATCGATTATATTATCAACAGAACGATCATTTTTACGTGTATTATTCTTTCATATTTAAAATAAGTGATTTCTTTATTAATAGGTAATTTATAAAGCTTTATTATCTTTGAAATTACAGTTTTTTAGGTATTTGATATTTTCGACATCTATTTCAAATTTAGCTTCCATCGTCAGCACTTGTAAGATGCTTCGATGTTATCAACAATATCACCGTTCTTGCACGAAATTGTTAACATAATATAAATAATACAAACAGCTTAAATAAATATGAATTTGGCTAACTATAATAAGAATAAACTACACATGCTTTCTTTTTTATAATATTGAATTAGATGAAAATAAAGGATTTTTATTTGAAGGTCGCTCCTAGTGTTATCGCAAGGAAAACAAATGTTTTGTTGATGGTGGCTAGTATGTACCTACGCAGTGGATATGTATGTTATCTAAAGATAAATAATTAACATATTATAATACACCGTTTGTGTGAAGTAAATACAGTAATCAGTGTCTCAGACAAGTACACGAGTACATACGTATGTTGAACAAACGCTTTGTATCGTATTTTCATTGAGATTATTTCTTGAAGGAAACTGTTAACCTTTATAATATACAATTAATCTATTTGTGTGCAAATATATAATTTATACGTGTTCGTCTTACTTTATCATATTATAATTGTGGCTCTTCTTAATACTCCTTAGAGCACAATGACCTTTGTATATATTTCCTTATATTTTAAGTTTAATTTAAACGTGATAATATAAAGGATTATGTATCAAATAACATACCTAGCTGTACATATAAGTAAACAAAAGATAAACCATACAATGTAAACATAAAGTTAGAGTATTTACATGCGTATAATTTTTCGTGATATATTCGATTGTCATTATTGAAATAAGCAATGTAAGTAGAAGTGGTCCAAGGATTGATCCTTGCGGCACTCCTGATAGAACTTGACAATCTGAGTGTAACCACTTAGAACTGACGAGTGTTTGAAATAGTTTGTGAACGAGGACAATATTAATATCGAGAGAGACCATCGCGTATCGGCAGATAACAACTAATGAATAAGTACTTGAGACTCTATGTAATCAGACCTTTTACTATTGTCAGTTATTATGTCATTATTTAATAAGGTCCTTTCAAGTGGATATGGATATTGTATGCTATATTTATAAACTACTCTATTGTTACTACTAAAATAAAAGTTAAGTTAAACATGTCTAATGTGTAAATACTTTTAATAAATAGTTGTTTCTAGTAAAGTTTTATTCAACTATCGATTGTACAATTCATTAGTTATTACTGAAACTATGTATCTATAGACAGGCTAATTAAAGATAGCCAAAAACAAATGGTAAATATATTAGCTATTTGTTTTAGTTCTCAGACCACGTTCTTTCTGATAGTATAAATTTACAATGGCAATATTATAAATATTAATACTATTTATATTCGTATTAACTATAAGATGTAAATGAATGAATACCTAAATACGAAATTAAATTAAAAAAATATATATGTAGCGGAAGTAACATTTTACGAAAAAATCCTGGATTTAATAAGATGTTGAAGTTGAACAAATTTATACTTGTATACCTACCTATATGTAATAGGGATACGCACAAATGAAATTGAACAAAACAGAAACAACCAAATGGACTACGTATTGAAGATGACACCATATGACTTTGCGAATTAGGTCTGGTTTCTTTTAATAATTTTGGTAAAGTGTTTAAATAATGCATGCATGTTGTGTGATACAAAAATCGATGAAATACAAAAGAAGGAAACGTGGTTCTCAAACACTCGCGTATTACACCTTGCGAAATTGATTTAAAAGATGTTAATTTTAATGATAATAATATACGTAGTTTGTTACTAAGTACCTTTATTAATTCAACAATAAAATTCTACTTCGGTCGCCGTTATTACAATGTAAGCTAGCACTATACATTTGTTATAATTATATTTGTTGGCTTTAAGTACATGTGTGGACTAAAATTGCTTAAATATTTAGATCTATAATTTTAGGTGTTCACTTATATACCTACATATATTTATATTCATTTTAATTATTTTTATGCATCATGCTATTAATCATATTACTCAATATTTCATCGCAGGTACCAAATTAGTATATGTCTACTCCCAAACTTGTAAAAATGTTGAAATACGTCAGAAAGTCATTGCAACGGTTCAAGTATGGTGAAAGCAACCATGTATGGCGTAGGGCCTACAAGATACAAAAACACATTACCATACTATAGGCAGTATTATTAACAGCTATAATTTCATCTGGTTAGACTAATTCCCTGCCCATATTATCAAAAACTGCGATTTAAATGAAATTGTATTTATCTGTTCCGATTCTTAACAACTCCTCTTATCCCAAATCTATTTATTTAATACAACTTAAGCCTTCACTATACCATTTTGGAAATATGCAAGTTGGCTGGCGTATCAATTACATGATGTATTTGACTTTGATAATATGTTAAAAATCATAAATTTCTAAAATTGGTGCCTCTCTTGGACGCCACTCATATTGACACATAAGAATATAATACGACCTGGGGAGGTCGGAAACACTGAAGACACACAAGGATCAGTGGCGCAGATTCAATGTGCATTAACACCTTCTTGATAAATATTGAGTCGTAAAATAATGCGATGTTGACTTAATTATTTCAAACGACTTCGTGTACCTACATAATAACAGACAGCAAACCAATTTACAAGGCGAATAGCTATCGAAATAAAAAAACAAGAAAGACTTGGGAGTTTGGTTTTTAAAACAAAAATAAAAGAAGTAAAAATTGAAAACATATTAGGACCCGTTATAAAAAAAAAATTAAGCAAATATTTAGTTTATGTAATTAAAATAGGTTATTGTACACTTAATTCGATCGGATAAACAAACAATTGTTTATAGACTACACAAACAATATAATTTAATAATCTACAAATTATGTATATACGAGTATATAGTGTCTTAACGCAGTTTTACTTCTTCTTGTCGACTTTTATCACAAATTTTGTTGCAGCATTAAAATCATCCCTAGTGCAAGTAGAAGGACACGATGAACATGTCAGCAGGTGCATCATATTAGTTTTTGCTAAAGTATGTTATTCAACAAAGAAATCGCGTCCAGCAAAAAACTTTCTACTTTAACTATCAAATATTGACTGATTTCTCTCCGATATACGCACATATTATATGGTTTCCTTTGAACAAAGCGATGTTATTGCATGTTACAAAGGAGTAGGACTGTGAATTCTAGAAGTGTATAGCTCTACTATGGTAGTGGTACGTATTTGAAGGGTTTCTTTAAGCCACCTATCGATTAATTATTCAGGCTTTTGAAACTCAAGCGAAATTCTTGACAGTCAGGTACCGGACTATTGTCGCATGGCATTAATTTTAATTAGTCCGAATAATATAATGAATGTTAAAGGGAAACTGAAACAACTACATATTTTCCTTCTCCATTTAACGAGTACGTTATAAAGGCCTTGTCAGCATTAGGCCTAAAGTGACCTCATGGCTACTTTATCTAGCTAAAATTTTAATCTAACAAGGTTCTAACATAACTTGAGATCCGGGAAAATATAGTTATGGTCAACAAATGACCGCATTGAATTCAAACTAGCTGGTTTCGATTCCTACACGGTACTATACTTTATGAAGTCTATAACTATTTGTGCCAGACCTTGTATAAACAGAATTAAGAGCCTTCGTGGTACAGAGCTTGATCTTTCATGCGGAAAAAAAAACTCTTACAAAAACTAACCACAGTTATTCTTGAAATATAAATAGAATGTGAGTTCTTGTAGCGCAAAGTTCGCGGTAAATATATAGATTGTGTTTGTTGACCACAATGTTAGCATAGTCACTGTCGAACCAATATTGTGTGCGAAACAGTCGAATCAAGGGGAAGGTTAAAATAACATCGAAGCGACGAGTGGCAGGTTTAATTGAGCTCACTCGACCGTGGAAGAACATAATGTTATCATAATCGGTATTATAATGTACAAATTTTGATTATGATGATAGCGAATTTTTAACTATGTTATTTGGTTCAGCGATTATAAGTGTATGATGTCGTTCAGGTTAAGGTCGTCATCCCTATTCAGCCAGTAAATATTATTTGTACAAACTTTCGTACTAGAATGCACACTAATCGTCATCGTAACAGCATAGCCTCCTGGAACTCGTAGTCCCAAAATGATCCTCTGCTTGCCTGGGCTTAGCCTGGTCAACTGCTGGCTACTCTTCCCCCAGTTTACAAAAACTTAAAACTTTTATTCTGATATCATCAGCCAACAGCGGTGTCTGAATTGTAAACAAAACGGACGTGCCGGAGGTTCTGATTTAATGCGATACCTTCTTTAGTTAAGGCTTGATTGACAGCGTAGTACTAGGTGATGATTTGTTTTAAAATTGGTAGTTGTACATAAGTGTAACCTTAAGTATTTTATGCTCAACAATGTACCTACTAGTCGCTTATATGAATTTCCTTAATCTATCCTTGATTTCAACAAAAATGTTGTCATTGGATATTTAACTAACCCATTAGAGATATACCGCAAAGTTTTCCTTCATCACCCTTGATTTGTTAAGAGCCCAATGGAAAATTAAACATTGTGTTGCCTCAACCTGATACAAATAAACATACTATTTATAGCATAATAACTAGATTTACTTTTCAATTTAGGTTTATAATATTCAAATGTTTCACGGTCAGAAATAATTGAACTTTCTTATCAAGTTAAAGTAATAAGTGTTAGAGGCGTGTCTACGAGAAATATGCCGAGAAGGACGTTTGTGATACCTTTACTGTTTACTACTGAACTCACGCAGGAGAGGATCTATGGTAGCTGGAACAAATGAAACCAGCTAGTTTTTTCTTTATATTTTAGCCTACCAAAGTGACTCCACCCCGCCTGATGGTAAGCAATCAGTGGAATCCAGAAGTGGTGGCCACCATACCATAAGCCATCGTCTTAAACTGCTGGTATGGTGGCCTCCATTATGGCGGCTGGGAATGGGATAGGGGAAGGGAATGAGGTATAGTTTCTTTTTTATTCACAAAAGAATCAACGTAGAACATAATTAGGTACTTTAAAAATATTGACTAAAAACAAAATCAACCGCTATTCACGTGTCGATAAAGCTGCGATCTTCTGTAGGGATGAATAGTTCTAAAATTGCAAAGGCACTATACCTTCTCTTAAAAAATTGTTTTAACCAGATAAATAATGTTAGCAAACCTTTAGATTTGCCTGTTACTAGTATTGATGGATTCTACAGAATAATTTTAATAATTCACTACTAATCATAGCTATAGTGGCAGCCAGCATATCAGCAGTTTCAGACGATGGCTTTTGAAATGGTGGTCATCACTAGTGGATTCCACCGGCTGCTTACCATCAGGTACAGTTGAGTCACTTTTGTAGGCTAATACAAAAAAAATAACAATACGACCAATGATTTAGCACATATTTTACATTAACAATAGTACTTAGCGTTGCGGGCTCGTTGTCACATCTGTCGTGACTGGCAACAGTAATGTAATATTTTAATTACTTAGAAAAATATTGATGTTATATCAATATAATATACGTAATAATTATATAGGTATACTTAACAATATAATAATTTTGTTGTAAAAGTAGAATGTTACGATATGATCGAAGAGTTACCTACCACTGAGGTTAACGATACTACTATAATGCGACTAACATTATAATAGCCTTTAATCGATCCCCTGGTTTAAAAACATTTGCCAGTCTTCATATTAACAGAGTTAATTATACAGCTGAGTTGACGATAACGTGATTTAACAAAACGAATCTGTTTTGCAATAGATATCTAGAGTATTTATTAAAATGAATTCACAAATTTGGCTACCAATTAGACAACAAGGTTATTACGTTTAAAAACAAAGCTTTGCAATTAACTACCTACTTATGGTTGCACAAATGTTAACACTCTTAAAGGAAAGGTCATCTGAATGTTGAGTTTTGTTCGATTTTGTCTTTTATATGGTGTACTGTAAAGTATAGAATAAATAAGTATTTGAGTCATTTTGTGGCCCAACCACAATCTAACAAACAAATCTTATTATAACCTTACTTTGTTTCTACCCTTGTTTTTATTGGTACAAAAGAAAAAGCAGTCAGTGGAATCCAAAAATGGTGGCCACCATACTAAAAGCTATCGTCTTAAACTGCTGCTGGTATGGTGGTTTCCACTATGGCGGCTGGGAATGGGCTAGGGGAAGGGAATGAGGGAGGTGAGGAAAAAGGACAGGGGGAAGGATATTGCACCTCCGGCACTCTCACTCACTAAACGAAACGCAATAGTACGGATACTACTACTCTTACCTTCTGATCTCTATGAGAGGGCAGTACTTCCCCGGTCAATCAAGTCCATTCATGTTGAAACCAGCGTGGATCTACTACCGTGGGTACTGTTTTAGTTCTAGTACTTATAACATAATTATAATAAATTTACCAAATTTTTAATAGGTTAAGGTTAAGGTAAGCTTACTACTGTGTTCTTATCGACAATATAAGTTAAAAGTAGGTATTTTAAATATAAAGGTTTTTAGGTAGAAAAAGATAATAAAACATAAAGCTTTAATTAAGAAGAAGATGCTTAAATTGTAATTAAATAAATAAATAGTGTGTGCTAGTAACCTGTAAGGCACGTCTCCAGCGAGGAACACGTAGTTGGTAGAATACAGCGCTGCTACGAATACGCAGAGCGCCAGCATGCAGTAATTGGTGAGGTGGTATCTCTTGAACTGGCCCAGCTCGCGCATCAGCCTCTCCGTGTCCACGCCGCTGCTGCCGGCACACTCGTCCACCTTCGTATCACCCTCGCACTTGGGCATTGTCACTTTTAATTCACAAACTCCCAAAATATAATATACAATTTGTTCAAGTTATACTTTTTTTTATATTATTTTTTTTTTATTTGTTTAATATGTATTTTAAAATTGTATAACTATTATTTACATTGAATAAATTAGTATTATTAAATCAAAACACAAATTTTTCAAAAAAAAAATTACATAGGTACACGTTGCGTAAAAGTTTACGATGAATAAACCTTACTGCACGTTCGTCGGTTTAAGTAGTATTGGCGTGCGCACGCGCCGGTTCTAAGTGGTCAGGCGCGCGCTACTCGCATATAACGAAGTGCACCCGCGTCGCCGCACCGCGCCGGACATTGCGCATACGCGACGAGTTTCCGGCTTCCGTGAAAATCTCTACAGAGAACAACTTAACATTCGACTCATATATTCGCAGTAATTTAATGATGATTTGAATCAAATAACTTATTAAGAAGTTGTTTAAATCAAGGCGCATGTTTTATTAAACAAATTAATTGACAATACAATGTATAACTAGTACATTACATTGCGCTTGGTAGGTAACTTTTAGTATTTCTTGCCTTTCTTTGGTCATCTCGCTATTCCCAGGGCAAAAGATGTGATTCCTTGAACCACACCGAAGGTCACTTGCCCAGGTCTGAATGATCTAAATGAATTACTGAACATGAGTTTTCATTTCAATAATTAACTGTACCTACCTAGTGATCAGCGGTGAGTTATTATTAGTATAATTGGCACATTGTTTCAGTGTCAATAAGATTACAAGTACTAGCCTATGAATGCTCAGTGATCTTGCAACTATTCTCATAATTAAATTATATACTGATGATCTAAAGTCAAGGGAAAATGTAACCATATAGGTAACGCAAAACAATGAACATCGCTCACAAATTCTCTAAATTCTGCCTGTCGCAGTGGTGCAGCGGAAGGGCAAGCCAGCGCTATACATGAGCTTTAGAATTCGATTCCCAAATGGGACTTTACAAATATACATTTAACGGATACAAAGTACACCCAGACTCGAAACAAATGTTTATGGATCACACAAAGTTTTTTCCCGTGTGGGGATGGAACCCACAATCTCGCTTGCGCCCTCACTGCGCCACAGAAGCAGTCAAGATAATTATGTGTTTTATAAATGAAAATAGCTAGAAATCTTCTAAATTGTGTCTTAAACGCTTTACCATCATCAGCTTGTATAAATTTAGACGGTAGTAGATCCACGCTGGTTTCAGCATAAATGGGTCGGATCGACCGGGGAAGTACTACCCTCTGATAGAAGATCGACGTAACAGTAGTAGTATCCGTACTACTGCGTTTCGTTCGGTGAGTGAGTGTACCGGAGATCCAATATCCTCCTGTCCTTTTTCATTCCCTTCTCCTACCCCATTGCCACCATACCACCATTCCATAGTGGAGACCACCATACCAGCAGTTTAAAACGATGTCTTATGGTATGGTGGCCACCACTTCTGGGTTCCACTGACTGCTTACCATCAGGTGGGGTGGAGTCACTTTGGCAAGCTAATATAAAAAAATCCTCATTTCCCTCAATCCTTTGCTCAGGCAGTGGCTTCGCAGAGTCCCTGGTATTGCAGGAGCAATGCTAGGGACTCTGAGTCATCAATAAGCGACAGTTACCACTTACCATCACGTGGGCTGTTTGCTCGTCTGCAACTGTCGGTAATAAAAAATAAAATTCGCGCCTCCACATATTGACCGCGACGAGCGCGCAGCCTTGCAGACCATACCGATACTTAGATACGAGACCTACAAATTTTATAAAATAAAATTTAATTTTATTTAGTTAATTTAAATAATACTACTCATTTACTCTTCTTATATTTATCATTAATTATTGACTCAACGCGCGTCTTTGACAATGCATCCAAATTTTGGAGTCAATCCCACTATTTTCAAGAAGTAGTCTCATGATGAGACAAGTGACATTGTTTTATCCCAGTA
This sequence comes from Parascotia fuliginaria, assembly GCA_963082885.1. Lineage (NCBI taxonomy): Eukaryota > Metazoa > Arthropoda > Insecta > Lepidoptera > Erebidae > Parascotia > Parascotia fuliginaria. The sequence continues at coordinate 197,707 of OY720180.1, read as the reverse complement.
GCCCAAAGGGAAATATTATAAAACCGCCTCTAGTGTTTATTCTGAGAACTAAATTTTCACTGTCAAGTCATCGTGTATGTATAATTTCGTGGTTGCTTAAACGTAAAGTAACTTATGATTTCGGTTTAAAAATTTCTTATTGTCTTAAGAAATTACAAATTTTACACAAAATCTTATAAACTATAGTTGTAGATAATTTAGGAAAATTATGAGAGTAAGGGTAATTTGGACAAAATGATTTGATTTAATATGTATTATGAGCATATAATTTGTATCTATTATTACGATTGTTTTCATTGTATTGACATTCAAAGGTTTTTAGATGTGACAGATACTCGTAATTACAAAAGCATAAAAGTAGAGACCAACAGTGTACTATTCATACTACTGTTAGAACTGTTCTGTAATTAATGACAGATTACTTCGACCTTGAAATTTTTCATTGAGAGTGCCGGAGACCCAATTTGCTCCTTTTCTTTTTCCTCACGTCCCTCAATTCTTTCACTTACCCCACTCCCTTCAAGGTAGGCAGCGGCTTCGCAGAAAACCTAAACGTAGGTAGTTCTGTTAGATTTATTTTTAATTGCCGTAAGTGACAGACAAGCAAACAGCACCAAGCATTGCTCCTGCAATGCCACGGACTCTGAGTCGTTCATGAGCGTCAGTTCCATCACTTAACTTTCACAGAACAAACAAAAAACAACAGAACTACCTACGGTTCAGGTTTTCTCATGATATTTTCCGTAACCGTTGGAAATGCAAATATCAGTAATACCTAAGACTCTTGGAAACTATTCCATTTGCTCAGTTTCGATTCTCAACCTGCTGCATACGACGTATCATACATAACCATTGTTTTAATTGAATGATGTCCACCGCTGGTCTATAGGTCTTATCGAACTTGTTATATTATTGCTGCACCTACGGCTACAGTCTGCGTAGGAGACGCCAGCGCAACATTTCTTTGACGAAACCTCTTATACATATAAAAACAAATGGCAATACGTTTTAAAACATGATCGATACCGGTCATAATTTATATAATTATGTAATAGGTATTTACATGTCGCAGATAAATGATTAAGTTGGGTTATATTTATATTACCTGCACACATCTAAACTAAATATAAATAAATATATTTGGCTAGGCAGATTGGTCACAATATATAGCACTAACAATTTACTGGTATAACGAAGTCAAATAAAGGCCATTAATGACTCTAACCAGATAAATATTTTAAAGCTGAACGGTTGAAATCTACACATAAAAAAATATATTAATTAAAAAATATACCCCCAGTTTCTGAAAGGCTGATCAATGACAAATTAACAAATCATCTGTTAAATCTCGTGTGAAGTACTAATTGGGTTGCTAGAAGCATGAATAATTAGTTTAATTTGGTCTAATTAGTAATTAATTAGATCAAATTAAACAAATTTTACATGCTTTTAGCATGCTTTCAGGTTACTTCACATAAGATTTAACAGGTGATTAGTTAATTTTTCATTGATCAGCCTTTCAGAAACTGAAGGTAAATATGTCAATTGTTAACAAGCATGAATGATTTGTCTGCAACACAATAAATGCATTAATTATAAATATTTGAACGATCAATGTAAACAAACTGTTTATTTATTCAGTTGCGCAAACAAAAAACCCACGGAATTATCCTGATTAATCACTTCGTTCTACTTTCACTTAGTGGAACATTACCTATCTAGTAGTAAGTAGAAGAACAACGGAAACGTCCGATCGGAGGTCAATCCGATATAACTAATTAAATATAAGTAGATGGTACTCCTTATAAATAAAATAAGAAAACGGAAATAAAATCGTATTAAATTGTCTCCATATAAGTCGAAATGGCTCAGTGCATAAGACACCCGCTTTGTAAACACGAGGTAGTTGGTTTCTAATCCGGACAAGTACCAATTGATTTTTCAAATCATAATTTATGTACTTTCTAAGTTTATATTGGACATTTCTGACTGACGGTGAAGGAAAACATCGTGAGGAAACCTGGACTTAAAAGTCTGAAATTGCCAAGCCGTCTTGAGCAAGCGTGGTGATTAATATCAGCATTAATCCTTCCTTTGCCCTGCATTGGGACAGTAAACAGGCTAGAATTTATTTAATTATTAAATTGTCTCTGTGCATGAATGCTCTCAGCATTAAAGCTTCGTAAAATAGAAAATTGACAAACAATATTTTATATTGTTTAATATCATAGGTAATCGTTTACCTGTTATGGTGGAATCAGAGTATTATGGAAAAGCTTGCTTACTTTTACAAAAACGAGCGGTGTTGTTGTTGGCATTGTTCGTAGGCGTAATGTGTTCTATCGTTGACATCATCAGGTTACTCTGATCACCTCACAGCGAAACCATTTGAATTTTTAAATACTTAACAATTTGTTCTTATTATTAGGTAACTAGACGTCCGGCCTCGCTTTGCTTTGGTATCAAAAGTTTTATTTGATTTCATAACAAAATCTTAAGGCAAATATGATAACAATAGTAGTACTCGTATTGCATACATATAAATACATAAAAAAAACATTTAAAAAAATCAATATCGATGAAAATTGGTATGTAGATAGATTTGATGTCGGAGACGGACATAGGCTACTTTTTATCCCAAAAATCAGTCGGGTTCCCGAGGGATACAAACATATTTTTCGCGCGGACAAAGCCGTGGGGCGCAGCTAGTAATAATATAAATTATATAAAAACTCAAGAAGAACAAAAAGATAGATAAATTAAACTCCTGCTATTAATTAGATAGCATTAATGCGCAGCATGTTGTTAACTACTTATCGCATAGATAAACAATTTATTAAAATTTTACAACTGACTGCAAGTTGCAACCATCATAGCATTATGTACAAGCAGTATAAAACTCGAGTTTAATAGTTGGCCTGTATGTTCCAGAGAGACGCGGCTTTGTATCCCGCTTCGAGGTTAAAACCTACCTTTACTTCATAGGATATATTATATAGGAGTAATATTGTTTTTTTTCCGGGATGCAAATTCTGAGCAAATTAACCGATTTGTCAGTAAGACGAGTAAACTCTATCTCCTACTCTTAAAGCAGGTATACCGCAATGTCGATCCCACCGGCGATCTCACTCTCTGATCACGTTCTATCACAAATAGTTCATAATGGGAAATACGATACTTGTTCTTATGAGTACTATTATATCTATGCTTATTGGAAAATCGTATGCACTCTTAAGTACAAAGCATTGTGCAATGTAACGCATCTCACTTCTCAAATCAAATGTTTTATTCATATTAATTACATGCTGGGTAAGCTAGAGGAACAGACAATTAACTCTCATCAGTCTTTTTAATTGCCAGTAAATTTTTAGTAACAGAAACAATGTAACCATTTTGTCGCTCAATTAAAGCTTGGAACTCTTTACCAGCGCATGTGTTCCCATCTAACTTTGATCCTGGGTCTTTTAAGCGGGGCGTGAAAAAGCATCTCTCTAAGCCGCCATAGTGGAGGCCACTATACCAGTAGTTTGGCTTTTGAAATGGTGTCCGCCACTTCTGGATTCCACTGACTGCTTACCATCAGGCAGAGTGGAGTCAATTTGGTAGGCTAATATAAAAAAAACTATCATACTTCCTCAAGACGAATTATAATCTAGACCAAAATTAATGCACTTATGAATGTTTACAGGTTTGAACTAAATGCGTGTGTAAAAAAAAGTTTTTCTCGCTGAAGTTAGCAGATAGCATGTACGGTTTGATGTGGCAAGGACAAAATTATTTTAAGTGGGAAAAATATACATTAGCTGATGCCCGCGACTTCGTTCGCATGAAATTCAGATATGTGTGCATACATAAAAGTATTGCCGACTTGATCTTACGGCAATCGTACATTGTATCAGTAATAAATATCAATATAATCCGTCTTTATAACGAATCCCATTTAAATCTATTTACCCGCTACTACTAAATTCTTCTATTTTCCACTTAATAAGGGTAGTTTCTAAATATTAAAAAATGAGTATTTTCTATTAATTTACCAATCCTACTATAAAAACTATAAAAGTTTCATACAAACTTTGTCACCCATCGCAAAATCCCGTCTCAGTGAGTACCTATGTTCTGAAAGGACCTCCCATGCAAAATTTGAGACTCCTACCACCTGTAGTTTCTGAGATTTCGTGATGAGTGAGTGAGTGAGTGACCTTTCGCTTATATGTATAACTAGCTGACCTGGCTAATTTTTCTAAAATAAATATAGCCTTAGTTACTCTTTATTACATCAGCTACCTGCCAATAAAAATCGGTCCAGCCATTTCAGAGATTAGCCGGAACAAACAAACAGACAGACAGACAGACAGACAAAAATTGTAAAGTAATGTGTGGAAACTGCTTTGGATTATGTTTTATCTGTATGGTGATATTTTTTATGGTATGTAGCATCTGTTTGTTTCCCAAAGAATAATAAAAAAAAAAAAAGAAAAACACATTGGCGGTGACCGGTGACGCGTGAACGTGACCACAGTTGCTGCTATAGAGAGAACCGCACTTCTACTGAGTGAATGTAATTGATTTTACACTATCAAGCGTTACGACATACGAGTAGCTATTAATTGTTTGGTATGGAAATCCGGACGCATCACAAAAAGGCAGTGTATGCTTTGTCAAAAATTACTCAACCATAGGAGTATTACAGGCGCATCGGAGTCGAAGAATGCGAGGCGGCTTTTCATAAATAGTTCAGCAGCTGATTTCTAATTTGATCAATTTTAATGCATTACTCAAATAAGGTAAAGTCACCTAATTTCGCGGTATTTTCACCTAAACATGAAGAAAAATTTAAGTCAAAAGATGTTTATTTCAGCCAATTAACCTACAGCCAAGCTAGCCTAAAAATTAAGTATTTAACCCTCTCATGGACTACTGTAGACACAATAGATGTTTTATTGTCATCACTGCCATATCTGTTTACTGTCCCGGAAAGTAAGTTAAACTCACATAATATAAATTTACATCACTATTTAGCAAATCGCAGTTCTGACGTGCATAGGGTCTGAAATATATGACGCACGCGTTCGTGTCAGCTGCCAGTCAAACTCTCCGATTATTTTAAAATGTACATACACTAAAGTACTCCTTTGCTCATTTTAACATGAACAGATAAAATATGAATTAAATAATGTATCTTACAAATAAAAATAACTTGTCAATTGCATGAAAGCACAGTTTTAATGTAAATACCTCGAATTTAAGTGCAATTTTAGAATCCCTCAGAGTTAGGTGTATCTATTGTCGTAATATTATAAAAGTTCAAATATTATAGAAGACAGATTTGTCTAGATTTTTTTTGAGATATCACAGGACCATGTTAGTTATTTACCTCAGTGCCATGGTGATTATCAAATACTTAAAGAGCATAATAACCACTACGCTTAGTGGTTTTAATACTCATAAAATATGCTCTTGCGTCCCATCAGCGACATTGTAACGGGTGGCGCAAAAGTAAAGACCCTATTTGGTTCAGCTATAACATTTTTTCTAAATTAGAAAACTAGATTTAGATTTTTTTAAATGTATATTTGTGCCATTAAATTTCGTACCATTAGGATTTAAAGATGATGTCTTTTAAATGGTGACCTCCAGAGTTGATACACATTTGAGCCCTATTTATGACATTTTGCATAACTTGCCGTAACACTTCCTGCGATATGTTCGTTATTTCTTGACGAATGTTTTCTTTTAGAGCTGCGAGAGTCTGTGGCTTGTTCACATACACCCGAGATTTCAAAAAACCCCAAAGAAAGAAGTCTGGACTGGTCAGATCGGGTGATCTTGCAGGCCAAGGCAAATCGCCAAAACGAGAGATAACTCGGCCTGGAAAAGCGTCCCTCACTAAGTCCATAGTGTCGCGCGCTGTGTGTGCCGTAGCGCCGTCTTGTTGAAACCAGATGTGCTCCAGCCCCAATTCGTCCAAACTGGGTATCAAAAACTCACGTAACATGGTTCTGTAGCGTTCTCCAGTGACAGTAATCGCATTGCCTCCAGCGTCTTCGAAAAAATAGGGTCCGATCACTCTGTCAACACAGATGCCACACCATACAGTAACTTTTAGTGGGTGTAGAGGTGTTTCTTGAATAATGCGCGGATTATCAGTGCCCCAGAACCGAGTATTCTGCTTATTGACATGCCCTGAGAGATGGAAATGCGCTTCGTCACTCATAACCAATTTTGAAGGAAAATCTCATAAATAGGGCTCAAATGTGTATCAACTCTGGAGGTCACCATTTAAAAGACATCATCTTTAAATCCTAATGGTACGAAATTTAATGGCACAAATATACATTTAAAAAAATCTAAATCTAGTTTTCTAATTTAGAAAAAATGTTATAGCTGAACCAAATAGGGTCTTTACTTTTGCGCCACCCGTTACAACGGTCATTGGTTAGGTTTTAATTTGATACAAAGAGTTGAATATACAAGAATACTTTAAGGTTAAAAAGAGGTGTATTACTACTAGCCAAAATATCTGATCAGAAAGTAAATGAAGGATTATCAGAAAACAAGCACTTATACATTTGGTTAGCTTGATAATGTTTATATTAGCAAAATAAATAAGTAAGAATTCCTAATACAACACTATTGTTTGCAAAGCCGGACCGTGAGTTTAGAGGGTCCTGTGCTAATGCTACTTAGGGACCCACCTAATTACTCAAAGTATAGGAAAAAAGTAAGACTTTTATTTATTTATAATTTAATAATAATATATAATAATAAATAATAATAATATAATATAATATTTTCAACAACAACACACAACGCCATCTAGACCCAAAGTAAGCATATATTATAGCTTGTGTCATGGGTTCTAGAATGCGGATAATATACATACTTAAACACTTTTTTTTGTAAATACATACATATTATACATAGAAAAAGAAAGAAAGAAAGAAAGAAAACTTTTATTTGGTACATAACACGAGACATACTAATTAACAATTATAGGTATAAACAGGACAAGTAACAAGATACAAATAAAAAGCAGTTTCATGACTGTACCAAGTAGGCACCATTTCAGCATAATGCCGAGCACGGGTGCACGGCGCTGGTTTTCAAATGGGCCTATTTGATGTGACGTATGGATGTCTTTATTTCTAAACAACTAAGCTAACAATAATAAAATTATGCCTTACACAAGAATAGACGTAACAAAAATATGCAATAAGTATTTATATATAAAAAAAAAAAAATAATAATAATAATAATATAAGAACATAACTTAACTTACATAATGCATTATTTACTTGTTTAATCTATGGTGATCATGTCTCATCGGTCTCATTTGAAAGACCCAACTGTCACTTTGCTGTCATCTGTCAAAATAGACAAAAAGGTAGAAACATGACATGGACGGAAAGGACGCTAAACTTACCAAAATTATTTCGTAATAGGTACATAATAAATGTTTTATTTATATCATTCATTATACGTATAAAGTGATGTGGAAAAGAAAGTGTATAGTGTTGGTTTATAAGATATGAATTTAATGAAGTGCAGACATACAATTTTGTCAAAGACGCTAAAATAAACAAAACATGGCGCCTCAATGATTTTAATTTTTTTTTTATACCTATAAAACTGCAATGTCGTAGGTAAGTTTATTATTTCAGTTGTTGACATAGCAAGTACTGTTTATATAGCTTATTAAAACTATTCAACGTTTAAACACACACCATAGAAACACCCAGACCATAGCAAATAGATAATATGTTCATGTACACAAATGTTTGTACTGAGCGGGAATCGAACCCGTGACCTCTGCGTGGTAGTCCATACACTGTACCACCGAACCACAGAGGCAGTCTATATTATAATATAATATGCCTCAATGAATTGAATATGTTTGATTAATTCGCAGGATTCGCAGGACTGCAAACCTTACGATCTGTTTAATTTAATAAAATTATAGATATTTTCGCATCATCGTCTATTTTTGACTTTGACTCGACTTATCTGGGGAATCCACAGGGCCCTGGGCTGAAGCCCAAAAGCCATATTATGGTAGATCGGCGAGAGCGTGTTAATCTCCCAAAGCCCTTCGTCCAACCGTCGGAGAATCGCCCGCCTGGTCATAATTTATCATGGCATACCTGGAAATCTTTAAACAGACTTCGGACACAGGTCGGCCGAACTAAAGATAATTTGTCCAGGTGGGGATTCTCTGACGGTGCCGATCTAAATTGCAAGTGTGGAGCCAATCCTCAAACAATGGCCCATTTGTTATCGTGCCCTGCGTGCCCGATCAACTGCACGCAGGAAGATTTAATGAACGCTGCTGACAATGCAGTAGCCGTAGCTAAGTCTTGGGCTGATACAATATAAAAAAATTTGCTGTCGACTCGAAAAGAAGATGGTAGATCTGGCCCTGGTTGTTTGATCAGCAGGTATTTATTCAGTACGATTGTTCAATATATAAATCATCACATGTTTTTAACTTTAGGTAAATTCCATATTCTGAAATTTATTATTACTAAACCGCAAATACACCAAGTGTTGTATGTGAATAGTGAACTGTAAGTGACACGACGACACGCGCAGCCATGTCGCATACAAACTATATAATAGTTAAAGCTAATTCGGGTGTTATTTTAATGTTAATCGATTAAACATTACTTTCTTACTGATAATTAGATAAATGTATTTACTTAATAGGTATGTATAATATTAGCAAACACTGTGATGAAACTGTCCACATTTATGATCGGATATCTCAAGGAAATCCGTAGGTCTAAATTTATTAGCGATTTTTATGAATTATGAATATGGTTCAATGTCAACAGTTACCCCACAGTCGAGGTATATCGTACGAGATGACACTAAATAACTAAAATAGACTAGTTTTATGACTATTGCCACATCAGCTGTTTCTTTTTAAATACAGAAGCCCTGGCATTTACGTGGTTTTATTACTATTTGTTAACGACCTTGGGCAAAGACAATACGCACGCATAATTTTATAGCTATAAAATATCCCGCTGTTGAAATTAGAATTTAAAAAGATGTAAAAGTATACCTATACTAATATTATCAATGCGAAAAATAAACAGAGTTCTGTTTGTCTGTCTGTTACGCTTTCACGCCTAAACCACTGAACCAATTTTGATAAAATTTGGTACTTAGAGAGATAGATTAGATCTCGGGGAACAACATAAGCTATCTTTTATCGCAAAAAAATGACTCTAAAAGGTTGAAATAGGGGATGAAAGTTTGTATGTAAAATTGTCAATGAATATAAAGAGATATAACCGACGTATCTACACGCGGGCGGAGCTGCGGGCAACAGCTAGTATATTTATATGGATACTTAAATAACGGCAGAGGCCGTCCTAGAAGAACATACACGGGCCCATAGATGACGTGTTGGCAAGATTACAACTACCCGTAGCCGACGTGTGTGTATGAAAAGATTAATGATTGTTAAAAATCTTGAATGACATTTTTTATGATTAGTAAGAATGACATGCTATAATGAAATAATTTTTTTTGACATTAATTTATTGATACATTTTGACATAATAAATAATATATGAAATGTTTTTTTTTTTTTTTATATATATTACATGATGCTCGAGTTTTAATAATGTAATTGAACAGTTAAGTACACATTTTGTATTGTTTTGTTAAAATTGTATACTTAGTATTGTTAAAATTATACATTGTGATTTGTGAAATAGAGGTACGTTGTGAACTCCTGTGGTAAATTAAATTAAGTTCATCTTACTTTATACTTATAACAAATATTAACAGTTTATTTAATACCTACATAGAAACATTTACCACAGATCACATGTTGCCTTTACCTTTTGTAGCAATATGCAAATTGAGGCAGCCTATATAGCACACATTTTTACTTCTTATTTTTTCTTTACAACATAGAAAGCTGTAATTATTACCTATAGAGTTAAGTGTATTGCCTGTGTCACTTTGCATGCTACTTGAAATTGTAACTTACAAAAATTGTAATAACCTGGCGATTAAAAAGCGTGGCCTGAGTTTCTTGCCAGTTCTTCTCATGGCTCTACTTCGTCAGCGAACTGGCTGTAGGTTAATTTGCTGACGTTTTGTAAACTTTGACGTTTATAAGTGTTAATTTAATTAACCTATTTGAATAAATAAATTTTCATTTTTTTTTTTTAATTTTTCATTTTTAAGAAACTAAAGTTTCCAACATCATTTTTGAACTTTAGACCGTGGGTAATGGATTTCTTATAGTCTCTGCTTATCCCGATAATGAGAGACAGGCGCGCCCTGGGCGTGGACAGCACACATAATAAAACTGCTTCGGTTTGTATGATGCACTTTAGCGAACCGAACGAACATAAATAACTATCTTTGTTAGACTGCGGATAAAGTCCATCATGGCGGCGATATCGCCAATATTGTACTTTACGATAACATTTTGTTAAACCATAATAATAGATATCTCTGTATTAAATAGCATAATTTAGTCATTAATAATTAGGGCGCTTAACACGCACTGAATAGTAGGTACAAAGGATGCAAAGGCGCGCACTGCTATCGGTTATAAAGGCAGTCCTATCCAATCATAATATGATAAATTGATAACATTGACACGTTAGAAAAGAGGCAAAATTTCTGTAACAAGATAATTAGCGCAGGTACTTTAGATTAAACTGTTAAAGCGCTTCCATCAATATATGGGTAATTTTCTATGTTTTTGGTGCTGGGTGTCCTACCCAGACAACCATAGAAAATTACTTAGGTAAGTAGTAGTCGCGCTGATTGATTACAGCGAAAAAATACTTTCAGGATACTGTTCAAAAGTAAATTTCCCATTTTCTTCACCTCCCTCATTCCCTTCCCCTACCACATTAATTCCCAGCCGCCATAGTAGAGGCTGCCATACCAGCAGTTTAAGAAGATGGCTTATGTGGTGGCCTCCACTTTTGGATTCACTGACTGCTTATTATCAGGCGGGGTGGAGTCACTTTGGTAGGCTAATATAAAAAAAATTAAAAAAGTTAATTACTCTAGTGGAATAAAAAAACATTTTGCACCCTATTGGTATGGTATCTTTACAAAGTTGATACATAAAAAAATAATAATACCAGCCTGTTTACTGTCATACTGCAGGCAAGGGCCTCTTCTCAATTCAATTGCAATTTCAGACTTTTAAGTCCAGATTTCCTCAAGATGTTTTCTTTTCTTTACCGTCAGTCAGAAATAGCCAATCTAAGATAAACCTAGAAAATACTTATAATTTTAAAAACCACATAGGTACTTGCCGGGATTCGAGCCCACTACCTCGTGTTTACGAAGCGGGTGCCTTATCTACTAGACTATTTGGATCTGTTAATACATACTCATGTTTAATTACTAATTACTGGTGATTAAACCATCTGCCAGCATTTCATAACGAGCTTTGTCCATCAAAAGCTGCAGACACACAGTCTAGTGAACATTAACGATTGAATAGAAAGTGAAGGTAGGTAGGTACCTATTTACTACAATAGTATGAATAGATACATGTACGTAGTATAATGTAATTACACAAACTTGTACGGACAAATACATACCTAATTACCATGTCATTGAATTTTTAAAATCATCTGTAATTTGTAATAGAAGCTAATTCAGTTGAACTGACCTGTAAGGCACGCGCGCAGCCAGGAAAATGTATGTGGTGTGCAGCAACCCCACCTGTATGGCTACCAGCGCCACCAGCACGTACATCCTCAGGTGGAACTTGCCTGCCTGCCCCAGCTGCCCCACTATGCTCTCCAGGTCTACCTCCTGTGACTCCTTCGGCTTTTTCTCCATACTCATGTTACTACACAAATGTCCCAGACGTAAAAATCAAGAATTTTAAGTTCAGACTATTTCAACTGGTCGGTTCGAAATATTTGAGCTGGTCGATTCGAACTATTTGAATTGGTCGTTTCGAAATATTTCAACTGTTTGATCGGTGCTGCAGTAGGTGCGTGAGCCCCGGGCGTCGGCACAGGACTGCGAATCACCAGCAGATCGGACGTCGCTCCCGCACAATGTCGCTGATGAATTAGAAAGCCGATACTAGGCCAAGGGCGCACGATGTCAATCAAAACGCAGATGTAATCGCGAATACTTGATTTAAGTGCACGCCTACTTAACCACTGCGCGGGAGCAACGATCGGTTATTCCTCTACCACTAGTAAAACACAAGTACGCGACCTGCCCGTTCATATGTACCTACTATTATAGTTAGCACAAAGTATACGCTTAAATAAGAAATCGTATTACCAGTAGGTATTACCAACAGGAAAATTAAACGTAACAAATTTTCATAGATAGGTACATTTAATTTATGAGCGAGTATGTGCAAATGCAAGCTACTTGTTATCTTCATGTATTTGGAAATCACGTAGAGGAAAATTACTAAACATCTGTAGTTTAATGGCATCTATTTAGGTTAAAAATTTGTTGTGGTTTGTTATGATAATATTTTCATAGTATCGCACATTTTTGCCAAGTGCTAACCGCGAACCCGGTTGTCATGTGAGGTTGACCGGTTGGCGCCTGGTATTTTTATCAGAGCACGTATCACGCGCGCGTTTGCCATCTCTGCGGTATCTAAATGCTGGATAAATTCTGTTATTGTAGGACTGTAATACATTTAATTTTTCACATGCAGTGATTTTGTAGTTTAACTTTAATGACCATGGCTTAGAGAGATAGGTACTATAAAGCGTAATTTTTAACTTTTGTGTCACTGGTAACGTTTAGCGATTTAGTTCTCAGAAATAATCACCACGCTTGCTTAAGGCGGATTTCATCAGGTTACCTCACAATGTTTTCCTACACCGTCAGTCAGAAATATCCAAGATAAGATTCTTCAGTCCATTTCAAGAAAATCATAAAACTTCAAATTATATTATTACTCACGTAAATTTAGAGTGATCAGTTAACTGTTGCAATTACAGTTTGTTGTCTTCTTACCAGTTATGCTTATGTCAAATAAATATATTTTCTTTATTTTCTTATATAAGATTATCTATAGCCCTACACATACATAACTTCACTCCTGTCTCCCATTAATGAGGTAAGCAGGGACTATAGAACGACCAATCAAATTACCCAGACATTTTGTAAATAAAACGTGACATCTATAATATGACAACCTCTGTAGTTCGGTGGTACTGTGTATGGACTGCCAGGCAGAGGTCGCGAGTTCGATTCCTTCTCAGTGCAAATACTTGTGTGCATGAACATGGATATTTGCTTCAGTCTGGGTGTTTCTATGTATAATAATGTATTTCCAAAAAAAACTAAATAAGTATGTATATCCGCATTTTAGAACCCATATTACAAGCTATTAGATACCTAATATATGCTTACTTTGGGTCTAGATGGCGTTGTGTGGTTGTTGTGGTATTATTGAAGTTATAGGTACTTCTTTTGGCGCGATTGGGAAAAATGATGAGAGTGAATTTTTACGATGCGCGCGCACACCGACAGAAAAAAGCAACACCCTGAAGTTAGTTGAGAACCTTTTACACCCTGAAGTTAGTTGCGAACCTTTGTGTGTCGTATCAGTACAAATAATCTGTGTGAATAAATAAAAAATATATTGGCGTTTATATCAATTCAATTATATTTATGACGGTGATAGATATTTTTTATTGATCATTTAACAGTAAAAATATTTATTTTGAATATTAGTGGTAAAACTGGTTTTAATATAGGTACTGTTTTAAGTGCATTTATAGATTTGAGGTTAACTGTTATGTATGTATGCGTTGTGTTATTATTTGGTATTTTTGGATTGTTACGCTAAAGAAGTATAACTTCTTACGTGCGTACATGAGTATACACACTCTTTTTAATACTTATTTATTTATTATTATCTGTCTGTTATTTGATGTGTTAATAATAATGTAAGTGTAAACATTACTGGTGCTGCTGAAAAAAAAAAACAGCCTGGGGCACTAGGGTTAGTGTGAACTTAACTCGACCAGTAGGTACAAGTGGTTGACCTTGTAGTAACACTTCTTTACTACTGCGGGGGCCCCAATGAGAGCGATACTAAACGTATATTAGTCAAATGCTAGAACTTTATCACAACTCGGTACAAGCAGGTCATTTTACCTGTGCTTTCTTGCTGACACTGGAGCTCATGCATGCTTAATTTTCTTCAATTAAACTGATATGTACTTTAAATTAACTTTTAGGTATTATAATAAACTAGCATTCCGCGGCGTGGTTTTACCCGCGTCTTTGGTTACTGCTCTGCTCTCGTTGCCAGTAGCGTGATGTTACATATCCTTTAACCTTCCTCTAGTACTGGGCTAACATACGCAAAAAGATTTTTTTTAATCCGACTGGTAGTTCTAGAGTTTAGCGCGTTCAAACATTCCACTTCATGTATCTTAAAACATGTACCTTGTAAGTAATAATAAGCTAATAATTTCGTCTAATTGTAGATCAATCAGTTTAGCAATGGTGTTTCTTCAGGTAGCCACAGCCTTGGTCCGATATCACGTAAAATTGCGACAGCCTCTATGGTTGCTTATTTTTAACCGACCTTACAATCTATTAACAAAATAATTACCTTTCTTATCAATACAAAGTAATTTAATACTAATTATTAAAATATCAATCAATAAAATAGGTAATAGAACAACGACCCCGAGCATATAACTGCTCGAATTATGAATGATACTAATGTTGCTAGTCGATATGTATGATCTTTGGGCACATTTCGAGGAAAGAAGACTCGATAGAAAAGCTCGTGGTACAGGGTCATGTAGAAGGCAGGTGAGCACGTGGTCGGTCACCAACTCGCTGGATAGACTCCATCACCAAAGCGACGCAATCCACCATCACGCAATGTGATCGCAATGCAACAAGCCGCCACAATTGGAGAGAGACATCGCGCGCCGTGCAACCCACATAACAACCACGGCCTCACTGACAATAGTGCCCGATTAGAAGAATGTTAGCAACATGATACGCTGATATACTTAACGAAATAGTGGCAGACAAGACTGTGGCGCATCTGATGGTACAGTCGGCTAAAAGTTTCTGTGATTATTGGTGATTTTTCTAACTCTATAAGGTAGGTTGTTGTTTCATGACGTTCAATTGAAGCTCAACCGTGGGATTTGCGGTAGATCACGTTTTTGGCCGACCGTACATTGATTGACACTAAACCAGTCATGAGCTGCGTTCGTAATAAGTGTGTTTACTGACTAGCGCAGTCGCTAAACAGCATTTAAAAATGCTTGTAGTAGGTACCAAAGACTTTACCCGTATGTTGCTCGTTGCTCAAAGAAATCTCGTGTCATATTTATATTAGTAAAAAAGTGTTAGTACTCATTTTATTTTCTTTCCTATAGGTACAATGTGCTACTATACCAACTACTCGTATTGCCTAAAACCTAATCACGCCACAACACCACAAGGACAACACAATAAAAACAACACATTATCAAAATATAAAAAGTTTTTATTTAATACTATCTGTATACATTCGAGTGTGTGAATGTGTTTGAACTGTAACGATAACGGTCGGAGCACACGACGCGTTGCGGCGCCGCACCGGAAAGATTTCGCCGTATCAGCGGCACACGGGCAGTACGGCGCCGCAAAGTTGATACGTCGCAGCGGCGCGCCGCTACCGCACCTACAGTGTGACAGTCTGTATAAAAATCGTAAAAGACCACTGCACCAAAAGCTCCGACGTCGCAACGCATTCACCCCTCCCCGCCTCGTCTCGGCGGTTGCAAGTCCGGTGTGGTGCCGCATCATGTGACATGCCAGAGATATTTCTATGTATCACGACGCAGCGACACCGCTCCGGCACCGTCGCCGCAAAGCATCGTGTGCTTCGGCCCTAACGTGTCATAGCAAAAGTCATGACATAACCTCACAGGAGGACTTATCTGGTTCTAATGTATACTCAACAGCAAAGTTAATACGTAAAACAGCATACATTTTATGTAGGTGTCATTTCAAGAAGTGTTTCTTTTTTGGGATTATTATTACCATTTGATAGTGATCTAACTTTTAAACCATTTGTAATAATGAAAATGATTCGTGACTAACTAGTGGTGTTTAAAGATAACTCCATGGAAGTAATTTATTTCTGTGTGTCACTCACTTATCAAAATTAATAAACTTACTGTCTATGTTTGCTTCGTATAATACTGACGTTAGTCAGTATTATACGTATACGTATTATATATTGAAGGAAAACTTCGAGAGAAAACCAGTACTAATCATTCTGTTACTTCAGAATGCATGTGTATGTCTGCTCTTAAAGATTAGATTTATTAACTCCTTTTTCATATTTTAACTAAGAGTACGTTGCTTACGTACCTTAGGAACATTTGGTAACTTAGAAACGGTTTAATAATCAAGATCTATAGTTTGAATTTATCTAAATATCTCTAAACTAGTCATTAATACGCATACTATCTACTAAAATATTGTACTTTTGCTATAATAAAAAATTGCTTGATCAATTGGTGATTATGTAAGTATGTACTTTTGCTGTCGTCTGTACCGCGTTCAAAATAACTGTTAAAGAACAAAATATTATGACAGTTATTATTTAATACCTCACATTGAACTATTCCATTTACATTTTTAACTTCAACAAGTTTCATTTACACTAACTCTCACTTGTTTTTAATTGCAATGTATACATAGCTGTACCTGGAGATTCTTTTGGATGGTTGATGTTGGGAAACATGGATGAAGTGATATGTATAAAAATCTTAGTCAAAAACCGTATAATCGATGTTAAATCTTATTTTATAAACGTCTTATCAAACTACATTACATTTTGCTTACAATGTAAACAAACATTTATTTACATAACATTAAATATTCGACAACTTTTTGCTCCAAGTCTTACTTTTATTTACAAATCGTACAATAAAAAAGTTGTTTACATCGTGAGTAAAATGTAATGTTTAGTTTTTTTACATCTTACATTATGTATACATTATGTAAAAATTATTGTTTCGAAGCCACTGATACAATGTCTCCAGATTCTCATTGTTATTGTCATCATTTTGTACTTTTGTTTGAAACTTGAAACTGTGTCTTGTAGACGACAGACTCTTTGAGATCAGTTATTACATATTATATTGAACCAGGTGTTAAGGTCTGTTCAAGTTCAGTTTGTAAGACTGGGTGTTATACATTTAAGTAGATCGTTTATTGTATTTAATACTTGTATTGTATACATCTTACCGCTGGTCGATTTAAATTAATTTAATTTGTATTGTTTCAAGTTTCCTAAAATGTAAAATTTATACAATATACTAAAATAATTATTTTATAATTAATATTAATTCGTTTTCATTCATTAATTCAAATAATTAAACACTTGTTTGTTATATAAACAAATACAAGATGTTTGATTCCCGGCACATCACAGTAAGTTCGTGATCATTAGGGTGCGGTTCGACTCAGGCGTATCACGAGTGGCCAGAGGTTTTTCGAACAACTTTTTTAAATATTACGCTGCGCATATATTTTCTTCAATCGAACTCCACTCTACGCATACACAGAGCGCTAATATACACCACAGAAAGCAACTTGCAAGCGCTTGCACCAAAAAATACTACGTATTATTATAATTATTTATATATATTTTTCGTTTTTACAAGTAAGAAGCACTGGTATACACTGATTTTTATTCAGCAAAGTCGCTGACTAAGCTCGCTTAGGTACCAGTTTTTTAGTGTATATTGTCGCCCAATCATACATTCTTCCTAAACTACATGTAACTTTACAAAATCTAATTTTTAAATTACTAAACTATTTCGGTAATTACACGCTGGCTGAGTTTCAAATAAATACAGTTTGTATAATGTTTGAAACACAGTTCGTGCCCACTTACCTGCTACTTTGTGCTTTATGCTTAAACCTGATTGTTTAGTTTCTTTTATAAAGAATTTTCGCTTCAAAAGCGACTATACTATGTTAGTGTTCATTGTGTACTATAATAATAAATGTTTGAGCTTCTCCGTTGACTAAAGGAATGCAACTAGCTCTGTTGCTCCTCGCAGATATATAATACAAATCACATTTTTTAGTTTATCTTCGATCGATCTACGACCGACGACTGATACGTATTTTAATGCTTACTAGATAAATAAACTATAAATATAAAGCTCAATGCTTCTTGCATGGAAACAGAAATAGGAGCGAATAAGGTATATTAATATGTCGTTTAGTGAGTAAGATGCACTCTAGGCTATTACGAACAGCCAAAACGATAAGATACAATTTGTCATTTAATAATGTTCAGGAATGTCAGAAATTCCACTTAATAGTTTATATTTCACTTAGAAAGTCTGTTAAGATTCGTTGGAGTATCTAGGAGCGAACAGAGCCGTGTGTCCAGCATCACACGGTGGCGGAGGGGTCGAGGTCGGCGAAGGAGTCGGGCAGGCGCCGGTGCAGCGTGTCGGGCACCAGCCGCGTCAGCGCCGCGCTCACCAGCGGCAGCGCGCCGAACAACGCAGTTGGCAACCACCATTTGTATGTCGCCTGCAACGTAACACACCGTTAGTACAAACTATCAAGTCTTTTTACCAGCGCATGTGTTCCTATCTAAATGTGATCCTGGATTTTTTAAGCGGGGCGGGAAAAAGTATCTAACTAAGCCATACTGGAGCCAACCATTCCAGCAGTTATAGACGATAGCTTTTGAAATGGTGTCCATCACCTCTGGATTCCACTGCCTGCTTACCATCAGGTAGATTGGACTCACTTTGGTAAACTAACATAAAATAGTTTGCGTAATGTATGAGTATTGTGTGAGTGCGATAGTTACCAGTGCGGGCGTGAGCGGCGACACGATGGCTCCGAGGCGGCCCAGCGTGGAGCAGGCGGCGAGCAGGCGCTGGCGTGCTCGCGTGGGGAACAGTTCCGCCGTGTACACGTACAGCGCGTTCAGTGTCATCGTCGCACCCATCTTGCCTACCAGGAACAGTGCCACGCTCCACCCGCCGCTCGCTGCAAGGAAACAATTGCCTTTGAGTTTATTGACAAGAATGACTTCCTTTCGCACTTTCATCTCACTAATGGCAAGCACTTCAACTAAGTTCCGAATGGCTTGGACCGGACCTCTCATCGGCAACTTGCTCGCTCGGTAGATACAATCTCGCGAACATTAACGTATTTTATTATAGATCTGCATTTATTGTACTATAACTCATAAAATTAAATGTTGTTCCATTTGGATAACTTATTTTTTTTTACTATGCATTAAAGTGAGAACGTACCTTTGCGTACGAACAATGAAAAACAAATAAACATTAAAATTCTAAAGTTTCCTAGTTAACCTTCAAGAGCTTACAAACGACAACAATCGACCACAGAATAAATAATAATACCTTGTATGAAGTAATAAGGTCAGGGACCTACATAATTAGCTCGGGACCACGTTCCGCAACACATACAATGTAGTACGCTCGTGGTCCAAGTTCGAAAGTGTATCTCATAGATATCATGAGTTACTGTGCTGCATCACTAGAGCACAGATAAGATATAGTACTAGAACTAGACATAATAAAATTCTAAACTACTATTTCTCAAAGTGAAATAGGTCAAAATATAATAACTATGTATATGTACGGACCATCGTTACTATTATTACCTATAATAGTGTACGGTGAAAAAAAAACTTATGAGTTTATACTGATGCAAAGTCATGGATTCTATTTGCACTGAGAAATATTCATATTAATCACAATCAGAATAAGCTAAGCTATAAGTCCTTTGCGACACAGAGTTATTTATGTGTGCATTTACAGTGCAGGAATTGCTTTTCCCGTCGCCAGTAGCGTGATGTTACATAGCATAATATCCTTAAGAACTGGACTATCATACGCAAAAATAATTATTCAAATCTTACTGGTAATTCTAGATATTAGCGCGTTCAAACAAATAAACAATTCCGCTTTATATAATAGTATAGTTAGAGATATTTGAAAAAGAAACATTTGGTGTATATCAAAACAAGGATTGTTTTCTTTATATCAATAATCTATAACAGACAGGTTACAGATCTGTGCCCTGAACCCGATAGATTATGAACATAGTCAACAAGTTAACACTTGTGTTGAACCGGAAAGGATCTGAGCTGATAACCTTAGGAGTCATTACTACATCATAACTTACAATATACGCTGCATTAACGGCTACTGATAATGGACATAGTGTCCACGTTATCTTACAACATAAAAATAATGTAGAATGTAGGACGCGACTACAGTTATGTGTTGTTTGTATGGATTAATGATGACATTGTGTAGAATGAAAGCAATAAGTAAATACATAATTATGAAATAAAAAATAATGGTAGATTATGATATTACTTAACAAATGGACTTTCCACCTTTACACTTTTTACTGACCAACTTCTTCCAGCCTACTAAGTGAATCTGACTACACATCTTGACCACGATTCGATTCGATTGTTCGATTGTTTGATGTTTTTAGGTCGAACTGACCTTGCGGTAAACATGAGAGTCCAATAAGTGCGCCAGCAGTAATAAGCAGAGCCGCAGTAAACAACGGTCGTCGCCCGACGCGGTCCAGCAGCAGCGTGTTGGCGAGCAGCGCGGGCAGCTCGGCGGCCGCCACCAGCGCGTAGTTGGCGTGGCGCGAGCCGGCCAGCCCGTGCGCCGCCACCGCCAGCCCGTAGAACACGAACACCGCCGACATCCACCACACGAAGCACACGCACAGGCGACGTCGGAGCGCGCCGTACCTGCACATGGACACAGTCGTCACTGACACCACACCGTATGGGGAGACTTGGTTTATATACGAGTACCTACTGGTGACAACAGTTGGCAGTTTGATAGCATTGAATACGCAGGTGACACTGCTTAACACTGCTACATCTGCTATTGCCTTGGTCGTCTTTACGACATGCATGGAGGAGATGCAAAATTCGAACAGTGACAGACTCTACGATACTGTGAAGGTTCGACTTCGTATATTGAGCATGCATTATGTATAATTCCAATCACTTATCACACACGTTCGTCGTGAACGGGTGCTACTTGGGATGACTGGTCAATCTTGGCATGGCATACTTTTAATATTCAATCCAGTATTACCTTGTCGTGCAATGTGACCAGGAGGTGCATTTACCAGTTTAATTAAAATACGTAGTCAAATTACCATACTAGATGAAACTAAATTTTTTTTTTTTTTTTTTATAGTATAGCCTACCAAAGTGACTCCACCCCGCCTGATGGTAAGCAGTCAGTGGAATCCAGAAGTGGCGGCCACTATACCAAAAGCCATCGTCTTAAACTGCTGGTATAGTGGCCTCCACTATGGCGGCTGGGAATAGGGTTAGGGGAAGGGAATGAGGGAGGTGAGGAAAGAGGATAGGGGGGAAATTGGGCCTCCGGCGCTCTCACTCACCGAACGAAACGCAGTAGTACGGATACTACTACTCTTAAGTCGATCTTCTATGAGAGGGTAGTACTTCCCCGGACGATCCGGCCCATTCATGCTGAAATCAGCGTGGATCTACTACCGTACAAAATAATTGAAATCCTTTTTTTTTCTTTCTTTAATCTTAGTATTATATTAATTAGTTAATTTGTAATAATTACTTTGTATGGTTCTTTGGTTGCGTTGAGTGTTTAAATTGTAACTCATTCAAATAACTGTAATTATCTGGCGATTGAAAAGAGTGGCGTGAGTTTCTTGCCAGTTCTTCTCACAGCTCTACCTCGTCAGCGAACTGGCTGTAGGTCAATTGGCTGACAAAATGTAATGTTGACTTTTCATAAGCATCATACTTTATGATCAAAATGAAATAAATGCTTTGACTTTGACTTTGACTTTGACGTTTATGGTATCAAACTGTACTTACTTGACCAACGCCGTAAACAATCCTTCATCAATATTAGACTCCGCTTTCTCCGCTAACTGTTCCTTCTCCAGCAAGATCTTCTCCAATGCGTCACTGGGCAAGTGTACTTTATTGCTCTTGGCGGCTTTCTTGATCACTTCTACTGCTTCGTCAAGCCTGCCTCGAGAGACCAGCCAGCGGACACTCTCGGGAAGCAACCAGGGGTACAGCAGTAACAATAGTGATGGAGGATAGGCCCACCGTGCCCAGGTCCTCCAGTAGCCTGTCGCGTAGTCCAATAACGCCAGCGATGCCGCTCCCAGTGATAGAGGTATACCTAACACCAAACTGGCCAAGATACGGTGTTGCACGCCAAGCCATTCAATCACTGGAAAGTACAATAAATATTTATGCAATGTGGTTTGATAAGTATAATTATTATTTAGAATTTTAACTTAATAGAACTTTAATTTCATATCTGAATTTAGTAATAATATAGAGGTCTGACGATGAAGCAAGACGATGATATACAGAACGTAGAACACACGAGTCGGATCGGTGCAGCGGTGTCGAGTGGTGTAGTGGAGATGGCTTCATCTCAAACAGCTCTTTAGAGCACTCTCCATGCAACAGACGAGAGTAGATACATAAAGATACAAAGTGGATGCTGCTCTTACGACTCCGTCTATTTTATCGTAGTATTTATGGCAATTGACGACTATAAAGTAATTAATAACTAAAATCAGTTGAAACACAAGAGCCCCATGGTCTGCCAACCTTTGTACATAGATGTAAAGGAACTAACTGAGCACGAAGGCGCAGGGGTAGACGCTGGCGCCCAGCACCGTCTCCAGCAGCTCGGCCACCAGGTACGTGAGGTAGGACGGCACGAACGACTTTATCAGGCCCACTACACCAGCGCCGCAACCGCTGATCACTAGAGCACTGCGACGGCCCCATCTGAAGTAACGATATATAAATATTAATAAACTGAGAATAGACCCGCAAAGTTGTGTAATACAGCCCTAAATAAACAGCCATCAAAATTTGACTGTCTTCAAAGACGAATTGTGTGCGATATCGTGCACAAGAATTTGGCGTCGAATCCTACACGCGACAAAACTCGTTATTTTACGATCGCTTCTTAGGTAAGTTTATTAAATACCTATTTTTGTGATCAATTTAACCGTAGCTAGACTTTAGTTTTAAGTCTATTGCTGCACCCAGTTCAATATTGTGATTTTAATATATATTATGTAATTATAATTTCTTTGGTTTCTATGAATTGTTACTCTGAAATTTTAAATTCTGTATTTAAGTTTTATCTTTTGTTTTGTTTGTCCTTTGTAATCTATCTTTAATTTTATAAAAACCTGTGTAATGTGACCTATTACTTTTAAGTGTAGTATTATCTGTTAGTATAAGTTGGTTAATAAATTAATAAATAAAAAATAAATAATAAATAAATGTGTGACAATAACAATGGACCTCAAGCTCGAGCCTCTCGGAATAATAATAATATCACGTATTACTTCTACATTATGATAGCCTACCCCGACTCTTATGAAACATGAGCATGACGCCAGATAGGAAATGGCAGATTTGATGATTGCAATAAAACTTATTGATGTACCTTTTTAGCAAGTTGACCTTACGGTGAATGATATCATCGTTCAATATTTACACTCTTATTGTTTATTTAGTTGTCCCAATCAATAATAATATGTATTATGTATTGTATTACAAGGCTAAACGCCGCGGGCACGGTAATATCTAATATTACCGCGCCGCGGGTCACTACGCGATAACTTTTATTTTTATTTGAATAACTATTTTGCACGGTAGTAGAGCCACGCTGATTTTAGCATGAATGGGTCGGATCGTCCGGGGAAGTACTACCCTCTCATAGAAGATCGATTTAAGAGTAGTAGTATCCGTACTACTGCATTTCGTTCGGTGAGTGAGAGCGCCGGAGCAGAGACCCAATTTCCCCCTTTCCTCTTTCCTCACTTCCTTCATTCCCATAGGCCACTACACCATACCAGCAGTTTAAGACGATGACTTTTGGTATGGTGGCCAACACTTCTGGATTCCACTGACTGCTTACCATCAGGAGGGGTGGAGTCACTTTGATAGGCAATTCAATTCAATTCATTTATTTCATAAAAACAATATTACATTGTGTTGAAAATTTGCAAGTAATATAATTTATAAATAAAAATAACACATAATATAGATATGAATAACAGAAAATATTAATTGTAAAAAACTAAATTAATCGTATATATTAAACAATGTCAAAGAAAGTACAATAATAAATAAAAATAAAAATCAATTAAAACATACAAAACAATTAATCTCATAATAACGTAATTAAAAATTTATTTACAATTAATTTGATTCAATATATCGTTTGCTTATAAAATCATCTAATGTATAAAAACATTCTTTAACAAGAAATGCCTTAAGCCTGGAAACAAAATCTCTCTCATAGATAGCGCTCTTCAACTCTAATGGGAGCTTATTAAAAAACCTAACAGAATTAAAGCACGAACTATGTTTAGTGATATTAAGAGTAGGTGCTATCATCGCTGGCATATCCTTCCGTCTTGTTTTTTCACGTAATAGTCGTTCCTCTTTATTTTCGAAACTATAAATATTTTTTACAAAATTACTGAGTAAGACCATTAAATACAGGCTTGGTACTGTCAAAATTTTAAGGTCCCTAAAATAATCTTTGCAAGAATCCTGTTGATCAATGCGGACCATAGTTCTTATAGCTCTTTTTTGAGCAACAAAAGCTCTCTGAATATTATATTCATAGCTACCACCCCAGAAGAGAATGCTATATCTTAACTTACATTCCACAAGTGCATAGTATAAAGTTTTAAGTTGCTCCATGCTTATAAGATCTCTCAGACCTCTCAGTACATAACACACAGAGTGGATGCCAGCCTCTATATTATTTAACTCAACTTTCCAGTTTAAAAAACCATCTATGTGAACCCCCAAGAACTTAACAACCTCTACTGCATTTAACTTCTCACCGTTTAAAGTGCAAGATAACCTATCCGAGTTCTTAGCTGTCGATTTAAACAAAATAATGTTAGACTTATTGACGTTTATTTGTAGACAATTATGCGTAAACCATTTGTCCATCCATTCAAGAGTCTCATTATCTTTTTCATTCAACGCAAACAAGTTCTATATATATAACAAGGCTCATATAAAGAAGAAAAATTTATTCATGGGACTACCACATCAAAGTAATATGTATAATTATATAACTAAGTATATTAATTCACACAGACGGCATGCACAAAGAAGCAAGCTCTATGACACTTTTTACTTAAAAAGTTGTTTTACAGCTACAAAGAAAAGTATGGCCATATAGGTACATAGAGCAATTATGGCCTCTACCTCTTTTTGAATTCCCTATACTACAGCAGTAGGCGAATTCAAAATTCATTTGTGAATATCGTAATCATCATTACATAACGATATTCACAAAGGAATTTTCTGGTACAAACAGACATGAAAAAATCTTTTAATTGGACTAATGGCGCCAACCACATTGCCGTTATAAATAAACAACAAATGATGTGTAGGTATGTATAAACTATGTAGGTATAATAATAGCTAACAAAACAATAACTCACCATAACAAGGAATATTTATGAGCAAAAGGAAAAATACAAACAATACGAGGTACGAACGAGACACGTTAGCGCCTCTCGCCTCTCGCCTCCTTCCCTTCCCCTCTAATGGAATGTTTACCTTATATGATAATGATATCTAAATAAACTGTATATTTGAGGGGAATTTTCCTCTCGGACATACGCGACAGCCAAAAATGCAAACAAAACTGTCATAAAAACGAAGGGCTTCTGGGTTAACGTCTACCACTTCTGAATATCACTGACTGCTTACAAAAGTAGACTATTGAATAATTTTTATAAATCCATCGTCACTGTAAGCAGTATTTTGCCTGCCATTGCGAAGCATAACGATTATAGCAAATGCAAATTCTCTAATGATACTAAATGTATTATCTTTCATTCTGAAACCTATGTATCTACCAGACCAGCAGGTACACAGGACTACATAAGCAGCGCTGAAAGTAGCTAAAAAAATACCAACCTGTCCTCTTCTAAAAAACTAAAACGAATATCTATCGTCTTGAACTGCAATATTGCGGTAACGCGTTTAATTCCTTTATATGGAGAAAGTTTCTGTAGAACAATATATGAAGGTTTGTAAAACTGTATGTATCATGCATAGTATTTTATGTTGCTAACGTTTTTACGAATTCCACAAAGATATTAATTTACCTACAAGTAGTGTAGTCCATAGACAGTACCAGACCATACGCGTGTCTGTTATACAAATAAAAAAAACTGTTTGATGTGTGTAAAGTCGGTTTACGGACGATAATTTTACGTGATAACGTCATAAAAAATAATTGATGAAAAATTGCATGCTTTTATGAATTTAATTTTACTATCATTATTTATACAAAGAAGACGTTTGCGTAACAAGCCGAACGCTTAGGTCGATCGTGCCTCTCTATCGCTTGTTCCGCGCTCTCGCTTGCACGCGGAACGTGACATTTTTTCGTGCGACGTTATTACGTCAATAAACCTTATAGAATATTAGCTTTTTTCATACTATTGCGTTTCATATGGTGATTGAATTATCCTCCTCGGCCCCCTTCCTTTCCTCCCTCCCTTATTCCTTTCTACACTTCTTCTTTCCTACACGGTTGACAGCGGCTGGGTTGTGTTTTCTACGATGCTTATAGTACATAACCATGTCCATGTTACAGGTGGATCGTAAGCTTGTTGGTCATCAATTATATAAAACAACATTACCTGTCAGAGATGAATCCCATGATGGGCAGTGAGATGAGCATGCCCACGTTGTGCACGGTGCCCACCAGCCGCGGCATCCACTCCGCGCACGCCAGGTCGAACTGTAACACCACACACAGCACACGATAATACAATTGTGATGTACAACACTCACTGATGGAGTAGCCTTTTACATAGTCAAAGTTAAATTTACAAATTCAAGTCATTTATTTTACGATATATGGGTAGAATAATGCTATTACAATAAGTCAATAAATAATTAGTGCGTGTCACCATATTTCAGCCGGGCTAGCATGTCAAAATCAAATTTGTGCATAATTTTATTGTACTTTTGGCCATAAGTTACTGATCCGGAATTATTTTTAGCAAATTGCCAATATTGCCATGTACTATAATCAAATATGTGTGTGTAGGTATGTATATTAATATATGTACCCAAACATAATTAATCATTGATCATTAAATATAGGAGGTAAATATTTACTGCGTTTACATGCATAACTTCATGCCTGTTTCCCATTAATGGAGTAAGCAGAAACTGTACAACTGCGTTTTTTAAACTGCTTTTCTCTTGACTGTACTTACCTTTCAAAAAGACTGAGGGGATCAGATCTGAATGACTAAATATGCAAAGGATCAGAACGAAATCAAATAATAATAATTTCAGGGGATCAGAACGGAATAACTCACAATAATAAATATACTAAAGCAGGCAGAAGACGAATGAGTCACACATAGCTAAATAAATATTCAAAAATATTTACAAGTAAGTATTCATATCGCTGAACAAATACACATTAATAGGTGCTTGTAAAAACATGTTTTCAATAATATTAAATTATGCGACACAGTATTTATCAAGACTTATTCAGATAATCTCTCAGCGGACCATTCGTCTCAGACTGTTTCAGGAAATTTTCCAGTAAACAGTCTGAGACGAATGGTCCAATTTCCTGCTTAATATCTAATAAATATTCATCTATACTAATATTATAAGTAAGAAAATTAGTTTTTTTGTATGTTTGTTAGATAAAATCAAAATCTACGTAATCGATTCAAAAAATTCTTGTACCTTTAGAAAGCTAATACTGCTCACCATTGCGCAGAGTGGAGACATTTTGGACACACAAAGAAGTGAAACTTAACTTTGTTAGCCAGTAGTGGCGTTTGTGTAAAACTATTTTTTTTTTGTGTACATTTTATACAAATAAAATGATTTGATTTAATTTGATTTGATAAACGTTTGACAAGTCACCTCAGCAACGATGCTGCTGCCATGTTCGTACACAAAGTTGTCGCAGGCTACGGTGGTGTTGTCGAAGTGGTCGGGGTGTGCGCAGGCGCCGTGCTTGGGCGCCCACCGCTCGCACTGCGCACCCTCGGGGATCGCCCACTCGGACCAGGAGGGCGCCCACTGCTCAGATGATGCTACGCCTATCGTTGAGTTCTCCTCGCATTCTGGCACGTGACATCTGTAGACAAAGCAATAATTAGTTCTCTTTATCCTAGTTTGGTTTACTAGTTGTACGGTAGTAGATCCACGCTGGTTTCAGCATGAATGGGCCGGATCGACCGGGGAAGTACTACCCTCTCATAGAAGATCGACATAAGAATATTAGTGTTGCGTTTTGTGAGCGAGAGCGCCGGCTGCTCAAATACCCCTTCGGTCCTCTTCCTTTTCCCTTTTCCTTCCTCAAGGAGAAAGGGTCTCCGTGGTCGGCAACGGCTTGGTTGTGTTTTCTAAGCATTATTATTTCTATAATGCTTAGAAAACACAATCATCTCTATAGGTCACGGTAACCACTTACCATCAAATATCCACTATGTGGTGATTAACCAGAAATTGGTACTTGGTAGATATTCTCTATTCAAATTACACACGCAACAAAGAGCAAAAAAAAAGTAATTATTTACGATTAAGAACCACATTACCTACGTATTAAAAAAATAAATGAATTACGGACGAGACTTTCATTTTTGTCCTTGCTTGACACTGAGAAGTTAGGAACTGTCATTGCAGATAAAAAAACAATTGCTTTTGTACTTGAATCAAAAATAGTACATGAGATTAAATTTATCGCATGAACGATTCAAATGATGTGATTCAGTTCAAATTGGTTAATCATGATCAAACACTTTTCTTTTAATTTAAAAACCATTGTCTCATTAAATACGGTTAACAAGGTCACCTCATTATTAGGTATTAAGTACAAAACTGACATCAACTAATGTTTTGTATTCGGTAGACAACTAGACTGAACTTAGATAATTTTTATTATTTTTTTTATTTTATTTTTTTTATCTAATGTAATCTTATAAGTACTTGCTACAAAAAACGTCAATTGAATCGTAATGCAATGGTCTATCAATTATATATTTTTGTTATTGCCTCCAGTGGCAGGCAAGCCAATAGCTTATCTGATGGTAAGTGATGGTCGCTCAAGGACTTCTACCAGGCCAGGGACTCAGTAATGCCACATCCCTTAAATTGAATGCTCTCTTTAAACCTCGCTTGAAGTGGTTACTTCTTTCTGAATCACGATTAAATATTGAGAATTAAAATTGTGTCCGCAAATGTATCACATACATACGCTCAGCAAGCACATGCGATTGGTGTTTGAATTAAATATCACGATTAAACGATTTTACAATAATAGGTACATGAAATAAATTCGAGTTATTTAAGTACTTATGAAGTAAGGATGTAAACATTTTGGAGTAGATATATTTAGGTAGGTACAATAAAGTAATATTTTATTCTATATTTGTATTCCATAGTTTTATGTTATGACTGTTTGTTTATTTATGTCTAACGTGTGTAACGTGTGTGTCTAGCGCAAAAACTATAGCTAAGAAATATGTATTTTTATGGAACCTTACCAAATAACACAAACAATTAAATTGTTTTTCATTTAGTACGTCTTTTTTGTGTCCTTTAATGTCAGTCCAAGGACAGGACTAGAGATCAGGGGCAATTTTATTTTAAAGCGCAGAAAACACCAAGATGGGTAGGCAACCTGATAGGTAAAGCCATCCGGCAGACTGTGCCTTACATATTAGGCTTAACCTTTGGTCAAAATATAAATCTCATAACATAATTGTTCTAAACACGAACTAAGTGAATTTTCTAGAAGTTCGGGCTCAGCTCGCCTCAACTCATCCCTTAAAATATTAGATACCTCAAATCGCCCCCGATTGTTAAAAGTAGTAGAAGTTAAAAGTACTGTCAGCACTAGTTATTATACATTTAAATAAATATATTTTTATTATTTTTAAATATTCAATAATCATGAGTATTTTTTTAAATAAATGAATGCTTTCTCAAGAACACAATAAGCATTCACACAGATGTCTTACACACAGTCACTTGAATGGCATCCATTCATAAACTTATCTTGTTGTATTAACCAAACCAGTTGATCGACGGCCGTTGAGCTCGGCCAGTTTATAGTATACCTACTGCCTACTGGCTATGGTGGTCACGTGTTCGTTGTTGTCTTACTGGCCGCTGAAACCTGATCCAAGCACGATGGATGTGTAAGTAGGTATTATATTTATGTATGTATTGTAGGTAGAGCCTGATTGTGTGACTCATTCCAAGCGTTCCACGAGGGGCACCAACCAATATTTACATGATACACTAGGTCGCATTTTAATAGTACTAAAAGTCGTTTAGAATAATAACGTTTATTTCGATCTCAGATTTTTTTATTTTAAATCTGTCTACAGGTTTGATACTTATTATTAATTAGCTGTCTAGCAGCTGAAGGAACTGCCAGAACTGTTAACAAAAATAGCACATTTTTATGTAAATAAATTGCAAATAAATGAGCTAGTCATCTTCCGTCGGTTTTCTAACCACATTGGGCTCGGCGTCCGTCCAGTGTAACCGGTCGTGACGGAATACCTGAACTACACAATCCATTACTATGTTACGAGTACAATGACAGTCGACGGTCAAACATATAAGCTCGTAATTGCCTATAAATTGGTCGCCATTTTATTTTTGGAATAATATTACGATATAAAGTTATCAACAAAAATTACGTTGAAAAATTACGCTCCAATTAACTCCGTATCATGATTAAAGTGACTAGACCGTGTTAATACTTGTATTCGTCCTCATAGGTTTAAGTAATTTATGTGACACTTCAAACATCAGTCGTACATTTAAGTAAGCTTAACTGTGTTCAAAACAATTTAATTGACTTGTAAAGCGTTTTGATGTGTGGCAATTAAAGGTTTAGATCGTTATATTCATTATTTGCGGCCGTTGTACTGGTGGCACTAATTAAGTGGCAAGTTGTACAAGGGTGACATAGGAGCTGTCCTACAAATTTGTGAATGACACCCAAGACTATGAACTGCGGTTTGGTTTTAACTGTCGACGTTCGCTCGGTGTCATGCCATTATCCTGCAACCCGTCATCAGATCGATTGTCATTTTGATATTATTAAAGAACGTATAGTTCCTAAATTATGTTTAAACTTTTATTTATTCTTAATTTAAATCGCAATCTTAGTTTTTTCTGCTTCATTAAAAGATTTGGCATGGCCGCACCAAGTGATAGTGCGGAGCGCACCTAAACCATTCGTCTGTTAACAGTAGGTTATCGGGTAGAGAATGTTTTTAGCTTTATGTCCGCCTCTGTATCTTTTGAGCATGAAGTTTAATAAATAAATAAAAAATAAATATAAGATAAAAAAGTAGTACCTAAGTGACCGTTATAATACTAAATAGATCTAGTGTATGGAATCACAGCATCTCTGTGGGTGTCAGTAATGAGAAACAGTGTTATCTAATAAATGCCTATCACCTTACTGCTGTCCCCGGTTTGGTTACTTTCTTGCTCAAAGCGTGGTAGCTAAGGCTAAATCCTTTCTTTCCCTGACAAAGCCCATGTCTTCAAGGCGGTGAAAATAAGAATGAATAAAACAAACTTCTGTACAAATGTTTTAACTTATATATCTATGTCATTGAGCAAAATAGCAAAAATTTTAAAGTATTAGTTTGTTGTCCTAATGACGACGTGTTTGATGTCCAAGGATTAATTCTATTATTACCAGTTAGGATTATTTATAGTGTGCATGTATAATTAAACATCTTAAATAACTTCCGTACCTTGTATGAAATAAACCTTGAGAGCGTTACGAGCTTACATATACTAAGATTTTTAGAACACACAAATAGTGTCACACTGAACACCACGAACATTTACAATAATTAAATCATTTATTTCTCTCTCACAAAAGGTTATCTATTTTATCTATCATGTATATAAAGCGGAGGAGTTTGTTTGTTTGAGAACGCGCTAATCTCTAGAACTGCCGTTCGGATTTGAAAAATTCTGCGTGTGATAGCCCAGTTCTCGAGGAAGGTTTTAGGCTATGTAACATCACGCTACTGGCGACGGGAGCAGAGCTGTAATCAAAAACGCGGGTGAAACCGAGCTACGGAAAGCTAGTGTTTAGAGACAATAACATTTTGCTTACAATACATCATACTTTAGTGCGAGAGTGGTGTCTAAGAGACCATAAATTAAACAGAAAACTTAGGTTTATAACCTGTATTACAATAGTAAGTTGATCACACACAGTCAAAGACCTTTATCTGGTACCTACCTAAATGTGCTTCGAAAACTGTATTTAAAAATAAACGTTACGTTACGTTTAGAAATAAACCATTATAAATAGACGCACGTTGTAAACTTGTAATTCGTAGAACCTACACGACATTATACTTTATTAATATTTATATCACTTTCAGATGAAAAGAGAGAAAGGAAACATGCGGTATTTCACAGGTTCTTACTTCTTACGACAAAGAAACATTTTAAAAAATATTATCCAATGGCAAACACATTTAGATTGGTACAGATAAGCAGCAATCAATAACAATAAACTGTTGATAGTGTATTAATCTCATAATCCAATGATAACAAGCTAATAAATATTTTAGATATAAATCAAAAGCTAAGAAAAGTCACAATACTTTAAATTTTCCCACTCAAAAATTCAAAATTCTTTTATATTATCGGCAAAATCCGAACAGATGAGGACCCTACTATTTTAAATATTAAACAATATATACAAGATGTGTAAAAAAGAAAGAAATAAGTACGACACCTACTATAATGATTATAAGTAAGTCAATAATTTTCATAAAACATTTTGTTTTATAAATGAAATATTATGAATTTATAATATTTATAACTTCCTATTTCAGTAACGTAAAATTTGTACTATTACAAAAAAAATTGAACATTGTATTGATCACATATAATTTGTCGAACAGTCATCGTCATTTATCCGAAAGATTACCACAGCATTCCCAAACATCTTACTTTAACGGGTCCTAAGTCCTAACCCACTCGTGATCACGTTTACAAACGAAGAACAATCCAACAAAATAATCCAAATATCCAAAATAATCAATTATAACATAATCGGTATGTTTACTTCGCACATCATTCTAACACGTGCTTGTCTAACCTTGAAATACTAATGCTGATGCTACATATGCTATGAAGCCGAAATAACTAAGTAAAGCATGGTGGCGATGTGTGAGGTCGTACACTAAAGCATATGCTCCACACAACCCGTGACGATAATGTGACGACACAAGAAGTGTTAATTGCGTACGTGTGTAAGGGGTATAATGATATAATATGTAGTGTCTTTGAAGCCTATAAGCGACTCGCCACTACTAGTACCAGTCGGTTACACTTCGTAGGATTGTCTGTAACAACATTGTTACTATTAAAATATAGGAGAACCAATAACATGTTGTCGGACTAATAATTTAAGATTCACTAGTAGTAGGTCATTGCTGGTCTGGTGTGCTATTATGTTCACATTGTATTAATAAACCTACAGATAGGCACTATAGGCACTCGTCAAATAAATTTTTGTGATAATAAATAAATTAAAAATAATCAAACGAATTTACTTTATTGTTAACAACGAAAATACAGTTATTAATAAAAACAACTGCTTAATTGATTAAGATCATACCTACTTCTCTTAGGTTATTTGGTAGGTAATTAAGTTTATTTATGATTAAAATAGGTAAGTATATATATTATGGTATATTAAATATCACGCGTAACCCTTATATTAGTACCGTACTGTGTACAAACGTATTTATGTGTAACAGACATTTGATATAATACAAATAGAAAGTATATTTATAGCACTTTGAAAGTTCGGCGCTTATTATTAGTTCATCGGGATCATTACACTACAAATAGATAATTTACATACGTATTCTATTAAAAGGCGGTCATCCACTCCGGAACAGACTCTTTAATATTGTTTAGTCTACATAGAATACTATCACAAGTCTTAATACTTCCGCGGTTCGTATGAAGACGTGGTCACCCGCGCCGCGGCGAGACACTCACACTTTTTACTACAATCATACTCATTATTGTGTATCAACAACAATGGCCCACAGTCACGGCCAAGGGAATGGACCGCTAGGGAAAATTACATTACGATACGATACTACAAAAACTCATACTGTACTAGTGAAACAATAAAATCGAAATGTGAAATTGAATTGGCGCTCACGGTCACCTTTTTGCTTATTTTACTTCTGTATAAATTAAGTAAGAAAAAAGTAATTGGTAGCAAATGGTGGCGTTCTAATTTTGGACACAGGACAGCAGCAGCAGCTGGGGCTGAGTAGACAGTAAAAGGTAGCGACAGCAAAAAAATTGAGTGCCTATTTTATTAGCGTATTAAAAATATTATTAAATATAAAATATGGTTAGTAATACATTTAAAAACTCATAAAATAGTAGGTATATACTTTGAAACTGTCATCCTATCAGTATAAAATATAGTTATGATACGTAGCCTCCATAGGATCTAATCATTCCATAAATGGCTTAGGGAAATAGTTAATATATAACTAATAAATTAGTACACAAATAAATAATTTAGCACGTAAGTAGCAAGTGATTTGACTGTCTATACACGTGCCTTTCACAAAATATATCGTTTGGCATTGTCAATATGTGCTTTATTCATGTTATGGAAATTTAGGATAACTGTGACACACGCTGAGCTTTAATAGTAGATTAGTAGCGAAGGGCTGTAAGGCACCAATTGCAGCCCGAGATATTTAGGGTGCAATTGATGCTTACACCCGAGCTAACTACTCTGCTTTACATCTCGATTGTGAGGTAAGTAGAAAAAAACCGGCAATACAAGAATAAAAGTTTTCTATTCCCGCCTTTTTTTTTTTATTTTTTTTTTCAAGAACGAAATTGAGCTTTGCCGTTCGATATTTAAAATTGATGACTATTATACTCATACGAAGACAAGGCTGAATAGCGAAGCGACCTCTTTTGTCATTGGGCTGAATGCATGATGTCTATTGCCAGTATTATGGTTAGATGTACGCAAACATTTTGAAAGAGTGAAGTGTTTTTTTTT
This sequence comes from Parascotia fuliginaria, assembly GCA_963082885.1. Classification (NCBI taxonomy): domain Eukaryota; kingdom Metazoa; phylum Arthropoda; class Insecta; order Lepidoptera; family Erebidae; genus Parascotia; species Parascotia fuliginaria. The sequence continues at coordinate 162,506 of OY720180.1, read as the reverse complement.
AATTTCTTACCGCCCTAGGGCTTTTCTAGCTACATTATTATCCTATAGCGCTAATTGGTCACCTACAAGCCCCATTTGGGGGTAATAAGGACCTACTTACCGAATATGAGAGATGTAAAGGTCAATATTGTAAAGTGTTGTGACACGAGGGAGCTTTATGAGCAATCGTATACGTAAAGTTACGCTAAACTAAGTCTTAATATTACTGTAAATAGAATACATTTTAAAATTACTGAGCTTGTATGCGATTTGATAGTCACTTAAAATTTAGTGATGTTCCTGTGTTAGGGAGTGACAATACAATCATAGGCTATAATAATTAAGAACAATAACCTTCTTAACCTTTCTGTTTGAGCAAAAGAGGACATTACTAATATAACTAGTGGCTAAATTTTTTCCTATAAATACACGCATAGTACTGTACGTAGGTATGTCAATGTACGTGTGGCGTATGTGCCATGTGAAACATCAGCTATTTGCTACAGATACAGGTTAATCAACTATTGGCGTCATAAAAATAAATCATAGTGATATTAAGAAACTTATACCTAGATTGTGTATTTTATGCGGCCGCCTACAACCACTGATCTGTGCTTGCATATAAGTTCATTATCATACGTAATTATTATATACTAGCTTCGCCCCACGGCTTCGCCCACGCGTATAATAACATAAACCCGGGATAAAAAGTAGCCTATGTTCATCTCCAGCACCAAATCTATCCTATACCAATTTTCAACGAAATTGGTTCAGCCGTTTAGGCGCTGAGTGGTAACAAACACACACACAGAGAGACATACACACACACAAACGTACACATTTATAATATAAGTAGGATGCGAGTAATACTCATGTGAGCTTACCGAACAAAAACACTGACATTTACATTTATTATAATGTATATTGATATTTACAACCCAGATTATTTTTTTACATTCTTATTTGGGAAAAAACCAACGGGTGCGCCAAAAGTTTCCACTCACCGGCGCGGCGTGCCACGACAACCGTACCAACATTAGCAAGATTTTTGTTGAGCATTTAAATTAACATAGCGCGGTAATAACTGAGGCGCCACCGTAACCACCTATCTAACTTTTAACTAGTAAATTTAATGCTTAGTTAATGCCCCTGAACACCTTGTGTTTTATATTTAGCTTTAACGAAGACAAACCAGCTTGCTTTCTAACTTGTCCGATTTGGATAAAAGCTGCTGAACGTTGTTTTTTTGTCCCAAATTGAATTGTAAAAGTTTTACAATCACTCACGTGACGAGTGAAGAGGTAACAGTACTAGGATATACTCTGACACAGATACACTGAGCCACATACGTAGAGGAGTAGAGTACACCGACACTACTGCCCAAACTAATAAGTCTAATTAAGTTAGCAAGCTTCCGCCGAATCAGCAAAAAAGCAACGCAATGGTTATGTGATCCAGTTAAGAGACATTCACCGTGTCAAAACAGGGCACAGTGCATTAATATGGTAAGTTTAGCTGCACCGACCAGTATTGCGAGACAACTCGCCTTTCCGTAGAACATATCCCTTAGTTCTATTTATAGACCACCTCGAAAGCCTGCTTGTGTAAAGATAGACACCACGTTATCTAAAGTTTAGTAATTAACTAAACGATTAATGAGTGTTGTTACATTTTAAAGTCACTTATATTTCTGTTGGGGCGTGACCTCAGAGCGTGTCGCAAAATGAGATAAGATATTGTTTTATAATTAAGTTCATATTTATTAAAATTGTTTATTTGATAACAATAAAAAATATTACAGAAATAATAATGTATATTATTGACGGAGCAAAGGAAACCGATTTATATTCAGTAGATTTTAATAATAACTTTTGCACGTTAAATAATCAGTTTCAATAGTCATTATTTATGAACATGCAAAAGTTAAAAGTCTAGAAATGTGATTAACCAAATTATTTAATATAATATATATCAGTGGTACTACATATGTACAAAACTGAGTTCTGAAGAAACAATATGGAAGTCGATTATATAAGTACTAATATTTAAATCAATAAACTTCTTGGCAAACTGAATGTTGAGTTTTGATAAGATAATATTTAAAACTAACAGCGAAATTAAAGTTCTTCAAACATAAATTGAAAGCTCATAAACGTACGTTACATTAGTACGATTAATCGATTAAATTTGTACTTGCTTTAAACTTTTTAATATAATATCTTTTGTTGTGGACTGTACTTGTAAGTAAACTTATAATATGTGACTGGCGAAGCTTGCTACTCGGCACAGACAACTCGGTTAATACGTGTGATAGTTGCAGTTATAAATTAACAAATTTGGCAATTCCAGAGGCAGATGTGGCAATTTTAATCACACTCTATGAATACACATAATTATGTATCTGCATACATCACGTGGTTTTTCACAAAAGGGTAGCACAATACCTGTTGTGCTTGCCCCTACCCAATACGCACTGGCGTAAGGCATTTAATTGCTATGTTCACGGCACGAATTCGATGCACTAGTATATAGTTTTTACCATTGTCTTAATTGCAGTAGTGTAGCGTCTAAATAAAATATTTTCTTTTTATTTATATGTATGTAGTTATTCTTTGTCACAGAAAGAAAGGGGTATTCTTTCTAACACGGCCACCACACGAATTTAAATAAACTAATTAAATAAAGTGTTTGCTACTATGTACTTAATTGATCATAAATATTAATAAGTTGATTATAAATGTATAATTGTTCAGTAATAGTATATAAACAATAATAATTGCCAACACGTGGCCTGAGATAACACTGTTTACTTATTAGTTAACTACCATTTAATATCAATGTGTTTTTTACAACAGTCTTACTCTGACGCTGTTAGCGCATGCCGTTAAACAATTAAAGCTTGTCATGGTACATGGTACATGGAATTTTATACAGCTTTGGTGGAAATCAAGCACTTAATCGTGCCGTAAGCTGGCAATAACATAGAAGAACTCTTGTAAATATTGATCAGCGGCTTAACATGACACCGACTACGCAACGAATTTTAAGTAAGATGGGACAGTAATAAATAAAAATTACCCACAAAAACACCTTAAAATGCGGTCTTATACAGCCTACACCAGGTAACCATCGGCCATTAAAGATACAAAACCGAGTAATATAAAAAATACAGACTAAAGAGTTCAAATTCCTCACAGCAATGACAATATAGGCGTCTAAATATTCGCATGAGTCATCGTACAGGTATACCGGGCTAAAGTTACGTGTTGTGTCAACACGAGGAGTCACACTCAACGACACCTACTAATGTGTGTAGGTAATATCGAACAAACTGAATCATGATGTTGATGACCCACACTGCTGATATTTCGCTTAAATCTGTCAAACTTGTAAGATCTATCGTGTATAATTTACTTAGAACGTTTTAAATAAACATAACAACAGTGTACTCAGTAAAATTTTCTGTGTCTATTGTCTACTTGCATTTAGGTGGATTGGCAAAATGAGCTTATGGTGGGTAAATAATTCACTTAGTTCGATAGTAAGTACACTAGTGACTACAGCCAGTAAGACGTCCGCATGCCGCATGCGTCCTTCCGCACACACCGCACACCAGGCGGTTATCGCGACATAATGTATGTACATATAAATAGCTAGGTACATCATAGTATTATCTATTCGATTTTATTTACAAAGGTCAAGGTTAATGCCCATATCTCGCATGGGGACCGCGACTGTGTATCAATAGAATGCGACAGTAATAAAGTAAATGCTATTAAAATGAAATATCTTTATGGAAGTAAATTTTAAAAATATTAATAAGATCGCTTATTCAAAAACAACATCAACATTTTATAAAAACTAGTTTTAATGTTATTTTTCTGTTTTATATGTTGACGGTACCTAACACATGCAGTAGGTAATACGTAGGTTTTCTGTAATCTGTGGTAATACCTACTATATTATATGCAAAGAATAGCTGAATAATGTAAATAGAGATAAATAAAGATTTAAATACAGTTAAAAACGATGCGAAAATAACGTACGTTATTTTCGCATCGTTTTGTACGGTTAAAGAAAATTATATTTAAAGTATTTTTTCATTAGCTAAGAAATGACGAACAGCCAGAGATTTAAATCGTTTTTAAATCGATCGATTTAATTCTCTGCGAACAGTAGCAAAAATAAAATTAACTATGTTATTAAATTGTTGACTTCGTATTCGTACACAAACTGCAATGTTAGGAGATGGGGGGACAAACATGATAACGACGAATAAATCTATTTAAAATTAGGAGAGCGTTTGCAGTGTGCTCAATACAATATTATAGTGTCTCACAACAGGGTAGATTATAGATTACATAACTAACTTAAAATAAATTGATGTAAACCTGTTTGACGAATGAAATGCTAATTTATGCACTGCACATGTACCTACTGATTTTATATCAAAGTGACCGTATTAAAAAATTAACGAACCGGCGCGGCGGGCGACAGACATTCATTTGTAAACTTTATATTGATTGCGATCTACAAACGCGCAGTTTATATTTTTTATACAAATATTATACCTATTATATTATTATTATCTACTAAGATTATGTAGGTACAAAACAAATAATTGGGAGATAGTGGTTGTCCGTTTGATAAGAAGCAACTGTCCCATAGACCTAACACCTAACAGTCACGGTTGACCTCTGTCTGGCGATAAGCGATGATAAAATAAGTGTTACACAGTTACACTTTTATAAATATACAGATTATTAACGAGCAATAACGATTATCGTTTACGTACGCGTTGTTGAAAATAACGTGTTTACCTAAGTTCTAGGACTTCTAGGAAGCCCCGTAGCACTAATTCATTTTTTAAATTTTTCTCCGTAAGAACCATCCTCGGACTTCAAGGAATATCATAAGAAAAGTATTAACGAAATCGGTTCAGCTGCTCTCGAGATTTGCGCTTAGCAGCACATTCAGCGATTTATTTTTGTATTAGGTATGGATTATAGATAGATAAAATTAGTTACTCATTTCAGAATATAATGAAATATTATGTATTTATTTAGATAGGTATACTATACTGTACAATTGACGGCCGTATCGCTAAAACCAATTTCTTCCAGGCAACCTTTCGGTGGACCATAATTTTTTTTTTTTTTTTTTATATTAGCCTACCAAAGTGACTCCACTCTGCCTGATGGTAAGCAGTAAGTGGAATCCAGAAGTGGCGAACACCATTCCAAAAGCCAAACTACTGGTATGGTGGCCTCCACTATGGCGGCTTAGTGAGATGCTTTTTCACGCCCCACTTAAAGGACCTAGGATCAAAATTAGATGGGAACACATGCGCTGGCAAAGAGTTCCAGGCTTTAATTGAGCAACAAATAGCCCACCTAATAATTAGATGTAAGTTACGTTATCTAATTTCTATTAAATAGAATAGAAAATAACATACTTTATTGTAACAATACTAAATATTATTTATTGTAAGATGTGTGGATGACTCAAGTGCCAGCTTGTGTCACGTGGGACCAATGTGTACAGCTAGCAGCTGCTGTGTCCTGTCTGTCCTTTGTTTCTTTAGCGTTAATAATGTACCTACTCTTTGTCTTGTTTTTTCTTCCTATTGTACTTATCTCGTGTGTGTAAAATTTAAATGTATTAGCTTTCTTTCTTTCTTTCTGCTGACGCCGGCGCGCGGCTGAGCCGGTGTTTTAAGCTTGTAGGTTATGTTATCGTTTCATCTTATTTATTTTGCGTGGGGTGAATCGCGGAGGTGTCTTTTTGAATTCCTGATTCGGACCATGGTTTGGTCTTGGGGTAAAACAGCCAATTGATCGTTCAGCGATTCACTCCACGGGCCGAATATTTCGTGGTGTGTAAGAGGAACGACCCTATGTAAGTAGGTAAATAGTGTACCTACCTGCATATCAAACCAAAATATTAAAACTCACAAACTATAGCTGTCGAGCTTTTACCTCAATGTTCACAGATCTCAAATGTTATTAGTAAATACGTACGAGCACGCACCTGCCCTCATATTACGTTATTTCGATAAAAAAGTTTGTTTACATTTTTCAAGTTTACTTTTATTATTAAGTTCGAGGTATAAATTCTTTAAAGACAGACAGCCCGCGACTTCGTCCGCGTGGATTAGTGACTTTGGGCAGCATTTTTTGGATATATCTTATGGTTTATTTTGTATTATAAACATCGTCGTTTAGGTATTTAAAAAAATACTTTACAGTAATGCTTCTCTATATTATTATACGATTTTAGACGTATAGCCATCGAGGGTCAAAGCATACAGGCTGTTAAGATTGCTTACACGTGACAGATCCACATAAAGCTGACCGTGCGAAAAACAGCTAATACAAACTCACAACATTTAGTGTCTGACCTTGGTCTTTATTAATTGTCATTGCTTAGAAGATTGTTTAGAATGAGAGGAATCCGAAAAATAAAAACGCTATCAGCTATTCCGTAACCTGATAAAGTCTCTGTTTCTATCAGATTTCGTAGTAAATTAACAAATGTTCGACGTGATTCTTTAAATTAGCATAACTTTTTTATTTATGAACCGATTGACATGAAACAAACACTAAATGTTAAGTGAAGCTTACCACAATGTATTAGTGAACCATATCTAAATCGGATAAGCCGTTTCTGAGATAAGCGAGAACAAACGCACAGACAAACAGACAAACAGACAAAAATTGTAACAATTATTGTTTTGGGTTCTATTTGCGTTGATAAAGGCCCCAATAGTTTTTTTCTCATATATCTTCCATGTACAGACAGCGATCGGTTACATTTTTATTATATGTATTGATAGATAGATTTAATTATAGTGTGTACCTGTGTGGCGTAGGTGCCGCGAGAAACACGTAATTGGTGCCATAAGCGCCGGTTAGCAGCACCGGCAGCGCCAGCAGCAGAGCCAGCCGCGCCTGCCAGCGGCCCCAGCCCGAGCACCACTCCTCACGTACTCCTGACATTACGCACTAGTAGGTACTAGATACTGGACCACAGCTGACACTAACTAATACTAGGTGCGGACCGGCCGGTGTGCACGAGTGTAATGAGCGAGTCGGATGTCGCGGCGTGAGATTATCTGGCTTAAGTTGCGTCCCTCCCGGTGGAGGGTCGGCGTGGCAGTGCGCGCTGCGGGCACCGCTGACAGCGCCTACCCGCCCACGCGCCGCTGGAACGCGTCCGCCCCGCACTCGCCCACACACGCCTCGCTCCTTCCCTTGCCCGCTTCAGGACCACCTGTTTCAGCAGCATGCGGCTCGAAGTTAAAACCGAGACAATGCGCGCGATTGACAGTTGACCCACTATGTGATAGCGCGCACCGGGCGGCAGCGACGCACTCTCGACCCTACTGCCCTCGCTGAAAGCTCAAGTTGCGCTGGCAGATTTCGCGGAAGCAGGCCACGACTCACGACCACGTGCTCGCGCTTGGACACAGACTCTAAAATAAACTTGTAGCTAACCACTTTTAGTTGTACACCGGCGCGGGCGAAGGTAATGCGTAACGCCTTAGCAGATTCATTTTTCAAGAATTATTCATAGTTGGCAAAGCGCCAAGTAGGACGACATATTATCGTACCTACGTTAATATTCCGACAAACACAAACACATGGTGAGTGAAGTGTTGGTCGGCGTCGCACGGTGCAGACCGTGCACAAAGTGCACTCGGTGACAACCGGAACGGGCGGCGCCGCGCCACCGGAACGGGACGAGTACCGCGGGACGTCGCGTCACACGTCGGGGCATCGCGGCGTCACCGGTCGCGGTCAATGTTACAATTATTTTGTATGATTTACTAACTGTACTATAAGAGGATCATGTTACAAATCTTAATCATTCGATGTCCGGTTGGTATCAGTCCGCGGACATAGAAGCTGACCGCGCTACTATGTGTGTTGGTAGGAGGTCGGTAGGTAGTGTCAGTAGGTTGTTATCAGGGCGTGTTGTTGTGGTTAATTTAAAGTGTTCATAACATTTCATGTTATTATTTATCATATTTCAGTAAGTATGAGTTCTTTTTTTGTTTTATTACACAAATCAGGACGATTAAAAATATTAATTTATATGAAATCAACAACAACATACAAAGTATTAAATTTAAATTTCACAAAACAAGCCCAACCGCTTGATTATTTTAGTCACTTAGTTACATTTTATGAAATCTAACAAAAAAACGCACATAGTATTTTGATAATTTTACTGAAAGTCACAATATTGAATGGAAGTGGAAAACACTCTCTAAACCATGATTGGTGCCAGTAATTGGCACTTGGCAGTAATGCAATGCGCGCGGTCACTGACCTCGGTCGTTTAAAGGTATAGGTACTGAGCAGGGGGCGTCGGCGTCGATTGCACACTCTCTTACGTGGGCGCCTGACCTTGACCGTTGATCCCGCCAATTATAGGTACCACAGTCCTTAATAAAATGCTAAAATATAAATAAAATCGAAAGAAATATACCTTTAACCCAATTTATGAGACAAGCATACGTTATGCAGATAACACTTCGAAGCTTGTATAAATTAGGTGACCATTTTCATATAAGATTCTCTGGCTGTATTCCCAAACTCGGTTGATATAATTTTTAAGGCGCTATGCAGTAAGTACATTACTGCTATGACGTTACCTGGTAATCACTATCGTTTTAGGAAAACATCATGTAATACATTGTACGTAACAGTCGATGTCCTTGTCCACCGAGTAAGCGGATAGGCCACAGAACCTCTTTCATGTGTTCTAAGGAAAGGCCTTCTGGCCCTCGCTCTAGAATTATAGACGTTCAGATTTAATTGATTGATTTAGATAATTCCGGAATAAATGATAAAATACTTTGCTGTTAAACCAGATCGACGATCGAGTATGCACAATTATGTCGCCCAGCGTTCAGCCGCTTTGTGGAATCGCTGGATCAGCAAAGTAATAGTATCGAACAAACATCACTTAAAAAAATTATAATGTAAATACGTTTTTTTTATATTAGCCTACCTAAGTGACTCCACTCTGTCTGATAGTAAGCAGTCAGTGGAATCCAGAAGTGGTGGACACTATTACAAAAGCCAAACTACTGACATGGTGGCCTCCACTATGATGGCTAAGTCATATCATAATTAGATGGGAACACAACAAGTACACACTAGTATCTTTGCTAACATTTACTACCGCTACTTACGTATGCTTCATATCTCGTCAGTGTTTATCTTCGAGCCGGTATATTCATTTACCTCGTATGATATACATGGAGTTACATATAATATAACGGTGAAAGTAAGTGTAGCTCACCGGTCCAGTATTGAAACCTGTTAAATAAATATTTACTTACTTATGATAGACTGTCACCGTTCGGTACCTTTTCACTGGCGCCGTTGACGTCGTTAATACACTAGGTAATGTATACCTACTGTCACTAGGTAGTTGTTTCATAAATCTTCAACATTATATATTACAGATTTACGTATCGTATTATTTTAAAATGAAACTGAACCCATCTTTAACTGTTACAGTTGCAGCACTTGCGACCCTAAGGCTGAACTGTGGGTGTACCTCAGGGTGCCATCTTGTGTCCTCTTCTTACTACATCTCTACGCAGACGACTTAAAAGTTCTAAATCTTTGAATAAGCATAATTAACTACAACGAGAGCTGTAATAGCTCAGTGATGCATGCACCCACTTCTTGGCTGTAGGTTAATTTGCTGACATTTTGTAAACTTTGACGTTTATACGTGTTAATTTAATTAACCTATGTGAATAATCATATTTCATTTCATTTCATATTTCATTTCATTTCATTTCTTATACAAAAATAAAGTGGTATTGGATAGGAGTGAGGAGTTTCAAGGAAAGAACTTATAATAAATATAGGTAATGAATGACTAATGTGTGAAATTGAGTAATCGGGTTATTCCCAAAGTACTCTAAAAAGAGTTCTCAAAATACTCCGTGCAGGAGCAGAATGGGAACAAAGCAATAGGCATTTTTGAATTTAAAATATTGTTTGACTAACTTGAAAATTAATTTTTAGAACAAAAGATTTGGTAGGCTAATATAAAAAAATAAATAAAAAATAACCCAACAACAACCAATAACAGCATGTTGAGCAAGCACGGCGAGCAATTTCAAACATGCACTCTGTCTTTACAGGTGGTGATATCTCCTAAATGTAAGGGAAGTTTCACAATGTTATTGTAGTATTAACAGCTGTATAATTATACAAGTACATATCGTAGCACACCTACACATTGTAGACAAACTAGACACATAAACTTTATAAATATTATATTGACTGGCCTGTTGGTCTAGTGGTTAGTGACCCTGACTGCTAAGCCGGAGGTCGTGGGTTCCATTCCCACCCAGGACAAACCTTTGTGTGATGGGCATGATTGTTTGTTCTGTGTATGGGTGTAATTTATCTATAATATGTATGTATTTACAAAAAAAAAAGTATATAAGTAGTAAAAGTATATAACACAAGCAAATATAATTGCTTAATTTGGGACTAGATGGGGCTGTGTGAAAAAAAAATTGTTTAAATTGTTTATTTTGTTTTTGTTTTACATAAATGTTTCTTACACAACATACGTACAATAAAATAAAATTAACTCACATCAATGATATTGTTTACAGCAGGTAAATAAATTACTATTGCTAATTTTTTAAATTACGCTTAACGGTAGTAGATCCACGCTGGTTTCAGCATGAATGGGCAGGATCGTCCGGGGAAGTACATAGAAGATCGACGTAAAAATATTAGTTTTCATGCTAATGTGTTTTGCTCGGTGAGTGAGAGCGCCAGCAGCCCAAATACCCCTCGGTCCTGATCCTTTTCCCTTTTCCTTCCTCATCCTTTAAAAGCAGACAAATTCTACATGTTCGGTGATTACAATATACCAAATGTCAGCTGGCTACCATATAATAATAGTAACACATTGGCACTAAGTTGCACAGGTAGTTCCTCGATTAGTGAAGACTTGAACAATTTTATGGCCTAATAAACTCTTTTCAATATAACAACATTTCAAATCATAATGGTCGCATTTTAGACTTATTAATAAGTAATACAGATGTCAGTACATACACCCCTACATGCATACTATTGCCTATTGATGGTCACCATCCTCCCTTCTGTGCAAGTATAATACACAAGTCCCATATTATTACAATACCGCAAGCCAAAACCATAAAATATAATTATTATAAAACTAGTTACGATAGAATTAACCAAGACCTCTCTGAAGTTGTTTAGGATGACATTTTGAGTAATTTATCCGCTGAGAATAGTGTAAATGCATTCTATAATATAATATATGGCTTTGTAAAAAAACACACTCCCATAGCTAGCCCAAAATCATCCAAATTTCCCGTGTGGTTTTCCAAATCATTAAAACGAATCTTTAATAACAAAAACAAATCATGGATTAAATGGAAAACATACGGTAATCTATCAGATTATGAACAATTTTCTTATCTGCGTCGTAGATTCCAAGTACAATGTAAAATTCATTTTACGAATTACATCAGCAGTGTAGAAGATAACATTAAAAAAAACGTAAAGAATTTGTGGAACTATGTTGGTAATCGCAAAACTAATACTGGTATACCGACTGGTGTGATCTATAACAATGAAACTTCTAAAGATCCGAAATCGACTTGTAATCTTTTTCTAAATTTTTCCAATCGGTGTATGAAGTTTCTACATTTAACGATATAGAATGGTCGCCGCCTGAGACTTACGCTGATAATTGTTTTGTCCTTAATCGTATCAATCTCAGTCTTGGCCAAGTACTAAAAGCACTAAAAGCTTTGGACACGAGTAAAGGTCCTGGGCCTGACGGACTACCGCCCTACTTTCTATACAGAACAGCAGATAGTATATACCTTCCATTACACATTATCTACAATAAATGTATTACAGAGGGCACTTTTCCTGAAGTGTGGAAGAGAGCATATATTACGCCGGTGCATAAAACGGGTTCGAAAGAGAACGTTCAAAACTATCGACCAATATCAATCCTTTCTACCTTGTCGAAGCTTTTCGAGAGACTTGTACATGGTGCCATTTACCCTGCAATTCACAATATTATACTGACTCAACAACACGGATTTGTACAAAAAAGATCCACTGTTACTAACTTATTATTTTTTACCGTATGTATTTAAACAAATGGATAAACAGGTTCAGGTAGATGCAGTGTACACAGACTTTAGAAAGGCTTTTGACAGGGTAGATCATGAGTTGCTTCTGTACAAATTGGCGTTTAACGGCATTCGTGGAAACTTGCTTCGTTGGTTCACATCATATATAATAAATAGAACACAAAGGGTTGTAATAAAGGGATACCAATCTGATTCTGTTACAGTAACTTCTGGCGTGCCCAAGGCTCAATCTTGGGTCCACTTTTATTTATAATTTTTATTAATGACATAAAAAGTTGTTTTGTAAATTCTAAATTCTTACTTTACGCTGACGACCTTAAAATATTTAGATCAATTCAAAATTATTCCGACTGTTGTTTACTACAAGACGATCTAGACCGGCTCGCTGAATATTGCATACGAAATAAGATTGAACTGAGCTTATCTAAATGTATGACTATTACATTCAGTAAGAATAGAAACCTTATTTCCAATAATTACACATTATCACAGGTAGCCCTCAATAAAGTTTCTTCTGTTAGAGATTTGGGTGTGTTATTGGACAATAAACTTCACCTCAACCTACATGTTGATAAAATCGTTGCAAACGCCTATCGCATGTATGGTTTTGTCATGCGTTCCACGACTGACTTCAAGAGGTGTAATACCTACATCCACTTGTACAACACATTGATTAGATCACAACTCGAGTACGCCGTGATGATATGGAATCCTCTGTATAAGAAATATTCGGACTGCCTAGAAAGAGTGCAACGCAAGTTTCTAAGGGCAATGAACCTGAAATGAGACCGGGGCCACTTAAAACTATGGGATTTGAAGACCAGACGCCTGTATCTAGAAATGATGTTTCTCTATGATTTGTGCAATCAGAGATATGACTGCTCAGATATATCGAATAATATATACTATACTGTACCTAGAACTATCATAAAACGCCAGATTCGTGCACGACCACTCTTTTTTGTATCGACTTGTCGCAGCAACGCTGGTGTTCGTGCACCTCTGCATCGAATAACTGACAATTATAATAAATTCTTCACAGATTTAGACATTTTTACACTGCCTGTCGCTAAATTCAGAAACGCATTAATTAAAAAAATCAATGAACTTAGCGTAACCGATATTCCTTAGTGTTCTTTCTGTCTTTCCTATATTTCTTAAAGTTTGTGTTTATTTCTTCTTCGTTGCTTTATTTTGTTTTTTTTTTCCTATGGTTAATACGTGGATAACGTTGTGAGCTACACATTTACATAATATTATATATTTTATATGCTACTTTATAAGTTGAATGTGTAACTGTTTGTTTTCCCTAAATAAATAAATAAATAAATAAATCACCTTCTCCGTGGTCGGCAACGATTTGGTTGTGTTTTCTAAGCATTATTACTTTCGTAATGCTTGGAAAACACAGCCATCTCTATAGGATACGCTTGCCACTTACCATCAGGTGGCCCGTATGCTTGTTTGCCACCAAAAGTCGTATAAAAAAAATTGCTATATCTTGCTCGCTTTGTTCCATGGCAATCATGGCAACCTTTGGTACAATCTAAAGAATGCAAACTCATAATAACTATCTGATCACAGAAATGTTTGGTTACCACTCAACCCTCTCTGCGTTGAGTGGTATGTTACGAGTATCAGCTTATGTTTATATTTATCAGAATAATTAAAATGATTGCACAGTAAAAACATAAAATATACAAAATAATAACTTTCACTCCGACGTCTCACAATACCTCACACATTTAGACAAGATCATCTTCCATTCATCAGCAAACAGATCCAGTCCATGACTTGACGCCTGCAGAGCATTTAGTCTCTTTAACATACGCGGTATCGGAGACATGGAACGCGCAATCGTGCGATAGCGTGGTACCGTAAATTATGATCCAACAGACAATTTGTATCATTTTAAGTGAGCATTAGAATAAATAATGTAGATTGTAGAAGGCGAAGTAACAATTCACTCGTATTCTATCTAAATAACGTGTAATGTGATACAAAATGCGCTCAAATAATTTGGCCGCGCAAGTTGACCCCAAAAGCGGCAACCCGTAATGCTAATGAAGTCATAAATCGGCAGGCGCCACTGATACTATTGCCATTTCTGTACCGTCGCTAAATGTTTCGTACTACACAATGTTAATAACAATAAATACCTAATACAGCGGTAATGTGTACACAAAAATCACTTTAAAACTGCCATTCATCTTTAAAACTGTGAACCTATAATCAGTTTACCTTTCGCTAATGTTCACATCGATAGTCTACTATTTTACCTCTCCAAGCAACCCATCACAATACTGTGGGACCTGATACATGGTTAGACTTAATCTTCACATCATCTCCCTCCTTAGTGCGCTCCCATGGTCAAACTCCAGCTCCTGGTTTCTCCCATCATGACCTTCTCTTCCTATACTATATCCTTAAACCACCTAAACCGCGTCCTAAAGTTTTGCACATTCGTTGTTTTGGTAGTATGAACGTAGATAGCTTGCATAAGGATGCCGCTACTATTGATTGGAAGCCTCTGCAAGCGGCTTCTACTGTGGACAAAAAAGTACGTACATTTAACGACATCGTTCTCACCTTGTACAATACGCACGCACCGATTAGGAGGGTCAAGATTAAGCGTCCTCCTGCTCCCTGGATGTCGAAGAGTGTTCAGATGGCGATGCGGGTCAGGGATAAGGCATTCCGCAGGTATAGACGGGACTGCTCTGAAGACAACTGGCGCCTTTTTAAAGTTGCAAGGAATCGGTGTAACCAGATTATACGTAATGCAAAACGCCGACATATTCTTAACAATATCACCTCCTCTACTCCTGCCGATATCTGGAGGTTTCTAGGAACGCTAGGTATCGGCAAACAGCGTGTTACGGATCCGCAGTCGACAGTCAGTCTGGATGATATTAATCAACATTTCACCTCATCTGTTCCTTTTGATTACCAGACCGAGTGTTGCACTGTGAATTACGTGGCTACCTTACCTAGACCCGACATTACTAATCCTTTTAAATTTTCTCCAGTTGCACCGGGTGAAATCAAGAGAACCATCCTATCCATCAAATCCAACGCAATGGGCTGTGACGGCATTAGCCGTCACATGATTGTCCAGATTCGGGATTACCTAATTCCAGCTATATTTATTTTTATTTATTAAACTTCATGCACATAGGTACAGAGGCGGACTTAATGCTAAAAGCATTCTCTACCAGTGAACCTTAGGTGATGCAGAGAAAAACGAAGTAGTTGCAGTTAATGAAGCAGAATAAAAAAGCTAAGATTGCGATTTAAATTAAGAATATAAAAGGTAACCATAATATAGGAAATAAACGGTAAATATATGAATAATTTTATAATACAATATTTATATAGATATCAAGGGAAACACATACATAATATACATAAATTTATAAATAAATAATACAATAATAATAATAATAAAAAAAGGTATAATATTATTATTACTACAGGTATAATCCTGAGCCAGTTCTCGAGAATGGTCGTGCGACATTGTACTGGGATCGATCTATCATCACTGACAGGACTGTTGTTGCCAATAAGCCTGACATAGTGGTGATAGATCGATTAGAGCGCCTTGTAATGATTATCGACGTCACCATCCCTCATGATGATAATCTCGTGAAAGCTGAAAAAGAAAAACAGATCAAGTATTTGGATTTAGCTCACGAGGTTGTGTGTGGGATGTGGATTCGGCGATCATTGTTCCGATAGTGGTTACAGTGAATGGACTTATTGCTAAGAGCCTCGATCAACATCTTAAGAGGCTCGCGTTGGCTGGTTGGGTCAAGGGCCAGATACAGAAGGCGGTGTTGCTTGGCACGGCCCGCATTGTGAGGAGGTTCCTATCTCTGGAGCCCTAACCGCCGGTAGCTTGGTCCCTGTACCCGGTGCCAGTGGGTCTCCAATTTTTATATTTTTAAATGTATGTGTTTTTTTATATACTTATATTTAAAAATGTAATTTTGAGAATTAATTTAAATAAAGGAAATAATAATAAAATTATTATAAGGCAATAATAATATTATACATAAATACACTATACTTATAATATAACTTAGAGAAATTAACGTGACAACTCCGACAATTTCTCAAAGAGAAGAGCTCGAACCTTAAGTTTAAACACTAAGCGGTTAGTGGCCATCCTGACCTCAACAGGAAGTTGATTCCAAAGAAGAACAGCCTGCATAAGAAAAGAGGAATGAACAAATCCAGTTGTGTGAGAATGACATGAAAAAAGAAGATTATTGGAAGAACGTAGGTTTTTGTCATGAATGCAACCCAATAATTGAAAGTAGGGTGTTAAATAGGCAGGAGGAGAAGGTGAGTTAAGAATGGAATAGAGAGTTGTGAGAGCACGCATACTACGGCGTTGGCAAATCGGTAACCATTTTAGATCAGAACGATAAGTAGACACGTGATCATACTTACGAAGGTTGAAAATGAATCGAATGCAGTTATTGAGAAGACGGTCATATTTGTTGAGTAGGTCTGCATTCAGGTCATAATAGCATACATCACCATAGTCAATTACAAGGAACATTAAATTCTGCACAAGCATTGTCTTCGTCCTAGAAAGGAGGAAATTTTTCAGACGATAAAAGGTCCGAAGTGTTCCAGTTACTCTCTGGCTGACACTGGTAACCTGAGCCCGCCAATCGAGAGACGTGTCTATGAGCAAGCCGAGATCCTTTACGGTTGGACTATATGGTATGAACAAATTATCATAGGTCAGTGGGGGAAGATTATGCGGATCAAATCTGTTAATCATGCGATGGCTGCCTACAATAATGGCCTGGCATTTGCTAGGATTCACTAACAAACCGAACCTTTTGGACCAACTTTTTATAGTTTCAAGGTCCCTATTTAAGTTGGTGATGGCTTGAGTTATATCTTTTGTTCTTGACTGTGAATACAACTGCAAGTCATCGGCATAAAGATGATACGCACACTGAAGATTAGGAGTAAGAAGGTTAATAAAAATTGAAAATAATCGGGAATCGCCGAGCGCAAGCGTGCGGAGCGGACGTGTACACGACGTTTATTCGATATTTTAATTATACTTACCTTGACTAACGTGAACACATTCTAAAACGCATTTCTTACTATATTACTGTGGCTGGCACACTCCAAAAAAAAAAAAGAGACAGCACTGCGCGGACCTTGTAAGGTACTTATAAAAATTTGTATATTAGCATCCATTACGATCTGTCAGAATGAGTTTGCAACGAACGCCTCCGAAAACCTCTAATACGTGTTCGGATAGCAATAGAGACTTATTACCAATAGCAAGTGATACCAGTCAGGTCGATAGAGTTGGCGGATCATTCCCTGATCTCAGGGCAATTGAGCAGTACAATCTTGATTCCGATACAAAGTACCGAGTAACGCTTCGCCAAAAAAGAAGGCAACCGGATGATGATCTTACGTCCAAATTTGACACCTTCGAGACAACTATGAAATCACTTTTAATGGATATGGCCAAAACCCAAAATGATAACTTGACCAGAATAACACAAGATGTTTCGTCTATAAAAAACGAGATCAAATAGATTAAGGTTACAACCGATCATTTATTATTGGAGCAGGAAAAAATTAAATCAGAGTTGACAAATATTTCAGACTTCAAAGGCACTATTGAGCAAAAAATTGAATCACTCGAGAAAGAAATCATATCTCTTAAATCTGATAATGCTAACTTATCTTATCCTGTATCTTACGAGGACTTTATTTCTGAAACTCACGAGCGAGCTCACAGAGAGAGAAATATAATCGTGCGAGGCATCGAGGAACTTGAGTCAACTAGTTCCGAGGTCAGACGTAATCACGATGTTATCGAGGTCAATAAAATAAGAAAAATGGCAGTTCCAACGTATCAAGAACCCATAAAAACGATTCGTTTGGGCAAATATAACCCAGGAAAATCAAGACCTATTAAAGCTATTCTCAAGTCTGCGGATATAGCCAAATCTATATTACGTAATAAGTCTAAGATAAAACCAGATACAATAAAACTCTATGCCGACGAGACTATAATGCAGCAAAAATATAGACAAAACCTAAGAAGTGAGCTAAAACGTCGTCAAGATGAAGGAGAAAAAGATATCAAAATAAAGTACACAAACGGAATACCTAAAATTATTAAAACTACACAACCATATGCAAAAAACGGTCCTGCAGAAACGTCGACACAAAAAATTTGAGAGGCTTCAACATTTCATACCAACTATCAAAAGCCCATTCCGATGTAACCTGCAACAAAAATTCTCTAAAATGCCTATATGCTAATGTGCGTAGTCTAGTATGTCCTGGAAAACTGGATGAGCTCAAATGTATGTCAATCTATACCTAAAACACTGCATGTAATCATTCTTGTTGAGACCTGGATCAAGTCCAACCTGGAAGCCGAAAACCTATCTATACCAAACTACGTGCACTATTATAACTTTAGACCCACTGGGAGAGGCGGCGGAGTATCCATATATGTCCATAACAGTCTTGAGCATAACTACCTCTAGGACCTCTGCCAAAACGATAATCACTACCTATGGATTCACCTTAACCGATTTTCAATTGACATAGACGCTGTGTACAAACCCGAAAAAACAAATAATACTGAGTTTCTGGATACATTTTCCTAACAATTACTTAACCGTAGTAGAGCAATAATATTTGGTGACTTTAACTATAACTTATTAAAACGAACCCAACAAACTATAAAATACAGGCAAATGCTACAAGAAAACGGGTTTCTACTACTTAATAAAATAGATCCAGATTATTGTACTCGAGAAACCTCAAATACTAGAACTATACTCGACCACATTAGCTCTAATTTAAAAACGAACAACTTTCACTTATCTGTAGTCAAGTCGGCCATGTCAGACATATATATCTAGAAATTGATAAATACTGCCCTGAAAAGAAAAAGAAGATCTCATACGAGGCCATTGACTATGATAAGTTATATATGTTGACAAAACAATGGATCACTAACAGTAGTCAAACTAGCTACGAAGAGCTAGAAGTAAAGCTAATTAATGTTATCAAGAATTCTAAGATAATTAAAACTAAAGTACAGAATCCACCTAGATCTGACTGGATAACCAGAGAAATAATTGATGACATTTACAAAAGAAACCGGCTATGGTATGCATATTTACGAGAATCATCCAACGAAGATATTCATGAAGAACTGTTGGCAGTAAGAAAAGAAGTTCGTGACAAAATTCAAACAGCAAAAAGGGAATACTATCACAGATCCTTCAAAAATTGCGCACAAAAACCTACCAAAATGTGGAATCTTATTAATTCATTGTGTACTAACAAAATAAAAACCAGCAATCCTCCAACGCAACTAGAGACGCAAATAGGCACCATTACCGAACTGAGTGATATATGCAACTGTTTCAACTCTATTTTTGCTAATATAGGTTCTGTTCTAGCTAATAATATACCACCGCAATACCACGACAATGTAGCGTACAATAGATTGTACGGTAAAAAAGTATATGTAGGGGACAACGCGTTACTAGAATTCGAGCCAGCAACTAAGGAAGAAATAAGTAAAATCATCGATAACCTTAATTCTAATACCAGTTCTGGACTGGATGGCATATCATGCAAAGCACTAAAATGTGTTAAGAACTTAATATTAGATGAACTAATTATTACTGTTAACATTTGCTTGGATAGTGGTTATTTCCCGGACACATTAAAAAAGGCGAAAGTTACCCCAATCTACAAATCGGGCAACAAAAAAGACCCAGGCAATTACCGCCCAATCTCCATACTTCCTGTTATAATCTAAAATTTACGAAAAAATAATTCATAGCCGTTTAGATTTGTATTTTACTTCCAATAATTATATCCACAAAAATCAGTACGGGTTTCAACCTAAATCAAGCACTTTATCCGCTTGCGTCGACCTGGTAACCAACATCAAAAACCACATAGACAAAAAACAAATAGCATTGGGTATCTTTATTAATTTGAAGAAGGCTTTCGATACAATCTGTCATAAATTACTATTAAAAAAGTTATACAACGCAGGTATTAGAGGAAAAGCCTTAAGCATGATCCAGTCGTATCTCTCAGGCCGATATCAAGTTGTCAAAATTCAAAATACTCTGAGTAACCCGGAACCTATTGCATATGGCGTACCACAGGGTTCTATTCTTGGACCACTGCTTTTCCTTCTATATATTAACGATATCAACCACCTAAATATATCAGGAGACGTGACATTATATGCTGATGATACCAGTATCTTTTACTTCGGTAACGACATCTAACTAATTACTAACCAAGCACTACAGGATTTAAATGTCCTAAATACATGGTTTCAGTTTAATTTATTAACTATTAATGTATTAAAAACAAAATACATCATTTTTAGTGCAAGAAACAATGCTAAACATAAATGGTGAATTTCTAACAAAGGTGGACTCCGAAAAATATCTTGGCTTAGTGCTTGATAGCCATCTTACATTTAAACCACACATTAATATAATACAAAATAAGCTATCCAGTTTGATGGGCATACTCAAGGGTACTGTGCGATGTTTTCCTCAATCCGTTAGCTATACAATATATTATTTATTAATAAAATCGCACCTTTCTTATTTAATTGAGCTCTGGGGTTCGGCTGCCAAAACCAATTTGAAAGATCTGCAAATCACTCAAAATAAACTAATAAAACTACTATTTCATATCAATTACCTAACAAAAACTGACGTCGTTTACAGCTCCACCAAAATAATGTCAATTACACAGCTATACAAATATAACACATGCATTCTGATAAGAAAAATATTAAGAAAAAGTATTCATACTCAGATAACGTTCACCAAAAAGTCACAAATACAACATCGTATGATGAGAAATGCTAATAATATTATGTCTCCCTAAGCCGCGCACTAACTATGGCTTAAGAAATATTAAATACGAAGGCGCCCAACTTTACAATAAATTACGAAACGACTTAAAAGAAATCCAGTCAATGACCATATTAAAAAAAAAGCTTAAATATTATTTTACTAATTTTACAAACTAACTGACTAGCATCCTTAATATATATATATATATATATATATATATATATATATATATATATATATAAAATGTAGGTGTAAGTATGTAAGTATATTTAAATATATAAGTAAAATAAATTAAAAAAAAAAAAAAAAACAAGATAAAAAAAAAAGTAAAAAATAAATAAGAAGTGGGTAATAATATATATTATACATAATATAAGTATACTCGTAATTATCTAATATGTGTATACATGTATGTATTGTGTGATGTATGTACATGTGTGCGTGTGTAGATGTGTATATAATATATATTATGTATTGAGCGCATATATGCAGTATTTGTATGTGCATGTACACGGTATTGGATATGTATACAAAAATTTCATAAATTAAAAACTTACCTTAATAGATACTGCATAGACAATTACAATCCTACTATATTAGCAATCGCTTTCGAATACGTAATAAGGCAATAGTTGATTACAACCAACTAACGAGGTGTCATTCTAGGAACGCGCGGGGCTTGCTGGCTTTTGTTTCGATAATGTGGAGATTAATTATTTTTTGGTTACCCCCTTTTTTAATTTTTAATATCTATTGATTTAATTTATTTTGGTTACTTTTAATTTTGTTCACGATTATTACGTATGATTGAATTGCTTTGTGATGTACATACCTACCTAGAAATACGTACCTACTTTGATTTGTATAGACCGCTCTGGCGCTTGTTTCTATTTACTTTGTAACAAAATGTATTTTCTTAGCCAAATGAATTTATGTATTCTTTTGAGAAAATAAATTGTCTTAAACCATAATAATAAGGGAGAAAGTATACCGTCTTGAGGAACTCCAGAGTCAAGGTCACACCAGCCAGATGATGACTCGTCGCGGCGGACAGACTGCTGAAGCCCCTGAAGATATGTTGAGAACCAATCCAGTGCATCAGATGAGATCATAATATGGGACAGGATAGACAAAAGGATATCGTGGCCGACGGTGCAAAAGTACCCATTTAGTGAACTTTTCACTGGAATCTGGGCAATTCCCATCGTCATGGCGAAATGCGTTTATTATTCCCTTACCTAAAATTCCCATCCCTACACTTCCTAATCACTTTAGACCTATATCCATTCTCCCATTCCTATCAAAAGTGGTCGAGGCCTGTGTACAGAAGCAGTTGTCTGAGTACGTATTTCGAAATAATTTACTGAGTCCTCTACAATCTGGATTCAGGCCCGGTCACAGCACGACTGCCGCCCTTCTGAAAGTGACAGGCGATATAAGGGCAGGTATGGAAGAAACCAAAGTTACTATACTGGTCTTAATTGACTTTTCAAATGCCTTTAATACCGTCAGTCACAACATCCTTCTGTCAATCCTCTCCCATCTTTTGGTTTCTCCTGATGCACTGGAATGGTTCTCAACATATCTTCGGGGACGTCAACAGTCGGTTCGCTCAGATGATTCATCATCTACGTGGCGTGATCTCTTCTCTAGCGTACCTCAAGGCGGAATACTTTCTCCATTATTATTTTCTATCTTTATTAATTTCCTGACACCTAGTCTTCAATGTTCGTATCATCTTTATGCCGATAACTTGCAACTGTATGCTAAGGCCAAAGTGGAGAATGTGACGGAAGCCATCGCTAATATTAATTGTGATCTAGAGGCTATTAAGTGTTGGTCTAAGAATTTTGGCTTACTGGTGAATCCCTGTAAGTGTCAGGCCATAGTTGTAGGTAGCCAACGGTTAATAAACAGGCTAGATATTCAGCTCCTACCATCGATCATTTTTTATGGGTCGCCCATTGCATTTAGCCCCGTGGTTAAAGATCTTGGGTTGCTTATCGACTCCAATCTCAATTGGAAAGCTCAAACAACCAGTGTTAGTCAAAGAATTACAGGTACCCTACGTGCCTTATACCGCTTTAAGAACTTCCTTCCAACTAAAACCAAGATAATGATTAATAATAAATAAATACTTAATTAGTAATAAATACGACCAGCTTCTTAATAACTGCATTCGATTCATTTTTAATCTTCGTAAATATGATCATATTTCTTCTTATCGTGCTGAGCTAAAATGGTTACCCATACGGCAACGCCGAAATTCGCGTGCTCTTACAACTCTATTTTCATTTCTACATTCTTCTTCAATTCCTAGCTATTTATCTCCCTATTTCCAACCTTTATGTTCAACTCATGACAGAAATTTTCGCTCCTCTAATAATCTTCTTCTAGCATGTCCTTCTCATACCACTGACTTCGTTCACTCTTCCTTTTTCATTCAATCGGTATTACTTTGGAATGCGCTTCCTCTCGAAGTCAGGATGGTTACGGATCGCTACAAGTTCAAGTTGAAAGTTCGGGCACTTCTATTCGACAGATTGGCAGAGTCATCACATCATTAACTTTCATGTTAATAAGGTTATTTATAATAATAATAATAATAATAATAATAATAACAGTAACAGTAGTGTAACAGTAACCAGGAAACAATAGACCACATTACAGGAGGATGCCTATTTTTAGCTTATAAACAATATACTGAAAGACACAATAACGTAGCCAAACAAATACATTCACAACTAGCTATTAAATATAAGTTAATAGATAAAGCAGAACCTTACTATAAATATAAACCAAAAAATATAATTAATAACGAAAACGTCAAACTTTACTGGGATAGAGAAATTATTACAGATAAAACCACAACAAACAATAGACCTGACATTATATTAACATTAAAGGATGAAAAGGTAACATATTTAATTGATATAGCAATACCTAATTCTGATAACATTAGAAAAAAGTATACAGAAAAGATTCAAAAATATATACCTCTGGCTGACGAAATACGGCAAATGTGGCATCAGCATACAGTAAAAATCATACCGATTATAATCTCATCCACAGGACTCATACCCAAGTCATTACACACTTCATTGAAAGAATTAGATTTAAATAAAAACGCATTCATATCACTACAAAAATCAGTAATTTTAGACACATGCTCCATAGTTCGGCGATTCCTCACATCCACTACACAAACACCCACAACATTACACAATGAACCAACCCACTTGGCATAAGCCCGTGATAGGTTCACATCCACCAGCATTAAGCTGAGAAAAAAAAAAAACCAGTAAACTATAATAATAATATGTGGACACTATCACACATCGTCATCTAGTCCCAAGCTAAGCAGAGCTTGTGTTATGGGTACTAGATAATTGAAATATAATACATATACGTACTTTTTTTTTGTAAATACATACTTAATATACATAGAAAACATCCAAACTGAAGACAAATACAAATGTTCATCACACAAATATTTGCCTTCCGCGGGAATCGAACCCACGACACCCGGCGTCGCAGTCAGTTACACTAACCACTAGACCAACGGTGCAGTCTATATTTATTTATATATTTATTTATTTATATATATATATTTATAGTATATTTATATATTATAGTGTGTATTAAGTATATATGTATGGTATAATATATAAATACAAATTAATTTATGTATGTTTATTTTATCTTTGTAATTGTTTGGTTAAACGTGCACTTACCACAATCATCTCTGCATCACCTAAAGGTTGGCTGGTAGAGAATGCCATTTGGCATTAAGCCCTCCTATGTACACGTAGTGCATAAAGTTTAAATAAATAAATAAATAAATAGTCTTTGTATATTGCCACTTACCTACTTAAGTAGGGTTGTTCTAGACCAATCCCCCCCAAACGGGGTTCTCGCCTTGTCGCGGCGGGGAGGCTTAGTAACCGTGGTTACCAAGAACCACGGTGAAAAAAGAGGAACCCCAAAGAGTTGCCGCTCCTTTGGGCTTTGGTGGTAAGCCCACGATGGAGCGGCTCAGGAGGGTTGCGGTGCTGTATGGGCGGCACCAAACGCTAGATTGCGGACGCGGTAGGGCCGCAGGGCAAGAGGAGTATCGGTATTGCGACGCGCCGTTCTCCTTATCCTCTAAGGCCGAGTTAGGAGGTGGCCTGCGGCGACTGCCAGTTCGCCGCCCGAACAGCACGGGCCCGAGACGGCAGTGCGCGTGTTCCGCACACGCCTTCCGGGGGGGGGGGGGGGGTGCTAGGTCCCCCAAATCGGACGGGGCCCGCTCCTGTGGGGTGAGCGGGCCGTGGCACGTCGGGGTCGCGGATGAATGCGCGAGCGTCTCCCGTGACTCCGACACTCTGGCCGTTTGGAGGAACACCGTGGGTTTTAGTCGGTGCTTTGAGTGCGGTCGGAGAGTCCGACATAATCCCGCCTTGCCCGGGCGGGTGCGTACGCGTGATCCATTTCCCACGAAAACAAAAATGGTGATAGACCAATCATGATAGACAAGGAAGCAAACATGAATTTCAGAAAGGCTGGATTGCTATAAAGAAGACATTTAACTTTTCTTTTTATGTAACCTTAGTGGCAAACAAGCATATTATGACCCAGTGATGGTACTTAAGTGGTAAGCATAATCTATGGACATATCTGTGATTCGGAATCAAGCTGTTGCCGACTGTGTTTTTTTTTTTATATTATAGCCTACCAAAGTGACTCCACCCCGCCTGATGGTAAGCAGTCAGTGGAATTCAGAAGTGGCGGCCACTATACCAAAAACCATCGTCTTAAACTGCTGGTATGGTGGCCTCCACTATGGCTGGGAATGGGGTTAGGAGAAGGGAATGAGGGAGGTGAGGAAAGAGGAAAGGGGGGAAATTGGGCCTCCGGCGCTCTCACTCACCGAACGAAACTCAGTAGTACGGATACTACTACTCTTAAGTCGATCTTCTATGAGAGGGTAGTACTTTCCCGAACGATCCGGCCCATTCATGCTGAAATCAGCGTGGATCTACTACCGTAAAAATCTGTATAGAGAAAAGTAGCTATGAGTGCAGAAGAAAAAAGCAAGAGGGGTAAGAAGACGGAACAGGTGACTAACGACATACCAGGTGACAAGCAGAAATGTCACCTTACTGCAGTTATCTATCCACCTGTAAAGCATGGTGATTATGACAAACCATTCCTTTTGAGAGCTTATGCTGATAATATAACTGACACAACTTGCACGGAATTACAAAAATTTAAAAGCGAAATAATATACGAATACACGAGAACGAGCACTTGGACGGCCGTGACCGGAGGCAGATAATACTCCAGGCAGGTTGGTCACTATTATTAATACTACAGCATGTTGATCAGCAAGCAGTGACTGCCCGTGCACTATGTTGCATGTAGATCTATCCT
This sequence comes from Parascotia fuliginaria, assembly GCA_963082885.1. Lineage (NCBI taxonomy): Eukaryota > Metazoa > Arthropoda > Insecta > Lepidoptera > Erebidae > Parascotia > Parascotia fuliginaria. Next base: position 136,025 of record OY720180.1, on the reverse strand, counting down.
CCCCAGGCAGCTCTCGGCTAGACCGCTTTATTTGAATTCACAACACATTAAAATAACAGCACATTAGTTATCTATCATGCATTAAATATTAACCAGTTAGTTGATAACATAGGTTTGTACGTAATTCAACAACATCTTAACTAAGACTGAAGAATTATAGAACTATCTACATAGGTATAAGGAGCTATTGCATCTCATCCTGCGGATGTCGTAAGAGAGTGAATACTAGAAAATGGAAGGTTCGCCTTCGTAGTAAACCTCAGCATAGTGGCTATAACAAACCCTCCTCATCTCTCTGCATCAGGTATATACCTACTAATTAAGGTTTTTAAGCTATCTTTATAATCCCAAAATTACTCTTTAAAGTTATTAGACATTTCGGTGATCTACAGAATATACAAAATGTAACAGGACACCGAGGTACAGGAGTATTTCTACTGGCGAAGCTGTCCTAATAGTTTCCTGTATTCTTATAAGACAGTATGCCTATAAGGTGGTGCGTAACTCCAAGTATTGCAATATTTTTTTTATATTTTACTTAGTGACTATATTAAGCTGAACCAACTGTGCTCCTAGCATTTCTAAGTTCCATGAGGGTCGGGGCGATTACGGCCCGCCAATATCTATTGGCTCCCGTACCACTATCAACAATAATATAAAAAATACACAGGTTTATGAGTAAGTACGTAAATGATCGTTGATTTTGACCCACTGGTATCAAAATAGTCACCGTATCGTTAGTTAGTAATGCACTAGTTATGTTTTATGTAAATCATCGCTCGCTCAAGATCGTAGCCCTTATGTTATTGCTACTATATGTGTGTTTACGTACAACATATAATTGCCGCCCTCATGCCTACCTCACTGTGTACTCACTTGAACTCAATTTCGAGGAAAACTTGATAATAAACTTATTAACTGTATTGATTATATCACGAGGTAATATTAGAAAAATAATAACTATGTAGGTATATCTTAATACCTGTATTTATTAGTTGTGGTTACTTAATAATCCTAGTTCGGGTGTTCTGCTGATGTTTACACTGATTGTACATAATTATTATGTTAGTTTAATGCCTAATTAATATGGAAAATGTCTCTGGACTCTACCTGTCAACTAATGCTAAGGCCGCAGGTGACTTGGCTGATATATATTTTGTTATTTACTTATAACATTCATAACCACTAAGCACAAAACATGATCTAAATGAATACAAATCCAATGTGAAAAAGATTTTAATAGTTGTATAGATGTTATTACATCTCATCGAACGGTTATTTTTGGAGGGATTAGCACTTTCCCGGGTCAGTCCAGGACTTTCATGTTGGTTGGAAGTTAGCATGGATAACTACTTACTCTTTATTCGCAGGTAAGTAACTCCTACACCAGGCAGCGTGACCTTTAAAAATTATATTTACTTTTTATGTTTATCTCTGCATGAGATGAGCTCTTTTGACGGGAATATTATGGGGCATAAAAGAAGAAATGCATAGATTATGTATACCTACCTACCTGCACATTTTTTTTATTATGTTATCCTACCAAAGTGACTCTTTTCTGCCTGATGATAACCAGTCAATCTTTTTTGCAAAGATAAATAGTTATCTGTAATCCAAATCAATTTTATCGTCATTGAGTGTTTGAGGTGCCGTAGATCGACCTATATTTTTTTATTTGGACGCAATCGAATCTGCAGTATTGTTGTTACGAAACTGTACGTCTGTTTATCTGCGGTAAGCAGATAGCCTACATCGCGATGGTACTGGGTACTCTAATAGTAAGCGTGTAAATGAATAAATGGAATGACTTTACTCAGATTTTGTTGCTATGCTGTCTTTTACCGCCCTACAGGTAAAGGTTCTTAATTCGTCTGACTGCTATACTTTTAGCAATAAATTTGAACTATCTGTCCTACCTATCTATACCTATGCTCTGGATCGTGCCACATTGTATTTTTCATTTCTGATGGAGTAGTTTGGTAATGCACTAATAATTATATCAACCAATCAGTAACTATTTACTTCTTTACGCGACTGCAGTGAAACCTAATGAGGTATTCGCGTAGTTCAAAAACAGTCCATAAAACTAATATTGCTTGACTTCGCATCATAGTTCATACATATTACCCAACTGGATACGATCTAAACCAGCAAAGACAGCTACCAGCATTCCTTCCTACCACATACTACCTAGACGTAAGTTCGTACGTACGTTACGTTATGTAGACGTAAGTAATTAACCTGCTACGAACCGAGCGCAGACAAGGAACATACCTACTTCTTCAAATAAGGTTCAAAGAGACTTCCCTAATGTCTTAGAGATCGCTAACTTGCAGAACTGTTGTTCGCGCCTGGTAGCGTTCATGCTTTATCGAGAATATAAATGTTGCATTTAAAAAAATGACAGGCGTTCACTTAGTATCCTCGATTATTAGGTACTAGAGTGCCGGAGGCCCAATTTCCCACCTTTCCCCTTTCCTCACGTCCCTCATTTCCTTCCCCTAACCCCATTCCCAGCCGCCATAGTGGAGGCCACCATACCAGCAGTTTAAATGGCTTTTGGTATAGTGGCCGCCACTTCTGGATTCCACTGACTGCTTACCATCAGGCGGGGTGGAGTCACTTTGGTAGGCTATACTATAAAAAAAAAAAAAAAAAAAAAAAAAAAACTCGCCCGCCCTCGCTTCGTCGGTGTCAAAAGTTTCATTCGATCTCACAACAACGCTTACGGTACGTATCATTGCAACAGTATCGTTCGTACGTATTGCATCAATCAGATTTACAAAGCGCTTAAAATATTGAAATTTTGAAAATGACAAAAAAATATGTTAAACATAGTAAAATATAGCCTATGTTACACGTCCTGTTTGTAGCTTTTTATATGTAAAATATTTTTTTAAATCGGTTACATAGATCTTGAGTTAAATTGGAACATACATACGAACAATCAAAAAACCATACAAAAAATCAAATCTTCTCTCTTTATATTAGTTTAGATTATTTTATTTTTGACCTATGCTGTATATACTCGCCTGTCATCAACAGAGTAGAACAATAAGCGTCGTTTATTTATATAGGTTGAGGATGTCATAGAATAGTTGCATTATTGTACTTTTTGGCTACGTTTCAACAATAAAAGTTGCTCTTAACAAAACGACAGGCGTTTATTCTGTACCTAAAGATTTTAAACCTTTTTTAAATTATACTTAAATAATGCATACAAATAATTATAAGTAATATTTATATCTTTATATCAAAATATTTTTTTTTATTTGGAATACATACTTAAGTCTATACCTAAATTTAAAAATAATAATTCTATAATTTTAATCAAATAACCCGCCCCTGGTTGCGCCCGGTGCAAAGGTGCCCATAACATTTGCCGCGTTCCCGCGCTGAATGGCAATGGCCAACCTTTGCACCAGGAACGACCCAGAGCGGGAGTCACCACACACATTATTGAGTCTGCGCCCTAATTCTTGAACGAAGTTCTTTGCCTCTGTGCCCCAACTGCCCATGGTCTCTACTGCTATGGGTACAAAAGATAATATAATTATTATACAATAATTATAATACATTAATATTCGATAATATAAAATCTATCCGAGGGTATGTCTGTCAGATATACGAGATATTGGTGTTATATAATGGTGTATATATGCGATCGTGACTGTACTCGTATTTCTCCACGTACAGTCACGTAGCTATTTATCGTTAATCTTGAAACAACACAACTACATTATCCAATGCGACTCATCGTGACAACGCCATAACAACGCGCCCTCATCAAGTCAGAAAAATTCTAGCTTACCTTAATCGCCTAAAATTTTGTAGGGCGTATGGGTATGGGCGTGAGACTAGGTATTGCCAGTTTGGGTGTCCTTTAGTGGTACATCTATGTTTCTACCCTCCCTAGCTACACAGGGCTTGTTTCGTGGGTGCAAGAGATCTTTAAAAAATACTAGGTATAATCCTGTTTTTATTGCCTACAGTTCCCTACAGACGAATCATTAACTGATGGTACTAGTTCTTTTATTATTATTTATATATTCAATAACAATTTTTACATTGTGTTTGAAATATTATAATAGTATTACATAAAATTATTAAAAACTGCAGATTGACATTATGAATTCAATTAATTTAATTATTTATGTAAATTAATTAATAATGTAAATTGTAGATTAATATAATAATTAATTTAAAAGTCACAAGATAATAACTTACATCTAATAAAATTTAAACAAGTCAGATAATGATACCAGATAATTGTCAATTTAAAATAAAACAATGTCAAATTTATATTATAGTTATACCTAATTAAAATAGTGTTGCAAGTAAAATATTATGTCTGTACGAATAAATAACAATAATAATAATGAAGATGTCAAAAACACAATTATTTATAAATCATCAACTGAATAGTAACACCCTTTCAAAAGAAATGCTTTTAGTTTTTTTTTAAACTCAGACTTGTACAATAAGATTTTTAATTCGATCGGTAATTTATTAAACAACTTGATCGATCTATGGGAAGTGCTATGCTTGACAATATTTAGACGAGGAACAGTTTTAGACTGAAAGTCTTTCCTTCTCGTATTTTCCCTAATTACTCTTTCTTCTTGTGTTTCATATTCAGATATGTGTTTTGCAAAATTGGTGAGCAATACCAGGATATAAAGACTCGGTACAGTCAGTATCTCTAATTCCTGAAAGTAAATTCTGCATGATACATCTTGTCTAATACAAGCTATAGTTCTAATTGCCCTTTTTTGTAGTATGAACGCCCTTTGGATATTATAGTCATAGCTCCCTCCCCAGAAAATAATACTATATCTAAGTTTGGACTCTATTAGAGCAAAATATACTTGCCTCAGATGTGAAATATTTACTTCGTTACGCAGACTTCTTAAAACATAACAAGCCGAGCTAATGGACCCTTCTAGAGTGGTAAGTTCTTGTTTCCAGTTTAGATGTTCATCAACTTGAACACCGAGGAATCTAGTCGAATGTACTGTGCTGACACTCTCGCCGTTAATGACACAACATATATTGTCTTTCTTTTTTGCCGTAGGCTGGAAAAGCATGATATTCGTTTTGCTAGGATTTACTGTTAGACTATTAAATGTAAACCAATCATGAAAAATCTGTAGAGCAACATTGGTTTTTACTTTCAGATTATCAGTGTTATCAGCAGAGACAATGGCATTAGTGTCGTCAGCAAACATTATTACTTTTGTGGTGCCCTTTGATAATTTGGTTACGTAATGTACTAGATCATTGATAAAAGCTATAAAAAACAATGGACCTAGAACTGAGCCTTGCGGGACACCACGTCCAATCTCAATCATTTTAGATGTATATGGTTTCTCCCATCCACTACCGTCACTGCTGTGACATTGTTTGTCCACTGCTTGAACCTCCACAAACATTTTTCTATTTTGTAAGTATGATTCAAGCAGTTGAAACACTTTGCCCCTAACACCATAGTGATCTAACTTTTTTAGCAGTAACTCATGACTAACGGTATCGAATGCGGAGCTTAAGTCTATAAATAATCCTGCTACCTTCTTCTTTTCATTCAAGCAATCAACAACATCTTTTAACATGGCTTCGATCGCATCTTGTGTGCCTACATTATTTTGAAAACCAAATTGTTGCTGACTTAAGACTTTGTTAGCGTTTAGATGGCTAGTGAGCCTAGTTTTTACTAACTTTTCAAAGACTTTTGACAACGTTGGAAGCAGAGAAATAGGCCTGTAGTTATTAGAGTCATTCTTAGCCCCCTTTTTTTTATAGACAGGAATTATTTTAGCCGTCTTAAACTGCACTGGAAAGGTACCCTGTTCAGAACATTGGTTATAAAATATACTCAATGGTTCAGCTAATATATCAATGTTGTCCTTGATCACTGTTATGGGGATATCATCAAAACCACTCGAGTATTTCCGCTCCATTTTTCCTAGTATTATAAGACGCTACTTTGTAATTCGTTAGGTTTAACAATGATGCATGTGCAGAATTGAGAAAATGCTCACTAATGCACACATAGTGTACTTCATTTTGTAAACTGTCCAAATACATTTCTAATTCATTTAACTTATTACTAATCCCACACAAGTTTTGGTGAAATATATTTAGTTTTTCAAGATTAACTTTAAGAGTTGCATTTAGTTTAAGCTGATTATTCAAGAAAAAACTTTGAATTGTGAGTAGTAGGATTTGTCAATTCATTTGCAGTAACTTCAAAAGAGAGACCATAATTGTTAATATCTATTTTAATATTTTCCATAATTTTACCATAAATATGTTTGATCCCTTTTACATTAATTTGTCCAGTTTTTATTGAAAACATGTCAAAAGAAAGATAGCTGTTAGTGTCAAAATAATAAGTATAATAATTTTTTTTTGTTTGCAGATCCTGGCATAAAAGGTTATTAAATAATTCTATTTTATAGTTTTGTATGGGTGCGCCACATATATAGGTGGGGCCACATATTATAATATTGGTATTAGATACATGCTTAAATGATTCTCTAATTGAATTTACTAAATCTATGTAGTTGGGTTGGGTTTTGAGATCCTTATTTCCTAGCATAATAATACAGTAGTCATTTAAATTATAATTAAGTAACTTATTGCTAATGTTTTGTAATAGGCGTTCTATATTACAGTGTGGTAAGACATAACGGCAGTACGAAAAATAATCCCCAAATGTGTCCTCTACAGCCTTCAATGGGCAATATGAGCCATAGTTGGTCACAATACATAGTTTGTTTTTATTCTTTGGGATAACGGTGTTATTTACTAATGTATGTTGGTTATCCGGAACTATACTAGTATTAATTTGTGTTGATACCTCCGGATTTCTAAACTGTTTCTTTGTTGGTTTGATTGGTGTTTTGTGTGAGGTCCTCTGTCGAATTGGCGTTGATGCTATCTTACTTGGTGTCCCAGAGGATAGCTGTTTTGCTGTTTCGATTATTAATCTGTTTTTGTGGTTTAATTCTGTAACTTTCTGCTTCAATTCTAAGTTTTCTAGTGACAAGTTACCAATTTCCTCATGAGCAGATTCAAGATCTAATTTTAATTTTTCAACCTGTTTTCGTAACTGGATCGTCTCGTCTTCAACTTCTTCACAAAAGATATCTGTCATACTTTTAGTGTTGCCATCTATTGTCAAATCACTGATACTATCCTCTGTTAAGTTTTCTGATTTGGATCGTTTTCTACGAAAAGTAATGCTTTCGAAAAAACTCATTGTGAGATATAGGTGTGTAGGTAAATTTCAGAAGTTCTATTATGAGTACCGATGGTTTCTATCCTTTAAAATTTAAATTGTCAGGGTTAAGTACATGTAGCGACCTCTATCGCTCAGTAGCGGAACTAAACTATATACATCGATATGAACCAAAATGTACTTGTTTCAATGAGAACGTCGTGTAGCCACTTGTCAGTAGATGGCGCTGTACTGAATATTTTAGTATTTGTCGATAAAGCAGTTCGTAATATTTAAAATTTGGAAAATTAACTGAATCAAATGTTTAACACTTATTGATTTTACAGTTTGCGTGATTAATAAATCAGTATTCCCATGCACCAGATGTGTCAAGCGAAAGTAAAACAAAATAACATACACCAATAGCACCAATATGCAAAAATCCTTGGAATAAATGTACACTTCACTTTAGTTGTTTTTATATTGTTTTTTTTGTCAGAGCACTTATACTTTCTTCCACCAACAACGTATATTGATTATTGTACACTCTGCAACTATTTATCGTAGTTAGCACACACTATTATTCGATGTAGCTTTTTAAACTTAATTTTAAACGTAGAGGTAATGTTAATACGATGACGAGCGCCATCTATCTTGGTAACTGGCTCTTATTTTTCTGTACTGCCAAGGAACCGTCGCTATCTATCGTGAAGTTAGTGCTCCCTTTACTCATATCTCAGTTGATATTGTAGTAGCCCGAACACGTCACAAACCAGAACCCGTGGTGTATGTGTTAACAAATCGTTGTATTAGCTCGGATGACGCACGTTGTTGATAGTCAATCGAAGGGCTAACTAAAAAAACAACACAAAGATACTTTAGACTTCATTCTCAGATTAGAGCTGTTTGGCTGTACCCGCACCTGACCTCTACTATATCTTTGTAGTGATGAATGAACTCCTATTGGTGAATTGTGGTTTCATACTCCTAAGGAAAACATTGTATTACCAGTAATCGAAACAAAGGCGCAGTTGTATTTTAGTGCCATTGTATTAAAATCACATTTTAGATAGCACTTCCATTCACTGTAAGATTTATACACTACTTATGAATATTGTTTTATCTTATCTATGATTTCTACATTTATTAGCTACATTTGTAAATAATAATTACTTTGCACAAAGGTTTCCAAAGAGTTTATGTACTGTCTGTAATAAACAGGATAAAATTTACCTATCAATGTCACACGAAAGCGTGCTTGTAAACAAACGAACGTGAACGGCGCGAAATTATGCAAGTACCTAAGTAATGACTCTAAGGTATTGGTATGTTCCTTTTGTAGTTCTCGTGTAAGTACGTTACGTTACAACCGAGGTACTCACTAATTTATACACTAAAATAATTGAGATTTAAGTAATAAGTTATTATTTATACTCGTAACATTTTTAACAATCTTGTGATGTCCATTCTTAAAACCTTAGTTAAATTTATTGTATTACTAGCTTCCCGCGGCGCGGTTTCACTCGCCTCTTTGCTTACTGCTCTGCTCCCGTCGCCAGTAGCGTGATGTTACTTAGCCTTTAACCTTCCTCGAGAACTGGGCTATTATACGCAAAAAGATTTTTCAAATTCGCCTGGTAGTTCCAGAGATTAACACGTTTCTACAAACTCTTCCGCTTTAACTATAATATAAAAATGAATCGCTGAATGTGTTGCTAAGCGCAAATCTCGAGAGCAGCTGAACCGATATCGAAAGAAGAAAAGAAAGAAAAACAGTTTATTTTTCACATGAAGGTGACACACACAAGAAGTAAAAATAAATGTTTAGCCACAGTCAAAAAACACAAAAACATAAAACTGACATAAAAAAAACAGAGTACCATGGCACTGGACTTCACACAAGCTCGCGTGCAGATGTGCGCCACGTCCACGCGAAAAACCTTAGAGCATTAAACCAACAGGAGTGGACACGCGCTCTATTTCCCTTGCGCAAAAGTCTGCCACTTTCGGCGGGGGACGGGGTAACGCGAGCAACGCACACTAATTACAATGTTAACTACTAATGCATTTTTAAATCGCGTCGTTATACACGCACACAATAAAATTATTACACACTAGCTTAAACTAAACACACACAATCACATTCACACACAGGGACATCTATTAGTTTACGCTTCCTTAGCGTAAAACAGTTAGAGCTTGACTCTGTCGATATTTAGTATCGATGTTTAGGATTTCATATAAGTACGCGAAAGATTTAATTATTTTCATGATTATTATGTTTGCTTATTAAAATGAGCATTATCTTATATTATATAGAACAGTTTTAGGTAATAATAATCTATTATAATTTTAAGGTTTTTTTTTATTTAAGCACTTTGAAATAGATGAAAGTAAAGTAAATAGTTCATAAACATGAATTAACTAGAAGTAATTCTGTTAATTCATGTTTATGTCAATATTACAGGAAGAATAAATCAGTGTTTCTAACTAGCACACTTTTTCGTAATTATTATCAAAAAAGCCCGTCATACGGTCGGGCTAAATTTATTTGTTAAACATTGTTCGACAAACAAATCTGGTTATGCGGTCGGGCTCTCCTACTATGTTTACTAATGTTTATTCAATACTTCCGATCCCTGATAGTACGGAACCCTCGGCGCGCGAGTCCTACTGGCATTAAGCCGTTCTTTTTTGAAGTTTTTTTGGCGCGATTGGGAAAAATGATGAGAGTGAATTTTTACGATGCGCGCGCACACCGACAGAAAAAAGCAACACCCTGAAGTTAGTTGCGAACCTTTTACACACTGAAGTTAGTTGCGGATCTTTGTGTGTCGTATCAGTACAAATAATCTGTGTGAATAAATAAAAAATATATTGGCGTTTATATCAATTGAAATATTTATGTATGTATGCGTTGTATTATTATTTGGTATTTTTGGATTGTTATGCCAAAGAATTATAACTTCTTACGTGCGTACATGGGTACCCACTCTTTTTTTTTATTTTACTACTGCGCACAAGGATGTATGTTCAATAACCACCACCTGTTGAAATCTGTTCTAGTGTGGATTAAAGATTGTAATTAATTATTACGTGTCAATTTTACGTGTATTACTCCTAAGTATGTATGTATATGCAAACCAAATAATACTTTGAATTAATTGTCTGTTGCTATTAAATTTCGTTCCAACTAAGCAGAGCTTGTAATTGGAGGATTTTGTTCTGATTACATAGTAACAAGACACTGACATGAGAATGTATGAGTAGATTTTTATTAGAGAGATATTTTATCTGTTCAGATAACAAAAAAACAACAGAATATATTTCAGAAAGTCTTTATTTAAGTAGGTATAATAAAATACTGAAAAACTGTGCAATTTAAATTAACCTTATAAATCTAGTTTAACTAATCCTAGGTAATGCAATAAGAGGAGGTAGCGCACAGCGAGTTTACTTGCTAAAAACTGAGCTCTCCGCCGCTTGGGGGGTAGGGAGGAGGTAGCAGTGCTGGCAGCACAGAAGGCTTTGTCTTTTAAGCTGTTAGTCAGATACTTGTACGCTTAGGAACCTACTTATATGGTTCCTACAATATTGGACCCAAGCGACTCGAGGCGCTGCTTCTTTTGAAAATCTAAAACAAACAAAAAAAAATTAATTTAATACTGGAAAACCAATATCGATATTTGTGATTAAACTGTCTCATCTCTAATTATGTTAAAGTGTGACCAGTTTCTTAAAAATAAATACGCTTATTTTTGTAAGAAATGAGCAATTATCTTTCGGAATAAAGTGCACTAATCTTGTATATTTGGATTTATAATCTCATTTTACTTGTTCATTTAATATTATTTTGTGCATTACTTGGTAAAAAAAGATTGGTTTTAATTAAAAATAAATAAATATGGGAACGGTGACACAATAATGTACATCCAAAATGAAACTTATTAGATATGTCAACAAGGCGAGATATAAAAAAGGAAAGGTTAGTTTTTATGTTAATTCAACTTAAAATATTACCCCAGATTGGAGTATTAATGATAAGCCTGGCAACACTTGTTGATTAGCATTTTATTTGGTTAAATTGCTAATATAATGCCTTATTTAATAATATTAGAACAAAATAATACTTACAGGTGGAATGTAATATTATCCTTTTGTAGACTTGATGTCGCTGAACGCTTTTTACACCAAAATACACTGCAATTCGGCATTTCTATTGAGACGCTATTACGCATGCACTGATAGGTGACTTATGATGCGGAACGCGCGTCAACTAGTTTTATTTAACGGGTATGACCGGTGGTCTGGTACCTTTGGCAGAGGGGTACGCCTGTCAGTGGCCTCTCCGGTTGGTTTAATGCTCTAAGCGAAAAACTGGCCGTCACTCAGCTTAATGCTGAGGCGCTTCAAAGCGCAACAGCGCTGGTTTTCAGCGACAGCCCCGTGTGACTAGTGACGCCAAGCATTTCAGTTGAATAAAAATTAAAATTAAATGATTATATATAATATAAGTAAATATTACATCAGCTACATATATAAGTTAAATAAATACGATACAATTATGTATATTTTATAGATAAATAAGAATACAATTTAATACTTATTTTATAGAAATATTTTATTTATTTATAATATGGCAACACATTACCGTCTCCGCTCCGGAACTTTACTGTCCGGTTTTCAGTCTTCACTCTTTCAGTGAAAAGTTGAAAACCCCGGCAATGGCGTCAGCGCAGCGTCGGTCGTTAATGGCTGCCGTTTTCAAAACTTTCCAAATTTGTAGTAAGTGCAGTTTGAAATTATGTGTCAAAGTGTGATAGTGTGAGTGTAGTGAGTTTTGTGTATATGAAAACGTAAGCGTTATTAGGCAAATACACAGAATATGAAAGACATGTCGAAGAGAAAGTAAACACTCGAGAAAACCACAGATGCATGGGCAGTCTTGAAAATTTAGCTGATAAAAAGACATAATTATGTAAAGCTGTTACAATTTGGTAAGTACTATCAACTTATTTATTCTTGCAAAGTAGAATGTACCTACTTAACTACAAATTTTAGGTTGCAAATTTTATCTGACAATATTTAGCGTAGGTATCCATACCATAGCCACTCCTTTAGGTTATTAAAGTGAGAACACTATGTATTAATGAAAGCAGACAGAAACTCACATTTACAGCTCAGTCACACTACTCCAAACCTTAAAATTATCTGTAAATTATCTTCATTTTGAACACAATTAAATACACAAATATTAGAAAAAAAATAAATATTATGTTAAAATTAAATTGGACAATAAATTGAAAATTATTAATTGATGAAGAAAATGAACATTAGAATATATTTATAAACCATCAGTAGGTATGTCTTTATTATTGTTTATTTAAATTTCTCATTTCAGAAACCAGATTCATTTATGACTAAACAAGTCTGTGCTTGGCACTCAATGTGGAGACAGGGTAAGAGGACATGCACTGCCACACACAGTGGGACACCGCACCTCAGCCACAAATTGCCCATAAACTGAGAGGTAATAATGATAAATATTATAATAGAAAAGGAAAAAATAAATAAATAATAACAATAATAATATATTATATATAATAATTATAATTTAATATTGTGGTGTACACAAAAAACTTCTATTTTGTTGTGCCATACAGATTATTTTTAATTTGCTGATAAAATTTCTTTTTGATTTCAGGGTTCGGAGCGGAGGCGGCAGATCATTCCAGCAGTGTGTGGCAGCATATCTAAAACTACCTCTGAATGCTGTGGTCTTGTACTTTGGGATGACTAGTGGATTGACTGCGGTTCGTATGTTATATTTAGTATTATCTTGTTTCCATTTAAGTTTATTGTATAAATAGTCAGGTTTATGTGTGTGCACTACTCCAAAAAGTAGACTGGCTAGGTGTAACTTCCGTCTGGCAGCCATTTTTAATATGTTGTTACTGTTTAGGTAAGGAGTAACATGACTATACCTAGGAACACTAACACAAAAGCGGGCACAAGCATTTTGTATACGTTGTATAAGATTTATTGTTCTGGACAGCAGACATGGACCATAAACAGTGTCACAGTAATTTAGTTTAGATAGTATTAAACTATCCATAAGTTGTATGCGTATTGGTATACTTAAAAATTTACGAATATTGTACAGTACTTTCAGTCTGTAAAAGCAATTACTGAGCACCTTACTAATGTGAGCTTCAAATCTCAGTTCTGGATCCATTATTAGTCCTAGGTTTGTAGCCACATCTACTCTAACAATTTTATTACCCATTATTGTGACTTCAGGATTTGTTAACAGTATTCTGTTAATCTGGTGTTTACTCCCCAAGACCATAAATTTTGACTTGTTTGGATTTAACACCAATGAGTTTTGTTTTGACCATTGGACTACCCTCTGCAAATCTTCATTCATGTTTTGAACTGCCCTCATTGCGTCCGCCACCTCAAACGATATATACAGCTGGATATCATCAGCGTACATATGATATTTACAATGTACAAAAGAATGTATGATATCGGCACCATATAGAATAAAAAGCAACGGACCCAAAATAGATCCTTGGGGCACACCCCTAGTTACGGGGCGGGGGGATGATAAAATTGATGAGCCATCCTCTCTACGCAACTCCACACACTGGGATCGATTTGTCAGATAGCTACTAAACCACTGCACCGCTTGTCCAGCAAAGTTAGAATTGTGCCCTCTCCCCTGTCACGCGCCTCAAGTATATTCCCCACTACATCTGAGAGAGCTGCTGCAGTACCTATATCGCTAATTCTTTTTTTATAATATTCCTAGTACGAGGATAGTTCTTACGGAGAGAAAATTTAGAAGCAGGGGCGGGCCGCTAGTTTAGATAGATTTAGTACTTACTTACTATTTACTTTACTTAGCTGGAGGTCGTGGGTTAGATTCCCACCCAGGACAAACCTTTGTGTGATGAACATGATTGTTTGTTCTGTGTCTGGGTGTAATTTATCTATAATATGTATGTATTTACAAAAAAAAATGTATGTAAGTAGTATATCAGTTGTTTAGTACCCATAACACAAGCAAATATAATTGCTTAATTTGGGGCTAGATGGCGCTGTGTGAATGTGGTAGAATATTATTATTACAATCAAGCTCTTATTGTAATATGTGGAAACGTAGTTAATTGTACATTAACGTAAATTGTATTACTTAATTTTAATTTGGATTTAAGAATGAATGTACAGTAGTTTGTTTTCCAGATAAAATAAAATAAAATATTTGTTAGATGATAGTGCCTCAGGACGGGCGATATAGATTTTTGAGTGATCTATCAGAGACCCATCTAGGAATCCCACACCGGCACTTGATCACTATTTAAATAATTGACGACTGTTCAGATATGTATCTGTGTCGCGATACACTTACATCCTTATTGCTCATAAACTTAATTGTTGAACGTTCTATTTACTGTCTTCGTTCATAAAACGTACTATACTAATAATCTAAAACAAGTGCCATTAAAGTGTTGATTTATTCATTTGTTATTAAGCAAAGCAAACTTACAGTGGCGTCACCAAATCGTTTGCATTGGATGACTCATTGCAACTGGTATGACACAAAGCAGTACCATACAAGCAAATTGCCCGTTATAATAAATCGTGAATATCGTCGTAGGCCGTAGCCGCTAGTTTTATGGGCGGTCCCACGTAGAAACAAACGCTACAAGCCATGAGTAGGTATATAACTGACTAACTGACTGGCCTGTTGGTCTAGTGGTTAGTGACCCTGACTGCTAAGCCGGAGGTCGTGGGTTCGATTCCCACCCAGGACAAACCTTTGTGTGATGAGCATGATTGTTTATTCTGTGTCTGGGTGTAATTTATCTATAATATGTATGTATTAAAAAATAAACTGTATATAAATATGTAGTATATCAGTTGTTTAGTACCCATAACACAAGCAAATATAATTGCTTAATTTGGGGCTAGATGGCGCTGTGTGAATGTGGTAGAATATTATTATTATTATTATTATTATTATATAAATAACATTTTGGCTTTGTAAATTAGGATAGTGATGAGCTTGAAAATAGGGATAAGTCTTAAAAGACACGAAGCTAAAAGTTGTAGTTCATTTGCCGCTTGGTTTATCATTATCGTTACTGCATGACTCCTATATGTGATAGGTTGATGGTATTTTATATCTTTCTCGAGAAACCCTTTATACTTACTTAGTTATTGTAGTAATGTTTCTAAGCACTAATTGAGCATAATAATTGCATGCTGTTTTTGCATACTGTAGAGTATAATTAAGTGTTTACTCATTACGTCCGTCAATGTATGTTTTACAATTGTACTCAGTTTTACAGACCTTAAAAATAAAACAATATAACAGTGTAAGCCGCATCCAAATCCATTTGGTAGTTCTGATTGTTCTGGTCCCGAGATTAGCGCGTCCAAACAGTATCTACAGCGACTTCCTTTTAAACTATGTAAGTCTCTAGATAGACAAAAATAAAGCCGATTAAAAGTAACATTATTCTAAGTAAGTATTAATAAACTAACTAATATGTGCCGTGCCTAGTTCAATAAAGTGCCATTAATTAGAGCGTTACAGTGATAAATACTTTATTGTACTCGCAAATAGTAGGCGCTCAGTATCTAAAGAAAACTGACGCTTACATCTGCACAAACAATGTGACGCTGTATATAATTGTGTGTTTGGTGTTGATAATGAATAGGTAGAGTACCTACTACTTTACTATTGTACGCCCAACTGTAAGCATCATTGAGGACTGGATCAGTTTAACTGGTTTCCTGGTCGGTTCGACCAGCACCTGTGCGTCACGCCGGTACCCATAAAAGAGTGTTAGAAAGTACAGGTGAATTGGCATGTTATCAGCTAGTGTCAGACGCGGCGGCGCGCGGTCGCGTCACACTCGCAATCGGCGCGCAGTGTGTAGTGTGTAGGTAGTACCTAGTCAGTGCGCGCGCGATCATGACCGAGACAGGCACCACCGGCGCCGACGCCGCGGCTGCACGCAACAGCGACGTGCTCGAAGCGGCGCTAGCACAGCTGGGGCCTTTCGGCTTCTACCACGGTTACGTGCTGGTGATGTTGTGCATACCCAACCTACTTGCAGTCATGTACTCACTCAACTACGTGTTCGTCGCGGATCAGGTGCCCTTCCGGTCAGTAAACATGAGCTCCTCATCCGTCCGTAACAGTGTGGCCTGCAAGCCAGGTAGAAGAAAGTAGATAACTAGAAGGTATTGTGTTCAATGAGTGCGATACAAATTTTCATTGTGTATTTTTATATTAATTAGTACGGTAGCAGTGATATACAAATAACAGTGAAAGCTCTCTCATAGAAAGTGTTCAATGTTTCGTATCTCTATGAACAAACGAAGACTCGATTATATACAAACAACTTCTACAAATTCTAGAAGTTCTTTTGAGAAATGTAATTAAATAAGTACTCAGGTGTTTATATTTCTAAGGTTGTTTTTGAACTCAAGGCTCATTTGTTCGTACATAGGATACGAAGAAGGTAAAATGTAACAATAAATGTGGCGGCCGCACAGCTACAAACAGTCTCTCTTTTATCAAATAAAAAAAAATATGATTGACCTTTGAATTTATGCTATTATACAAAATAGGTACCTAGAAACAAAAAGGATTATTGCACTACAAAAAATCGAGAATTAAGGCAACTAATTAGGTACCTATATAAATGTAAGCGTTGCGCATGTAAGAACTCTATCTCGACTAGTAAACATGTAATGCATTAGGTATTTGTGTGTTACAATAACATTATCGCTCTTACAGATCTGTTTTGTTCATTTTGATTTTATAATAGATATAAATAGTATTGTTTACTGCACAGTGTTTAGATTAGAAAGCGCCACGAGCGACACGACGCACGCGGAGGCGTCGTCGCCTCGTCTCTACAACAAAGCGTCGTCAACTTGAAATGTCTAAATATTAGCATTAAAACAAAACGTTCGAAACGTTTATGTAGCAGAACGACTAATTAGCAAATCGTCTCATTTTCATAATGTTTTAGACACTAGAATAACTACGAAGTTTTAAAATAAGACAAAATTTTTAACTAGTAATTCTAAAGAGTCTCCCAGTGGACACACTACAAAAATGTCTATCTGCAATCTCAGTCTAGCATCATATCTCACATAAGTATGTTGTCTAAATAAATACCAGTTTACAACTGTAACTATAACAACGTAGGTAGTAGGTAGGTAGTCATTATTTGAATAAAATTTGCTGCAATCTTGTTTTTAAGGATCCGTATTTATCTTACTTTGCTTTATTTGCCGAATCTCGTACTAATGAAGGTTATTGTGGGATATCTTACAAACATACAATGCACAGATTTAAAGAATACATAATGATTATTTTAAGAAATGCAGAGCACAGCCAGCAAGGAAACTCTCTCTACAAGAGTCTCTTGGAGGATTTCAACACCACCTTCTTTTTATATTACCCTACCAAAGTGACTCCACTTCGCCTGATAGTAAGCAGCCAGTGAAATCGATCATCTTAAACTGCTGGTATGGTGGCCTTCACTATGGCGGCTGGGAATGGGGTTAGAGGAAGGGAATGAGGGAGGTGAGGAAAGAGGAAAGGGGGAAATTGGGCCTCCAATGCTCTCACTCACCGAACGAAACGCAGTAGAACGCATACTACGAGGGTAGTACTTTCCCGGACGATCAGGCCCATTCATGCACCATACCTTACAGAAAACCGTACCTAATTATTGCGAATCTAGTGAGTTGAGAATCTGTTGTGTTGTGAATCTGTTGTCTGGCGAAACTTCTTCTGAGGGATCATAACAACACTAGCTAGTTAGCGTTAATGCAACATTTTGGATTAGCAGTAGAGATAGTACATTTGGATACATAGAAGGTTATCTTTTCGTTTAGTTGGTGACAATGGCAGGTGAAGGTATACATTCAGGCGCTTCTAAAGTTCACGATCAATTGTTACCACATGCTCTTAGATTAACAGCGGTACGTACTCGATAAATTATAAACCCGAAATCGGAACAACTATCTTCTTTAAGACTATGAATTGTTTACCAAAGCGGATTTTAAATTGTATTTTGAACCTGCTACATAGCTCATTGTTAATCACAAAGTGCCCAAAGTAATTACTTACAGCACGTGCGGCCTTATCGGTGTGATTGTGTGCAAAATATTTCGTTCTACCACATCTGCATAATTAAGTATAGGTACCTATCGGCTTAGATCACATCGAATACATAGCAATAGGTAATTAACAGATTATAATTACGTGATTAAGTATTATCTAGAGTAACATGCGATTCTACGTATATTTCCGTGAAGTATCGCCGGACGCCGCCACAGAACAGCATCACTCACACATCTATCTTATCAATACTGATAACAATCTATATGTAGTAGTAGATCCACGCTGGTTTCAGCATGAATGGGTCGGATCGACCGGGGAAGTACTACCCTCTCATAGAAGATCGACGTAAGAGTAATGGTATTCGTACTATTGCGTTCCGCTCGGTGAGTGACAGTGCCGGAGGCCCAACTGATGCAAAGATGGCAATCCTCGCAGCATGTGTGGGACCAGCTGAGTATCCGCGGAGTCATTGTGTGGGTGGTGTGGGTCGACCCGCCGGCCAGGGAGACCTGTAGAAACGGTGGTGCCGCTGGCCGCCCGCGGCATAGTACAGAGGCCCAACTAGGCCTAACCACCCTAGGAGGCTGCCCCACCAGGTCGCGCATAATCCTGGAGTGGTTCGTCGTGCCGGTTGGTGACCGGATGGTGGGACCCGGCGACCATTTCCGAGAGGGTACGGGGGCCCTTCCGTCCGGCGGATCGGCTACCACCATGCCACACAGTTAAATGACGAAGCAATACTCGGCACCTTGTCTAGCCTTGCTGCGAGGGCAGTCATCTTTTCCACGCCCCTTCCTTCACCCTCCAACATGGCAGCACGCAAAAAAGCAGCAGGTCAAACAGCGGCATCTTCCTCCCCCACCAACCCGCTATTTGAGGTGGAGTTCACTAACATCCGTGGACTCCATTCAAACCTCAACGCCGTCCACCAACACCTCGAGACGGCACGGCCGGCTTTGCTTTTCCTAACGGAGACACAAATACGCCGCCCTGACGACACGGCATACCTGCACTACCCCGGCTATGTGCTCGAGGAGCGCTTTCGCGCTAAGGCCGGAGTATGCGCATTCGTCAGGGCGGATGTTTGCGTTCGCCGTCTGCGCTGCCTAGAGGACCCATCCTACCCCATCCTTTGGCTTCACGTTGATCTTGGTTCTCTGAGCCGGGTCTACGCGTGCCTTTACCGTTCCCACTCCGGAGATTTGGAGACAACTCGACTCTTTGACCATCTGAGTCAGGCGGCAGACTTAGCGCAGGAGCGGTTTCCGAACGCGGAACTGGTGTTTCTGGGAGACTTTAACGCCCACCACGAGACCTGGTTGGGTTCTCTCAGAACAGACCATGCGGGACGAGCCGCCCATGCATTCGCTCTCACGCATGACCTGACGCAACTGGTAATCCATCCCACCAGGATACCAGATATTCCAGGTCAAGCGCCCTCTTTGCTAGACCTACTGCTGACGAGTCACCCAGACCAATACAGTGTTTCGGTCCACGCCCCACTGGGTAATTCCGACCACTGTTTGGTCTGCGCCTCAGTGCCTCTTGTTGCTCCCCCACGACGTGCGGAGGTAAAGCGACGACTATGGCACTACTCGTCAGCAGACTGGGATGGTATGCGGGAGTACTTTGCTTCCGTCCCATGGGCATTACGCTGCTTTAAAAACAGGGATCCGTCGCAAAGTGCTACTGCTGTCGCTGGTGAAATCTTGTTAGGTATGGAATATTACATTCCATCCTCAGATGTCACCAGTGCCGGCAAAACGCGTCCCTGGTTCAACCGTAAGTGCGCCGATACTGTTAAACAAAAGGAATCGGCGTACCGCGCTTGGATCAGGGCCCGAGCACGGCGCGACCCTAGCTTGGATCGCCTAAAAGCAGCGTACAATAAAGCCACTAGGGAATGCAAGAGGGCTTACATCAGAGCGGATGCCCAGCGCATTGCACGGATTGGGCAAGAACTGATTTCGCATCCTACGGGTAGCCGTAGCTACTGGCGACTAGCCAAGGCCGTGCAATCCAACTTCTGCAAGCCTTCGCTGCCCCCCTTGAAATGTCCTGATGGATCGCTGGCCCACGAGCCGCAAGAGAAAGCAAACTTGCTTGTAGAACTCTTTGCGGCTAACTCCCGAATCGACGACCGTGACTTGCACCCGCCGACTATATCTGGCTGCGACTCCGTTATGCCTAATATCCGTATTAGGCATCGTGATGTCCGTGCGGAACTAAGGTCGCTCGATGTTCGGAAAGCCAGCGGACCGGATGGTATTCCAGCGGTGGTTCTCAAGAAATGCGCAGCGGAGTTGTCTCCTGCATTGACGCGCCTATACCGCCTATCTTATTCCTCGGGAATTGTGCCGGAGGCTTGGAGAGAGGCGAATGTTCAACCGATTCCCAAAAAAGGGGATAGGTCCGAGCCAGGCAACTATCGACCCATAGCTGTCACCTCAGTTCTCTGCAAGGTGCTTGAGCGGATAATAAACGCCCAACTAGTCCGCTACCTAGAGGGTCACTCGTTAATTAGTGACCGACAATATGGCTTCAGGTCAAAACGGTCTACGGGTGACCTTCTAGCATATATCACGCACCAATGGGGTGAAGCTATGGACAGGCATGGAGAGTCCTTGGCCATCAGCCTTGACATAACCAAAGCCTTCGATAGAGTCTGGCACCGTTCGCTTCTGTCCAAGCTTCCAGCATATGGTCTGCCACCCCAGCTGTGCAACTGGATTGCCGCATTCCTGCGTGAGCGCCGCATTAGAGTCCTTTGTGACGGATCGGCCTCCGATTATTTGCAGGTCAACGCTGGGGTGCCTCAGGGGTCCGTCCTGTCGCCCACCCTGTATCTTCTGCATGTCGATGACATGTTGTCCCTTGGCAACATTCATTGCTATGCAGATGATAGTACAGTGCATGGGCGATATCTTGGACATCCTGCGGCTAAACAGACTGACATCGAGGCAAAACGCCTAGAACTTGTCGCTGAGCTCGACCAAGTATTATACCGCATTTCTAAATGGGGTTGTGAGAATTTGGTCGAGTTCAATGCCAAGAAAACACAGGTGTGCGCGTTCTCTGCAAAAAAATCTCCGTTCCTTCCCCTTCCCTCTCTTCAGAACACAGTGTTACCACTACAGGATAGCCTAAGTATCCTGGGTATGGACATCAGCCGAGATCTCAACCCCAAGAACTACATCGAGTGCGTCATTAAAACCGCCTCCTGTAAACTCGGTGTCCTGAACAGGGTGAGGCGGTACTTCACGCCCGAGCAGCTCTGTCTTCTTTATAAGACACAGGTTCGTTCCTGCGTGGAGTACTGCTCTCATCTTTGGGATGGCTCCGCACAGTACTTACTGGATGCACTCGATAGGTTGCAGCGGCGAGCAGTCCGTATCATCGAAAGCCCGGAGGCTACTAAGACCCTTGAGCCTTTACAGCTGCGAAGAGACATCGCCTCAATGGCCGTCTTCTATCGCCTTTACCATGGAGAGTGTTCTGAAGAGCTCTTTGAATTAATCCCACCCTCTCCCTTTTTATCCAGAACGACACGTGCGGGACTAAAGTGCCACCCTTTCACAGTGGAATCTAAAGGATCTCGAACCAAACGGTTCAGCACTTCATACTTTTGTCGCTCAATTAAAGCCTGGAACTCTTTGCCAGCGCATGTGTTCCCATCTAATTTTGATCCTGGGTCTTTTAAGCGGGGCGTGAAAAAGCATCTCACTAAGCCGCCATAGTGGAGGCCACCATACCAGTAGTTTGGCTTTTGGAATGGTGTCCGCCACTTCTGGATTCCACTTACTGCTTACCATCAGGCAAAGTGGAGTCACTTTGGTAGGCTAATATAAAAAAAAAAAAAAAAAAAAAAAAAAAAAAAAATCTACAACATGTTCGACCTCGAGACAACACAATAAAACGCTGTAATAAAACATAAGTATTCATATAACTGGGATTTTTGTTACTTTGTTAATTAAATTAATAGCACATGATTAAGTACGTGACTTTTAGTTGGTATTTAGGTTGTACTTGATACCGGCACTTCGACCTTTGAAATTTTTATACCTACTTTCTTTTTAGGGTTCCGTACCCAAAGGGTAAAACGGGACCCTATTACTAAGTGTCGCCGCACACGGGCCACAGTCCACCACCGCAACACGCCGCGCCGCCACTGTTGTATTTTTATACCTTTATGGACAGACGTGTGGCCACCAACGTCAAAGGCGATGCGATGTCGAGAGAATATAACATTTTTAAATATGCATAACATAAATAGACGAAGACAACCCTCGTATGTTCGGCGTGAGCTACAAACTTATGGAGGAGCTACTGAGATCAACTTTTACAGAGTGCGTTTTATCTTTGCACTACATTTGTACATTCACTTTATTAAACAGATAAGATAGTCTTAGGAAAACAAATTCAAACAAATCAAAGGACAACAAAAAATTATTAGTTTATTGTGTTAATCCACAATTAACTACGCAGTAGTGATTACTTCCTTTGTTATTGTTGTTATTTTTATGCATTGTGAAATAGTTTAAGTAGTAGTTTGAATTATATCGTCATTGGAAATAACTGTCGTACTAAGATTGATATATAAAATTTTATTCAGAAACAAGATAGTAGTAAATATAAGTAGGAACATCATGCAGGATGTGCTAAGAGGAGTTTTGCACACTTGCGGTACCTAGTATGCAAAACTCCGCACGTAGAACACACTCATGCACTAGTACTAACCTATACTCTTTGGTACTAACGCTTCAATAGTAGGTACCTATATTAGGTAAATATACGAGTAGGTAGATTGGCACAGCGTGCACCTGCCATATCACTTTATAAACCAATAGACATACTCGTAAATTGTACAAATCCTGTATTTAATGCTGCAGTTAGCAATACAATTCAAGGTTTTTATCTCTTTCGCTGAAAATTTTCTGTTTCATAATTACAATATGGTTTTATTTTCAATTTGTAAATATTATTGATGAGTTAAGTATATCAATTATTGGAAGCGTTTCGTTTTTTCCCAATTGAATATTAGTAAATGTTTTTCATAAATGTTTAATAAATAACGGTATTGAGATGTTGCTGTTTACATAACTGCTTTAATTTCATTTAAGTAATTAAATTCGTTGTGAAAAAGTGAAACAATGTGCCGACGCACGTTACGCTTTTATATTTAGCAAAGATACGATGTCACATTACCATACTGTACGTAACTCTACATAATTAAATTTACATAATAAAATTATTATTATTATTATTATTCTCCTTTATTTAAATAATTTCTCAAAAATTATTATTATTATTATTATTATTATTAAATATCTTCAATAGCAAGCAGATAAGTTTGTTCTTTTATTTTATTTCTTAGGACAGAACGGTAATATCTACCTATATTGTTTTGGTAGCGTTCCTTCCTAGATTATAAGTTTATAACAAATACTATGTAGGTAACTCATTTGTAATCAATAATCAATCATTTGGTGATAATGGTCCGAATTCCTAACTCGTTTTTTTCTTGCCTCGACTTTAGCCAACAAAAGGTTTTTCAAATTATTTTGAATTTGAGTAACATTATAAATGACCTACCCTGTGCTAACCGATCTGTGTTCGAGGTCTATTGGACGATTTGTTATTAATTTGAACACAGGTACTAATATTAAGAAGACAAAGGTTTATGAGCTTGTGAGATTGTAGGGGGTAATCTCTAGATCTACAGAACCAATTTTGAAAATTCTTTTTACGTTTGAGAGTCTAGTTCTTGAGGCAGGTTAAAGGCTTGTAACATTATGACTGAGGACTGGCCTGTTGGTCTAGTGGTTAGTGACCCTGACTGCTAAGCCGCGGGTCGTGGGTTCGATTCCCACCCAGGACAAACCTTTGTGTGATGAGCATGATTGTTTGTTCTGTGTCTGGGTGTAAATTTATCTATAATATGTATTTACAACAAAAAGAAAAGTGTATATTAGTAGTTTATCAGTTGTTTAGTACCCATAACACAAGCAAATATAATTGCTTAATTTGGAGCTAGATGGCGCTGTGTGAATGTGGTAGAATATTATTATTATTATTATTATATTATTATGCTACGAGCGACTTGAGCGTAGCAGTTATCAAATATGTAACTTCGCAAGCGAAAGCGCGCCGCGGATAGCAACTTAGTAAAAAAATTTATTTATTTATTTATTTATTAATCATAAACTTACATCTATCTTTACAGGCAAGTCTAATGCGACAGAAAAGTTGAGCTTATTATCTATTTTATAACTATATATATATACACTAAGTATGCCTAAAGTTACTACATTTATTTCTACATCCTAATACATGATTTAAACTAACCTAAGTACTGCAGATGCAATAAGCAGTCTTAGTTAATTAAAACAATATTGATGCTACATAATAGCAATACTCATTTATGATCTTAACACTTTCCGGAACAGTAAACAGATATATCCGTAATGTCAATAAAATATCTATTTTTTGTGTATTTTTTTCAATTCAACGCGAAAGTATTTATCAGTCAGCTCACAAAGACACTAGCTCTTATTCTCTTCACCGCTAAGGCGTTTGTCTAAATACACACCGCGATGAAGGGATATTTAGTAGGTATCTACGCAGCTTGGGTAATGCTGACCGTCAACTAGCATTTGCTTCGTCGCCTCGTACAACATGCACGGGAAGGTATGATAGAATAGCTCCATATTATCCTACACTGAAGACCACACGGTCTGTCTCTTATCTGCTGATGTTCTTACTGAAGCTTCGATCTGCGGCATCTTTATATTGTTGTTGTAGTGTTTTTATTGTTTCTATAGCTTGTTCTTAGTTCTTTTCTTAACAACACACTTACCAATTAGCTATCGTTACACACCTAATTATAGCTACACAATGCGCTCGTCTAGACCGTGCATAATCACCTAATACTGGAACAACATACGATCACTTCTACAAACAATACTGACCGTATCTTATTTGTGCTTGCTTTCATATAAGATGTTTGGTCTTGCCTAGACGATGTTGTGTGTATGGTCCAAGCTTTGATCACAACCTTAGACTTTAACAACCTATTAATTTTAACTTAATATTTAGTTTTCTGTAATATTTAGTATTAACTTAGAGTCTGGATTTGTGCGCGATAAATATCAACAGGCTCGCCCCTGTTACTAGGACCTAAAATAATAAAAAAATGGCAAAAATTGGGTGATAAAACGCTGCCTACCCCTAAATAGTTCGAAGCTATATATGTAGAACCTAATTCATTAGTTAAAATACCACAATATACATAAATACATGTATAGTGGCCCAAGTAAAGCTTCATTCAATCCTGCAGTCAAGACTACGACAGACAAATAGCACTCCTGCCGCGAATCCTATGTCTAGCAGTCGATGTCTATAATCTAATGATGATGTATGTGACATGTGATACTGTGTACGTTTCAGATGTGTTGTGCCGGAGTGCGAGCGCGGCAACATTAACTTCGAGAATGAGGTGGCGGCGGCACTGCTGCCGTCCACGACTCAGTGCCGCCGCTACGAGCCGCTCGTGGACGCAGTCACCTGCGACCCGCAGCACTTCCACTACAACGACACCATCGCCTGCGACACGTTCGTCTACCAGAACGGCGACACCATCTTCGCTGAGGTAACAAACACA
The DNA here is from genome assembly GCA_963082885.1 of Parascotia fuliginaria. Classification (NCBI taxonomy): domain Eukaryota; kingdom Metazoa; phylum Arthropoda; class Insecta; order Lepidoptera; family Erebidae; genus Parascotia; species Parascotia fuliginaria. Next base: position 109,988 of record OY720180.1, on the reverse strand, counting down.
TTTATTTTATTGCCGACAGTCGTAGATGAGCCAACAGCTCACCTGAGGGTAAGTAGCAACTGTTGCTTATGGACTTCTTCAATGTCAGGGTGTCTGCAAACTCGCTGTATATCATGAAGGGTGTGGGGTAGGTAAGGAGAATGAGGGTGGTGAGGAAAAAGCAAACTGACACCGAACGAAACGCAATAGTATAGATACTACTTACGTTGATCTTCTACCGTAAACGTTACAACCTGGCTTCCTCATACAGTGATGTAAGGCAGTGGCGTGCACAGAGATTTTAGACAGGGTAGGCATTATAGATTTTTAACAGGGTAGGCATTATTTAATTATGTTGCTAAAATTGTAATTTCAAGCAATTATTAGGGTGGGCAGTGCCTTTCTGCCTATATGGAGTGCACGCCACTGATGTAAGGGATGTAGTTAATACTGTCTACAATAAATCAATTTATACAAATTGTAGACACACATGGCGGCAACACATACCAACTACTTATATGAAAAAAGAAAGACAGTCAAGTAAACCAAATTTGTAAAGTAGCAAAGCTAGAATTATTAGATAATCTCATCTTATCTTTTATATCACCAAAACTCAAGTAAGTGGTATGTACATGTTACAGTACCTACCTTATTCACGAGATGGAAAGTGCAGAGATGGGACTATATCCAAATAACAATGAAACATTGTTGTATGAATTAAATCTGTACAATAAAAGTAACCCTGCCTCTGAAACTAGGGTAACCTGTATCTTGAGACACAGTCAGCTTTAAGAATATTTACACAGCAATAACGAATAGTAGACTGGATCGTTTTATGATTTCATTACACATTAATTTTGTTTCTAGGAATCAAACATTAAATTATACTGATTACAGTGATATTTTTAAAGTATATTTATAAAACAAAAAAGTAAAGAGTAGAGACTGTGTGTGCGTGTGGGGTTGTGTGTGTGTGTGTGTGTGTGTGTGCGTGTGGGTGTGTGTGTGTGTGTGTGTGTGTGTGTGTGTATGTGTGTGTATGTGTGGGATAATAAATAACAATGCCAAATGCATAACAATTAACAATCCGTTGAACTCACAGCCAAGCCGAATAAGGACAGCTACTACGCTAACAACCTATCTTTTAATGGTTTATTTTTCCCCAAGAACATCACAACATTATACTTCACTACACATAACATTTACATTACCACCCCAATAATACTGTACCGAATTACAACATACAATGGTATGCATCACATCTAGGTAAAAAATACAAATTCAATTTAAAAAAAACTAACCATGATCAAATTGCTACATTGGGAACTGCAAGTTTGTGATGAAACTACCTTGAACCTGTGTTTTTGTATCGACCCTGAGAATCAGACAGTACTTACCTACTTACCTACCTATGTAGCACCTTAATCAAATATTATTCGAATACATTTTTGTATGTAAGTATAATGGAATCAAGTCGCGATAAATACGCAGTGTAAACAGCCAAGCTGTGTAAATACGAGTGATATTAGCGTACAGTGAAATCTACTTTAATGCATTATTAAGAGATTACCTTCCAAGCGTTATCGTAATTGGTACAATTTGTCCACAACTATATTATAGAAACCAAAGGTATAATGTCGCGTTTCGCTCGGCAAACATTCCATCCTTACAATGAAATGTGGATATTCGATATTCCTACATCAACAGTTTTTAACTGTTTCCGTGGTACAGTGGGTGCGCAGCGAGTGCGCACGAGGTTGAGTTTGTGGGTTCGATCCCCACATGGGACAAAAACTTGTGATCCATAAATATTTGTTCTGAGTCTGGGTGTACTTTGTGTGCGTTAAATGTATGTTTGTAAAGTAACCCGCGCAAGGGCTTGTTCCCTTGAGCGAGAGGTATCGTTTAAAAAAAAAAACGTCACAACTATTACCTATGGTTGTCTTATTACAGAACATAAATCAATTCTTAATTAAGGCATCTGTGTTGTTAAATGCTAATCTTTTTCAGGTCTCTTTGACATACTTACTTCTTGAGACAAAGATAGCCCAGTTTCAATTAACAGAGGTCAATAGGTAATAGCCACCATTTATAAATGGTTGATTTATGTTCTGTAATAAGACTTGCAGTGACGTTTTTCTTTTTTTTTAAAAAACCACTGCTGCACTAAGGGAACAAGGGAAACAAGTCCTGTGTCGCATCATCAAGGTAGTCGAACGCTAGTTTGTCTTGCAGTGACTCTGAACAGTATATATAATGTACTCTATGCTCTGAATCTCCAAAGAACGATGTAATTCTTGCATGATATTATTCAAAACATTGTGTAAGCCCTCTGTGTTTGAGAAGAGGCCCATGCCTTTCAGTGGAATAATATTGGGTTGTTAGGTACTTCACATTAAATTCAGTAAGTACCTACAGATGTTTCACTTTTGCTAATCGTATGCAATCAATCATCTTAACCTTAATACCTAAATGTGGTTGACGTCCAATCTAATCTTGATTGAATCCCTGCCAGGCAACGTTCTCTGCGACCACTTATTGTACTTAATTTTATTGTACAAAAATATCTCGTCGCAATAGAATTTCTAATTATTTACTTGATTGCTTAACTAGTAGATTCAGATGTTTGTAGCATTCCTAAAATGACGAAAGTGACAATATATATTTATGATATATTATTTTTATATTATATTAATCAAAAGTCAACTTGTTCAAAGGTCTCTATCATAGGTGTATCCTAACCTCGTGGTAGTCATGGCCCCTCTGGTGCATAAAGTCCATAGTATCATAATGTCAAGAGTATCAAAAGTTACTTAATGATTTATGTTTATTTTGAGTTTTATAACACACGTAAGCTCGGTGCTTGCGGCATTCCTTGCTATGATAATCCAGTATTGTACATTGTGAGTGTCAATATACGTGTGCTGTAACTATGACTGTGTTCCTTCCAGTTCGACCTGGCATGTCGCGAGTGGATGCGTACGATGGTAGGCACGGTTCGCAACGCGGCGCTGCCCTTCGCACTCATCCTCACCGGCTACACTTCTGACACGTAAGCACTGAGCAGTTACAGAAAAATTAGCGTTAATCCCTTGTGCTTACCCCGTCGGGAAAAACAAGGCGTAAAGCTTTTGAGTTTAGTTACACATAAAAAAATCCTGGATCGTCGCAAACAGTATGCTTAATTTCTTGGTAACTCTAGTGGCAGCGCATCATTCACTTCGGCTCATAGTGCACATGGCAACTTGGTGCGCAAATTTCAAATTTGTAAATATTTATAGTAAGACAACAGAAAGTAGATACCTCATTATTATAGGTAATTGTGTTGTTATCTATCCACTAGCACCTACAAGGAAACATAAAATAATTATAATGCAGATTAGGGCTCACACTTTGTACGAAACAGGAAAACTGATTATTTGCTTCACGCGACAAGCACTTAACTGTCATTTTTGTTCTTCTTATACCTAAAGTTGAATGAAACAGATGATACGTACCGTACCTAGTATAAAAATACTAAGGGTACCAACTTTTACTTACTAAATAGAGTTATATAGATCTTCTGAAACACTAATTGTTGCACCTGGTAGGTCCCTGGCTCTTTTCACACATTGCCACTAAACTAGTAATAAGAGGCTTTTGCGACACCTAAAAATTGAATGAATTATATATATGTATAAAAATGTTTCTTAGTAATTTAATAATATATTGTACATCTCAGATTCGGTCGTCGCACGGCGTTCTGTCTGTTCTCGGCGTGTGCGGGCGTGCTGGGCATCCTGAAGGCGTTCTCCGTCAACTACCAGATGTACCTCGCCATGGAGTTCTTCGAGGCGGCTCTCGGCTACGGGTTCAACAGCGCAGGATACGTGCTCAGTATGTAACTATCACTCATACACCGACAAGTACGCGACTGTGTCTTTTAACGATATTTGACCTGGAACCTATCCGATACACTGTCCATGTTGAGCCTCAAAAAGTCTTAATATCAATTTTGACATGGAGATATAAGGGAGTATGTATCCTATATGATGCCTAGTTCTTAACTAGGTTTCTTAAATTAAATTTTGCGCAGTGTTCAGTTCGTGCGTGTTCCATTTTAACTAAACACAACTTCGCATTCGAACAAATTCACATAAAGAGCATCTGGGCCACCACCGATGGGTGTGACAAATTCGTGTTTGTAATAAAATAAAAATAGTATAGTTCCACACGGTGAAGTGCACAAAATGCAACATCATTATGCAACTCGTATCAAATTAGCAAAATGTCGTAACCCTTGTTAGTCTCAGTAGAGCTGCAGCGACGCAGCGTCGATAGCAACGAAGCGTATTATCAAATAGAACGTCACTGTATGAGGTTAATGTCTATTTTAAACCATTACACTTTCGAAACGTTATTAGCATTAAAAATATTATGCATACATCACAGAAAGTATGACTGCGTGATGAAAGAAAGTAAAATGCATTTTGTTCGTCTCAACTCGGCACGGGCACATTCATTCGACAGGTTTAAGTGAAATGACTGATTGTACCTAATACAATAGAACAAGTATCGAACTCTGAAAACTCAATTAACCGATGACAATTTTTACGAACTACATACTTAATCAGCTCCAAGTAATTACGGCATTTGCAGACAGCACTAGTTATAAACTCAGTAATGGATCCAGGAGTTGGTTTTAGGCGGGCTTGTTCCCACCGGGCTGGGATAGGTTTTATCGAGGTAAATGCTGTAAGTTCGTAACATTTTTTGAGCTTGCAGATGGGTTTGAGGGAGGACTTGAGCCCCTTAGCGGGAAGGCTAAGAGGATCGCCTGGATTCGCTAGACTCATATCTACTATTTTTTACCATAATCCGACTGTTAAGAATTGTTATTGATATTTATAATATTGGTAAAGTATCGTACTGTGACTGTCACAGTGGTGGAGACGGCCGCGCCCTCGCTGCGCGCGGTGTTCGCGTGCGCGACGGGCGTGGCGTACGGGCTGGGCGGCGTGCTGTTCGCGTGGGTGTCGCGGGGCCTGCCCTACTGGCGCCACCTGCTGTGGACCATCCACTCCCTCGCGCTGCTGCTGCCGCTCTACTACGTGCTGCTGGACGAGAGCCCGCGCTGGCTGCACGCTAAGGGGCGCGTCGACAAGACCGACGCGGTCATACGGAAGGTTGCAGCTTGGAACAAGGTTGCCACTCTCATTAGATGTAATTGTAGTAGCTAATAAGAAGTTAGCCCGCTGGCTGATGCTCATTCTTAGAAAATATATAAGTCAGATTGAAGTAGCGCGATTTGGTTAAGAATTCTAAAGGTAATCTCAACTAGGAATAACACTACAAGTAGTAGGTTACGCAAGAACTTTGTCTTTAAGCTACAAGTTGTTTTACATTTGAACTGTGAATAGGTGGTGGTAGATGAGGAGCTGATGAAGCGACTGCGTGAGGACGTAAAGCAGGAGGGCGAGGCAGTGAAGGCAAGTGTGAGTCCGTGGCGCAGCCTGGTGCGCTCACGCGTTCTCATGCTCCGCTTCGTGGTGTGCTGCTGGTGCTGGGTGGCCACCGCCTTTGTGTACTACGGCCTCACCATCAACTCCGTCACGCTCTCCGGCAACAAGCACGTCAACTTCGCGCTTAACATGTCCATGGAGATCGCTGCCTCGCTGCTCATTATGATGGCGCTCGAGCGCGTTGGACGCAAAATGTGCATATTTGTGGCGTTCTTATTGTGCGGCATCGCGTGTGTCTCACCCTTCTTCATATGTAAGTTTTACTCTTAGCTTACTGCTCATTTAACCCAAAAATTGTTGCGAGTGCAGTTCGAATTGAAACTCTGTTTTTCCGAATTTCGAATAAACCCAATGTTCTATGTGTATATCCAGCTCACGACGGCACGGCGCTGGCGCTGTTTTTCCTGGGCAAGCTGGCCATCACGTTCGCGTTCAACTCGCTGTACGTGTACACGGCGGAGCTGTACCCCACGCACGTGCGCTCCTCCGCGCTCGCCGCCTGCTCGCTCGTCGGCCGCCTCGGCTCCATACTGGCGCCGCAGACACCACTACTGGTACGTGTGCACCACTAATGACGTGTTGTGTTTACTTAAATTATATTAAATCACCCTTTACTTCTAGGTATATATTTTAGGCTGACCTTACATTGCTTTTAATATTGTTTGTTTTTTCAAATGTCTTTAACGTTTTTGCATACGATACACTCCCATATCATGATCTTACCCGATCCCATGTTAAGGTTTTTAGTGTATATTTAGGAACGTTTGCACCCTGCTTCCATGCCCATGATGAGTTTTAACCGTGACAGTGTAGATTTTACTCTGGAAATGCCTAAAGGAGGCAACCTTGGTCCGTCACTGTTTACAAAGCTAAATAATCTTTTCTTTTAGATTTTACTGAAGAATCTCTGTTCTGCTATTTTCTTTAGAATAACGTTCCTCTCTGAGTTTGAATGTCGTTTTGCGTGGACGCTTAAATGTGTGTACCTCCTCCTCCTCCATTCGTCTGGTAGGTGGCTACAAGTTGCGCGTCCGTGTGCCCACAGAGCGTGTACGTGCAAGCGGCGCTGTACGGCGCGTGCAGCTCGCTGGCGGCGCTGGCGGTGCTGCTGGTGCCCGAGACGCGGCGCACGCAGCTGCCGCAGCGCGTGGGCGACGCCGAGCAGCTGCGGCCCGGCGCCGCGCCGCGCCGCTACCTGTCCGCCGACTCGTGACGTCAGCTCCGCCACACTCTACTTCGCGTCTTCTTGTAACGTTCCTACTATTGCCACTGCCGTGAGCTAACTGAGCCGGTGTCCTCCGCGACTATAAACGCTCCACAGATTTCGAAACGCATCATATGTTACTGGGAGTTATTCGTCCAATAATTTGTTTTTTTGTGTCAAGTCCCAATCGATATAGAATGAGAACAAAATTTGAAATATAATTTACCAAAAACTAATACTTGACTGTGAAGTCAAAGGAATGGTAGCTTTACAAAATATAATCGGTGACACGGTCATTTAATCTGTGATAAATAACGTCAAACGAAAAGATAACACCTAAATTTTATAAGTGTTTGTTAAAATCGCAGTGATAGTAGCGTTAAGTGTAATAGTGCAGCGGTACAGTAATAGATACCGCCTGATGACTGGCGACCAAGTGAGACGCACGAACATTGAAACAACGGATCTTGTCATACTTGCATTATAATGATAGTTAACTGTGATAATAACGTACTTACTGGTCAAACGTGTATTTATTTTGTTTTATTAAAATATTGTACCGAATTATGCTTTCTATTCCTTTGTTTTTGTGTACACGCCCCTACCTATTCTAGTAAAGATGGTTAAATCAAACAAAACAAAAGGTTTTATATATTATTTTAGCCGTCAAAAACTTACAAAAAATATAACATTAAATAGCAAAATATACAAAATACTCAATATTATATTATAGTACTTATATCTAGTTATATAGTCAACATTATGAGGTATTCCTTTAAGAGCACCAATTTTGAAACGTACCAAATAAAGCGCACCAAAAGTATTTCTCAAAGCGCACCCGTAATAATATTTTAGTCGTTTGTTCTAATGGCTTCATTTGGTGCGTTTCAAAATTGATGAGCTTTCAGGAATACCCCAAGATTATATGTTACAAGTATAGATTGAGCGTTATCGATCTGTGCATTATGCAAGTTTCTTACAAGACGTAAGACAAGTACAGTTTGTGATACATTTACTGCCAAAGAACAGTGCAATGTACCTACAATTGCGTTACATAGTATTGATGTAGAACTGTGTAGGCACTTAGGATTTTAAGCTATCTACACGCAAAACTCTACTGTCGTGTGTACACAGCTTAATATAGAGGCAAGTGACATAATCGTGTAGTCTTACAACAGGGCCTCTCTTGCCCACAATAGTTTAAGAAGTAAGAGTAACGTAGATAGCTTCTAAACACAAAGTTTATGATGTGCCATACGAACGCTTGAGTGACAATATGTAGGAGTTGGTACCTTGTGCCATATTATTTTTGAGCTAGGCTTACATTTATATATTTTTTTTTGTTTTATTTGATTTGAACACAATATTGTTTATTTTGTTCATTGTAGGTATTGGCAGTTGGCAGCGTACCCGTTTTTTATTACTAAAAATAATAAATATTTGTTAGTTCTTTTCATGAATCGATATAATTGGCTGTATGAGTATGAGCACGGTCGGTGAGCTCCCGAGAACTATAACTTACAATATCGTATAATAACATTGGTAAAACACGAGATCCATCGTCACACTAGTGACAACTCATAAACACTGGAGTGTTCGAGCCCTCGCTTGCGGCGATTTTTTGTAGCGATGTTGCGTCAGTCACGGTAACATCTTACACAGAATTCGGGCTAACACAGCCAGCGACAGGATCGCTACAAAAAGCGGCTTATCAAAAACCCTTCACCAGAACACGCAGTCTTGCGACTAGAGGAGGACGCGGCCGCCACACAGCAGCGCGGCCGCCGCGTGACGTCACGTGGCGGCCGCCTTGAGGGGGCGCAGCTCGCGCGCGGACGGCGCGGCGGGGGGCGGGGGCGCCAGCGGCGGGGGGCGCAGGCGCCCGTACAGCAGGCGCAGGGCGAGCAGCGCGGCCAGCGTGAGCGCGGCGGTGCTGCCGAAGGTGGCGTCGGGCCCGCGCCGCGCGTACACCGCCGACACGAACACGGGGCCCAGCGCGCGCGACAGGCAGCCCGCGCCCGTCAGCACGCCCATCCACACGCCCTGCGACACGCACTCACTGTACCGACTCGGGACGCACTAATGTTCAATTTCCCTCCTTTCCTCGATTTCTTTATTCCCTTCACCTACCCATTCCCAGCCTCCGAAGTGGAGGCCACCGTAACGACAGTTTCAAACGATGGCTTATTGGAATAGTGTCCACCACTTCAAGTAACTGCTCACCATCAAGCATATGCTTATTGCAGCTTATTCGATTACCTCATACATGACGTGATCTACATTACCTTACGGCGTGTAATTAGGTACCAAAAGTATCAAATCCTAGTTAGGCCACCCCTATTATCGATTGCCCAAAAAGCTCCTTGTGTCCCCTCTACTATTATTATTTTTCTCTGTCTATGAGACAGAGATATCGAAAGCAATCATTCAGTTTGCCGGTACTAACCTGCGGTCGTGGACCGAGCACCTTGGAGAAGATGGTCTGTATGAGCGTGACGCCGAGCGAATAGCCCACGGAGATGCACGCGTAGCCCGCCAGGAACTGCCCCAGGCGCAGGCCCCGGGACTCCAAGCACCAGGGCTGGGCCCCCGCCGGGCACCCGCCGCCCGCCTCCAGCGCGCCCTCCGGCGCCAGCGGGGGCGGCCCGGGGCCCCACGGGATGCACAGCAGCGACGCCGCGCCCGTCAGCAGGAACCCGCCCCACAGCAGCAGCGCGCTGCAGGTACAGTCAGTACATGCCAGAATAAGTACTTAGTTTAATTCATACTGACCACATTAATTTTGTCTAGGTGATATTGACTCTACCGCAACCAAAATGCAGCCGCCAGCGACATCGCGAATTACCACAAGGCAATCACACAACAACATACAACGCAACTGCAAGAAGTTGCAGCGTCGCTATTCACACGTAACCACTTTTCGTCGCTGCGATGTTAGTTGTGGTGCGTGTGTATAAACACAGGACACAGAGCGTTCAACAGTATCCGTATCTATAGGTAAGTACTGACCGCTCCTCGAAGATCTTGGTGAGGGGTCCGATCATGGCGAAAGTGATGCAGGCGATGAGCGCCCCCCCGCTCATGAGCGCGCCCATGTACTCGAGCGCTTGTTTCTTGGACCACGCGAACTGGTCCATGGTGAGCGACGTCGCCAGTGTCTCCAGCAGCACAAAGTTGAACACCAGCACGAAGAACGCCACCACCAACGTCCAGCTGCTCACCAAGTCTGGTTTACACGCCGCTAGAGCTTCCTTCTCTGGAAGTAGACAATACTATTGTTTACTAGATATCTCATTTGCATTTCTACGTACACACATAACTTCACACCTGTCTTCCATTAATGGGGTAAGTAACCCCCTACACTGTACACTCTCAAACGTCGGTTACGAGTACTTGTAATTGTGCCCTTTGTAAATAATCAAATTGAAAAAGCCTGGGGTTAAAGGCATGAATATTATTCACATATCGGTCTTTTAGTGCTGAACATTGTAATAAATAGTGACAAAATGATAAGGTACCATAATGCCTAAACTATAACAAAGCAACAGAATTATGTAGGTAAGCACTATTGTCATATCACAATCCAGTTGATAAACTCGCATGTGTATGAGTTAGGTACACAAGTTACACAACACACATCGTACATATTGCAACACACGGCTCACAGCTATTGCAACAGTCTGATAACATGCGACAGTCTACTTTTATGTCGATATTCTGTGAAAGGGAGCCACCGATTCATATTAAAACTAGTGAGGATCTATTACTACTTTATATGACTTTCAAAAGTCCCATTGTTCAAATACAAGCTCGTTGCATTCCCAATCGTCCTACCATCAGTGGGACCACGAGTGGTAGGACGAAAGGGAATAGGTACTCCACGGATACAATATTTTTTATATTACAGATAATAGATATGTCACCTGAGTCAGTTCCCTGCGCGCGCATGGCCTCGCGCGCTGCGATGTTGCGCTCCTTGAAGAAGCAGGGCAGGAACAGCGCGAAGTTGAGCAGACCTAGCAGCGCGTTGATCCAGCCAGCCGCCGTATACATGTCGAGACGCAGCGACGGGCCCCACTCACCCGCCACGTACGGCTCACCGGGTCCCAGCGGGGCCGCAGCCGCCTGCAGCGCGGGTCCCACCACAAAGCCCAGCACCTGCGCCAGTGACACCACTGCTACTGCGCGCGTGCGCTCGGACACCAGCGTCGCCGACGATAGATACGACCGCGCCACCGCGATGTTCGCTGCGACACGATACAACAGAACATTATGTAGAATAGCACTTCACCATCTCTTATGGTGGCTAACTATGAGTCTTGTCAGAAGGCTTAAAGTCGCTCAGAGGACGATGGAGCAGACTATGTTAGGCGTCACTTTGTGCGATCGTTTAAGAAACTAAGAAATCCGCAGGCGAACTGAGACAACTGATGTGGCTCGCAGAGTTGCTTTTTTTTTTTTTTTTATACGACTAAGGTGACAAACAAGCATACGGCCCGCCTGATGGTAAGCAGTTACCGTAGCCTATGGACGCTTGCAACACCAGGAGCGCGTTACTAGCGCGTTGTCGACCCTGTTAAAAACCTTTTAACTCCTTTCTTGAAGAACTCCATGTTGTAGTCTCTCGGGAAAACCTCGACGGGGAGCTCATTCCACAACCTTATCGTACGAGGGAGAAAGTTTCTCTGAAACCTCACTGTACGGGACCTAAGAGGTTCTAAGGTGTGAGGATGAACTCCCAGCCGATGGCGGGAGGTGCGATGATAAAAAGTGGCCGTTGGCACCATCCTAAACAATTCCTCAGAACACAGCCCATTATACAGGCGATAGAATACACATAAGGAGGCAACGTCTCTCCTTAAGCCTAGTGATTCAATACCGCCTGTTAGCTTGGGATTGTCGACAACTCTTACAGCACGCCTTTGGACCGCGTCAAGCGGCCCAAGCTGGTATCCGGGTGCTCCCGCCCAAAGATGGCAGCAGTACTCCATGTGGGGACGAACTTGAGCTTTGTAAAGCAATAGTCTTTGCCCCGCACTGAAGTACCGCTTCGCCCTGTTGAGCACACCGAGCTTTTTGGAGGCCAACTTGGCTTTAGCCTCCAGATGACTGCGGAACTGGACGCTGCTGGAGATGTCGATTCCAAGGATCTCAAGGCTTTCAGATGTTGTAAGGGCTGTGTCTTGGAATTGCGGAGTATCTACAAATGGAGCTTTTTTAGCGGTGAACGCGCAGACCTGTGTCTTGGTGGGGTTGAATTGGACTAGATTTAGCCGTCCCCAATCAGAGACTCTGTTAAGAGTGCTCTCGATTTCAGACACAAGTCTTTTTCGACTTTCCTCCACAATGGAACGAGAGGTGTTCGCCCGGCCCGTGTAATACGTATCCCCAGTGCTGTCGTCTGCATAGCAATGAACATTGTCGATGGACAACATATCATTGATATGCAGCAAAAACAGCGTCGGGGATAGCACGGAGCCTTGCGGGACGCCAGCATTTATGACCAGGCTATCCGAGCAACAACCGTCGACGACAGCTCTTATGCTTCTGCCGGTCAAAAAGCTGGCAACCCATTGGCACAACCCCTCGGGGAGTCCGTAAGATGGTAACTTCGACAGAAGGCTCCGGTGCCAGACCCTATCGAACGCCTTCGCTATATCCAGGCTAGTAGCCAGTGCCTCTCCTTGACTCTCGATGGCTAACGCCCAGCGGTGCGTGAGATACATTAGAAGATCACCAGTTGAGCGATTACGGCGAAAGCCGTACTGACGATCGCTACCCAGATCGTGATCCTCTAGGTATCCCAAAAGCCGCTTATTGATAATGCGCTTCATCACTTTTGAGAGAAGGGAGGTTATAGCAATAGGCCTGTAATTCGATGGGTCTGAACTATCGCCCTTTTTGGGCACCGGATGCACATTGGCAGCCTTCCACGAAGACGGAACTCTCCTAGTGGAATATGAAAGTTCGAAAAGACGCGTCAATACCGGACATAGCTCAGGGGCACACTGCTTAAGCACCACTGCGGATATGCCGTCTGGCCCACTCGATTTATGGACGTCTAGAGAAAGCAATGCCCGCCGACCTCTTTCTGTGTAAAACAGATTTCCGGCATTGTAACGCCACACCAGGGGATGGTAGGCGGTGTGGCCTCTCCGTCGTCCATAGTCGAGTTAGAGGCAAATAGAGCGCCCAAGAGATCGGCTTTCTCTTTTGCACTTTGGGCCAAGTTATTATCCGGCTTACGAAGTGGTGGCAAAGACGACTGACAAAAATTTCCCTCGGCAGCTTTAGCAAGCGACCAGAAGGCGCGAGTCCCAGAGGGAAGGCTCGCAAGTCGCTCGCCAATTCTGCCGACGAATTCGGATTTAGCCCTGGCAATTTCCTTTTTACTGGACCTCGAAGCAGTATTTAATTTGCGCTTCAAATCAGGCGCACAGAGATCCTCGCGATTTCGAGCCGTAGTGCAAGCCCTGTAAGTAGCCTGCTTGAAAAGCCTAGCTTCCTTACAGGGCCGATTAAACCACGGTCGTTTCTTTACCCCTGCAACAGGCACCAGCGGGTTTGGAATGTAGCATTCCATGCCCGCTAGGATCGTGTCTGTCACAGCGGCCGTGCAAGTTTCAATGTCGCCTGACTTGAAACACAGCTGCTTCCATGGGTATGATGTGTAGAACTCACGCAGTCCATCCCAGTCTGCTGACTTATAAAGCCACATGCGTCGCCATGCGGTTGCCCGAGGTGTGTTAGGCAACACGCAGGGTACGTGGGGGATAAGACAGTAGTCCGATGAGCCCAGAAGTGCTTCCACTGTGATGGTATATCCATCCGGGCGTGAAGTCAGCAGAAGGTCCAGTAAAGAGCTTGTATGATCCTCAACATCAGGTAGGTAAATACCTAATGCTTGATCGCGTGAATTCCCGTATATTTAGTTTTATTAAATCAGGTATTCTCGTTGGAGAATGTACCAGTTGTGAGAGACTATACGCCAGGGAGAATTCGTGAGCAGCCCTACCCGCGTAGTCGGTGGACCGAGAACTGAGCCACTCGACGTGGTGAGCGTTAAAGTCTCCTAAAGTCACTAACTCTGCGGAAGGGTACTGCTCGATGACTTTGTCAGTCGTCACTTGCAGGTGTTCAAACAACCTGGCCGTGTCATGATCACCGCTATGAGACCTGTACAGGCACGCATAGATGTAGGTGTGGCCACCATAATCCATGCGTACCCAAATAATAGACAGGTCTCTGTCTTCAAGGCCTTGGAGACCACTATAACAAATATCCTCCCGGACGTACATGCATACCCCGGCACGACGCACAAATACGTGCTCGAGTTTGTACCCGGGGTAAATAAGATAAAGACAACGATAAAAAACAAAGATAAAAACTTGCTTCTCTGAAATGGCAGTGGGCAGGACACATAGCTCGTAGAACTGACGGCCGTTGGGGCAGAAAGGTTCTAGAGTGGAGACCACGAACCGGCAGACGCAGTCCCCTCACAAGGAGGACCGACGACTTTATAAGGGTGGCTTTCGACCGGCCAAGGTGGCGAAAATTAGGGAAGGCCTATGTCCAGCAGCTGACGTCTTTCAGCTGATATGATGTTGATGATGATCTCTTATGGTGGGTCTATATAAGGGTCAACTGAGCTTATACGTAAGTACCAGAAAACAGGCAAGACGTAGTATTCCTTGCTACTAAAATATTAGCACCGACCTGCTGACCTAGCGCGGTGACGATGGTAAAGTCATCCCTTTGTAACAAGCACAAGTCCAACATTGGACAACTTCTGTTACGACGTGGAATGGTTTTTGAGTATGTTAAAGGTTAGACAATTGGTGAACCTCATTTCGTACACAATAAGTAGATATAATATATTTTACTTGTGACTAAATGAATTATTGCGCTCAATGAAGTGTGGGTCATATTTGTTTACATAAATGTATATTATAAAGATACCAACTACTATAATCCCGTTAATAGGCACGTAACTATTGCAAAAGTAATAATCTTGTCTCTTGACACTGTTAGTAAACAGTCAAAGCGAAGTTTCTGATGTTGCGGGCAGCCTGTTGTTAGTGATATTCACCAGAGCTGACTCCGACGAGGAAGCGCGCGAACACCATCCAGTACTTGGCGTAGGGGCGCGTGAGGTGTAGCTGCGCGTAGAGCGCGCTAGCCAACACGAACACGGCGAGCGTGGTCAGCATGGGCGCCCGCACCGAACCCGCGCGGTTGGCCCACAGCCCCAGCAGCGGCGAGAATACCAGCTGACCCAGTGGGTTGGCGCCCACCGCCACGCCCAGCACCTCCTTCTGCGACCCTGGCTCCAGCTGAAACAATATCACCAGTCGCACTTGTAACGAGTTTCACTTTGATGGTAGAGGTGCCTAAGAACACCCTCTAAGCACCATACAAACAATGCTAAGGATACAACCAAGTCGTTGGCGACCGTGGAGTGAGGAGAAGACGAGAAAGGAAAAGAAAGATGACTGAAAGGAGTTATTGGGCCTCCGGCGCTATTCAAGCAAGTAATCTTTTAAAAATTTATAGCTAGGTTCTCTGTTCTAGATCGACTGTCCGTTTCATTGTTTACACGCCATTCAACTATACCGAAATGTTACCAGAATCAATGATATTCGCAATGTCGTCCAAGTAGCTGTCACGGCAATCCGATAAAGATTACGTCTTATAAAAAAAGAGTCATAAACAAAATTAGGTTCGAATCCGAGAAAGTACCAATGTGATTTTTATAAATCATATGTACTTTCTAAGTTAATCCTGGACAATTCTACCGACAGTGAAGAAAAACATCGTGAGAAGACCTGGACTTAAGTCTGAAATTGTCAATACGCCTTGAGCAAGGGTGGTGTATAATGCTCACGCCTTTTTCTATGTGAGAAGAGGCCCATACCCTGCAGCGGAACAATAAACAGGCTGGTATTATTATTATTAGGATTCGTCTTGTCGCAAGGATCAGATGACTACACGCGCGGTGTCATTGCACTCACTAACCCAGTGCCTAGCCGAGCTATGAGTCAGTCTCGTGATATTATATCTAATCTTAAAAGAGTTGTGAGCGTCCGTCGTGTCGTACAAGGTCACTTAATCTTCAACCATAATACATTTGATCGTATAACCAATTTGAAACTAGTTTCACGAAATTAACACGATATAACTTAACATAATTAGCTACGCCACACGCACGAGTAATGGTTTGACGCTGAATCACTTAGTGATAGGGTTGGTATGCAGTTGGTTTTGTGTAGGTATTGTATAAATGTATACTTAGGTTCACAGTTCATTGCAAAGGATGAACTATGCTTAACTTTGACTTTGCTATAATAGTTCTTATCTTATGAAACCGTTTTTATCTATACTATTATAACGGGTGGCGCAAAAGTAAAGACCCTATTTGGTTCAGCTATAACATTTTTTCTAAATTAGAAAACTAGATTTAGATTTTTTTAAATGTATATTTGTGCCATTAAATTTCGTACCATTAGGATTTAAAGATGATGTCTTTTAAATGGTGACCTCCAGAGTTGATACACATTTGAGCCCTATTTATGACATTTTGCATAACTTGAAACTGCGCCGCAGAAAGCTAGTTTAATTGATAAAGGAAGTGGACCGACGATCATCGGCGCTCTCACTTACCGCATTACGCATTAGTGTGGTAACTTATACTTTACGCCCGATATTGTTTATGAGGGTAGCAGGTACTGCCCTGGTCGATCTGGCCTATTCATGCCGAAATCAGTAAGGATTTAATACAATAAAACTATCGAATGATAAAACTTTTGATTATGATGGTGTCAACTCTATAGAGCTTATCACGAGATTTGGGCAGGTTGGGTACCTGACTCTGCATATTATACATAGTACATAATACTACACACAATAATTGTTATACGTGCCTGTCATTTAATTTCACAGTATGTGAAAATTGTATTAATTACAGACAAACAGTGCAGTCCAGAGTCCTGTGTTAGCGCCTGTTGGTTAGGTAATATCCGAAGCAAGAATGAATTAATTAATTACGTTATTGTAACCAAATGAGGATACAACCGCTGGTACCTACCAATTAAGTACCCATAGCTCTTAGCAGACAATTATCAGCGGACGAGGACGTCTCCGCCTGGCGAGTCACGGTGACACATCACGTTGTGTCACGTCTACTAATACTTACCTAACTGGATTACAAGAGCATAATAACAATACTTTTAGGATTATTTATCGTTTATTAGTTTGCGATATATAAAAATGAATCGCTGAATGTGTTGCTAAGCGCAAATCTCAAGAGCAGCTGAACCGATTTCACTAATTCTTTTTTATAATATTTCTTGAAACACGAGGATGGTTCTTACAGAGTGAAAAATTTTAAAATTGCCTGAAAAAAAACACTTCTATATTCCCATACAAAAGTTATTAATAACAAGGAGAGAGACAAAGTAAGATTATAATAAGATTGCTAGAAGAGGTTGTTGTAGACCCCTGATCTACATTATATTGTTAATGAATGGAATACTCAACACAAAGGAGCAGGTTACTTCAACAAACACATCGAATACTTACATACATTACATACATAAACTATCTAGTATGCATGTTGTAGCTACACTATAGCTGTCCCAAACACGGATGATGTCACGTTTGCTTATATTTACGGAGTTCACATACCTACGTATGTGAGTTTAAAATATAACAACAACTCAATTAGAATGATAGAAGAGAAGTACATACCTAGTGCAGAGTAAGTATGTACCTTCTTAAACCTAACAAATATGTAGTTAAGTATTAATTAAATATAATTACGTAATGTGAACACATTATCATAGATATGTAGACACGTAGCTATTATCGTCTCTTGTCATAGGCGCATTAATCTTTTTTTATTGACAATAAAGTTATTATTTGTGAACAACAGAGGTGCGTTATCTAACTGGAGCGCTCGCTAGTCAATCACTTAGATACCAACCGTTATACTGCACAAGCAAATAAGTGTTAAGTGTGTAGTACACAATACCCAGTTACTACATGCTTTTATAGACCTAGGCTCAGCCACAGACAGCCCCTTCCATATTTTAATATAAACTTGCAAATATTAATTAAATACGATATCAAAATGTTAAAATACTGAACCTAACTCTAGGACATTATAATAGCAATGTGGATATTAAGTAGGTACACATATTTGCGTAATATTCACATTCATATCAATTTTTCATGAACGCGTATAGCGCACTGTGCTGCTGTGGTCCACTCACCTACTTAATCCATTTGTTGGAAGCGCAGCTACATCCGGATTTCACGGAGAAAAAGCTAAAAGTGACTAGCGTGCTAGGGTGCCTCGTGGTCTCTCTATCGTCAGTATTAGAGCAGTCATGATGAAGCCTCCATGTTGGTTTTGCTACGGCTATTATCTTCTGTTTACTGGTGCGTCCTAATAAATGTACGAGAACAGTCTCTACATAATGAGAGTTCCATTTAGGTATTGTATTATTTATCATTAGCATTTTTTATCAACATCTCTTTGACGCTGATCACCAAGTGCTGCACCACTTTTGTTTACACCTTGCTTCCCTTACGAGAGTTGTCGGCAGCTTTAGATTCCCAAGGAGAGGGCTCAACTCCATACCCCTTCTTATACCTCTTAAGCACATCCTTACATTTCAGAAACTGACCTCCGCGTTTACGTTTATGTTCTTGAGAAGTTCTGTGTAAAAGATGCGCTTTCGTCGGACATCCAGAAAACGTGCCCACACCATAATTATTTCGGAGTCAAGGTCACCTTTTGATAGTAATGTGGATCCGAGATATTTAGATTTGTTACTGGTTTCGAGTAGTTTTGTTGAACTGAATGTTGAGAGGTACCTGCTGGGCAGTATAAGTCCTTATAACCTCAGACTTTGTTAAACTAATCTTTAGTCCGGACCTACAGCACACTGAGATAAAAGTGAACATCACATCAAAGCAGTACAACTGGCATAGCAACACTGTCTGCGTAGTAACTTGCTACTGATACTAAGTACTGGATTCTGTAGATAAGTGTACGTGCGGTAATTCAACAGCGGTGCCCACTTTCCATTAGGTCAACCCTGGCTTGATCGACATCAGTGGCAGTGAAAATATCAATGGATCTGCCATAATGAATGGTAGTATGTCGATGACGTCCGAGGAGCCCCTTGCACACGTGGCCAAGTGGCCGCCCTTCACCGCGGGCGAGCGGTTGTGGAGCGCCGGCCTGTGCCCGCGCTCCTCTCAATAACAACTATTAATAGACGACAGAGCATGCATCACACGCACGCTCCGCTACAAAGAATGTTCGCGTGTGTCACCGCTCACCGCTCACCGCCGCCCGATACTCTCACTTGGACACGGTCGCAGCATTACTCTCTCATGCTGGCCACACCGTAGGTACTATGTATTATTTCCCGTCGTATACCACACATACACACCTATAAGCACGAGTTTTTTAGCGATGGTGGTCGAGGACATGGTCAGTCATTGCTTGTTTTCAATATTCAACATCATATAGGTAATTGGTAGTGTATTAATAGGTGGGTACGTATAAGTACTAATATTATAAAGGAAGAATGCGAATTTCTTGAGCCTATAGTGTGTAGAGTATAATGTCCGGGTCCGGCAACTCTGTACACAATTATGTGAAATATGCTTTCATCATTTTTAGGATTTCAAATGTCTGAATTTCAAATGCCCTCGAGGGCAAAACGCCACAGACATGGCACAGGGGTGTGGTGGAGCTGTTCTTCAAGAAGGGCGATAAAACCCTTCTGAAGAATTACAGACCTATCACACTCCTGAGTCACGTCTACAAGCTGTTCTCGAGGGTCATCACTAATCGTCTCGCAAACAGGTTCGACGACTATCAGCCTCCCGAACAAGCCAGTTTCCGAAAAGGTTTTAGTACCATAGACCACATACATACGCTGCGGCAGGTTATACATAAGTCCACAGAGTATAACCGGCCCCTGTGCTTAGCGTTTGTGGACTATGAGAAAGCCTTTCATTCAATCGAGACCTGGGCCGTGCTGCAGTCTCTCCAACGGTGCCATATTGACTATCGATATATCGAAGTGCTGAAGTGTTTGTATGAAAACGCCACCATGTCAGTACGAATTAATGGTCAGAGCTCAAGGCCTATCCAGTTGCAGCGAGGAGTACGACAGGGAGATGTCATATCTCCGAAACTGTTCACCGCTGCACTGGAGGACGTGTTCAAGCTTCTGACCTGGAATGGACTTGGCATCAACATAAATGGCGAGTACATCACTCACCTTCGATTCGCGGACGATATCGTGGTCATGGCTGAGACCGTGGAGGAGCTCAGTGCAATGCTCGATGACCTCAGTAGAGTCTCTCGACAAGTGGGCCTAAAAATGAACATGGACAAGACTAAAGTCATGACCAATGTCCATGTTACACCCACTCCTATTACGGTCGGAGGCTCGATGCTCGAATTCGTTGACGAGTACATATACCTGGGACAAACAGTCCGATTAGGTAAGTCCGATTTCGAGAAAGAGGTCACTCGTCGAATCCAACTCGGCTGGGCAGCGTTCGGGAAGCTACAACATATCTTCTCGTCCGCACTACCACAGTGTCTCAAGACCAAGGTCTTTGACCAGTGTGTGTTGCCAGTGATGACATACGGAGCAGAGACGTGGTCGCTAACTATGGGTCTTACTACCCCTACTGCTACCCCTCACAAGGTGGACCGACGACCTTATAAGGGTGGCGGGTAACCGATGGATGAGGGCGGCAAACGACCGGCCACGGTGGCGAAAATTGGGGGAGGCCTATGTCCAGCAGTGGACGTCTTTTGGCTGATATGATGATGATGATGATGAAATGTCTGAAGTTCTCGATAACACTGCCAAAAACCATTCCTCGAAAACAATGATTGACATAGCCGACTAATCGGTCGACGACTAATCGTTTAATTGAATAGTTTATTGAGCACGTCCTCAAATAAATATCTACCAATATTTTTTTTTTTATATACTACCTACAGTGGCAGACAAGTCAACTGCCCACCTGATGGTAAGTGGCGACTGTCGCTCATGGACTTCTGCAATGCCAGGGCCTCCGCGAAGACGCTGCCTACCGTGAATAATGCTCTCTGTGAACCTCGTTTGAAGAAGAACATGTCTGTATCTAGGTACTTGTGTACTTTATCTGTGTCACTATGAGTGTTGTACCTATCATAGCTACGTAAGTACACAGTTTAATTTGTTGCTCATTCTTATATTGCCTAATTATAGATAAACAACCGATCTAAGTTTATATCTCAGCGTGTCTGTGCATGTGGCAAATACAAATTATTCAATGGCAAATACGTAACATACATTGTATACTAGTATGATGTTCACAAGCTAGTTGCTGGGGTCATATCTCGTGTTGCGTCACAGTCATACATAACTCACACATAACACGCATCATTCGCTGCTCGCTTTCATTGTAAATCGTCGATTATTTTAATTAGTAAATATTGTGTAGAGGCGATCGGCAGTGCTAATGAATGACACAGTTACGAGTAACGAAGCGATAACACTCGATTTAATGACTCACTATCACTACTACACAACACATTACAGTATAAACGGTCACATACACATTGTTAATACCACTCTTTGTTTCAATCATTATGATTAAGTAGGTAAATACAAGTATCTATTGTACTTTGAACTTACAAAACTAGAATATTCAAAAAAACAACGAGACAATTTGGAAAAGACAATGTAAGTAATCGACATCACTATAAGTATTTTTAGTCTTTTAAACCAAATTATGGTGTTCTTCGTATGGATATGTCATCAACTCCATCATGCTAGGTATATTCCTTGATAGTAGGTAGAAAGCTTGCTTTAGTAAGTAGGCATAATTATACAGCCACCTACTTAATATGAATACTTAATAGTGACAAAGCAAATTTGAAACGGATGCTCCACTAATGAGACTGTGGACAATTCTATTCGACTAGTTGAATCGTGCGAAGGCATCATCATCATATCAGCTAAAAGACGTCCACTGCTGGACATACGCCTCCCCCAATTTTCGCCACCGTGGCCCATCGTAAGCGTATCGGTTGCCCGCCACCATAATAGAATTGTCGGTCCACCTAGTGAGGGGTCTGCCCACGCTGCGTCTTCCGATTCGTGGTCGCCACTCAAGAACCTTTCTGCCCAACAGCCGTCAGTTCTGCAAGCAATGTTTCCTGCCCACTGGCACTTCAGAGAAGCAATTCTGCAAGCCACATCGGATATATTGGTTTGCCTAAAATTTAAACGTTTCTTAAACAATCGCGATCGCGTTTCTTAAACGAGCTCGCTCCATCGCCCTATAGGCGACTTTGAGCCTTCTGATAAGACCCATAGTTAGCGACTACGTCTCTGCTCCGTATGACATCACTGGCAACACACACTGGTCAAAGATCTTCGACTTGAGACACTGCGGTAGAGCGGACGAGAAGAAAATATGTAGATATGTTGTAACATACCTATTATGTGAATGTAACGCTGGCTACAATAAGAGTGAGCCCTTGGGCAGCTATTTACTCAGTAAGTCAGAACCAGACTTAACAATACATACTTGACACGATACATTTCGAAGACCGCAATGCTCTTGCCTTACGAAGACATTTCTGTTACCAACCATAAGAAGATAGTAGATAATAAATAATAATAGACAACAACAAACAAATCAAAAAGTAATAGTAGATATTTAGTCAAAAAATGACAGTGATATTTCCTTGTTTTTGTTATTTTGACTGCTTCAATTATTTAACATTTCTGCAAGTAATAATTAAGTATGCTTCGTGGCCCCTTTGTCTACTTGTTATGATCGTTGAAGCACCTAACTAGGTACCTAGGTACATAGTCGTTGTGTGCCTACTGAGAACTGTAGCGTGCTTGTGTCTCTTGGTGCCAGTAGTAATGTTGAGCGATGAGTTTAGCTGTAGACGGCGACATCGACGTGAAGGTCTCGGTCATATTCATCAGATAACCTATTATTATTCGGTTATCTATTACCTCCTTGTAGAACGCCTATTATCTCCGTCTTTCATTATCAGTAGATACCTACAGTTGGGTATGAATGCTCCTGACATCTGCGTCTGCCGCCAAAATTTAGTAGAGTTACAAGGCCCATTGAATGTTTTATTTCTACGTTATTTTTGAATCCACATAATTTTACTACTTGATGTCAAATAACAATAAGTACTCAACCTCCTTATTCATAAACATCTTAAATAATACATATATGCATAAATAGATAAAATAGGTTTAAAATATTTCGTAGGTATAACTTTATTTATCACCTTGACATTTGTACTAGTAAGAAAGAGACAAAACCCATTTTAACTATTCATAAAAATCTTACCTCTATTCATTTATTTAAAATAAAATTACCTATTTAACTTACGTATAATAAATTACGTAGATACTTATAATTTTACATTTATTACCAAAAATGTCTAATGTCTCATAATTTGTACCTATGTGTGTGTTTAAGTAGTGTTGATAAAGCATGGTCACTACATTAACATACCTATAGGTTGTACTCACGTAAGTACTCTTATGTAGAGTGTACGACTGAACTACGACAAGCACTAGAGGGAACAACCGATTAAATTTAATATTATTTGATCAATCAACTAGATGTTGTGGACAAAGACAAGACAAGACAAACATTGTGGCGGGGTTTTCGTTTGGAAACCGGTTATATCAATGACAGCCAACATAATGTGGCTAAGCTCCGCGATGCGGTCCAGTGCTTCACTTGTGTTGGTGGAACTGGGAGTGCTCTGCGTGGTGCTTGTGAACTTGCACAATATTTATGTACTTAGATAATAATATTACCAACGAGCTACGCTAGGAGTTAACGCGCGCATTGATATTGCATTTAGTTAGGGTTACCATTCATTAAATCATTACACAGGATTTCTCCGGAATTTAGACTAGGGTACAAAACAAAATGACCAGCTGTTCCTATCTTATATTTTACAGTTAATTATTTAAATAAGCATAGTAAATAGGATTTTTGCAACCGTAATATTCTTATTAGAATTAGACTGAGTGTGATAATCACAGTTACCTATGCATTCAGTGGGTTCATTTACGTCGAATAATAAATACTAAGAGGCATTGTACCAACACTCGGTCAGCTTAACGCGAACGCAACGCGAAGCCGAAATAAATTAACATAATAATACCACACAAACAAACAAAGAATACTTACCAAATATTTGACTATTGGGTTTCGTTTTATATGTAGTATAAACCGGCTTTGAATTCCATACACTGTTAAATGCATGGTGCATGGGAAACAGAAAACAACATTCACTTAACAAAATTGTGCACATAGTGTGTCTATGTTTATGCTAGCACAGTTTAATCATTGCTTTCGTACATATCTAATAGTATAGTACATCAACTATGGCATGGCAAGCCTACATAATAAACATTTCGGTGAAATTGTCAGTATATGAACTGACACTGTCAGTCGAAGTGTGTATTCACTTTTCAGTTCAACTTTTGAACTGAACAACTAACATGACAACTATATTTTTATTTTTAGTTTCTTATCTGAATAAGTTCTACGATCACGTTCTTTCAATTAAAGCAATAACTACACCTTAAAAGGTATGCTGTGATAACTAACGTACCTATTAAAACACAGAACAGAACAAACAATTAATTACATTTAGGCACAAAACCAACACGCTAAGACAGATTGCAATTATACATTGAGATATATACATATATATATATAGAACAGGAAACACTGATAATCTCGGATTACACTCTTGTTAAGCCCGTTGAGTGCTTATCATTCACGACCAAACTCCAACACATACCTGCTACCTATTAATTAGATAAAAGCCGAACAGTTTACACATTTAGGTGTACTAATCTCAGAAACTCATAGCAATTACTAATACTAATTATAAATATAAATAGGTAGGTACTTAATTTACACCTGATAGATACTACGGTGACTAGGTACCTTACTAACACAACAAATGAAAGTAGTGCAAACTGCAAACTGTAAACAGATACTTATTTGTGCTTGCAGCTCACCACTAGAATATATTTGTATACATTTGTCGGAATTTTTGGATTACTGTTTAATTATACCTAAGAGAACCCGTCCAAGTACTAGCTTATGTAGTTGTAAATCACGGGCTTACTCACCTTATCGAGGTAGGGCCACACACCCGTCAGCACGATGCTGAACCCGAGTGACATCTGGAACATTGTAAAGTATATGACGTAGACGCTGCGCCAGCGCTCGCGGCGCTCCTGCGGTGTCTCCAGCCGCGCCTCCTCGGCCTCGACCTCGGCCTGCAAGCCCAGCGCCGGCGCCGAGCACTCTGACTCCTCGTCGGCGGCCTCTCGACGCCTGCGGCCTGTGAGACCCTTGAACCAATCCATGTTCACCGAGCTGCACACCGCCGCGCCATACACACTCAGCACTTCAGCAGAGAGACATCGCGAAAGCGCTCAAACTTTGAGTACAAGTAAACAAAGAAGTGCGCGCGCCGAGCGTAGTGGTGTTGCGTCCGCGCCTCTCACGCCGCGACTAGCGACTAGTAGTATTTCGTTCGTTGGCATCGTTTCCCTCCGCATAATCTCGATTCTCGAGGCTCTGTGACGACGCTGCGCGCCGGTCGCAGACGCTGATAGCGTTCATTAAATTGCTACGTTTAGGAAACATAATATACTAGTACCTATATTTTTTTTCTTTTTGACCGTAGTAGATCCACGCTGGTTTCAGCATACAAGGGCCGGACCGAGAAAGTATTACGCTCTCATAGAACATCGACGTAAGAGTAGTAGTATCCGTACTACTGCGTTTATTTCGGTGAGAGAGCGCCGGAGACCCAATTTTCCCCCTTTCTTCTTTCCTCACTTCCCTCATTCCCTTCCCCTACCTCATTCCCAGCCCCCACAATGAAGGCCGCCATACCAACAGTTTAAGACGATGAGTTTTGGTATGGTGGTTACGACTTCTGGATTCCACTGACTGCTTACCATCAGGCAGGGTAGAGTCACTTTGGTAGGCTAATATATAAAATTTGTCCGCGGCACGGCAGATACCCAGTAGATAGTAACGCACCTGTAGGTACTCGTAGTTCTGCTAGCGACTTGCACCACTTTCCCAAAACGGTGGGTAGGTACTCATAATTATTATTAATCTCTGAAATAAATGTCGGTTACATCGCATATTATTATTATTTATAAAAGCGTGGTGGTAAAAACCATCAGAGGATAAACAGTATTTTTATTTCAATAGAATTAACTGACAGTACATAATTATGGTCACTTTGTAAAATAATGTTAAAATATTAAAGTAACAATCGCAAAATTAACCATAAGTTACACTAAATACTATACATGAGTCCTTAAATTTATTAGATTTTTATTAAATTGTAAGTAGTTAATTGTTCGCTAAAAAAACACTAACAACAGTTTACTCTTTAAAAATATGTTTAAATGTAAGTAATAAAATTTAGCTAAATATTCTTTGGCACTCTAGTTCAGTTCACAATCAAAAAAAATTGTAGGTAGATCAGTATATTGACAATAATAATTAAAGTAAAATAAAAATATCGATCTATTCGACCTTTAGCTAACTCTGCCCACGAAACGTTTTACTCTAATATCAGGAAAAAGAACTGTCTCAGGTCTCAGTGCACCAGTGGTCTGGATCCTACCGATTTTTTTATATTTCTACCGATATGAGGTCTCTTCTACCAAAATGTAAAGATTTTACACGATTTCTGAGAATACAAAGAAAGATTTCCTGATGACAATAAACTATTTTGAAATAATGTTAGTTTACTAAAATATTGCGATGATAGTAAAATGTTTCTGTAGTTGTCTACTTTGTCTGTACCATTATTTTAATCACTGCCCTTTGATTCATCAGCTAATGTTGAGCGTACATACTTATTCTCGCTTATTAATCAAATGAGAACAAAACAGCGAAATAATTTGTCTACTGAATCTATCACTAGTTTGCTTTTATACAAAACGATTAAGTAGAGACGCTAACTGTTATGATTTCCAAATTAATTCAAAGATGAGCTAAGGATTTATAAGGATAGCAAAAAATAGGTTTAATATGGTTTACATCTCGTACATTAATGTGACTTTCGTTAAGATATCGTATTAATATTCTATTGAACTCTTAGAGCATTAAACCAACCGGAGAGGCCACTGACAGGCGTACCCCTCTGCCAAAGGTACCAGCCCACCGGTCATACCCGTAAATAAAACTAGTTGACGCGCGTTCCGCATCATATGCACAGAGTACATTTATCATAAGTCACATATCAGTGCATGCGTAATAGCGTCTCAATAGAAATGCCGAGTTGCAGTATATTTTGGTGTAAAAAGCGTTCAGCGACATCAAATCTACAAAAGGATAATATTACATTCCACCTGTAAGTATTATTTTGTTCTAATATTATTAAATAAGGCATTAAATTAGCAATTTAACCAAATAAAATGCTAATCAACAAGTGTTGCCAGGCTTATCATCAATACTCCAATCTGGGGTAATATTTTAAGTTGAATTAACATAAAAACTAACCTTTTCTTTTTTATATCTCGCCTTGTTGACATATCTAATAAGTTTCATTTTGGATGTACATTATTGTGTCACCGTTCCCATATTTATTTATTTTTTATTAAAACCAATGTTTTTTTTACCAAGTAATGCACAAAATAATATTAAATGAACAAGTAAAATGAGATTATAAATCCAAATATACAAGATTAGTGCACTTTATTCCGAAAGATAATTGCTCATTTCTTACAAAAATAAGCGTATTTATTTTTAAGAAACTGGTCACACTTTAACATAATTAGAGATGAGACAGTTTAATCACGATATCGATATTGGTTTTCCAGTATTAAATAATTTTTTTTTTGTTTGTTTTAGATTTTCAAAAGAAGCAGCGCCTCGAGTCGCTTGGGTCCAATATTGTAGGAACCATATAAGTGGGTTCCTAAGCGTACAAGTATCTGACTAACAGCTAAGACAAAGCCTTCTGTGCTGCCAGCACTGCTACCTCCTCCCTACCCCCCAAGCGGCGGAGAGCTCAGTTTTTAGCAAGTAAACTCGCTGTACGCTACCTCCTCTTATTGCATTACCTAGGATTAGTTAAACTAGATTTATAAGGTTAATTTAAATTGCACAGTTTTTCAGTATTTTATTATACCTACTTAAATAAAGATTTTCTGAAATATATTCTGTTGTTTTTTTGTTATCTGAACAGATAAAATATCTCTCTAATAAAAATTTACTCATACATTCTCATGTCAGTGTCTTGTTACTATGTAATCAGAACAAAATCCTCCAATTACAAGCTCTGCTTAATTGGAACGAAATTTAATAGCAACAGACAATTAATTCAAAGTATTATTTGGTTTGAATATACATACATACTTAGGAATAATACACGTAAAATTGACACGTAATAATTAATTACAATCTTTAATCCACACTAGAACAAATTTCAACAGGTGGTGGTTATTGAACATACATCCTTGTGCGCAGTAGTAAAATAAAAAAAAAGAGTGGGTACCCATGTACGCACGTAAGAAGTTATACTTCTTTGGCATAACAATCCAAAAATACCAAATAATAATACAACGCATACATACATAAATATTTGAATTGATATAAACGCCAATATATTTTTTATTTATTCACACAGATTATTTGTACTGATACGACACACTAAGATCCGCAACTAACTTCAGTGTGTAAAAGGTTCGCAACTAACTTCAGGGTGTTGCTTTTTTCTGTCGGTGTGCGCGCGCATCGTAAAAATTCACTCTCATCATTTTTCCCAATCGCGCCAAAAAAAGTATAACTTCAAAAAAAAACGGCTAAATGCCAGTAGGACTCGCGCGCCGAGGGTTCCGTACTATCAGGGATCGGAAGTATTGAATAAACATTAGTAAACATAGTAGGAGAGCCCGACCGCATAACCAGATTTGTTTGTCGAACAATGTTTAACAAATAAATTTAGCCCGACCGTATGACGGGCTTTTTTGATAATAATTACAAAAAAGTGTGCTAGTTAGAAACACTGTTTTATTCTTCCTGTAATATTGACATAAATATGAATTAACAGAATTACTTCTAGTTAATTCATGTTTATGAACTATTTATTTTACTTTCATCTATTTCAAAGTGCTTAAATAAAAAAAAACCTTAAAATTATAATAGATTATTATTACCTAAAACTGTTCTATATAATATAAGATAATGCTCATTTTAATAAGCAAACATAATAATCATGAAAATAATTAAATCTTTCGCGTACTTATATGAAATCCTAAACATCGATACTAAATATCGACAGAGTCAAGCTCTAACTGTTTTACGCTAAGGAAGCGTAAACTGATAGATGTCCCTGTGTGTGAATGTGATTGTGTGTGTTTAGTTTAAGCTAGTGTGTAATAATTTTATTGTGTGCGTGTATAACGACGCGATTTAAAAATGCATTAGTAGTTAACATTGTAATT
Source organism: Parascotia fuliginaria (assembly GCA_963082885.1). Classification (NCBI taxonomy): domain Eukaryota; kingdom Metazoa; phylum Arthropoda; class Insecta; order Lepidoptera; family Erebidae; genus Parascotia; species Parascotia fuliginaria. The sequence continues at coordinate 80,736 of OY720180.1, read as the reverse complement.
AGTGTGCGTTGCTCGCGTTACCCCGTCCCCCGCCGAAAGTGGCAGACTTTTGCGCAAGGGAAATAGAGCGCGTGTCCACTCCTGTTGGTTTAATGCTCTAAGATTGAACTGCACTGTATGTACATTATAAAATAAACGTACATAGGGATGAAACGATATTTTGGAAAACCGATAAATATCGATATGTCGACATCTAAAAATATCGATATTTATCGATATCGACTATGAGCCGATATCGATATTTATCGATATCGACTATGCGCCGATATCGATATATCAATATCGACCATGCGCGCCGATATCGATTTATCGTAACGAAGAAACTATCTGTCAATGAAATGTCTGTAAGGGTAGGTTTTATGCCTTTTCGAAAGAAAAAGGAAGCCAAAAAAGATCTATGGTGTTTGGTTGGAAGACTGTCAAAGGTACTGTTTTTAAGTTCTATTGCTGGTACAAAATACTGAAATCAAACATTGTTCAATAAATTTCTAAAAAATACTCATTTTTTTATTCCATAATAATTACCTTTTATTCTTAACGGTAAACTATGAAAAATAACATACTACATAGGTATTAATATTACACGCAACTAAAAAACTAAAACTACATTGGACTTGTACAAGCTTTTTTGAAAAAAAGAAATATCGATATATCGATATTTCTTTTTTTCGATCGATACGTCGGCGCTCTAGACCGATTACTGAATTCTATATATATCGATATCAATATTTTTACAACCTTTGCATCCCGAAACGTACAAATTTGATTGAATATTGTTTTTTTGTATTAATATAACGATTTTGAATGCGACTCTACCGATATTTGTGGGCACTGGGCAGCTCTACCGATTTTGCATTTTGACGTTCGAGACCACTGGAGTGCACTGTGTGTCTATTTTATTCTCATTGTTTTTAATCACCAGTAATTTTCTGATCTTCACGCAAATTACCAATCATGTTTGTAACGCGTCCTGTTGTGTCCCGGCTATTTCAGCAGACCGGTATGTTCCATACAACATATTACACATTTTCTAAATTGCAAAAAATAAACACAAATCGATAAACTTTTAGACAATTTTATTAAAAGAAGGTGTTAAATTATAGTTAAACGTTTAATAATATTAATTAATCTAATAAATAGATGTGCTTTGGAATACGCACACGAAAGATAAACATTTTTATGAAAAAAATGTTACATAACGTTTTCAGATAACCTACATATTTCTGTTAATAAAGTCTCACATACTTTGTCTGCGTTGTTTATTACTTAGCATCCTTTCAACTATGTTATAAGCTTTTTGTAGAATGTTAAGGAATACGCATGTGTGGTACTAGGCACTTGTCCATACTAATCAGACTGGCCAAAAATAATTGTAGACTTCATTAGACTTCTCCATGTTGATTAATGTGCTGCATGTTCCTGTAGTTTGCTCTCTGTATAGAACATGTAGATCTGTGTAGGTAACTTAGTAAGTAACTTACATGAGTGTTTGCTAACTCTCATCTTTTCTTGTAAGTATTTTATTAAGTATAAATTTAATAAGTTAACAATGCCTATACAATAGTATGTTTTGTATTGTGGTCAGAGTTTTACTTATGTATAAGTATATAATTATGTAGGTACTTATGCTTATCTTATAATATTGTCACTGTTCCCTGACCTGTTCAAGAGCAGAAATGTAGTTAATTGTTTACTTAATACACATAAGATAATACCATTATCCTGGAAGGAGTAGATAAGATGCATTTATCCATATTTGCTAAGTTGCCATTGTCCATGGCATGAGTGGGATTTTAGAGGAGATACTATCAACTCTATGTTACTTCCTTCCTCGAACTTTAGGTAAATATACTTACCTATTCTGATCTCTGATTACGAGTTATGCATCAGCCACCTCATGCTCATTTTGCCAATCTATTTTAAATGCAAGTAGGATGAATTTCGTCTGAAGACAGAATTCCTTAGCAACACTTGTGTGCAGTGCGGTTTCACCCATGTTAAATTACATCTTTGGTTACTGCTGTGCTCCCATCTCCAGTAGCGTGATGTTACATAGCCTTTCTTGAGAACTGGGCTATCAAATGCTAAAACTCATGCCGGGATGCAGGTACCCCTTCGTCGTGTTGTCGAAGTATTATAACACACATCTCAATGACGCTGACATATTTTCCCTTTCAAAATTTAAATTAAAAAATTTAGTTTTAATTTACTGACTAAAGTTAACTTCATTACTGAATCAACCTTTAACACTATTTAAATAAATATATATTGTAAGAGATGCTTAAGTAGTCTGTTTGCTTTCTTTTTATATATTTTTTATGTACCACGTGGACAATGGTGTGGGTTGTGTGCTTGATGAAATTGTAAAAAAAACTCTTCTGTAATATTTAGCATGTAACTGTTTTTTGTCCCTAATAAATAAAATAAAAAACATTCAAATCAGACTGGTAGTTTTAGATTTTAGTGCATTCAATCAAACAAACTCTTCTGCTTTATAATATATTGGTATAGATTTAGACACTGACATTTTACTGAGTACACTGTTGTTGTGTTCGTATTAAAAATATTCTAAGTGCATTATACACTATGGATCTTACAGAGTGGGTCATGATTTTGTTGGTTTGATTTTAAACAAACATATAGATAGTAATGTTTCACTGATAATGATGTTGCAGTGCGCCGCTACCACGAGGGCCACTTCAAGCCGCCGAGCATGGACGAGATGCCCGTGCCGCGCGGTTCCTGGCAGGCGCAGTACGACGCCAACCAGCGCCGCTACAACGCCACCCTACTGATGGGCGTCGCCTTCACCGTTGGCACTTTAGTTATTGTATGTACCACCATTACTATGATAATATTAGGTAACAATGAGATTCACTTTAGGTAATCCACACTCTGCTTCTCACTACCACACACCACTCACTTGACTCGCTGCGGGGTGTGTGGCTAAGGAACGTCTACACCGCATTTGAATGCGTTTTGTTGCGTAATTTTTGTACAAAGAGATAATAATATAATAATAATATTACAACAACTACACACAACGCCATCTAGACCCAAAGTAAGCATTATTATATGCTTGTGCTTAGGGTTCTAGAACGGGGATATACATACTTATACTTTTTTTTTGTATATACATACATATTATACATAGAAACACCCAGACTAATGCAAATGGACATGTTCATGCACACAAATATTTGCACTAGCGGGAATTATTTTATCACTAGATCATTACAGTCAATTGTGTACAAACAATATTCAAATTATTAAAGTTACCTACATACTTGTTATTTTCAGGCCAAGGCTTCAGGACTGGTATACCTCAACTACTCGCCGCCCAAGTCTTTGGACTAAGCATCGCTGTGAATAGATGATCACCATTCAACTTTTATAAAATAATATCAACAGTGAAGTGATACAAGTACCTAGAAGCCGTCACTAAATTTACATGTTTATGTATTAGTTAATGTTTTACAAAAGCTGAACGGAATCAATAAGTTATAATATTATAGTTAATTAATCAATCAATGTGTTATTTCTATTTTGTCCTATGCAGGATTCTGTGGCATCCCTTTGTTTCCTATTGTTGTGCACAACAATCTATTGCAAAGTGCACATTGTGCGACTGAGCCACTCAAACTACAGCCGGGTGTGCTGAGTATAGGCTCGTTCTGTTAGTCATGATGAGATCTTACTACCGGACATGATGGAGTGACCTGAAGGTCTACTTTAGTGAATGCTATTGGAACTAGCTAAAGAGTAGAGCCGGGTGCATTGAGTGGACTCGTTTTGTTAGTTAAGATCCCCCACTACAGGACACGATGGAGTGACCCAAAGGTCAACTTCGATGACTGCTACTGGTACATGTATGTCGGTATATGCTATGTGATGTGTTATTGCGATTCAGTTAATCTAAGTTATGAGTGCAACATCATGGTTAGTGTAGTGAACATCTAGTCTGAATTAGTGGTCGTATAAAGGATAATTTTTTCTTTTTTTTTTTTTATATTATAGCGTACCAAAGTGACTCCACCCCGCCTGATGGTAAGCAGTCAGTGGAATCCAGAAGTGGTACTATAACAAAAGTCATCGTCTTAAACTGTTGGTATGGTGGCCTCCACTATGGCGGCTGGGAATGGGGTTAGGGGAAGGGAATGAGGGAGATGAGGGAGATGAGGAAGGAGGAAAGGAGGGAAATTGGGCCACCGGCGCTCTTACTCACCGAACGAAACGCAGTAGTACAGATACTACTACTCTTAAGTCGATCTTCTATGAGAGGGTAGTACTTCCCCGGACGATCCGGCCCATTCATGCTGAAATCAGCGTGGATCTACTACCGTAATAGCAAATGCAGGACTGTCGCCTAAAATTTATTGGGATGAACGGCAAAAACTAAGGCGCTGGGAAACTCCGTAACCACGCCTACGTAGATATAGACATTGTCAGTGTGCAAACGATAAGGTAGGTGTTGCAAAGATGCAATAGGGTATTTTACACTCTATGAGAAAAATCTAAAATATATTATTGAGATAGTTTAGGCAGAAAGCAGTCGGAAAATGTTACTTTTAGATCATAAAATAGCAAACTAAATTTTAAAATGCAATTACAAGGTTTCAGCTTTTTTAATCTGTTTCCTACCACCATTAAATAGTAGTCGCCATGTTATTACGTCATACGGATATGTAAGCTTTGAAATGTCAACTATCCCGTTCAGCATTTTCGTCAAATTACGCGCGAAATATAAAATGCATGTTTATGGCACTTAACGATTGAATAAAATTTTTGAGAATTTTATTGAGATACTTTTTAAAAATGGGTGTATTACCCTATTATTGTAAATGTAACGGAAGCAGACCGATTGTATAGGGTATAGTTTATACCTTCCTTCGGAGCAACTTTGATAGCCTCCGCTATACAGGCACTGCGGTTACGATTGCGCTCTTGCTCTTCCCGGTCGCCCTACCAGTGGGACCAATGGAAATACTCTTCTGTCGAGTGGGTTTTCTTAACTTTTGGTAGTCGTCATTAAAATATTATATGCGAAATGTTATTAAAAATATTTTATTTAAATTCAATTTAACTACCTACATAATAATTTACGTGATTCTTAAGAACTAGCTAGTAATACAATGATAGGTACAATATTATATACATAGTAGATAGTACCGGTATAGTTGTGTTCGGTCGGTCAGTGCTCCCGTGCGATGTCGGAGAAGGCGTCGAGGATGTGCTGCGTGGTCAGCGGCAGCGCCAGCCCCGCCGCCGGGTAGCACGCGGCGATGCGAGCCTGCAGGAGGGGGGGGTGAGACACGGTCGAGCACGTGGGGTGGGGGGGGGGCGGCGCTCACCTGCAGCGCCACGTGCTGCGCGATGAACTCCTCCTGCATGGCGCGCCACACCACCTGCAGCAGGCCGCCCTCCTCGCTCAGGTGCTTCTCCACGGTGCGGTAGAGGCGGTGCAGCGAGCGGCGCACCTCGGGCGCGGGGTACAGCGCCAGCACGCGCCGCAGCTCGTGCTTGCTGAAGGCGGCGCGGTAGCACACCTCGTCCTCGCGCACGCCCGCCGCCACCGCCTCGCTCACGCCCTCGAAGAACTGCGTCAGCTTCTCCAGCGGCCGCCCGAAGTACTGCGTCACGTAGGAGCGCAGCGCGTCCGAGTAGCGCGCGCGGCACTCGCGGCGTAACGCGTCCAGCGCCGCCACGCGCAGCGAGCACAGCGCCGCGTGCAGTCTGCGGGCGAACAGCGTCAGTGGGACGAGCTGGACGCGCGGCGCTGTGCCCGCTGCGCGTCCAGCGCCGCCACGCGCAGCGAGCACAGCGCCGCGTGCAGCCTGCGGGCGAACAGCGTCAGTGGGACGAGCTGGACGCGCGGCGCTGTGCCCGCTGCGCGTCCAGCGCCGCCACGCGCAGCGAGCACAGCGCCGCGTGCAGCCTGCGGGCGAACAGCGTCAGTGGGACGAGCTGGACGCGCGGCGCTGTGCTCGCTGCGCGTCCAGCGCCGCCACGCGCAGCGAGCACAGCGCCGCGTGCAGCCTGCGGGCGAACAGCGTCAGTGGGACGAGCTGGACGCGCGGCGCTGTGCTCGCTGCGCGTCCAGCGCCGCCACGCGCAGCGAGCACAGCGCCGCGTGCAGTCTGCGGGCGAACAGCGTCAGTGGGACGAGCTGGACGCGCGGCGCTGTGCTCGCTGCGCGTCCAGCGCCGCCACGCGCAGCGAGCACAGCGCCGCGTGCAGCCTGCGGGCGAACAGCGTCAGTGGGACGAGCCGGAGCGCGCGTCGCCCGCGGGAGCCTCACCTGTGGTAGTTCTCCATGTGCAGCACGGCGCGCGGCGTGCGCGGGTGCGACGCGTGCTGGATGGCCTGCATCATGGCGCCCGCCAGCGCCACGTACCAGCGGTCCAGGTCGGCGCGCCGCCCGCTCGCCGCGAAGATGGCCTCGCACGCGCTCGACAATTGCTCCAGCTCCGAGACAAAGCTAAGCACGCCGCACTTCGGTTTCTTCGCCGCCTGCCGGAGGAGAGGTTTGCGAGGCGGCTTATGTCGATACTATTGCGCTACGACGTAAGCCGGGACGCCGAGTCACGCTACGCACCTGCTTGATGGCATCGGGCAGAGCGGCCAGCCGGTCGGCCACGGAGCGGTCGGCGCCGCGCTTGGCCGCCACGGCCACGCCCGCGAGAGCCGTACGCGCCCAGCGAGCGTCCCCCGCGCCCGCCGCGCCCCCCGCCTCGCCCGCACCCAGCACGCGCCGCCCCACGCACGCGAGCGCGCGCATGGCGCCGCTGAACAAACACAGAACCGTGAGTCGAGTGCTCGGGCACGCGGCGTGTCGGCGCCCGCGCGCGCACTCACTAGGGGTCGTGTCGCTCCACGTGCGCCACCAGCGCCACCAGGTCGCTCTCGAGCGCGGGGAACAGCTCCGTCATGAAGCGCCGCGTCTCGGAGCTGGCCCGCGCGCGCGAGCCTTCGCCCTCGCTGCGCTCGCCGTCGCCGCCCTCGCCCTGACCGGCACCGTGGTGTTAATGTAATACTACTAACTATGTCAATATAATACGAAATGTAACGAGGCACGGAATGTCGGCATACCTTGACGTCGACATCGAGAAAGAAAAATTGGGCACAGAAGTCTTGCTCCGCATTGCACAAGTTCTCGACGAGACTCAGCACCTACGAATGGCAATACACGGTTGAGTTATAGAATGTGTCTAAAACGCACACACGCAACATGCAAGTGTCGGTGCACCAGCAGCTCTGACCGTGTCGAGCGGCTCGTCGGCGCGCTCGGGCGGCGCCGCGCTCAGCGCCGCGCGCGCCGCCTCGCACGCCGCGCGCACCTCGCGCTCGTACACGCGCGACCACGTGCCTACGTACACCTGTACACACAATCAAATAAGATTAATTTTTACGTTTCCTAATCATTTAACGATACGATCTTTATACACTGCCGGTCACCTTGGCGAGTGCGTCGAAGGCTTTTTCGTCCATGTCTTTCAACCAGCGCATGAAAGGCGCGTAGGGCAGCAGCTCAGGGTGGTGCCGGTGCGCGGGCGCCGGGCGCGCCTCGTGCGCCGCTTCGTTACCGAGATGGATCAGCGCATTGTTCAGATGCCGCGCCAGCGCCGCCGCTAGCTGTGGAAGTGGAAGTGTGTCAAGCTCTTCAGACGCCGCACCGGACACGAACTAATCCGAAATTTGACGACGAGCGCACCGATCCAATGACAGTACCGAACGATCCACTTTACCTGATCGCGCGCGCGCACCAGTCGCCGCAGCCGCTCGCGCACGGCGGCGAGGCGGCGGCGCGAGGCGGGCGCGGCGGCCTCGGCGCGAAGCGCGGCCCGCAGCGCCTCGCCCGCCGCCAGCGCGCGCGCGCGGCCCTCGGCGCTGGTGAGCGACACCTCGGCCAGCGAGTCCAGGTCGCGGAGCGGCGGCGCGTCCAGCCAGCGGTACACCTCGCCGAGCTCGGCCAGCAGCGCGCGCGCGTTGGCGTCGGCGCGCGCGGCGTCGGTGCGCGCGTGCGGCGCGGCGGGCGCGGCGCGGGCCAGCGCGTCGTAGCGGCGCAGTCGCTGCGCGAGCGCGGCGCCGGCGCCGAGCCCGTCCTCGAGGCGCTGCGCCAGCGCGGCGCCGGCGCCCCCGCTCTCGGTGGCGGCGGCGAGCATGCCGCCCACGTTGAGCGCGTCGAGGCGGGCGAGGCGCGAGCCCAGGCGCTGCACGCGCCGCTCCGCGTCATCGTCGCTGGGCTCGGCGTCGTCCAGCAGCGCGCCCAGCGCCGCGTCCGACGGCGTCCCCTCGCCGCCGCCGCTCCACTGGGACTGCACCACCATACTCATTTCATGAGTACCATTCATTGATAACCATCTAGGTACTACTTGCAAGGTTAAAGAAATCTATACTTGTTGCTGTATCTGTGATGATGGCTGGCCCGTGCGTCATGCTCGTGAACGGGTGCTACTTGGGATGACTGGTCAATCTTGGCATGGCATACTTTTAATATTCAATCCAGTATTACCTTGTCGTGCAATGTGACCAGGAGGTGCATTTACCAGTTTAATTAAAATACGTAGTCAAATTACCATACTAGATGAAACTAAATAATTGAAATCCTTTTCTTTCTTTCTTTAATCTTAGTATTATATTAATTGGTTAATTTGTAATAATTATTTTGTATGGTTCTTTGGTTGCGTTGAGTGTTTTAAATTGTAACTCATTCAAATAACTGTAATTATCTGGCGATTGAAAAGAGTGGCGTGAGTTTCTTGCCAGTTCTTCTCACAGCTCTACCTCATCAGCGAACTGGCTGTAGGTCAATTGGCTGACAAAATGTAATGTTGACTTTTCATAAGCATCATATTTTATGATCAAAATGAAATAAATGCTTTAACTTTGACTTTGACTTTGACTTTGACTTTGTATATGAATAAATACATTTTCATTTTCATGTTTCTTTACATGCACTAATCTCTGGAATTACTAGTCAGATTTAAATAATTCTTTTTGCGTTTGATATGATAGCCCAGCTTAAGGAAGGTTATAGGCTATGTAGCATCATGCTACAAGCGCTGACAGCAGAGCAGTAATCGAAGATTTAACTTAACGCTGATGAGACAATGCCGCAGAAAGCTAGCCTAATTATAAAAAGATATATGAAAAGGTTAACGGTTATGCAAGACTGAAGAGCTACTCTTTCACAATTGAATTGAAATTTCATATTTTTGTTGCTCAATTAAAGCCTGGCACTTTTCAACATTTTTATGTTCCCATCTAATTTTGATCCTAGGTCTTTTAAGCAGGGCGTGAAAAAGCATCTCACTAAGCTGCCATAGTGGACACCATAATACCAGCAGTTTGGCTATTGGAATGGTGACCATCACTTCTTGATTTCACTGACTGCTTACCATCAGTCAGAATGAGTGAGAGCGCCGGAGGCTCAATTTCCCCCTTTCCTCTTTCCTCACTTTTCTCATTCCCATAGACCACCACACCATACCAGCAGTTTAAGACAATGACTTTTGGTATGGTGGCCACCACTTCTGGATTCCACTGACTGCATACCATCAGTCAGAGTGGAGTCACTTTGGTATGTAATAGAAGAAAAAATAGGTTGATAATTTAATTGGTAAGATGATAACTATCAGGCAAGATATAAAATCTTCAATTATATCAATGTAATTTTTGTTTTACTCGCATAATTGTGTTGTTCACAAATTAATTACATAGGTAGGTATAAAAAATTGTTTTCTTTCTGTGTTGACTTTATTGAAATTTAAATAATATGTTTTTGTCAATCTATTTTGCTGCACAAGTGAGTAGGTTCACTATCATCAAGTACCTATTGAATTTTTGTGCGCTACTCAATGTGTAAACTGTGTACAGTGCATGAGACGCCAGATACGCCTACCCACTACACAAACTATTACTAGTTAATTAGGTATTAGTTATCTAAGCAGTTATTAGTGGGCAGTTCTTCTGACACTCACCACATCTGCGCAAGTTTGGTCCCTGCTGGTATCCCAATCTTTTTGTAGAATACTCTCTTCAAATTTCATACTGTTTTATGTATTTATGGCGTTAGAAACAAAAAATTACTTTCCGAAAAACATATAATTTCTCTCTCAAACGAAAACCACTTGTTGAAACAACTCTGAATTTTAATGTTTGATGAGTAAACTCAAACAAACTTGGAAAAAAGTTTGATTTGAACAAAATTCTGAAAATTTGTTTAATAACAAGTGTCACTGTCAGTGTCACAACCAGTGTCATGTCAGACAATGTCAAGTTATTTAGTCCTTGTTCTGAAGTTAATTGCATTGACCAAGGACGTAAGGACTTAGTACTCGCAGCTACAAAACGAGCCGAGCGAGAGATGTAGTACAGAGGCCATGTGTCCCTTTCTAATAGGGTGACAATAAGATTTTATAAAAATGAGACAAATTTAAAATTGTCTATGCTATAGTTTGCATTGGTCTGAGTGTTTCTTTGTATAATAATTATTAATAATGATAACATGACACAAGCCTTAATAATGCTAATAAGCTTGCTTGAGCCTATAATATAGCGTTGTGTATTGTAGTGTTATTATCATGTTTGTTACACTTGCACGCCAAAACTGAACTAGTACAAACTGAATGGGTTTTAATGAAACTTCACGGTAAAAATATTAGTGTATACACATGATATAAAAATATTAGCTTATATATATGATAAAATAATAATAAAATACTCAACCATCCATACAATACTAGAATTTATGGTTTAAATAGTTTTTCGATGTAAAATAATATAAAATTTTGGCTTACCCCTGCCATGACACTTTAAAAAGTGACCAATAGAAAATATAAAAAAATATGCTAATTAAAAACTTAAAATAATATGGCTTACTCCATTTTAAGAATTTAAAGAGAAAATAAAATAATTATAACACACTAGCTCGAGGCACAAGTTTTCCGAGTTTAATTTTTAATATCAAAAATATTTTTTGTTGCTGGCAAGATGAAAGAAGGGGACACACGGTCTCGGTTGTCATCCCGGATTTTGCCCCTGTTTAAGGTGCAACGAAAAATTTAGTTTTACAACTGGTAATACAGTTGATTTTCATAAATACAAGTTCTATGAGTTATCAGTCCTGTTTATTTTATTACGTTCATGATACTGTCACCACTAAGATCATCGTAATTATCAGCTGAATGACGTCCACTGCTGCACATAGGCCTCCTACAAGTTTTGACACTTTGACCGGTCATGAGCCGCCCACATTAAACTCAAACCTTCCACCTTAAACCGGTTCTGAGCGGCGGTCATCCAGCAACCACACTCTATTCTCAATGTTTTACCATTGTGAATTCATTCATTATTTAATACATTATAAACGTTATTTAATTTTAAACGTATTATTTGATATACTTATGTACACCTATTTTTAGAGTTCCATACTTATGGAATAAAACGTGACTCTATTATTATGACTTCGCTGTCCGTCCGTTTGTCTGTCCATCTGACACCAGGCTGTATCTCATGCACAGTAATAGTTAGACAGTTGAAATTTTCAAAGATAATGTATTTTTGTTGCCGCTATATTTATACTAACAACGAATACTAAAAACATAATAGCATTAAATATTTAAGGAGGCTCTCATATACAGACATGTTTTTTTTGCTGTTTTTATAGATAATGATAAGGAACCCATCGTGTCGTGCACGATGCGAGGCCAACTCGCACTTAGCTGGTTTTATAGAATAAAGAATAAGAAACTAGGAACTTAGTGCATAGACTACACATTAATATGGGTAGATTGGTGGGTAGTGGTTTCCATTCCAGATTTCCGACCCAGTATTAGAAAGTACTCTGTGGGTAGTGGTTTGTTTACATGCTCTGTGGTTCATGTTCATTTAATCATTCATTCGATTCGATGTCTTCTTGGTCTTCTTGCCTAACCTAACTATTGTGATTCTATTTTTGTTAAAACATTCAGTTATTTAATGGAATTGTGGTTATAGATGTGGTTGTGATTTTGATAACTTCAAAAAGTACATATTACCGAAATATTTTGATTCACAACAATGTCTAAGCCTGGTTCAAAAACCACAAAAAAGTCAAGCGAAGAGGTCTTTGCTGGATTTCAAAACCTTCGCAGTGAACAGCGACAATTAGCAAATAAGATTTCGGAATTAGAAATGGATCTAAATGAACACAAGTAATTACATGAGTTTACTTACTGGTTATGCGGTAAAGACTATGCTTAAGTTTTAGGTTATATTCAATCTGTTTTTAATCAATTTCAGAATAGTTATTGACACTCTCCGCGGTGTGGACAAGGCACGTAAGTGCTTCCGAATGGTAGGAGGTGTCTTAGTCGAACGAACAGTGGCAGAAGTGTTGCCCGAGCTAGAGAACAATTGTGAACAGTTGCCTAAAGCACTCAAGGTATTAGAAGATCAATTAACAAAGAAGGGACAGGAAATTAATGAATACATCGAGGTTCACGACATCCGCCTGCAGCGCGTGGACCGCCAGCCCGCCGAAGCCGAGCCCCAACAACCTTCTAAATCAAATGTACTTGTAGCTAGCGGATGAGACTGTAACTACCGCCTACGCAGACTGCTTTCAAGCACGTTCACAATGCGCATTATACGCATTGTGAACCAACTTACCAGAGGTAACAATATAACATTTTTGGTTACTAATCAATAATTTTTAATTAAGTTACTTATAAACTGTGCTTACCCTGTATTGTTTATCTAAGCACATAATATTGTGAGAACAGAAGTATAAATAAAAGAGTTTTATTATTAACACAAATAAGTTTTTCGTACTTACACCAGAAATAAGACCTATGTAGTAAATGTTTATAATTTTATTTATTCTACACTTACCAAAAGTGGAGGGTGTACTGTGTGCTGCACCTTATTATACATACATTAAATTTTACTTGAATGCAAGCAGAATTGTTGCTCCACAAGTGGTCAGCTTTATGGTGTTCTGAATGCATCTCATACAGGGTCTTTTTTATATTTGCCTACCAAAGTGACTCGCACTCTGCCTGATAGTAATCACTTGGTTGAATTCAGAAGTGGTGGACACCATTCCAAAAGCCAAACTACTGGTACGGTGGCCTGTACAATAGCGACTTAGCTGCTGCTGAGATGTTTTTTACACCCTGCTTTAAAAGACCCAGGATCATAATTAGATGGGATCACATGCGCTGGTAAAGAGTTCCAGGCTTTAAAATTGAGTGATAAAAGTATTAAGTGCTGCACCGTTTGGTTTTAGATACCCTATCCTAAGTTACAATGTCTGTATATGCAGCAGGACCCTATATTAAATTTGATTGGCAACTAAAATTTAATGTCAGTAGTGTTTGGTGAGATTTTTAGTATTAACAAATTATTTCATTATACTATCTGCTATCATGCACCTACTGTGGTTCAACTCTGCATCACCCGGTTGACTGGTAGAGAATGCCCTTTAGTCCATATTCTTAACTATGTAAGATATGATACTAAGAATATTTTATCCATTTTCCTAACTGGTTAAGAAAAGCAGTTAGGAAAATGGATAAAATATTCTTTTTCCTTAACCAGTTAGCAAAAAGCGAAAAAAAATTCTAGTTTCATAGATAGTTAAGAAACATAGTTAAGAATATGGACTAAACCGAGAATGCTGTTAGCATTAAGTTATACATTCTGTGTGTAAGAAGCTTAAATAAATAAATAAGACAGGTACCCATAATGTCCACTTTTTATAATGACCACTGCCCAAAACAACCATATCCCAGTATGACCATTCCTAAAATGACCACTTCCCATAAGGACTACTTCTTAGATTGCCCACATTACTATTAGCTTTGATTACAAACTAACCACCTACAAATTCAATCTAAATACAAAAATGATCAAATAGACAGTACAACCTTTTTTGGATAGTTAGTATACATGAGACATTTTATAGCGGCAAAGTAGTATAAATAGTTTGTTTTAAGTAATGTTTGTTGTAGCAGTAGTAGTACAAAATCATGTTTGAATTATTAATTTTAAAGTGAATATATGCCTGTTGCTGTTATCAATATCGAGTAAAAATGAGCAAATAATTTTATTATGAGCTAGGGTAATGAATAAAAAAGTTTTAAATAATATTTAATAAAATATAATATCCATAAAATTATGATTAATGGTAAAATTAATAACAATTAGTTGCAAAATATGTAACAAACGATACAACTTACATTGTATAGAACTCCACATGTTACATGAGGACTCTTAGCTATTAGTACTCTATAGTAACAAAATATAATCCATATAAATAATATCTATCATAATATACCTACAATGTCGATTGACGCGTGTTTATTTTAAAAGATGGCGGGTTAAAGTCATCCTTTAAAACTAGGACTTTTACCTTGTAAAGGTATTTCTAGTCTGTATAAAATGTTTGACACAGAAGTCATGCAGTACCTTTAGAACTTAGCTAGTTAGAGGATTGGAACTGACTTTGCAATAAATAAACACATATATTAAAGGTATGAGGTTTGCAACGCGCACTACAAAAATATTAATAATTATTTCCAATCAACCTACGTTTACCTAGTGTCACATCACGACGCACCGACTATGAGAACGCCTTGCGTTATTTCTTATTATTACGATGAGCTTACATTTAAACAAGTGTTCAAAACATTAACACTTACAGTATACGGGTGTACCTTTATGTACCTATCTATATATTATATCACGTACGTATTTACCTATGTACTTTGTAGATAGCACCATTGTGTACTTGGTATGAGACTACTGAGTCACTTGGAATGTAATATGTATTGGTTTAGAATATTGCATTTGTGTAGTGTGGCCGCACTAATGCAACGCCGCCTGTAGGTACCTACATCACACATTTACCTATAGGTATTTACCATTTTAGTTGAAAGGTAAACCCGCACTTGGCGAACGCTGTCTCCCTCGAGATTCAATTTGTTACAGTATGTGAAGTATGTCGTCCATACTTTATCTTGTGTTCTAAGACTTATTTATAAACGCATCTCAGGTATTGAGTTGAGTACGCGCACTTGAATCATACCCCTGTCTCTATCTAACTAGGGGCCCGAGACCGTAGTTAAAAAGAGACGGTATTAAGTACGCGTACTCAATACCTGAGCTTCGTTTATAAATACGACCCTAAGTGTTGCTTGGCACAGTTACTGAGCACAGACTAGGTACAATACAACTGTCACACTTACAACCTAATATCTACAAGCTATCTAAATAATAATGCCTATAATTGTTCAAATCTAAAACAACACTCACCAAAAATGTGCATGAGCGAAACTTACCTACCTATATTACGTTAGATTAATACCTGTATAGGTGAGTGGGTTGTTGACATAGATAGGTAACATGCGCTTACTTCACACAAAGAATGGCACTCTACATGGAACTATGATTATCGAGCGAGGTGTATCACTCACTGTATGTAGTATACCTGCACATCAATGGCGTGAGCGATTGTCGCGGCGTGTGTCTACGTACTACGGTACTAGCTACAGCTTCTCGGCAGTCGTCAGTGCAAGTTCTCTATCGATGTTATAAGGCACATGAATCATTGCAAACACCATGTTCCGTTTGTTGAAATTGTAGCTACCACAGTCTACCACAGTCTAGTGTTTGAGACGATCATTGGATACTTATCAGCTAAAAACAGGGTAGAGTTCTTGTGACCGGGGGATTATACCCACCTACCTATGTTCATTTAATATAACGGTGATAAAATAACACAAATATTTATCACTCATTTTCAATTTACAATTTGTTATTTGTGTTTTAGGCTAGCATGAATATAAAGGGCTAAATCGTACATGAGTACCTAGGTATATTCATAACAATGTATATCTGTGCTGGACCACCGGCTCTATTAATGCGTTTATACAACAATTATAGAGACTATATTTAAATAATAGCGCTGATGCGCTTGAACAGCACCAATCTTATACACATACAATTATTGGCTAGTAAGCAATGTGATCGCTTTTTGAAATTTATAATAATTAGATTTCGAATAACAAAGTTTCGTGAAATTATAAAAAAAAATACAATAAAAAACAAGCCAAAACGCATAATAAACACTCGATGAGTGAGTCACTTACCTACCTTCTGTCGACGTTTCAACTCTTACATTTGTTATGTCCTGCCGTGCCCGTTCATCCGTAGTGCGTGTGCGTGTGCGTGTGCGTGTGTGTGCGTGTGTGCGTGTGCGTGCGTGTGTGCGTGTGACGGAGCTCAGAAGTGCGCGAGGTCTGTGGGCGCGTAGGTCTCCCCGGGCGGGCGCGGCGAGTGGTCGAGCGCGCGCACGGCGGGCGGCGGCTCCTCGTACGTGCCGCTGCGGCCGCCGCTCTTGTGCACCACGCGCAGGTCCGTGATGCGCATGCCGCGGTCCACCGACTTGCACATGTCGTACAGCGCCAGCGCGGCCACCGCGGCGCCCGTCAGCGCCTCCATCTCCGCGCCCGTGCGCGCCGTGGTCCGCGCCTCGCAGCGCACGCGCAGCGCGCCGCCCGCCGCGCACTCGCCGCGCGGCAGCCGCACGTGCACGCGCACGCAGTCCAGCGGCAGCGCGTGGCACAGCGGGATGAGGTCGGGCGTGCGCTTGGCGCCCAGCACGCCCGCCAGCCGCGCCACGCTCAGCGCGTCGCCCTTGGGCAGGCGCGCGTCGCGCAGCAGCCGCAGCAGGCGCCCGCTCACGTGCAGCGAGCACTCGGCGGCGGCCGCGCGCCGCGTCACCTCCTTGTCGCCCACGTCCACCATGCGCGCGCGCCCGGCGCCGTCCAAGTGCGCGAACACACCGTCGTCGTCGTCGTCGCGCGGCGCCGTGCAGTAGCGGCGCACGCGGAGCGCGCGCGGCGGCGCCGGCGCCAGCAGTCGGCGCCGCGGCGGCGCCACCCGCGCTGTAAGGAGCGCACACACTGAGCGCCGCTAGCCGCCTATCAGAATCATGGGCCGGTTCTCCATGCGGGCCAGATTCTGCATGCCTAGAAATATATCTACATCGTGGAGCGTCGGCGACGAGACTACTCTACCATATTGTATAAGTTGGCAACCGACAGTTTTCTGTGGCCGTTTCTGGGATGAAATAAACAGAAAACTAAAAGTAAATACCAAGTCAGTCTTAACAATATAGCTGTTTTATACAACTTTAAATAATATAGTCTAAATAGTATAATTAATTTCTATATTTTATTTTCTATATTAATTAATTAATATAGAATAAATCATATAGCCTATCTGATAGTAAGTAGTAATCTATGACATGTGTGAGTAGTGCAGTAGACTCACCGGCGTGGCTCTTGCGCTTGTTGGCGAGCGCCTGCCTCACGAGCGCGTCGAGCTGTTGGTCGCTGGCGCCGGCGCGCAGCGCGTCCCGCAGCGACAGCTCCTTGTTACCGAACAGACACACCTTGAGGTTGCCGTCCGCCGTGAGCCGCAGGCGGTTGCACGAGCCGCAGAAGTGCTGCGTCATGGAGTGGATGAACCCCACGCTGCCCGCGTGGCCCGGCACGCGCCACACCTGCGCACGCGCACACTGGACTCTTTACATAGGTACTAGGTACCTAATACAAATCTCTACATGTATAAAGATTAAAAACTATCCGTTGGTAAGCACGGATTTTGAGAACGACTGAAACGTATTGGTTATTTTAGGTCTTAGAACGTTCGTAGTAGTTCGTCAGGCATTAGATCCTGAATTACAAAAAAATTAGACAACTTTCAGAGGTTATTTTCAAATTCAACAAAAAGTTAACATAACTTTTTAAATGAGATGATTGTTCTGACTATAACCAAAAAGTATTTAATCAGGCGAATAAAGATGAACGCTGAACTAATTGTAGAGGGTATTTCGCTAATACGTCTATCGTAACTTGACGTAATCTAGTAAGAATTATCTGTAAGTTTCACTTAATGGAATCATGGAATGTATACCGCTCTCATCATAATAATATTGTATTTGAACCTTGTGACACGTCCACGTGTGTCTGTTGTGAGCGGACCACGTCTGTCTGTGCGCAATGCACTTTCCCTGTTACCCTTGACTGTATACATAGTGAGTGCCTACTTACCGCGGCGTGCTAAGGCCATCGATTATACAAATGGGTACCTACGCCATGAATGATTGTATAATAAGTATTTATAATAAGTAGTTCATGCCCAACATAAATTACATTATACAGCAGGTGCTTATTGATCAATCTGAGTTGTTTTGCGAATACGATATTCTTTAGAGTACGTAGCTATGCGCTAATCATTGCAGCTAACTCAGTGATAATTATTAAATCCGAGTCAACGAAATACGTGGTTTACTTTTTAGGTTCAAGTTCATGGACAACATATTTTATGTAATCAACAGATGATATAATAACCGTCATTTAAGTTTAAGTTACTTTGAATTTTAATGACATGATACTGTGTGGAAGGGATACGCTCTCTGTTGCGTAATGTTCCTTCAAATAGAGGTCACCGACCGTCGCGCGTCGTGCAAACATCGAACACAACAACAGTAACATTGAATATAAAAACTGGTATTAAACATACTGCGATGCTATATCTCGTTTACTGTTTTTTTTTATAACGCGCTAAGGATGCAAACATCATTTAACATACTTATCACATATAATATTATTTAGTAAGTACTTACAAAAAAACGTTTGTAAGGATTTATTTTCTAGCTTGTGTTATGTGTTAATAGACAAGTACATATTAAGTTTACAATCACGACACACGAACAACAACAGTTTGGATCATTTCCAAATGTGAAGCCAAACTTTTCATAAGTAAGTACTTACATAAACTATCTACATAATGAGAAGATTCCATCAAAAACAACTTGTAAAAAAAGAACCAAGTGTCGCAACTCATTTCTTCTACCGTAAAAAGTTGTTAGATCCATGTAATACCAAGTCCGTTAATTTATTTAGCCTCTACTTAAGGGACCTTGTGTCCTAAGTCATTACCTACGTTATTAGCTAACCTAACAACATTAAAGTGACCATATCTATATATATAAAAATGAATCCCTATTTCCCTTGGCCTTGGCGTGAACGGCTAGATCAATTTCGTTAAGTCTTTTTTTGTTGTGTTTGTTATTGTCAGGAGAAGGTTCATAAGAAAGAAAAACTAATACAATTGCGCGGTGATTTAGATAGTTTAAGAATACTTAACCACCATATTAAATTTAAACCGCTAAACCGATCGATATAAATTGGTATGTAGATAGATTTGGTTTCGGTAAATAGGCTACTTTTCATTCCGATAATCGCTCTGATTTCCGAGTTACATTAATTAAACACATAGCATATTTCGCGCGGGCAAAGCCGCAGGGCGCAGCTAGTCAATATTAAAAATCTTTTATGTTTTGATTGACTAGGCAATCGCCATAAACAAATATACAGATACATAGTGTTTTCACGCGATGACCAAGTTCACTCAAGTCGTGCTCAGATGTCGCTTATCGGCATGAGCACAAGGTCAGGTACAACGTCAACAAGCTAGTCGTTTATTTTTGCTGATCATTAAAATATTCGTAACTACCTATTATTTATATTTATGTTGGTATGCTGCGCTGAAGATTATAATGTAAGCAACGTATGCGCCACAAACAGTTCAAACACTCCACACACACTGCATCTAACTTGTTATAAGTAAGCTTCATCAATGTTTATAGTCATCATCGGTCTGTTATTGTCCCACTGCAGGGAAAGGTCTCTTCTCATATAGAGAAGGTATGAGCATTGATCGCCAAGCTTGTTCAAGGTGGATTGGCGACTTCAGACTACCAGGTTTCTTCACAATGTTTTCCTTCACGGAATAGCCAGTAATATCCAAGGTCTTCAAAGAGTTAGATAGTAGAAATTATGAATTTGAAAAAGTCACATTGGTACTTGGCCGGTTTTACGTGTACTTGCTCGTGCGTGTACAACAACTGAGCCAACACGACTTGGTCATCAATGTTATAAGTCATTAATTAGTGGAATCCTATAAGAGAATCTCTATCTGTGGTCGCATGCGGTGCCGGTGTACGAAGTGTTTATTAGTTTTGACGGTGTCTGTTGTACAACTGTCGGCCGTTTTAAATCTACATATTAAAAGCAGCACATACTTAACTAAGTATCTTGCGCTATTACGTACTGTCTCTACCTACTACTTGTTATCTGTCTAGGCATGCCCTCTGTAAACTATTTCATTTTATAATAAAAAAAAACGCAATAAAAGTATGTCGTCAGTAACAGTATCTGCGTGAATATTGCTTCATAATCCACTCGTAAAGAGAAACACACGCGAACATGAATACTGGCGACCGTCGTAGCGCGTAGGCACCTACCTAGGTGTCCCGGCAGAAGTAAGTTCGTGTGATATATGTAGGTTACAAGTAATTGTAGCTATTATTTGATCATTCGTGCATCACAGTAACTCTCCTTGGTAATAGGAAATAAGCAAAACGACATTTCTATAATGCATTGCATGAATCAGGTTTTTCGCAAACAACAAGAAAACAAATAACAAGTTTCCTGCTCTTGCGCGACAATGCTCCACTTTAAAAAGGTCGGGTTTTATAATCACGAGCGTTTACGCGTCATGAGTGGCCACGTCGTCGCAATTTAGTCTCATATTTCGTGGTTTTCAATTTTTATCATATAATGGGCTATATTATAAAAATATGTTCTGTCTATATACTAGAATAAATGCTAGATTTTATTAAAGTAAAATATAATATTAATAAAACAATTTACATCCTAGTCTATACCTAAATTTAAAAATAATAATTCTATAATTTTAATCAAATAACCCGCCCCTGGTTGCTCCCGGTGCAAAGGTGCCCATAACACTTGCCGCGTTCCCGCGCTGAATGGCAATGGCCAACCATTGCACCAGGAACGACCCAGAGCGGGAGTCACCACACACATTATTGAGTCTGCGCCCTAATTCTTGAACGAAGTTCTTTGCCTCTGTGCCCCAACTGCCCATGGTCTCTACTGCTAAACTCTATACTAGAATTAGGTGTAAGTTGTATTAAAAGTAAGAAATCATTGCGTTTGCAGTTCTATTTATATGCAAATAATACATTTGAAACTTAAGTTGCGTTATTTTCATAGATAAAATTACTGTGAGCAATACATTATAGTAACTTACTTTTTATACGACACTAAATTGCGACATTGCCACTCATGACGCGTAATCCTCTTCCTCTCTAAGTCACTGTCTGCTATGTTCTGTAATCTGTGCTGTCTGTTTTGTACGAGGTAGCTTATACCTAGAGCCTAGAACCCAGCGCCTGTTCGTCGTTCCCTAAACTGAAAAAAGAAACTGTGGAGGCACAAACTGACAACCGACGAAGCAGTAAGGAATAGGATGCAATGTCGGTGAGAAGGACAATACATTTAGGTATCGGTGGAGTCGTGTTAGGTTAGGTACACGTGTTGGATACGAGTACGAGGCGGTGACGTACCGTGGCCGTGTCGTTGTCGCGAGGCGGCTCCGGCGCGAGGTCGGGGAAGCGCTCGAACACGGCGCGCAGCGCGGCGCGGTACGGCACCAGCTGCGAGTCGTCCCACTTGTTGCCGGAGAAGGGCATGAACTCGATGAAGCGCACCTCCACGTGGCGGTCGCGCGTCCACTCCACGAAGTCGCCGATCTCGTCGTCGTTGAAGCCCTTCATGAGCACCACGTTGATCTTGACGGGGCGGTAGCCGAGCTGCAGCGCCAGGTCCACGCCGGCCAGCACGCGCGCCAGCCCCGGGCGCCGCGCCATGCGCTCGTAGCGCGCCGCGCGCAGCGAGTCCAGCGACACGTTGAGCGCGGTCAGCCCGGCGCGCTGCAGCGCGGGCAGGCGCCGCGTCAGCACCAGTCCGTTGGTGGTGAGGCCCACGTGGCGCACGCCCGCCGCGCGCAGCTCGCCCACCACGTCCGCCAGGTCGGCGCGCAGCGTGGGCTCGCCGCCCGTCAGCCGCACCTTGTGCACGCCCGCGCGCACGAACACGCGCGCCAGCCGCATCAGCTCCGCGCGCTGCAGCAGCGACGCGCGCGCCGACAGTGGCACGCCCTCCGCCGGCATGCAGTACTGGCCTGCGACCCACACCGGCTCAGATAGAGATAACATCACACCTATCACACCTATCACACCTACTCGCTCATAGGTATCAAACGTACCTACGTACAACAGGTTATTAGCAAACAGTTACACAAAAAGATAAACACGCCGAGGTCATGCATGAGTTTCGCTTCAGTGATTCGCCATTTTCGTATTGTTCACTAACTTTCTAATAAGTGTGAGTGTGATAAAAACATATCATTCTATACTTATATTATGGTTAATTTTTAAGGCAGAGGCAAAGTACCATCAATACTAATTCGACAAAAAATGGAATTTTAAATTAAAACTAACCAAGATGAGGTCTGCTCTCTTAGAACTTGACAAAATGAGTTACTTAGTCTGTGTTTGTAACCTATGCATTTGAGTGCATCGCACAGAGCACGGTATCAGCCCCCCTAATATGGCGAGGGTTGTGGTGGCTGATCGGTGTGTCATGCTCGTCAACGAGTGCTACGTTCTAAGTAAATGTATGATCACAAATAGCATTTACTATTTATATGACAGAGCGACATTAACATAAAGTAAGAGTAAATAATTGAAATTCTAATCTTTGTGTGAATTACTAATACAATTAATAATACATCTAATTGAATGATTCGCCACATCCGAGGTGGACCAACGCCCTAATAAGAGTGGCGATCGACCAATGGATGAGAGCAGCCCACGGCCGGCCAAGGTAGCGAAAATTGGGGAAGGCTAATGTCTGGCAGTGGAGGTGTTTTGGCTGAAATTATGATAATGAACTGTGATAGATATGGCAAATTTCGAAGTTGGTCACTAGTGTCATAAAACACAGAAAATTGTAGGGCAAAATATTATGTTAGCGTGCATGCTAAGAGAGAGGCTGGTCATCAAAGTGACTGTATCGAGCTGATCATAAGTGTTACTCCAGTGTTGTGCCAGTGTGATAATATAAATAAAGTTTAGACATGTCAGTGGACAATGACATGTTTGGGACAAAATTGGGGAAGGCCTATCTCCAGCAGTGGACGCCTTTTGGGTGATATGTTGGTGATGATGATGTCAGTGGAGTAAGTACTAAGTACCAACTCCGTGAATGTCTATCACTTGCTAGGCTGAGGTGTGTCAACACCAAGTCTGGGAGAAAACACATTATGAATAGATTCTATATTATGGTGCTGAATACAGGTAGTTTTCAAAGCATTCTTTCTAAGCCATTGTCCAAAGCAGCCATTTTAAATTATAAATTTGTGGATAGAATAACTTATAAGAATGTTTAAGTGTATTAAACTATTTGTAATATTTTAGTTAAGATGAGGCTGGCATGATCTAAAGTGTGACCCTATACAAAATAGATTTAAATTAATATTAAACTTACAAAAAACAAAAACCGACTTTAAAACTATCTTGTCACAAAAGACATCAACGCATTGTTTTACATCTCCTTGCCCTTTAAAATATGGGACCCATTTTCAGAGTAAAACCTTTCAAATAAAAAAAAAGATTTTTTAGAGCTTTATGAAATTTTAAGAGATAAGAGGTAACAAACAAAAAAAACACGACCCGAATTATTGAGAACCTCCTCCTTTTTGAAGCCGGTAAAAAAAAGATAAAAGCTTAATTGTTTCGTACTATAGCAAGTTTGTGCAACATTTAAAATAATAAACACTCACATCGCAAATTACATCGCTCTGTCAGTGAGATGCGCAGGTAGTTGTGCCGTCTGCCAAACGAGTCGACGAGCGGCTGCACTACCCCCGCCTCCGCCTGCACGTCGCTCTTCTGCTATATACATTGCACATCTAATATATCTACTCATTGATTTATAATATTAAACTAAATCAACACCTCACACTTTTACCTGGTTTGGACTTGCATTTGTGTACGATTTGTAACTGCAACTCGTGAACCGCGATAATGGACTCAATAAATTCAGATCGGGATTGTTTCTTGTAGAAATTAATTTTCTTATAATACTTCTCATGATAACAAGACTACAGTAATCAGCAATTTAGACTATTGTAATGGAAATACAAAACAAATCTGACATAGCCTGACATTTGACATAACTTGACATTGACGTTTGGATATAGAGGAGAGAGACAAACCTAATTCATACAATTTTATATGCTGGC
Organism: Parascotia fuliginaria; assembly: GCA_963082885.1. NCBI lineage: Eukaryota > Metazoa > Arthropoda > Insecta > Lepidoptera > Erebidae > Parascotia > Parascotia fuliginaria. The sequence continues at coordinate 56,511 of OY720180.1, read as the reverse complement.
TACACACTTTATTCCAACCTCCGAACCGAACGTCGAACCGTCGCCGTCGCGTCGATGTGCGGAGGGGTGCTTCGGGTGAGTTTGGTCGAGCTTGATCGAGTTGGTTCAAGATTGCTCAGGGAGCGGTATTTCAGCCCGAATCAAAGGAGTTCGGATGAGTTGTATAAAGGAGTTGATGAGTATTACAAAGTCGTCTCGCTTAGTTAAAAGTACTATGCAAAGTGACACAGGCAATACACTTGGCTACAGAGTTTTATCTTTTGGAGACTCATGGCCTCCCCATTTTTTAAAGCACATGGGCACTGCGCAACTTCGCGGCATTTTAATTGTAAAATATGAATGCACTTTTTTAAGTTATACTTCTTTTGACGCGATTGGAAAAATTATGAGAGTGAATTTTTACGATGCGCGCGCACACCGACAGAAAAAAGCAACACCCTGAAGTTAGTTGCGAACCTTTTACACCCTGAAGTTAGTTGCGAATCTTTGTGTGTCGTATCAGTACAAATAATCAGTGTGAATAAATAAAAAATATATTGGCGTTTATATCAATTCAAATATTTATGTATGTATGCGTTGTGTTATTATTTGGTATTTTTGGATTGTTACGCCAAAGAAGTCATGTGCATGTGCATGAGTACACACACACTCTTTTTTTTATTTAAAATATTAATCAATATCAATCAGTTCACGGTTTAAAAGCGCTTTGAAAAGGGCCTGGATCAGACGCCTCAGTGCTGCCACCTCGTGGGCGCCATTTTCGAAAACCCTCATTGACTATTATGCATAACTATGCACCTGGTTCAAAATAAATAATTTGAATGGAATGAAGAATGTTGCCTATTTTTTATTTTTAGCTCTCCATATTCTCTAACAAAAATAAAAAATATGCGTGAAGAAATTATTTCGATACATCCAATAGTTTTCGAGATGTTGAGATTTCGCCGGCCGGCGCTCGCTGCTGTGACTTCATAGCGCATCACCACCTGCACGCTCCCGTTCGACTTTTGTGGTTTAGTACTGATTTAGGAGCTATTAGTGATAATAATGTCTAATCCAAACACAAAAAAATCATGTGTACATTTTGTAACTGTGTACAAACATGATCATCATCAATGCACCAAAAAAATTGGTTTTTAATGAATTTAAAATACCTAAGTACTTAACAAAAAATAAATTTTTAAAAAAACACTACTTATGTGTTCTATTTGCCCATGTCAAAACAAGTTCCAGTTTAGTAGATCCACGCTGGTTTCAGCATGAATGGGCCGGATCGTCCGGGGAAGTATTACCCTCTCATAGAAGATCGACTTAAGAGTAGTAGTATACTTACTACTGCGTTTCGTTCGGTGAGTGAGAGTGCCGGAGGCCCAATTTCCCCCCTTTCCTCTTTCCTCACCTCCCTCATTCCCTTCCTCTAACCCCATTCCCAGCCGCCATAGTGGAGGCCACCATACCAGTAGTTTAAGACGATAGCTTTTGGTATGGTGGCCACCACTTCTGGATTCCACTGACTGCTTACCATCAGGCGGGGTGGTGTCACTTTGGTAGGCTAATATATAAAAAAAAAAAAAAAAAAAAGTTCTTTGTAATTCCTTGTACTTACCTACTATTTGTACTGTTTTACTCAAAGTATTCGCAATCCATTTTTTTTAAGTATTTAGTTATTCTTCAATACGGACAGAATATTAATTATAATAAATCTATGATCATCTATAAAACGAGTAAATCTTACTAATCCTACTAATAATTATAAATGTAAAAGTATGTGTCTGTGTTTGTGTTTGTTACCACTCAGAGCCTAAACGCCTGAACCGATTTCGATAAAAATTGGTATGTAGATAGATTCAATGCCAAAGACGGACATACAATTTTATCCCGAATATCGGTCTGGTTCCCGAGAGATGAAACCCCGCCGCGGAAAGCTAGTATACCTAATATAATTTATAGGTACCTACTTTATTTCAAAGATGATACCTACTTATCGTTTTAGTCAATGTTTAGACATACCTACAGTAGGTAGTAGCGGGCTAGCCGATCCAGAATTTGAGTTTGGAGGTAGAGGGGGAGGCGCGCGGTCTTGATCATTGGTGTATTTAAAGTAGTTTACGAGAGCCCCGCCAGGGTGAGGTTGGTTGACAAAAATGTGTCTTATCTCTCTCGGGAACCAGACCGATTTTCGGGATAAAAAGCATCCTTTGTCCGTCTCCGGCAACGAATTTATGTACATACCAATTTTCATCGAAATCGGTTCAGCCGTTTAGGCGCTGAGTGATAGATAACAAACACACACACACACACACACACACATATACACATACAAACTTTCGCATTTACAATATATTATTAGTAGGATAGGATGATAAGAATATAAAAAATGTGGATCATAGTATATCTACTTACCTACCTAATACAAAATATTTACGACTTACATAGGGCAACGATAAATAGTTCGGCACCTATTTTATGTACCTAAATATTGTAGGCAGGCACCATTAAGTAGCTTAATTGATTTTAATAGTTAGGTAGGTAAGTTATGCGGTAAACAGGTATCTATGTAGATCAACTTTTGTACCTTTATTCCTTGCATTTCAATATTTTTGGAAAAATACTCAGCAGCCATAATGTCCATCTATTTTTAGTAAAGTATCCGACTGACCTTCTTTCGTGGCAGGTATTTCATTATTAAATACACACTGACACTATTTTAGTAAAATCTTAACTACTTGGTATTTTTGAATGAAACAAAAACTAGTGTGTTTCTGTACATATATACTATACTTTAATAAAGTTTAAAGTGATATTGCACACCTAGTAACATTCTCCATTGTTCTTCTTCTTCCTCATATTTTATTTTGGCAACCGAGCCGAGCAAAATCGACTAATCTGTGACACTTTGGCAACCGTCACGTCTTTGGCTTGTCAGTAATGTATGCTGTCACTGTCAGAGTTAGTTGTGTTGTTGTGTAAAATTGTTGTGATTCAATTCAATTGAGAAACTAAAACAACTACACCGGAGAAAGAACTATCAAAAGTTTAATTACCTATATCTATATAATAATTGCTTATTTATATAATAACATAAAATGCTATTTTGGTCAAAAAGTTTAATAAAGGAATAATTTGCAGTGGATAATTTTTTTATATTAATAACTATTATTAAGAACTAAGTGCAATACTTTTTTATATTTAGAAAACCAACAAACTTGCGTACTAAGTATGTCTTTATTTCCTGCTTATGCCCAAAATTCGGATGAGAAAAACATCATTGTTGAAGGTAGATGTTGATTTAGTTTGATTCCTGTTCTCGAGTGTATAATTATTATGATATAATATTGTTATGTTTAGGCGTATGCAGCAGTGGACATGTTTTGGCTAATATGATGATGTTGGTGATAATATTGTTGTGTTGCATACAGTGACAGTGGATGAAGGCGCGACACCTAGTATATCGGAGAGCAGCGTATCGCCCTCTCGAGAGGCGCAGCTGTTGTCGAGTGACAACGATGAGGAGGCTAGCGCGCCGGCGCCGGCCGCGCAGCGCGCCCGCTCGGACAGTGCGCCCCTCGACTCCGACGACTACTATCTCGATCGCAAGTTTGACTGCGGCAACTTGAGAGTTTCAACCCTTTATTATCCTGGTAGACCTCAGTGAGTTTTCATTACATTTTATTAAAACAATGGCTAACTTATATAAATTGAGCTAGTGTTGTATAGGTGGCCAGCAAAATATTTACAATAATGTAATTTTTAATGGTAATATGGTGATATACATATGACACAGTAATACAATATTACCTTAGCAGTAGATAGAGACACAGTGCATCTACAGTAATTACCGTGTATATGGAGACACTGGTCACACCATTTGAAATTAGTATTGTCAGCAATAAGTTAGTAATTGGTTGCCACTGGCAGTGTCTTTGGAGAGAATCTGTTGCGTGTTGTTTAATATGTGCCATATTGAACCTGTGGTCAGCAGGAGGATTTTGCTTAGCGTGAAAAGCATGCTTGACTGTTATGTAGCACCATGGCTCAGAGTTTTGTTTTGTGCACTCCTTAGCTATACACATAATCAGTTACAACTAAAAAAATAGAAGGATCATGTACTAAGTAAAAAAAAAATATTAATACTTATACTTTTAAATACCTATATTTAAAAGTAAAAGTATTAATAAAAAAAATTATAAGTATATTTCACATAAAGTAAAGTACATTAACTTGCTGTTTAACTTAATGCATGGTCCTTCTATTTTGTCATAAGTGGCATGTAAAAAGTGTTAAGAGTCATTTGTAAAAATGCTGCACCAGAGGTGTTTTAGAGCTAAGAAGACTATTTACTTCACTTGGGTTTCCTCACTTTATCAAGTTGTATTATTATTTGTTAACAGGCAGGCAGCTGATACAATTGATTGTGCCTGTATCCTGCTATTCTCTACAAGTTTCATATCTTGCAGTTCTGTACATCCAGTTTAATTTTAAATTGGTTGAAGTTTTGAGCTGAAATAACTCTTTCTAGCAGCTTGTTCTATGCTCTAACTATTCTGTTGCTCAAGAAGTGTTTGTGAGGATTATTGTTTGATATTCTGGTACTTAGTTTTAGCTGATGCCCTCGGAGGTGGACATTGGTGTTTCACACAAATATTTGGTCTACGTCTGGCAAGTCATAATGTCCAGTTAGGATCATGTACATTTCTTTATGGTGTCCACAGTCTCTATGATCCTTTAGTGTCATAAGTTTTAAGACTTCTAGTCATTTTTCATATGTCCGTTGTTTGCAGAGATTGTGGTATTTTAGTGATACTACTCTGAACCTTCTCTAAGGTGTCCATGTTCTTGATAAAGTAGGGGTTCCAAACTTGAAAAGCATACTTTAGGATTGGTCTAACAAAGGTTCTATGAATTTGAAGAATCATGTCTGGTGTTAAGATCCCGAAAGATTTTCTAATCAGATATATGAGGCTCTTCGCTTTTTTGAAGATAGTGGTTATGAGCTCTTCCCATTTTACCTTCCTCTCCTTCCTCACCTAGGTCTGTTTGTACCTTGGTTTCCATTAGCTGCGCATTGCCCAAGTTGTAAGTGAGCCGGAGATTTTGACTTCCTATATGCAAAACGATACATTTCGAAGCATTTATATTTATAAGGCAGTCTTCGGACCATTTGGCTATTTGGTTTAGATCACTTTGAAGGCGGTCGTGATTAGTTAGAGGGTTTGCAAATATGTTTGTGTCATCCATCAGCAAAAATGCTTACATTGATTTGAGGATTGTGTGGGAGATCGAAGGTGTATATTATGTAAAGTACAGGACCTAGTACTGAGCCCTATGGCAGTAGACACCCCACTGTGTACCACTTGATGGTTGGACATTTCTCCTTCTCTCACTTGAAAGGTTCTTTGCGTTAGAAATGCCTCTATCCATTTTAGTAATTTTCACGTATGCCCACGTATTCTAATTTTTGAAGGAGCCTTATTGTAGGGACTTTATCAAAAGCCCTCTCGTAGTCAAGGTAAACGACGTCAATGGGTTCTTTCCTTTTGAAGTTTTTGGTCCAGGATGACAGGCACGACATCCGTGTTGTTGATTGGGGATAACTTGGTGGTGGGCAAGAAAGTCTCTAATGTGCTTTACTATGATTTTTCCATGATCTTACAAAATACACTAGTCAGACTTAGAGGTCTATCATTTGCGGGTTCTAGTGTGCTATAGTTGCTGTCATAAGCCTGGTAGGATGCCGGTCTTGTATGATGACTGCATTATTGTTGCTAAGTCTTGGGTGAGGTCACATTTTTTTAATAAGTATTAAAGGGATGTCATCTGGTCCAGGTGAAGAATCATCTTTCATATCTCGTATAAAATTTTGTATTTTATTTTTGGTAAATTTAATGTCATTGATGGAGTCAATCACTCGTAGTGTTGGATCCAATATGGGCAATGGCTTCTGCGGTTCTATTTGAATACCATATCACTTACATAGCTGCAGTACACCAATACATTTGTTATACATTTGTCTAGGTTTATTACTAGAAATATGTAGTATCACCTTCAGTTATCTACACTTCCATATCTATATTAAAACTTATAATTTTATAAAGAGAAAAGATTTGATTTTTTGTATGTTTGTTTGTTTGGATGTTTGTTTGTAACAATTTAACTAAAAATCTATGTATCTGCTTTAAAAAAATCTTTTACCTTTCATCATCATATTATTTATCAGCTGAAGCTTTTACCTTTAGCTGAGTATTAATAAGACTGTGCCTTTCGAAAGCTACAAATATGACTGGTAACATGGCTATATTTTTTTATGTTTAATTTATTTTTAGCAATTTTTAATATTTCAATATTTGTTAATTCGCAATACAGTAGACACCAAAAGTAAATTTGTAGTAATAGTAAAATATTTCGCAAGCAGAATTGCTATTCTATTTTATGTTTTATTATACCGACGATACGATGAGATGGCGCTGCGGCCGGCTAGTTCATCATTATCATTATAAACAATCTTTCAATCAATATGTTTGGACAGCTTTTTGCATCACTGATTTAACTTTTTTAATTATTTAATTTTTTCCAAATTTTATCCCGGCTCCTTTTCAGTGGATCATACCAAAGTCATCAAAGTAGAGATCGCTATAGCGGCGCGGCAGTTTTACATGATGGTTTCTGAAATGGTGTCCACCACTCTCGAACCTTTCTGACTGCTCACTGTCAGCCAGAGCGGAGTTAGTTCGGTAGGTAGTTAGGTACCAACTCGGCGATTGAATTGTCCTGCAATGAGTTATCAATAAATAGTATAGTCTGTCAAGAAAGTCGTGACAATAAATGAGGGCGCCACTGTTATTTAACTGGTATCATTTGTACTAGGACTAGAATAATTAAGATAATTGTAATGTTATTGTTAAATTTAACATAAGCACATAATTTATCAATCATATATAGGTAGACATTATAATCATAATTGAGCTTAAAATTAAGTACATCATAACAAATTGTGTTGTTTATGTGCCTTAAATGTAAAAACGGCAGTGGAGCTGTGAGTTCGATCCCCGCCGGCAGAAGCAATGTGAATTTCACTTTGTGGAATTTATAAGTACTAGTCAAACGATATACCATCTGCTGCGGTGAAGGAAAACATCTTGAGGGAAACCACATGTCCTAAAAGAAATTCTATGGGCATGTCAGATTCACCAACCCGCATTAGGCTGTGTGATTATTTATAAGGTGAAACCCGTATAAATATTATTAAAAGACTGATTCTAATTCAAAAGTTAAAAACTATATGCAACAGTAAATTTCAGCCACTTTGAAATAATAATAATTTCTTTCTAATGTTGATATCATTAATGATGCATTAATGATATCAACATTAGAAAGAAAATTTAGCTGAAAGTATAAAATAAACAGATTTAATCAAAATAAAACAATTTTTCTGTTCTGATTTTTATTTTTTGTAAGAAATACCAATAGATGTAATAATCTGCCTAAAATGCTCAAGACTGCTATCATAACCCAAGTCTTCTTGACAACGGCAAGCAATTTTCTTAATGAAGGAACTTCCTTTCGTACCGTATGAAAAAATTGTATCTTTTCAGCATTCAGCATTTTTTTGGATCGACCATTGCGATGTTTTCCAGGTGTGGTGAATTTGCCATTGTTGTTGAAACATTCATTTACAATACGAGGGACTTTCTGATTTGCCTGAAATCATCATTTTAACATCGTTCAGAAAAGAATATTTCATACTATATACTATAATTATATACTTATATACAAGTGTAATAAAAGTATCAAAACCATCAAATTGATCTATAAACTGTTGTAGATTATGTAATACTTAACCTCAACATATCGCATTGTAAACATTATATGTATTTATCTTAAACAACGATTTTGTTTAGCATCTCTAATTACAATATGTGTAGATATAAGTAAAACACTATTACATACCAGTCATTTTATCTCTACGTGCGTACACATCATCTAAATCCCATAAAACTCGACCGGTTTGGTGTATTCAGTAAAACATTGTTTGTATACATGGAAAATGATTTCTCTACCAGCACTTCGAATAGATTTACTCATGGTGACAGTATTTCTGTTAATTCATAGTACAAACATTACTAATTTGTAACTTTAAATATAATTTTGTTGATATTACACAATAAAATTATCAGAGGTTGACATTTAAACTACCACCATAGACATGTAAATACTGGGTTGCCTAATTAAGAAAAATATTAGTTCCGATTTTATTCTTTTCACGACTTTCTTGACAGACTGTAATTTTATAGTAATAGTAATCGTCTGTCGTAAGTTTTTGCTTAAGCTTAGGCGAAAACATAAATGTAGGTCCTGTATTTGTAGTATGAATGTTTAGGTACGAAACACAGAAGCGTGTGTCATCGGAGCCGGCGCGCCGCGTGCGTCGCCGCTACTTCGAGGCGCCGCCCCACGCCGACGACGAGCGCGCGGCCGCCGAGCTCGCTCAGCGCACCGCCGCCTACCGCCGCGCGCTCGCGGACCGACCGTGCGAACAGCAACTGTGGCTCGACTTTATCCACTTCCAAGTTCGTAAATTTTTTAATTAGGTAACATTATAAACTAGATACGTGCTAATGCTACATGCTTAATAACTAGCTAAAAAGCTAATTGCTTAATAACTAGCTGCATGTCTACACACTGGGGTGGTTACAGGAGCGGCATCGCGACGCGGAGGCGGCGCTGGCGGCGGCGGGCGAGGCGGCGGCGCGGCTGCCGCGCGCGGTGCGCGTGCGCGCGCAGCTGCACCGTCTGCGCGCGCACGTGCTGCCGCCGCAGCGTTGTCTCGAGCTGCTGCGCGGCGAGCTGGCCTCCGCGCCGCACGAGCCCGCGCTGACCGCCGAGCTGTGGCTGCGGCTGCTGTCGCTGGTGGCCGAGCGCGGCGGCGCCGAGCTGGACGCATGCGCGGCCGCCGCGCTCGGCGCCACGCGCGCTCATCCACAAGCCTACCCGCACGTGCTCTACGTGTACGGTGAGTGGGCGAGCTCGTGCCCGCCGCTAGTTCGCGACGTGTGCTGACGCACCGTTTGTTCGACAGGCGGGTACCTTCGCGCGGCGGGCCTGTGGGAGCGGCTCGTGCTGTTGCTGGAGCTGGCCACCTCTATGAACTTCGAGGCGGACGCGTTTCCACCGCCGCCGGACGACGAGCGGCTCGAGCGGATCGAGAGAAAGCTACAGGACGTCGAAGACGAGGTCGATCTTTCGCTTCGCTAGCCCGGAGCGGGTACGTAGGTTGCGAGACGTGAGCGGTGAGCCGAGCGCGCGGGTTGCAGGCGGCGCGCAGCGGGCTGCCGCTGAGCACGGTGTGGGTGCGCGTGGAGCGCGCGCGCGCGGCGGCGCACTGGCGCGGCGCGGCGGCGCTGGGCGCGGACCCGCAGCGCTGCCCGCAGCCCGCCGACGTGGCCGAGCTGCTGCGGCCGGCGCAGGGCCCTGCCGCGCGCCTGCTGCTGCTGGCGGCGGCGCTGCGGCTCGCCAAGGTGCCGCTGCTGCCGAGCGCCGGGTACGTGGCGCGCTGCGCGGACGGCGCGCGCGAGGCGGCGGGCGACGCGCGCGCGGCGGCGGGCGGCGAGGCGCTGCTGGCGCTGCTGCGCGCGGCGCGGCGCCTGCCCCCGGCGCACCCCGCGCGCGCGGCGCCGCTGGGCGCGCGTCGCCTCGTGGCGCTGCTCGTGGACCCGCCGCACTACTTCAGTGACGACGCCGGTGAGCGATGCTATCGACGTTATACTCGGCCTTACTCCGCTACAATAATAATATAGCAGTAGCTTATCGAGTTTTTTTGTTTCACATATACCTAATGCCAAATTCGCTTCTGGTCGGTTTCGACATATACCTAGGTACTGCCGAACCGACGCGACGTGACAACGCCGGCCCGCTTATGTATGTAGCGAATGTAACACACGTACGCGGAGATTTTGATTATTACAATAAATTCACAGTGATCGATTTCAAGCTTTTATTTTAGTATCATTTTAAAGATAAATTGCAAGACAAAAGAGAGTCAGTAGAGCGTAACTCGCCTATGGTCAGGTTACCTGAGCTGGGTGTGCGCGCTGTGGGACGCGTGCTGCAACTGGAGCGCGGGGCCGGCGCGCTCGGCGCTGCTGTGCTGGCGCCTGCGCTGGCTGCACGCGCTGGCGCTGCTGCTGCCGCCCGGCGCCGCCGAGGCGCGCCGCCTGCGCCTCGACGCGCGCCGCGCGCTCAAGCGCTGGGCCGGCGCCGACCCGCTGCCCTACGCGCAGTTCGCGCGCCTGGAGCTGGCGGCCGCGGGGCCGGCGGCCGCGCGCCGCGCCGCCCTGCGCGCGCTGCGGGCCGCGCTGGCCGAGCACGCGGCGCCGGCCCCGCGCCGCCTGTACGCCGCGCGCGTGCTGTGCGAGGTGGCGCCGGGGGACTGCGCGGGGGACTGGGCCACGTGCTGCGCGGTGCTGCGCGCGCCGCTGCCGCCCGACGACGCTCTGCACGCGCCGCCGCCACTGCACTTGCTGAGCGACGCGCTGCAGGAGGTGATTAAACTGATACCCGCTCACTTCGCTATTTTAGATACAGACCTGGTTTTTAAAATTAAGTAATAGCAAAACGCATTCTCATACCATCTCAAACATCTAAAAACAGTTAAGCTTAATTTAATAATGACTCCTATTTTAATGATCGGTGCGATCGTGTCGAACCTTACTATACATTACGTCCCAAACAATACGTATAGCGCTTTGATGTGCGCTTTCAGTGCGAGGCGAAGTGCAGTGACATCGAGTCACAGTTGGAGGCCGAGGACGACGCGGCCGACGACGACGCCGACGCGCTGTTGGCGGCGCTGGCGCCGGCCGACGCCGAGTGGGCGGCGGCGCGCGCGCGCCTGGCGCCGGCCCCGCGCCGCGCCGCGCTGCTGCGGCGCGTGGCGGGCGCGGGCGCGGGCCGCTACTGGGAGCAGAGCGCCTGCGCGCTGGTGCTGGCGGCGGCGCGCGAGCACGCGGCGGGGCCGCACGCACGCGCGCTGGCGCCGCAGTTCCCGCACTGCGCGCTGCTGGCACTGGCGGCCGGCGCCGACGCGGGCGCGGCGGGCGCGTCCCCCGGCTCGCACGTGGCGGCGCTGGCGCGCGCGCTTCCGCCGCTGCTGCGCGCCGCACAGAGCGACTGGGCGCCGCACGGTGAGTGTGCGCCGCGCGTGCACGTGACGTGACGCACACTGTGGCACCCCGTTGTCAAAAATACTTCAATACTAGCTATTGCCTCTAGCTACGCCCACGTCAATGTTGGATATATCGTATTTTCGTTACAAACTTTTATCCCCTATTTCAATTTCTTCAAGACATTTTTCGCGATATAAGATAGCCTATTATGTTCCCATTATGTTAATTGGTGTGTAGTCACGTAGGCACTATGTCGCACAGAGGCGGCGCGCGCGGCGGCGGCGTGCGCGCGCGCGGCGCGGGGCGGCGCGGGCGGCGCGCTGCTGGCGGCGGCGCGGCTGGAGGCGGAGGCGCGCGCGCCGGCGCCGCGCACACGGGGCGCGCTGCTGGGCGCGCTGGACGCGCTGCCCGCGCACAAGTGGCTGTACGTGCGCGGCGCGGCGCTGTGCCCCGGGGAGGCGGCGGCGCTGGCCGACGTGCTGCTGGAGCGCGAGCTGCGCGCGCACGCGCTGCGCGACGAGCTGACCCCGCCGCCCGACACTGTCCACCAATAAATTGTTTCCGCTCGTTAACGACCACTGTCATTTCCGTCTCCTATATATATGTATATATATACCTACTACCATCCCCGCGTGCCAGTGCACGTCACCTGTAAAGAGGCACGTGTTCGCCTCGGCGTGCTCGGTTCGTTCGATGAACGTTCGACATCGAGTCTCGGTCTCGTCTCGCGTCTGTGTTTTCCGTTTTCGGGCTACTTATCGAGGCTGCCGCGCGAGCTCGTGTACCCGATGTGGACGCGGCTTTAAGCGTTCCTTGTGTACATAATATATAAATGTGTGCGTCATCTTACCTACAGTATCCTACATAGGTAACTCTGTCTCCAAAATCCACGGACTACGGTTTCAGGGTGAATGCACCGGACGTGAACTGTTCTCGGAAGTTGTCGTTGTAGGAAGTTGTCGTTCTCAGCCTGAGGGACTGTTTTGGTCAAAGAGTACACTATCATAGGATTTTATATACGTTTAAGACTGTTTGTTTCCTGAAAATAAAAAAAAGTAAATAAAGTACCGCCTCATCATCATTCGAGACTCCGTAACTCTTAGAATTGAGATCTCGGCTGTCGTCCATACCCAGGATACTAAAGGTGGCCTAGCCAGAGCTTACGGGTTACGACGTTGCCCTATATGATCAGAAAAATATGTGTACGGTCTGACCGTACATGTTTCGCCGACGCTGCACATCAGCGTCCGCAACGTGCGTCACAAACCATTGTGCAACGCCTATTATATTAATGATTAATTTAGCATTTACTTGGCAGTACAAAAATAACTTTGTTGTAACTATTATCAAGAAAAGATTGACCTAATTACTGTTATATGTTTTTTACTCTTGGCACTCTTTCTATTCGAACTCCACTACAACCACACCTACTCTACAAACTGCAGCAAATGTGCTGAGCTAACTGGCCCACACAATATGAGTAAGGGAAAAGATAAAAACACAGACCGTTAAAGTAAACAGGTACCTACTACCACGGACCTACTACTACTTTACGGTCGATATTCTATTAGAAGTGAGGGAGTGGCAGAATGCAGTTACTTTGGTAAGCTGATATAAAAAAAAACTTCATTTCCCGGTTTATATTCGAGCTGAGAGCAGCGAACATTTTTCTACTATTTAAACCGAGACTTGTGACCGACTTCGCTGTCCTCGACTAAACACAACACGAACTATCGCGTGTCCTCGTCACCCTTGACGTCAGCCGGGATGCACACCTGTCTATGGTCACAGTTTTGAGAGGTTTAAAAGTAATAGCAAGCAGCATACTTAGAACTTAAAAATATGTGACAGCACGTAATATGACATCGATCAAAGAGAATAATTATAGTGACATTAGAGTTGCAGCAACAGGAGTTGGAGGTGGAGTTAAATGTATCGCGTAGTGATATACTCGTAGTAAGGAAGTGTGGCCCACAGTGGATCCTGGCGACGACGGTTGCAGGCACGGAGCATGCGATGAGGCGCGTGCTGGCGCTGCTGGCGCTCGCGGGGCTCGCGGGGCTCGCGCGGCCCTCGCTCGGTTAGTGCCCGTACCCGGCCTCCGTCACACCCCCACACCCCCACACCAAGTGACACCTTCATCTTTCCTTTCCATCACCTCCCTTTCTAATGTAGTTTGTAATCCTTCGACTCCGTCATCAGATCCAGTCTAAACCTTCACTAAATAGTAGTGTCTTAAAATACTTGAAAAATAACAAATGCACTAAGTAGTCGCCATTACGATTTTTGAATGTTCCCCTCGATTTCTCTGGGATGCCTTATCATGGTACCACCCTTGGGATATCTCCCTTCTAACAAAAAAAGTATTATCAAAATCGATTAATAAACGAAGAAGTTATCCCCGAAGAAACAAAACAACTAAAATGATTAATTCGACCGTATATACCTACGCCTACGGTCGAATTAATAATAATAATAATATATTCCAACAACTACACACAACGCCATCTAGACCCAAGGTAAGCATGATTGAGAAAGCTTCTCCTTTTTTGGAGACGGTTAAAAAAAAGAGACAAAAATCAACAATAGAAAATATAGAGGGGTAAGATAGGGTATACTGTACCCCATCAAGCCCCGTCGACCGCTTTGAAATTTTAAATTGAAGAAAAAAACAGCATAATGAAATTCGACATGAAACAATTTCCTAGCTGTAATTTATATCACGTAAAAATTAATAGGTTTACACTTTTAACTGTAGACTTTCAATATACTTGTCACAACCAAAAAAATAAGCCTAATTCGAAAGGATGTTTAATTTTGCTACAATCACTTTCCTTATTATTTATAAAAACGACGCTTTGTTTACATTCGTACATCGTCAGGTGCAAAAACGTACGTCATTGGTCGACCAAAACACGTGTAATGTCTAATAGTACCCCGTCTTACCCGCCACCCCGTTTTGCGATGGATATGCCCTCTGTAATCCCCTGAATGATCGTGACAAAATCTTGAAGTAGGGACATACCTATATACTTTGGACTTCGTAGAAATGTGATAGCGACACGTGTAGCGTAGGTACCAATGATAGAGATGTTGTCGAGAGCAGCAGAGAAGAGGCTGCCGGCGGAGATGGCGAGGGCGGTGGGCGCGGCCGGCTCCGAGCGCGACGCCGACGCCGATGAGGACTCCGACTCCGCGCCCTTCATGGTGAGCGCCTCTCTACACGTGTAGCAACTTCTCACGTAGATCGATCGCTGGGCACTGGACACCGTCACACCTAGACACCTACATCTAGCATTCCGCCTCCCTTGTAAGTGCAACGGCGTCAAAACCTTTAGTATATGGTATATTCATAGCTAGTTTTATAGTAATTGACTTAAATACTAACGTCTTGTTTTATGTTATAAATAGTGAGTGGTGAATACCTAATAACGGCCAAGCGCGGATCCACCGTTGTCGGCACGATGGGCATACCCACAACTTTAATAGACTTGTGACGTCACACTTTTATGGTCTTTTATGATCGATATTTGAGAGTTCTCCTACCTTATGAGAATGTTAAGGTTCATAATTTTTAAGATTATTTATAATAGCTGTTGCCCGCGACTTCGTTCGCGTGAAAATTCAGATGGGTGCCTCTATGAGAATATTGCGTGCCTGATTTTATGGCAATCGTACATTGTATCAGTAATAAATATCAGTATTATCCGTCTCTATGGCGAATCCAGTTTAAACCCGCTACCGCTAAAACTGACAAACCACTTTCACACAAACTTGCGACTCTTATTTGCCCATTTAATAAGGGGGGTTGCTGAATAATAAAAAAAGAGTATTTTCTAGAAATTTGGTAATCCTACTATAAAAACTATAGAAATTTCATACAAACTTTGCCACCCCTTTATACCCCCTTAGGGGATGGATTTCGCAAAATTCCGTCTAAGTGAGCACCTATATTCTAATAGGAACGACAATGCAAAGTTTGAGATTCCTAGCACTTGTTGTTTCTGAAATTTCGTGATAATTGAGTGAGTGACCTTTTGCTTTTATGTATCCCCTCACTTCCCCCTCACTTCCCCGTTTCTTCTCCGTCACTTTCCCTTCACTTCCCCTCACTTTTCTCTAACATTCCCCTCACTTTCCCCTCACTTCTCCCTGGCTTTCCCCTGACTTCCCTCTGACTTCTTCCTGAGTTTCCCCTCACTTCTACCGCATTTCCCCCACACTTCCTCTTCACTTCCCCCTCAGTTCCCCATCACTTTCCTCTCACTCCCCCATCACTTCCCTCTCACTTTCCCCTCCCTTCCTCCTTCTCCTCAATTCCTCCTTTTCTTCTCTCCTTTTCCTCCCTCCTTTCCCTCCCTCCCCCTCTCTGTAAATTTCAAAAGCTAAAGATCTTTGTATAGAATATTTCATCCCTAATTTCACCCCTCTAAATCCACCCCTGTTAAAATAAAATTATAAGTATATATTTTATTTAAATAGAAGTATTCCAAAACAAAATTTTAAAACTGTAAGTTAAAAAATGAAGAAGATTCATACAATCGATTTCATCTCATTTCACACACTTAGGAATTAAATTTTAAAAACCCTTTTTTAGTACAACCTCTAGACATTTAGACAAACACACCCTCCAAATTTCAAGTCACTACGACCAGCAGTTTAGGCTGTGCGTTGTCTGTCCCTCCTACTTGCCGAACTCAGATCGCCCGTTATTTATTTTTCCTTTAATTTTTATCATATTATCTTGCGTTTCCAATGTGTTTCATCCTACTATGATGTTCTTCCACTTTTTACCATTATCTAAGGCTTCTACCCTAGACTACAAGCGGAATTTTTGTTCTTTCCTTTTTTACTAGATATTGTACCTCAGAAACTATTAGAAATTCGAAAATAATAATAATAATAATAATAATATGTGGACACTATGACACACCGTCATCTAGTCCCAAGCTAAGCAGAGCTTGTGTTATGGGTACTAGATAACTGAAATAATATAATACATATACATACTTTTTTTTTTGTAAATACCTACATACTTAGAATACATAGAAAACACCCAGACTAAAGACAAATACAAATGTTCATCACACAAATATTTGCCTTCCACGGGAATCGAACCCACGACACACGGCGTCGCAGTCAGTTACACTAACCACTAGACCAACGGTGCAGTCAAGTCAAAATGTGCACAGGATGAAAGTTGTAGAGAATTTTATAAGCTTTCATTCAATGAAAGATTATTTTTCACTAAGATGCACCGTTTTTAAGATATCAGCAAAAAACCAAAAAATGTATACTTTAAACCCCACTCCCCTCCAGCTCACCTCCTAGGAAACAGGTCTTTTAGCCACTGGTATGTTCACTCCCTGATCACATTGAACACGTTCTTGAAGAAATTGCTAAGTTACTCGCTCACGCACTCCAGTCAATAACAAATTAGCGAGTTCGTACTCCGACTCGCACTTGGCCGATTTTTGGGTGGCTTCTGGATTCCACTGGCAGAGCTTACTATCAGGCAGAGTAGAGTCACTTTGGAAGGCTAATAAAAAAAAAAGCTGTGACCACAACCGGATCCGCGCCTGATAACTGACCACCAATCGACCATCTTGTTTTCTTATTTCGTCGCGAACGCTATCTTTAGTAAATTACAAATTCAGAGGGCGCCAAAATAATAATAATTCTAAGTTACCACTGATTCATAATGAACGAAAAACGAGTTTCTACGCCGATCGTCGTCGGACCGAATGAACTGCGGTAACTGATTAAAACCGCGGTGACAGATCGTGGTGGAGCACAGCGACGGGCGGCGCTGCGGCGGCTCGCTGGTGTCGCTGCGCACGGCGCTGACGTCTGCGTGGTGCGCGCGCGGGCCGGGGGGCGCCGGGCCGCGCCAGCTGCGCGCGCTCGCGCCCGCCGCGCCGCCCGCGCGCCCCGCCTCCCGCCACGTGGCGCGCGTGGTGCTGGCGGGCGCGCCCGCCACCCCGGGTGACGACGCCGAGCTGGACATCGCCGTGCTCGAGCTGGAGGCGCCCTTCGGCGGCGCCGCGCACTCGCGCCCCATCCTCATGGCCACGCGCCCCGAGGACTGCGAGACCAGCGCAATGTGCCACGTGGTTCGCGCGGTGGGCGCGGCACCGCGCCTGCGCATAGTGGACGCGGCACCGGCGCCGGGCGCCCGCTGCGGCCTGCACGCCCGCGGGCCCGGCCTGCGCGAGCCGGCGCTGTGCCTGGCGGGCCCCGCGCTGTGCGCCAGAGACCGCGGCGCCGGCGTCGTGTGTGGTGGCAAGCTGTGCGGAGTGCTGAGCCGCTCGGCGCGCACCTCCAACCGCTCGCTGGAAGCGGCCGAGGCGGCCGACGCGCAGGACGACACGTGCGGTGACACGCACGTGGCGCAGAGCGTGGCGCGCTGGCGCCGCTTCCTGCACTGCGCGCACACGCTGCGCGCTTGCGAGCGGTGAACTGCTTTACTTTATGCTTCAAGAAAGATATATCGTTTGTTGAAGCGTTTCGCTACTAGAGCGTGTTATGCCCCACAGCGGCGGCGAATGCGCGCAGCTGTGCACCGAGCACCAGCTGCTGGCTGCGGCGGCCGAGGGCGAGGAGGCGGCGCAGGAGGTGGACGCGCCGGCCGAGCCCTCCCCGCGCGCCCAGCACGACCAGCCTGCACCGAGACTTCCACTTTTCTCCTACGGCACCGAAAGAAGCACTTCAACGATCATATATAATTCGGCCTCCCGTAAGTGTTTCAATCTAGCATTCGTGCTACCTGTTACGATTTCAGTAGGTTGTCAAAACATGTTTGTGTTACAAAAAGAAGAAAAAAAGATTAGGTACCTAAGCACAAACTTTAAAGTTTAAAGTTTGCTTGAGAAGATGATAAGTAGTCTTCTTTGACCACAATAATGCTTAATAATTTATTTATTTATTAATTACATGGAAGACTTTAAGATATTAATTGATAGTGAGTAAGTTACATTAAGCCAATTACAAGTTGTAGAAGATGTAGATGGTCTCAGGGTGGTAAAAGAGTGGACTGTATTTAGTTACAACTGGTTTACTTCAAATGTTATACTTCTTTGGCGTAACAATCCAAAAATACCAAATAATAACACAACGCATACATACATAAATATACATAAATAGCATGCAACAATAATGAAAAATCATAAAATATAATTAAAATAAAAGAAAACAAAAAAAATATTTATTAGATAATAATTTATAATTTGCAATGTAAATAAATTATACATACCGACAGTTAACCTCAAATCTATAAATGCACTTAAAACAGTTTATGTATTAAACCACTTTGACCACTAATATTCAAAATAAATATTTTTACTGATAAATGATCAATAAAAAATATTTATCACTGTCATAAATATAATTGAATTGATATAAACGCCAATATATTTTTTATTTATTCACACTGATTATTTGTACTAATACGACACACAAAGGTTCGCAACTAACTTCAGGGTGTTACATTTTTCTGTCGGTGTGTGCGCGCGCATCGTAAAAATTCACTCATCATTTTTCCCGATCGCGCCAAAAGAAGTATAACTTCAAAAAGTCTTGGCTTAGGAAACTTATTGCTGAGGACACATTAGTTCTGAAGGGATCTATATCATTTATTTATTTATTTATTTATTCACAATCTTACATTATTATTACAGGTTTCCCCAATGCAACAATGTAGATAATTAACATTACAAATTATTGATAGCTTAAGATACACACAGCAATTTTTGTGAACTCAGTCAATGAGCAACAGAATAGGTCAATTATGTTAGCAATCGCGTTGAGTGTTCGCAGGGCTTTCGTAAACGGCGCTTGTTGCATAACATTAGTTCGCGCACGCGGTATTAGGAACAGAGGAGGCCTACGTCGTCGGTATCATATTGCTTACACAGTCTATTAAATGTTCTGCTTGCTCGCACCATGCAGCTGTTTTGTCTGTAGTTAGTTGAGACATTCGGTATGCGTAAAGGCGGATGAATGCTCCTGTAATGCCAATAAACAACTATTTGTGAACCCATTTAAGATCTACTTGGCATGTACTTTAACTACTGGTAATATAGTTAATTTTTGTAAATACGAATTGTAAAAGTTATCGGTCTGGTTTAGTACCTAGGTATACCTATTATGTCCATGCATAAGGTACTTATCTATACTAGGTACTAGCGTTCTGCGGCGCGGTTACGCCCCCGTCTTTGCTTAATTAATTAGTTACCAAGCATAATGCCTATAAGTGTTGATTGATCTGTCCTAGAATAAACAATACTTTTTATGTTTCTTTGCCCGATGAAGAAGAGATATCTGTGTTGGTTAAATTTTTATTATAATATTTGTAATTATAAATATTCCCAATTTTAGTGGAATTTAGTTTAGTTTGAATCGTAAACCATGTCAGTGTCGATAAGGCACACGCTTTGCTCGGTTCGCAGCGACAGTGGCGGCACAGAGGCAGCGTACGCATACCTCCGTGCGCACGCGGCCGTCGCCCACGCACACCACGGTCGTCTCGCTCACGCCCGCGCCCCTGCCTCGCACCAGCTTCGAGTTCGAGCCCAACCGCGCCGACTTCAAGGTACCTCTGACTGTGACCTAGCTGTGGTGTGATGTTCAGCGACAGTCCTACTGCACAGTGTCGTGTTGCAGGCGGGCGAGTACGGCGACAACGTGGCCGAGTACGGCGGCGACGAGAGCGCGGGCGGCGGGGGCGCGCCCCCCAGCGCCGACCCCTCGCCCGCCACCACCCTCCCCCCGCCGCGGGCACTAGAGACGCCCTCACCGCCCACCACGCACAAACTCAACATCCTGCGTACTCGCAAAAGCCACCACTCTAACTTGGCACCTCGCGCCGCTGCGGCGCCGGTCGCTGTCTCTTTTCTATTTTTGTGTCAGTTATATTATATGTCTTGTGAATGATTTTGTTTCGTTTCATTGTAGCGCAGTAAATAACCTCAACTTATTTTTGTTCCTTTGTGATAGCTATAGCAAGTCGGTTTTGGAATTGTGTGAAGGTTTTCGGGCACAATAAAAAAATATATCAATGAAGTTCGTTCATTTTTATTTCCTTAAAAAATACTTCGTGAGTTACTAGAGTAGGTAATAGAAGAGAAATCGTGTTATACGTAAACATTTTTATTATTATGTAAACAAATACGAGAACAGTCAGATCGTCGTCGGAATCCGTCGGTCTACTCGTGGAAATTCTTAATTTTACTTTCGAGTCGCTTGTTTTTGAAAAAAGTGCGACTTTTCATTTTTAAGTCCTTCTTCACTTGCGACAGAGACACCGGCCCCTAGAACAGTAAGCTCAGTTAGTGGTAACGTCGGCTCGGCGACACGTGACGTGTGCGCGGCGGGCGGCACGCACCTGCGGGCGGGCGGCGCGCGGCGGCAGCGCGTCGTAGGGCGCGTCCGCGTCCGCGCTGCCGTCGCTGAGGAAGCCGCTCAGCGGCGGCGCGGCGTCGCGCTCGCGCTCGGCGGGCGGCGGCGGCGGCGGCGCGCGCCCCGTCAGCTCCTTCTGGATGTTGTCGATGGTCGCCTGCTTGGCGCGCACGCGCTCCGCCAGGCGCTCGCTGTCGGCGCGCATGTCGAGGATGACGGCGAGTTGCGCGCCGATTTCGTCGTCCTTGACGCGAGCGGCCGCCTCGAGGCGCGTCAGCGTGGCGCCGAGCTCGGCGCGCTCGGCGTCGTGCTGGCGGCGCGCGGCCCCCAGCGCGGCGTCGGCGCGGGCGCGCGCCTCGGCCTCGGCCTTGAGGTCGGCCATGAGGCGCGCGATGGTGCGCGCCTTTTCGTCCAGCTCGCGCTCGCGCTCCGCCGCGCGAGCGCGCATCTCGTCCGCGTGCCGCGCGTCCGCCTCGCTGCGAGATATTTACTATTTAGGATTGTATGAAAACCAGATAAAATTGTTAAGCGTGTCCTTATCTTTGTTCTAATATACTGATCGTAATTTTTGTTTCAAACGAGTTCACGCCCGGAATACTGCCTCCTTAAGTAGTGATATAGCGTGCGCACCGCTGGGCGGCGGCGGCGGCCTGCGCGTCGTCGGCGGCGCGCTGGAGGGCGCGTGCGCGGCGCGCGTGCTCGTCGGCGGCGGCGGCGTGCGCGTCGGCGTCGTGCCGCGCCGCGCGCCAGCCCGCCTCGGCGCGCGCCAGGCGCTCGCCGGCCAGCCGCAGCTCCGCCTCGCGCGCCGCCACGACCTGCAACACGTTCCCGGTCACGGTCCCGCGACAGAGCGTCGGCGGCTCGCGTCCGCTCCGCGAGGCGAGCGTCACTCGCCTGGTTGGTTTCGTCGATGACCGTTTCCATTCGTCTCTTGTCGCTCGCGAGCGTCGCCACTTCCGCCTTCAACTGGTCGAGGATGGCGGCGGTCTCCTGCAACACAGAACCGGCAGGTGAGCGGAACGATATGGGGGACGGGTGACGGGCGCGGGGAGCACGCTACGCGTACCGCGCGCTCGGCGTCCAGGCGCTGCAGGCGGCGGCGCGCGGTGTCGCGCTGCTGCTGCGCGGTCGCCTCACGGCTTTCGGCGGCGCGCTGCGCGGCGAGCGCTTCTTCGGCGCGAGCGCGCTCCCGCTGACCTCTGTAAACGATGAAACCGTCATTCGTCAGTGTTGCAAGCCGATTTACACGTCTGTCACAATGGTCACGTCTGTTCACTCACTCGACATCCTTCGCGGCGACGACGCGACGCAGTTCAGCGCACTGCGCGCTACACTCGCGCAGCAGGCGCGCGGCGTCCGCCTGCAGCGCGGCCGCTTCCTGCTCTCTCTGCAACCGATAGGTGATCGCATAATATATTGCGTTTCCGCGCCGGGCTCGTCCCACAACAAGCGACACTGACCCGGCGCAGCTCTGCGGCGGCACGTTCCAGACGCTCGTGCAGCTCGCGGCGCTGCGCGTCCAGCGCGTCGGCGCGCGCGCCCGCCGCGCCCAGCCGCTCCAGCGCGCGCGCCAGGCGCCGCCCCGCGGCCGCGCGCTCCAGCCGCAGTGCACGCGCGCGTGCCGCGTCGGCCCCGAGCACGCGCACGCGCGCGCCGCACGCGCCGTAGGCCGCTTGGAGCGCGCGCTGGTCGGCGCGGCAGCGCGCCACGCCGCGCCGCAGCCGCTCGCCGTACTCCTCCAGCGCGTCGCAGATGTGCCGCGTGCCGCTCAACCTACGAGACACCGTAACTCTAGAGAGCGCCGCGCCGCCAGACTGTACTTACTGACGAATAATCGTGTAAATAAAGTTCCATCTGTTACCTGATGATTGTATCTGTGTAAGCAATATGACATAGACTCCTTCAACACTAGTGCGTGCCCTGAGTGAAACGGCTAAGCCAAGACACTTTGAAAATCAATAAGTATCGGCATCCGATTATACTAGATACTTACTATTTCTAAATACCTCACTCGTGCTACATAAATGTGTATAAGTCATCCTTGTAATAAATAAATATCGAAACCATTACTCAGTCCATGTCCGCCGCTAGCTTTACTAGAGAGCTGGGGTGTGCATTTGTTTTAGTCTTTCGTTCAGCAGTAGCTCGGGCTACGTAGTCGGGGGTAAGTATATTGTTACAATATAAGAGAGTGACTTGTTGAGCGTGTCGGGGCGCAGGCGCAGCTCCTGCTGGTGCCGCCCGGAGATGGCCTCGTGCTGCATCTGCACCTCCACCATGTTCTGCTGCAGACGCTCGTGGTTCGCCTCCAGCTGCTGCAGCTTCTCCTTCAAGTCCCAATAGGCGGTGTCCTGCGCCACCTAACACACACAAACGCACGTCACACCACACCACTTATCGTTCTAGACCAGTAAAATAGTATTATATTAAGTTAGGTTAGGACAGGCATGAAAAATCGTAAATCCCGGGACTGGACAAAGTAAATGTATGTACTTATGTACAATAAATCGGGGTCTGGGCCACGCAACAACTGTACATGGGTAGATTCGCCCGGGCTAATGAGGGTGTTAAGGAAAATTTTCCCCACCGGTTGGCGCCACTTCAACTTTCACATTGGACCAATCAGGGGTTAACTCTGTCCATAGGCACGTGAATTTATCCATTTTGTAAATTAAAATTAAAATTTCTGAAATGAGCACTAAATAATATTTGTTTTGATAGTGCTGTCAAAATAGAAGACCTTTTACCAAAGTAGCGCCTACTGGCCAAAATTTAACATAGTGGTTTGGCCCAGTAGTTTTCATTCTGTGAACATTTTTCGATTTATGAATATTTTTATTTACGTGAACAATGTAATTTTAGTTTCTTTTTAGGAGCTTTCATTTAGGTTATTAACCCCCTGTCCCGAAAAGTGGGTCTTGAGTAGAGAAACTGAGAAATATTATAACCAATATGATTGCATAAAATCTCGGAACGAAGAAATAAATAAAAAGAAATTTCAAAAATAAGTAATTATAAGAAAACTAAATTTAATTTTATTTATCGTTGCATTGCGCTGTTTCATCATGTGGCGTGTGGTCTGTGGGTCTGTGTAATGATTTAAATGTTTCCAAATCATTTATTGCCACGCCATCTAAATTCTTCACTTGACCATTTGCGAATTTTTTTGCCGAGGTCTATCACCGCCCTCTCCAATGTCGTACCTTGAAGCTTGTGAAGGTCTAACTTAAAATTTGTGGCAGCATTAATTTCTCCACATCAGAGTAACTATTATTGGCCTGAAAAGTTGCAGATGTTGGTGCGATTGGCACTAGTACTAGGCCCTCCGCAAAGCTAGTGATAACATGTGTGTGGTGCGAGGGCCACTTTTTTTAAACTCTTTAAAAATGTCCTTATGATTTAGGTAATATAATTCAAAAGCAAACATATGTACCTACCTTCAATTTAATAATTTTAGCAGTTTCTCGTGACACTTTTTCTCTGAGTTTCTCTGCATCATTATTCATTCTTTTTCTGCTTGCCACCTTACTAATGTCAGCAATATCCATAGTTAAGCAAGTTTTCAATTAAGTAAAAGATTAGTGAAATAAGTAAATGTTGCCTAACGCACAGAAGACCACCAATATTGTAGGTTAAAGAAAATGAAAAGTTTTAAAATTAATGGATCACCCGCCAATTACAACTTTTTTATTTATTAAAAGTAAGTTCATAATTGGATACCTGTAAATCTACAGACCATAGCTACAGACAGACACTTGGCCTCAAATATACAAGATACTGGTTATTATGTATGGTTATTTTATCTCTATTGTTTTTCTAAACTATGTATCTATTTTGTTATTATTTTCGTTAAATTACTATTTCAGCATCTAGCTATCTACTTGTAGCTGTAATGGTAGTGTATAACCATGGGTCTTATCCGATTATTTTGTAGGTCGAATCTTCTTTTATGGCAACTGACTGAGCTTCTTCAATCAGCGACAAGCTTACGGCCGCTTCCTACAAAAATACTCAATCCATATTTTGCTTACTGATTAATCCAATTTAAAATCGGTATTCATATAATGGGCTTTGGTTCGCTAAGACGATCCGTTTTTTTTATTGATCTTTGGAAGATCGGATTGTCAATTTTAGATCAGAATTTGTACTAAAATGACAGAATCGCGTTTCCTTGCAATTTCTAGGATTGACAAATCTATTTTAGAGCTAAAACCACGCTAAAACTGTAATTTGGAACAATCCTTCATATTTGACCGTGATTTTACCGATTCGTTGTAAATTGAAGGCTAAAAATAAAAATATTTACAAGATGATGTTATTGATCATAAGGCAATAATAGATTTCTCAGGTTTGGATATTAGCGACAGCAAACAGAAGAGAGCTATTTGTAAAAATGTTAACGTTTACGTAAACTTAAACTTTTACGTTTACGTTTAACCAAGTTTACGTTTAGATTCAGGATGAGAGAGCAAAGCAAAGGTTGAAACCATTTTAAATGAAATAATGACAATAAAACAAGCTATGGACTTTTATTTGTTTGTCAAAATCTCAAATAAAAATAACTATAGGTACCTACATAACATTGTTACGTGTCAGGATGGGGTTCGATGTAAAATGCCAGTTACGCTATTATGAGTTTATTCAAGACTCACACAATACACCAACAGTAACAAAATAAAGCAATAAAACACTGATACTGCACTATAACGCTTCGTAGATCGCTCTTCGTAAACTTCCGTATCACTTAGACGTTCGCTCGAGATGGCTGTATTCACAACTGGACGAATTGAATTGCCGATGTTCGAATCCTTTTTATAATCATTCAATAGATTTCTAGAACCTTCCTGTTATTACTACAAAGTTGCCGATAAATTATTAAATTGAGTTGTGAACTGGCAACACTGCTAAGTGTAAACATAAGCTCTTTAATTAAAATAAATTAAAGTAAAAATATAATTCAAATATCTTTAAAAGTAATACTAGTGAACTCTAAATGATTAAATAGTTCTGTGATATCGTTTATTCACAAATATCTTGGAAATTACAAACACAAACTGTGAGATAATAAAGTGACAATATTAAGTCTGATAACAGTGTAAAACCACTTCAGTGCCAAGATAGATCAACATTAATGGTGATAATAAGTAGTAAACACTTTATCATTACATCATTATAGTGCCCAAATAACGTTTTATTGACGAAAATAAAACTTCTGTGAACTCGTGAGTCGTTAATTATAGTTTAAATTTAAATACGACATCTGTGCTTGACTTGACGTACAGCGCAACCAACATCAGCGCTAATTTCCAGAGCGCGTTCCAAATCTTGATTCATTGATGACTTATTACATTACAGTTCAACGTAACCTTTAAGGTCAAAGTAGCCCTCACGATCAGAGTAACACGCAGGGCCAAAGTAACCCGCAAAATTTACGGGCTACTGCAAACTTCTCATAGACTTTTAAGATGCCTGCGAATTGCGGCGCTTGCGGTAAGAATATCTCCTCAAAATACTATATGGAGTGCGTATCATGTAAAGCTGTTTATGACATCGATTGCTTAAATATACAAGTCGCATTCTTTGAGAAACAAAATGACGCATACAAACAGCAATGGATTTGCCCTTCTTGCTCATGTGCTAGACCCAAAGTTAGCGACACATCTACGCCAATACGCACTCTAAATCAGTATAACTCCAACGCTAATGTTAATATAACTCGCGGAAGTCGTGGCAAACAATCAGCATGCTCACCGGTCAACAATATGATGCTGGGGTTGTCTGACGTCGTTGAAGAAATTAGGCTATTGAGGCAAGATATTCTGGATGTAAAAACGCAATTGAATACTGTGTCCAGTACCTTAACCGAAAAAATTAAAGAATATGAAAATCGTTTACTCGATAGGGACATTGAAATTAACAAATTAAAGTCTTCAATTTTAGTACTACAACAGGCAGTAGACACACAGGAACAATATAACCTGAGGAACGACCTTGAAATTATAGGCATCCCCGAACAACCGGTAGAAAACTTAACACACACAATTCTAGTCACATCTAAAAAACTGGGAGTTGATCTGCAGGAATCCGACATCGATCAAGTGGTACGTGTTGGCTCAAGACAACGGCTGACATCTTCCAATATCTCCAGGCCAATAGTGGTGAAACTCTCACGTAAGTTCAAACGCGATGAGATGTTGTCTGCTGCAGCTAAACGACGCGGGCTCACTTCTAGCGATATCGTCAGAGGATCTTCTTCTGTACTCTATTTTAATGAAAGACTGACGGCGTCAAACAGAAAATTATTCGGCGAGGCCAGACGACGCGCCAAACTTCATAACTTTCGTCACTGCTGGTTGCGCAATGGACAAATTTACGTGCGCAAAGCCTCAAGCACATTGGATGCTAAATATCCAGCTATTGCCATTCGATCAACAAATGACATCGACAAGCATATTGGTCTTGCTGCTCAAGAGTCAAATGATGACGATACATTTCGCAGCACAGCTAACCCTAATTAAATATTTAAAAGTATGTATACACCATGTTTTATATGTTCTAAGATTTCAAATTATTTTTTCTCATTCTCTATTTGCTACAGTTGTTTATTTTATTTTTGTCCTTAATCTTTATTGTGCTAAGTTTGCTATCGAAACCTATTATTATTACTATTATTATGATAAATCGGACATCTATGACATTCATGTAAATCTAATAAACTATTCCGTTACTATATTACGTTCAGCTCCATCTATCTTGTGGCCTTTTTGTTCACCTGTATATTATTGTTTAACCTTATGGCTTCCACGGAATATATAAACGATATTGACAATTCACTGAATATTACATGCCACAAGACTGAAATAGCTGAGCAGTGTAAAAGTTTCATATCAAGGTATAATTTTAAAATATTGACATTTAATATAAGAAGCATATCACGTAATCTAAATAACCTCTTGGTCACAATAAAAAGGTTAAACCTTGATTTCGATATTATCCTTTTAACAGAATGCTGGATTGGTAATGATTCAATAATACCACCAATTGATGGCTACAATCACTTCTTTTCTACTAAATGTATTAATCAATCAGGCGGAGTGGTAGTCTACATAAGAGACTGCTGGACTCCCACAGTAACGGAGCCAGATTTGATCGATTGCAATTGCCTGCAGATTTATATTCCTGGCCGTGTTACTATGTTAGGCATTTATAGATCACCTTCTTTTAGAAATACAGATGACTTCATTACTTCTCTGGATTCAGTGGCAAATCATATGACAAAAAGTCCCTGTCACATAATAGCAGGCGACATCAATATTAATATCATTAAACCTGAAACATGTACTGAATACTTAAATCTAATGGCTCATCTAGGCTTCCAAGTAGCTGTTGATAAGCCAACCAGAGGCGACGCATGTCTTGATCATGTCTTCACAAAAACTAAACACGTTTTGGAATCATTAGTTTGTTCTTCATCGGTTACAGATCATGATATAGTAATGGCAGGTATAGGCTTAAAGAGCTCTAAGAAACTACGCAAGAGAACACAAACCAAACTTGATCTACTGTCCATTGAATCAGATGTGCAAAAAATTGACTGGCAAATAGTGTACAATACTTCATGCGCAAATGATGCTGCTCAAACCTTCATGACGACTTTATCATCTATTATAGATCGGCACACTCAAATTAAAAAGATTAGTCGTTCAAAATTAACATTCAAGCCGTGGATGACCGCAGGTCTTATTAAATGCTCGATTCAGAAAGACAAGCTTCATAACGAGGCGCGTAAATTTCCTAATGATCCTATAAAATTACATATTTATAAAAGATACAGAAATTTCTATCAAGACCTTATTCGTAAAGTAAAAATTGAATATAATAAACAAGAAATAGAACAAAATTCGAATAATCCACGCAAACTATGGGATGCCATAAATCGCATGACCCATTCTGTTCCTAATAAAACAAATGCAAAAGAACTCTGCACTATAAAAAGCTCGCCCATTGAATCACTTGACTTTTGCAATAACTTCTTTGCTACTGTAGGTCAACGTTTAGCAGATCAAATACTCAAACGATTAAATAAATCTGAAATCTCACTAGCATCAAAAACTAAAATATCTGTCTCTCCAGCGAATTCTATGTTTCTCTATCCAACTTCTCCTTCAGCAATAGAAAGTATCATAATACAACTCAACAACAATGGTGCCCCCGGTTTAGATAAAATTACGAATCAACTTCTTAAATTAGTAAAAAGCTATATTGCTGAACCATTATCTTACGTATTTAACTTAGCAATCACTTCTGGAGTATTCCCCGATGTATGGAAGACGGCAACTGTAACTCCAATTTACAAGGGAGGCGATACCGAAAACCCGTGTAATTACAGACCAATCTCTCTACTAAGTGTAGTTTCAAAAATTTTAGAAAAAGTTGTAAACGAGCAATTGGTAAATTTTTTGGAATCCCATAATTCGCTAGCCACTCACCAATTTGGTTTTCGTCGAGGACGATCTACAGAGCAAGCAGTTGTGCTGTTGACTGATATTGTCAGCAAACAGCTTGATGATGGACGAGCTTGTATGGGAATATTCTTGGATTTATCTAAGGCTTTCGACACTGTGTCGATTCCAATTTTGCTGGAAAAATTACAGTGTGTCGGAATCAGAGGAATTGCTTTAGATTTCTTTAGAAGTTATCTCACGTCTCGACAACAGTGTTTAAAAGCTGATGATCACGTTAGTAAGCTACACAACATAAGTTATGGAATTCCGCAAGGCAGTGTTCTGGGTCCAACACTATTCCTGGTTTACATAAATGACTTATCATCAAAGAAATACATAGGCGAGGCAGAAATTATTAATTATGCCGATGACACAGTTATAATATTTCATGAGAGGACTTGGGCGAAAGTATTTCAGATCGCACAACAAAGATTTTACAGGGTTGTTAATTGGTTGGATAGCAACCTTTTGTCACTTAACACCAATAAAACCAACATTGTATGTTTTCATAAAACAGCTGCATCAGCCCCGCCAGCAAATTTGGAAATTTTAACTCATACATGCTCTACAAACATCGTCATGAATAGCCCCCCAGGCTGTAATTGCGGTAGAATAAACAGAACAAAGTCCATTAAATACCTTGGTGTCATTATAGATGAAAAACTCACCTTTAGCGAGCACATTGTGGCCACGTCTGCAAGAGTCAGAAAATTAATCTATACTATGAAAATGTTACGGGACGTGGCACCGATGAGCTTGTTAAGGAGCATTTACCGAACTCTATGTGAATCAATCTTATCCTACTGCATTACAGCTTGGGGTGGTACTGCAATTACTCACCTCATGGGTCTGGAAAGGGCTCAGCGCGCAGTATTAAAAACTATGTTAAACAAGCCGTTTAGGTTTCCAACCACTTCAGTGTTTAATGAAACACAAGTGTTGAGTGTCAGAAGGCTGTTCATCCTAAAAACCGTTGTTACGACACACAGAGACGTCATCAAATCTAGCAAATGTGAAGACATGATCAAGAGGCGCGTGTACAGACTTCCTCCTATTAGAGTAAAGACAAGCTTTGCAAGGCGTTTTTCTACCTATATGAAACCATTTGTATATAATAGAATTAATAAGATATGCAGCTTAGCCGGTAAATCAGTTTCTGAAGTAAAGTCTATTGTACAGAAAAATCTGCTTACCTGGACTTATGATGATACAGAGAAATTCCTAAAACAACTTATTTAATTACAGATTAAGATATAATTTTAATTTTAATGAATTAGTATTTTATTGTTGATTCCTAAGATATAATTTTTGTTTGACTTATATAACTTTATTAAATAATAAATTACTGTTTGGAAAGCCTTTGTAATGCATATACTTACACTAATAAATAAATTGTTAATCACATTCATAAAGACTGCCCGCAGGACAGGCTTAGCCTAGTGCAGGTAGTTTTTGGTAATTTTTATGTACCTAGAGTACCTACAGTAACACATTATTGTAATCTTTGTGATAAGTTTGTGTACTACTTCTAACGGAAATAAAAATAAATTATTATTATTATTATTATTATTATTATTAAATCTCAATAACAAAACAATGAATGTAGGTACTTAGCTGCGACGCGTAGGTATGCCTACCGCCGATGAGCTATTGGTATACGTGTAGGTAGGTACTTGCAAACGTTCTAGCGTAGGTATTCGTCGTATACGTGTAGGTAGGTACTTGCGAACGTTCTAGCGTAGATAATCGTCGGTCGTAAGAATATCACAGAGTAGATAAGCCGTATCTACTTTGTGACAGTATTACAAATTTTATATTGTTTTTTATTAAATATAGTGTTTAATGTATATTAACTATAACTTTTTTACAAAAGCGGGTATTTTATTCGATTTTTAACCATTTTTATAACTTTAGCCGTTAAAAAAATTCGACCCTTTTTTGAAATCAGTATTAACAATATAAAACCTCTTATTAAAAGGGTTCATCTTTTGTTTTCACGAAAGATGGTTGTCATTTAATTTCATCCACATTTTTTCTATTTTTTATCATTGTATTATACCATTAATAACATCAACAAGAATATATTTCTAAACGTGACGCTGGCAAAAATAGCTGACACAATCGTCGGCTCTGTTGCCAAAAAAAAAGGAGAAGAAGAAGAATAATTAAAAGATATCACGATATTAAAACTGCGCAGCCGCGAGATTTAAATTTTCGCAAATCGCGCCAAATAGCGCCACATACGCGCACTTTTGACGTTTAGAAGCTCCACAGACGAAAGTGCGTTTCCCACGAAAAAAAAAAAGAAACAAAAATATAAATAACTAGCGACCCGCGCCCCTGCTTCGCACGGGTGCAATGCTGATACTATATTTAGTAACAGCATTGCCCGTCCGAAGAAAAACAAATGCTGTGAACGTTGCAATTACACATTCTGTAGTATATTTAATTTTACTACAGAATGCCGGCCCCCTGCCGCTATATCCCTCCCTGCATTTTTAATCTGTAATAACTTTGAAAATATTTATTTAAAATATATGCTCCAAAGGGCATTATTAAATTATATTAAATGCACAATGGATTTAAGGTACTTAATTTAATAAGGATAAATGCTGTGTTGCTTAAAATCGCTTCGAAAATAAGCCATTATTTGTCATAAAATGTAAAGGATAAAAATGGTTATTGTGGGTTATCCCTTAGAGATACACATATACTATCGCGGACTCTTTTGTAGACCTTTTTAAGGTACATTACATTACTGTAGTACATTATTTTGATCTATCTTGTAGGGTTTAGCCAGCGTTGCAATGTAAGCGCAAAAAATTTGTTTATTTACGACATCAATTAAAAACATCTAAATTTATCAATGTTTCTCTACTATATTATGCATGTTACATACATATAAACCTTCCTCTTGAATCACTCTATCTATTAAAAAAAAACCGCATCAAAATCCATTTCGTAGTTTTAAAGGTGTAAGCATACATAGGGACAGACAGCGGGAACCGACTTTGTTTTATATTATGTAGTGATGATAATTATGGTGGTTAAGTATCTTTAAATTTCTAAATCACCACGCAATTTTCTTATTTTTCTTGCATAAGAACCTTCTCCTGACAATAACAAACACAACAAAAAAAAAAAGAATTAACGAAATTGATCTAGCCGTTCACGCGTGATGCCATGACCAAGGGAAATAGGGATTCATTTTTATATATATAGATAAAGATAGTTTTAAGACTGGCGCAGCCTCCACTGGGGTCTTGTACGGTGTTAGCATCTCAGCCCCATGACTAGATTAGGTTTGGGTTAGATTTGGTTTGGGTTAGGTTAGGTTAGGTTAGGTTAGGTTAGGTTAGGTTAGGTTAGGTTAGGTTAGGTTAGGTTAGGTTAGGTTAGGTTAGGTTAGGTTAGGTTAGGTTAGGTTAGGTTAGGTTAGGTTAGGTTAGGTTAGGTTAGGTTAGGTTAGGTTAGGTTAGGTTAGGTTAGGTTAGGTTAGGTTAGGTTAGGTTAGGTTAGGTTAGGTTAGGTTAGGTTAGGTTAGGTTAGGTTAGGTTAGGTTAGGTTAGGTTAGGTTAGGTTAGGTTAGGTTAGGTTTTTTTTTTTTTTTTTTTTTTTAAATGACCACACTTATTAAGTGTGGCCGGCCAAAGGATCCTCCAACATTATCAGAGACCTGGTTTGCTATTTAAAAGTCTGTTGCTAATCGATTGGGTTTTATAGGGTAGGTGTAGGTAATTACTTATTTTAGTTTCAAGTTTAAAATTTACAATTTTTAGCCTAATACTATTTTTCGTTTTACATTTCAGTTTACTATATTTTGCCTAATACAAATAACTTTGCCTAATTAATTTATAAAATTTTTAAATTTCTAAATTCTTCATCTATTTTTTGCGTTATTATTTTACTATGAGACTGCACCACAGTGCAGGGCGTGTTTGCAAATGTGCAAGCTTAGTTTGCATGTTTGTAGACCGCCGCTGCACTGTAGTGCAGAGCTCAGCCTTATGTTTTGGACATATACGAGTACAGAAATAGCAAATGAAATACACAAATATACACCCACAAAGTAAAAACAACCAACACAGAAGACAACACAGTAGAAGGCCGACACAAAATGTAAAACAGCGACAACAATTACCCCTCCATTGTGCACACTGCACAGGCCGACACTGGGGGCCGACCACGGCGCTTTGCCAATTTCTCCCTCAAAACGGAGGGAGACTGCTAACGGCACCTTTCTCTGGCTTGCATGTATCACAATGTAGTCCAAGAGAAAGAGCCGTGCAGGTCCTGGACTGCGCCGTGGTGCGGTGCTGGTGAATGTAGAGTGCGGTCTGTACAGCATGCACAAATGGACATCGCACGGCAAGCTTGTGCGTCTGGGCTGTGCACCGGCAGCCTCGCTCCAGTGGGGCACCTTAGCAATAGGCCACTGCCGACCTTGCCAAGGTGTCCCACTTTCTCCGGACTGGGCACTGCGTGTCGAAGGCGTTATGCGCTGTGTCAGGACACCCAGCCTTCGTGCAGTTGCAGCAGGAGGGCCGCTCCGCAAGCTTCTCCTTACACGCGTCTTTGCGGTGCGGCCCCCCACAATGGCTGCACAGGTTAGGTTAGGTTAGGTTAGGTTAGGTTAGGTTAGGTTAGGTTAGGTTAGGTTAGGTTAGGTTAGGTTAGGTTAGGTTAGGTTAGGTTAGGTTTTTTTTTTTTTTTTTTTTTAATTGACCGCACTTTTAAAGTGCGGCCGGCCAAAGGATCCTCTGACATTATCAGAGACCTGATTTGCCAGTTGAATTTATTTGCGTTATTTAAATATTTTTAGTAGATTAGGGTTAGGGAAGTAGCTTATATTTTTATACGTGTTTTATGTACTATTTTGCCAGGATACTTTTAATTTACAATATTTTAGTTACTAATATTACCATTAATTTGTTACTTTTAATTTACAGAAACTTTATCTACTTTAAATTCTAAATTTAGTGGACAAACATACACAATTAAATAACTTAAAAAATACATAATATAATATTTCCTACTAAGTCTGCACCACAGTGCAGGGCGTGTTTGCAAAAGTGCAATCTTAGTTTGCAAGTTTGGAAGCCGCCGCTGCACTGTAGTGCAGAGTATGAGCTGTTCCCTACCTGACACAAATGAAAGAAACACACTGCGAAAGACAATACAACGAGGAGACCGAACACATAATAGGACACGACATTGAATACCCCTCCATTGTGCACACTGCACAGGCCGACACTAAGAGCCGACCACAGCGCATTGCCAACTTCTCCCTCAAAATGGAGGGAGACTGCTACCGGTACTCTTCTCTGGCATGCATTTCTTATAATGCTGTCCAAGAGACAGAGCCGTGCAGGTCCTGGACTGCGCTGTGGTGCGGTGCTGGTAAATGTAGAGTGCGGTCTGTACAGTATGCACAAATGGACAACGCACGGCAAGCTTCTGCGTCTGGGCTGTGCACCGGCAGCCTCGCTCCAGTGGGGCACCTTAGCAATAGGCCACTGCTGACCTTGCCAAGGTGTCCCACTTTCTCCGGACTGGGCACTGCGAATCGAAGGCGTTGTGCCCTGTGTCAGGACACCCGGCCTTCGTGCAATTGCAGCAGGAGGGCCGCTCCGCAAGCTTCTCCTTGCACGCATCTTTGCGGTGCGGCCCCCCGCAATGGCTGCACACGTCCTCGGTGTCCTGACACAGCCGCCTTGTGTGCCCGTAACCTAAGCACCGAGAGCACTGCACCAGGGGGGACTGGTCCTCGACTCTGACCCGCTGGAGGTCAATATGGACGGCCCCGGCCCCCGTCAGGCAGCCCCACAATCGGGGTGACACCTTCACCACGATGTGGGCCACCAACGGGTTCCTGGTCCTCTTCCGATATCGGACCTCCATCCGGTCATCGTCCCCGCCGATGTCCTTGAGGAGGTGCTTGTTCTGCGCCCTAAGCGCCTTCAGCACCTCCTCATCGCTGTTGTAGGACATTACGTCCTTAAGGACGATCAGCGGGTCCCTGCCTGCAATGCTCTCAATGTGTAGGTCCTTTCCATTTGCCCGGAGCTTGGTCTTCACACGTTCAAGCTCTTCTGCCGATGCACAACCCAGGATCACTCTTTGGTCCTTGACCTTTCTAAGTCTGTCCACCTGGACCCCTTCTTTTATAGCCTCTGCGGCGCTTCTAATTTTTGCTACAACTTGGTCGCCGGTGTCCATTTCGTCGTTTGATTTAATAATTATCGAGTGCATGGCCGACGCTCCCCAAGCTTGGGGCTTCGGGGGTCCGGCCACTGCACTCGCGTAGGACACCGGTGCCTTACGCAACTCCTCTCTGAGGCCCTCTATTTCCTTTTTATTTTCCATCAATAGCTTGCCATGTTCTTCTAATTTAGTTATTAGTGCCGCCTCACTTGTCGGCTCTTTGATTTCAACCACCGGATCCTTGGCCAATGTCTCAACCTTCCCACCACGTTCGGCCGCCTGCTCCTTCACAATCTGATACAGCCTATCAACGGCCTCCAGCACGTCGTTCTTGATGTCAGTGCGGAGGTTGCGGCTGTTGTTGATTTGGGTTTTAGCCCTTATCAACAACGCCTTGGCCTCCGCGAGACGGCTGGGATGTTTCGGTTTGGTCTCCTTGACGACCGGAGCCGGGGCCGCCTTGTTTTTCGGCGCAGCGGTTTTTAGGGGAGGCGACGTCGAAGACCTCAGCTTCGACTCGATCTCCCCTATGCTACGCCTGACCTGCGCTACCCCGGAACCGGTCGCCACAGGAGCCGCCGTCTGCGACGTGCTGGGCTCTTTTGTAGGAGTGCGGAAGCCGAACATGGTGAGCCTAACTTTGTGAGAAATACAATCAAAATTAAAATAAAAGTTTGTAAAAGTTATATATGAGGTTGTGATTAAATAATAATTAAAACTTAAAGATTAATATACAATTAAACAGATAAAATGCAAAAGCACAGACAACACAATTAATCTAAGTAACTTATAGTCAATAAACTATAAGTTAGGTGTAAATAAATTAAATTAAATTAAATAATTAAATAAAATCGTCAATAAAATTTAATAAAATAATAGAATTGTCAATGTAAAATTAATGAATAAAATAATAAATTTTTTTACAGACAATAGTCCAATATAAAAGTCAATGACACAATAAGAATAGTTTAAAATAAAAATCAAAAATTTTCTATTTTACTTTTTTAATTTGCCCCCTATGTCTGGTGTACAGCTTAAAAGCTTACTGTCGTAAATTGTAAATAAATAAAGGGTGGGATTTTCAAGTTCCCTTCGCCCGATCTGGACGCGAGGGGTGTCAAAAGACGCGGCTGATCACCAGCTACAAGACGAGACTATCCCGGACACCACCAGGGTTCACGGTCAAAAGTTATTAGCGACTTTGTTCAGAAATTTACTGAAAGTATGCGGTGACACCACTGTTTTAACTATTTTTGTGTGTTTCAGAGGGTGCAGAAACGATCCAGAGGTATCCCTAGATAGGTGGTTAGGTTAGGTTAGGTTAGGTTAGGTTAGGTTAGGTTAGGTTAGGTTAGGTTAGGTTAGGTTAGGTTCCCCCCCAACGGGGTTCTCGCCTTGTCGCGGCGGGGGGGCTTAGTAGCCGTGGTTACCAAGGACCACGGTGAACCAAGAGGAACCCCAAGGAGGCGCCGCTCCTCTGGGCTTTGCCGTTAAGCCCACGATGGAGCGGCTCTGGTGGGCTGCAGTGTTGCTTCGGCGACACTGCGGCTGAGGAGTGGCGGGGCCGCGGCGGGAGAGGAGTGCCGGTATAACGGTGCGCCGCTCTCCCTACCTTCCGCGGCCTCGGCGGGGCCGCAACCGCCAGATTGCGGACGCGGTGGGGCCGCAGGGGAAGAGGAGTGTCGGTATTGCGATGCGCCGTTCTCCCTATCCTCTGCGGCCGAGTTGGCCTGCGGGCGGCGATCGGGCAGTCGCCGCCCGAACAGCACGGGCCCGAGACGGCAGTGCGCGTGTTCCGCACGCGCCTCTCGAAGGAGGGGGGGCTAGGCCCCTAAATCGGACGGGGCCCGCTCGCGGTGAGCGGGCCATGGCCCGTCGGGGTCGCGGATGAATGCGCAAGCGACTCCCGTGACCCCGACACTCTGGCCGTCTGGAGGAACACCGTGGGTTTTAGTCGGTATGCTGGCCGCGCTTTGAGTGCGGTCGGAGAGTCCGACATAACCCCCGCCTTGCCCGGGCGGGTGCGTATGCGTAATGCATTTCCCACGTATAAAAAAAAATAAAAAAAAAAAAAAAAGGTTAGGTTAGGTTAGGTTAGGTTAGGTTAGGTTAGGTTAGGTTAGGTTAGGTTAGGTTAGGTTAGGTTAGGTTAGGTTAGGTTTTTTTTTTTTTTTTTTTTTTTTTTTTTTTTTTTTAAATGACCGCACTTTAAAAGTGCGGCCGGCCGAAGGATCCTCCGACATTATCGGAGCTCTTGTTTGCTTTAATTTATTCGTTTCTTTATTATTAGAGTTTAGGGTTAGGTTTTAGGAAAGTTCTAATTTTATTCGGAATTCATTTTTATCAAAGTTTGCCTATAATCTACTATTGATGCTTTATGTTATTTTATTTTAATTTTGAATTTTTTTTTTGCTAGTATTTTACTAAATTCTGTTTATACTTTTTTAATACTTCACATATACAAACATACAATTATTCTAACAATACACAATATATATAACAAAATATACAGAACTAGATTAATTTTGGAGGGTATAATAGATGATATTTTCTTGCTATGATTCTGCACCACAGTGCAGAGCGTGTTTGCAAATTGCAAACTTAGTTTGCAGGTTTGGAAGCCGCTGCTGCACTGTGGCGCAGAGCTCAGCCGTAATTTGATGTGTACTGAAAGCAAATGAGGTGTACAAATACCTACCCAACAGAAGGGAAAGAAACGACTAACACAAAAACGACACAACAAGGAGGACAACGAACGAAATGAGACAAAAACAACATGTACCCCTCCACTGTGCACACTGCTCAGACCGACACTAAGGGCCGACCACGGCGCTTTGCCAACTTCTCCCTCAAAACGGAGGGAGACTGCTAACGGTACTCTTCTCTGGCAAGCATTATTTACAATGGAGTCCAAGAGAAAGAGCCGTGCAGGTCCTGGACTGCGCCGTGGTGCGGTGCTGGTGAAAGTAGAGTGCGGTCTGTACAGTATGCACAAATGGACAACGCACGGCAAGCTTGTGCATCTGGGCTGTGCACCGGCAGCCTCGCTCCAATGGGCCACCTTAGCAGTAGGCCACCGCTGACCTCGCTAAGGTGTCCCATTTGCGCCTGACCGGGCACTGCGTATCAAAGGCGTTGTGACCTGTGTCAGGACAACCGGCCTTTGTGCAGTTGCAGCAGGAGGGCCGCTCCGCAAGCTTCTCCTTGCACGCGTCTTTGCGATGCGGCCCTCCACAATGACTGCACACATCCTCTGTGTCCTGACACAGCCGCCTTGTGTGCCCGTAGCCTAGACAGCGAGAGCACTGCACCAGGGGGGACTGGTCCTCGACTTTGACCCGTTGGAGGTCGATATGGACGGCCCCGGAACCCGTCAGGCAGCCCCACAATCGAGGCGAAACTTTCACCACGATGTGGGCCACCAGCGGGTTCCTCGTCTTTTTGCGATATCGGACCTCCATCCGGTCATCGTCGCCGCTGATGTCCTTGAGGAGGTGCTTGTTCTGCGCCCTAAGCGCCCTCAGCACCTCCTCGTCGGTGTTATAAGACATTACGTCTTTAAGGACAATCAGCGGGTCCCTGCCTGCAATGCTCTCGATGTGTAGGTTGCTATTTGCCTGGAGCTTGGCCTTCACACGCTCAAGCTCCTCGGCCGATGCACAGCCCAGAATGACCCTCTGGTCTTTAATTTTCCGGATTCGGTCCACTTTGACTCCCTCCTTTACGGCCTCTGCGGCGCTTCTAATTTTTTCTAATACCTGGTCACCGGTGTCCATTTCATCCGTCGATTTTATTACGATCGAGTGCATGGCCGACGCTCCCCAAGCTTGAGGCTTCGGGGGTCCGGCCACTGCACTCGCGTAGGACACCGGTGCCTTGCGCAACTCCTCTCTGAGGCCCGCCATTTCCTGTTTGTTCTCTTCGAGTAACTTGCCGTGTTCTTCCAGCTTTGCAATTAGTGCTGCTTCGCTCGTCCTCTCCACTTTTTGGTCCTTGACCACAGGATCCTTGGCCACTAACTCCACCTTCTCACCACGTTCGGCCGCCTGCTCCTTCACGATCTGATAGAGCCGATCGACGGCCTCCAGCACGTCGTTTTTGATGTCTGTGCGGAGGTTGCGGCTGTTGTTGATCTGGGTTTTAGCCCTTATCAACAACGCCTTGGCCTCCGCAAGACGGCTAGGATGTTTAGGTTTGGACTCCTTGACGACCGGAGCCGGGGCAGCCTTGTTTTTCGGCGCCGCGGTTTTTAGGGGAGGCGAAGTCGAAGACCTCAGCTTCGATTCGATCTCCCCTATGCTACGCCTGACCTGCGCTACCCCGGAACCGGTCGCCACAGGAGCCGCCGTCTGCGACGTGCTGGGCTCTTTTGTGGGCGTACGGAAACCGAACATGGTGAGCCTAACTTTTGGTGTTAACAATCAAAATTAAAATATAAATTTGTATAAGTTGTATAATAATGAATGAATTAATAATTAAATAATTTAGATTTAAAATTATACGATAAAATGCAATAGCAAGACGACACAACTAGACTAAGTAACTTATGGTCAATAAACCATAAGTTAAACAAATAAATAAAAATAAAGATAAAGTAATTAGGTGAATTAATAATTGTCAGTATAAAATAAATATAAATAATTTATAAAATTGTCAATGTAAAATTTTTTTTTTTTAAAATTTTTAAGATTGTCAAAATAAAGTAAATTAATAATAATTGGTCAATATAATTTAAATTTGTAAAGCAATGGTTAAAAGACAATAGTCAAAAATCAAGACAAACAACAAACAAAAAACAATAAGACGACACAAAATTTATGTGAGGAGTGCCACTGACCCTGTTAAAATACTGGTCAAACAATACAGTATATATACAAAAATTTTCAAAAATTTTTGTTTCAATTTCTTATTTTACCCCCTATGTATAGTGTATAGATGAAAAGCTTTACTATCGTAAATGTAAATAAATAAAGGGTGGGTTTGGGCGGGCAATTTTTCAGGTTCCCTTCGCCCGATCTGGACGCGAGGGGTGTCAAAAGACGCGGCTGATCACCAGCTACAAGACGAGACTATCCCGGACACCACCAGGGTTCACGGTCAAAAGTTATTAGCGACTTTGTTCAAAAAATTACTGAAAAGTATGCGGTGACACCACTGTTTTAACTATTTTTGTGTGTTTCAGAGGGTGCAGAAACGATCCAGAGGTATCCCTAGATAGGTCTCACCGTCCTCAAGCCAAAACAAATGATACACAGGAATTTGGAATACGTCTAGTGCTATAGAAAAATTAAAAACTGCAAAAATTTCGTCAAAATGTACTAAAGTCCTGAAAGATGTGTAATTTGACACGTGTTCCCGTTGGAGTATAACCAAGGGATAAAAACTACCTGCTAATTAGTCAACAAACAATTGTGGCCGGAGAGTCCGACATAACCCCCGCCTCGCCCAGGCGGGTGCGTACTCGTAATGAGGTTAGGTTAGGTTAGGTTAGGTTAGGTTAGGTTAGGTTAGGTTAGGTTAGGTTAGGTTAGGTTAGGTTAGGTTAGGTTAGGTTAGGTTAGGTTAGGTTAGGTTAGGTTAGGTTAGGTTAGGTTAGGTTAGGTTAGGTTAGGTTAGGTTAGGTTAGGTTAGGTTAGGTTAGGTTAGGTTAGGTTAGGTTAGGTTAGGTTAGGTTAGGTTAGGTTAGGTTAGGTTAGGTTAGGTTAGGTTAGGTTTTTTTTTTTTTTTTTATATAAGTGACCGCACTTAAAGTGCGGCCGGCCAAAGGATCCTCTGACATTATCAGAGCTCTTGTTTGCCAGGTAGAGTTTTATTTCACGTTTATTGGTTTTGTTGAATTAGGGTAGGGGATGTTACATATTTTATTTACCTTTTTTATCTTATGTTTCCTTTGTTTCTATTTTTGGTTTTATTTTATTTTCTACTAGTTTTAATACTATTATTACTTATTTAC
Organism: Parascotia fuliginaria; assembly: GCA_963082885.1. NCBI lineage: Eukaryota > Metazoa > Arthropoda > Insecta > Lepidoptera > Erebidae > Parascotia > Parascotia fuliginaria. Next base: position 15,292 of record OY720180.1, on the reverse strand, counting down.
TTTACAGTATTTTTCTAATTTAATATCTACATTTTTCCATTTGAAATTTTTCGATTTTTACTTAATGTTTTCTTATTATTATATTTTTTAACCGTCGAACATACTAGTCAGTCAACTGTGTATGGTACAAATATCTCACAATGAATCTGCACCACAGTGCAGAGCGTGTTTTGCAAAGTGCAAGCTTAGTTTGCAGTTCGGAGAACCGCTACTGCACTGTAGTGCAGAGTTCAGCCGTTTTCTCGTCTGCACAGTAATTCCCTACTTTACCCAAAGAAATAACACAAACAACCAAAGAACAGAACAAATAAGAGGTCAAAACACAATGAAACAACACAACAATTACCCCTCCATTGTGCACACTGCACAGACCGACACTAGGAGCCGACCACAGCGCATTGCCAACTTCTCCCTCGAAACGGAGGGAGACTGCTACCGGTACTCTTCTCTGGCATGCATTTCTTACAATGCTGTCCAAGAGACAGAGCCGTGCAGGTCCTGGACTGCGCTGTGGTGCGGTGCTGGTGGATGTAGAGTGCGGTCTGTACAGTATGCACAAATGGACAACACACGACTTGCTAGCATTCATGGGTCGTGCACCGGCAGCCTCGCTCAAGTGGGGCACCTTAGCAATAGGCCACTGCTGACCTTGCCAAGGTGTCCCACTTTCTCCGGACTGGGCACTGAGTATCAAAGGCGTTGTGTGCTGTGTCAGGACACCCAGCCTTTGCGCAGTTGCAGCAGGAGGGCCGCTCCGCAAGCTTCTCCTTGCAAGCATCTTTGCGATGCGGCCCCCCACAATGGCTGCACGCGTCCTCGGTGTCCTGACACAGCCGCCTTGTGTGCCCATAACCCAGGCATCGAGAGCACTGCACCAGGGGGGACTGGTCCTCGACTCTGACCCGTTGGAGGTCGATATGGACGGCCCCGGCCCCCGTCAGGCAGCCCCACAGTCGAGGCGAAACTTTCACCACGACGTGGGCTACCAGCGGGTTCCTCGTCTTTTTGCGATACCGGACCTCCATCCGGTCATCGTCGCCGCTGATGTCCTTGAGGAGGTGCTTGTTCTGCGCCCTAAGCGCCCTCAGCACCTCCTCATCGCTGTTGTAAGACATTACGTCTTTAAGGACAATCAGCGGGTCCCTGCCTGCAATGCTCTCGATGTGTAGGCTGCTGTTTGCCCGGAGCTTGGCCTTCACGCGCTCAAGCTCTTCCGCCGATGCACAACCCAGGACTACTCTCTGGTCCTTGACCTTTCTAATTCGGTCCACTTTGACCCCCTCTTTAATGGCCTCTGCGGCACTTCTGATCTTTTCGACAACCTGGTCACCGGTGTCCATCTCGTCATTCGATTTGATAATAATCGAGTGCATGGCCGACGCTCCCCAAGCTTGGGGCTTCGGGGGTCCGGCCAATGCACTCGCGTAGGACACCGGTGCTTGCCGCAGGGCCTCCCTGAGGCCAGCCATTTCCTTCTTATTTTCATCTAATAGTTTACCGTGTTCTGCTAATTTCTCAATAAGTGCTGACTCACTCGACCTCTCAACCTGTTGATGCTTAACTACTGGATCCCTGGCCACCGGCTCCACCTTCTCACCACGTTCGGCCGCCTGCTCCTTTATAAGTTGGTATAGCCGATCGACGGCCTCCAGCACGTCGTTTTTGATGTCTGTGCGGAGGTTGCGGCTGTTGTTGATCTGGGTTTTGGCCCGTATCAACAACGCCTTGGCCTCCGCAAGACGGCTAGGATATTTAGGCTTAGACTCCTTGACGACCGGAGCCGGGGCAGCCTTGTTTTTCGGCGCAGCGGTTTTTAGGGGAGGCGAAGTCGAAGACCTCAGCTTCGACTCGATCTCCCCCACGCTACGCCTGACCTGCGCTACCCCGGAACCGGTCGCCACAGGAGCCGCCATCTGCGACGTGCTGGGCTCTTTTGTAGGAGTACGGAAGCCGAACATGGTGAGCCTGACGTTTAAAACAATCAATCAAATTTAAAAAGTTTGTATAAGTTATATAAAAAATAATAATAAATTAATAATTAAAATAATTTAAATTTAAAATAATACAATTAAAATGCAATAGCAAAGACACAACTAACCTAAGTAACTTGTGGTCAAAAAACCACAAGTTAAACAAATAAATTAAATTATAAAATGAAATTGTCAATAAAAATTATAAATAATAATAAATCGTCAGTATAAATTTTTTTTAAATTAATAAATTTGTCAATGTATAGTTAATAAATAATAAAAGACAATAGTCAAAAGTCGGGACGAAATACAAACAATAAACAAAATAAAAGGTACAAATGATGTGAAGGGTGCCGCTGACCCTGTTAAGTATTAGTCAAACAATTAAATATATTATAAAATTTCCAAAAAATTTTTTTTTTTTTTTTTTTTTTTTTTATTATAATTTCTTGTTTTGCCCCTTATATATAGTACAGTTCAAAAGCTTTACTGTCGTAAGAAGGTGACCAATAAAAGGTGGGTTTGGGCGGGCAATTTTTCAGTTTCCCTTCGCCCGATCTGGACGCGAGGGGTGTCAAAAGACGCGGCTGATCACCAGCTACAAGACGAGACTATCCCGGACACCACCAGGGTTCACGGTCAAAAGTTATTAGCGACTTTGTTCAAAAATTTACTGAAAAGTATGCGGTGACACCACTGTTTTAACTGTTTTTGTTTGTTTCAGAGGGTGCAGAAACGATCCAGAGGTATCCCTAGATAGGTCTCACCGTCCTCAAGCCAAAACAAATGATTCACAGGAATTTGGAATAGGTCTAGTGCTATAGAAAAATTAAAAACTGCAAAAATTTCGTCAAAATGTACTAAAGTCCTGAAAGATGTGTAATTTGACACGTGTTCCCGTTGGAGTATAACCAAGGGATAAAAACTACCTGCTAATTAGTCAACAAACAACATAAAACCAAAAGAAAATTTCAAAAAATAGCAAGTAAAATTTCTAACATCAGCTCCCTAAGGTAGACTTTTGTATGTATATATGTATATATGTATATGTGTATAGAACACGAGTCTACGAAAACGTCAAATTTTTCAAGTTCCCTTCGCCCGATCTGGACGCGAGGGGTGTCAAAAGACGCGGCTGATCACCAGCTACAAGACGAGACTATCCCGGACACCACCAGGGTTCACGGTCAAAAGTTATTAGCGACTTTGTTCAAAAATTTACTGAAAAGTATGCGGTGACACCACTGTTTTAACTGTTTTTGTTTGTTTCAGAGGGTGCAGAAACGATCCAGAGGTATCCCTAGATAGGTCTCACCGTCCTCAAGCCAAAACAAATGATTCACAGGAATTTGGAATAGGTCTAGTGCTATAGAAAAATTAAAAACTGCAAAAATTTCGTCAAAATGTACTAAAGTCCTGAAAGATGTGTAATTTGACACGTGTTCCCGTTGGAGTATAACCAAGGGATAAAAACTACCTGCTAATTAGTCAACAAACAACATAAAACCAAAAGAAAATTTCAAAAAATAGCAAGTGGTTAGGTTAGGTTAGGTTAGGTTAGGTTAGGTTAGGTTAGGTTAGGTTAGGTTAGGTTAGGTTAGGTTAGGTTAGGTTAGGTTAGGTTAGGTTAGGTTAGGTTAGGTTAGGTTAGGTTAGGTTTTTTTTTTTTTTTTTTTTTTTTTTTTTTTAAATGACCGCACCTTAGGTGCGACCGGCCAAATGATCCTCCAACATAATCGGAGTCCTGGTTTGCTAGTTGAGGATTATGTGCTTAATATAATGTTTTATTAATTTAGGATTTAGGAATGTGCTTTAATTATTTACATGTTATATTTATTACTAATATTATTATATATATTTCTATTTATTTTTAGTTAACAATATTTTATGAGTTATCATTTTTTAATATTTACTTTTATTTTACAAAATTAACCTACTTAATAATCTACATGTTTTGGCCAAACATAACAACAATTAACTTACTAAAATACAGCACAAAAAGTTTTTCACCATGAGTCTGCACTACAGTGCAGAGCGTGTTTGCGAAAGTGCAAGCTTACTTTGCAAGTTCAGAAGCCGCTGCTGCACTATAGTGCAGAGTTTGAAAAATTCCCTACTTAGAAACAACGAAACAAAGCACACAACGAAGGGACAGCACAAAGAAGAAGCCAACACATAATGAAACAGAATAACAATTACCCCTCCACTGTGCACACTGCCCAGACCGACACTAAGGGCCGACCACGGCGCTTTGCCAACTTCTCCCTCAAAACGGAGGGAGACTGCTAACGGTACTCTTCTCTGGCATGCATTATTTACAATGGAGTCCAAGAGAAAGAGCCGTGCAGGTCCTGGACTGCGCCGTGGTGCGGTGCTGGTGAAAGTAGAGTGCGGTCTGTACAGTATGCACAAATGGACAACGCACGGCAAGCTTGTGCATCTGGGCTGTGCACCGGCAGCCTCGCTCCAATGGGCCACCTTAGCAGTAGGCCACCGCTGACCTCGCTAAGGTGTCCCATTTGCGCCTGACCGGGCACTGCGTATCAAAGGCGTTGTGACCTGTGTCAGGACAACCGGCCTTTGTGCAGTTGCAGCAGGAGGGCCGCTCCGCAAGCTTCTCCTTGCACGCGTCTTTGCGATGCGGCCCTCCACAATGACTGCACACATCCTGTGTCCTGACACAGCCGCCTTGTGTGCCCGTAGCCTAGACAGCGAGAGCACTGCACCAGGGGGGACTGGTCCTCGACTCTGACCCGCTGGAGGTCGATGTGGACGGCCCCGGCCCCCGCTAGGCAGCCCCACAATCGAGGCGACACCTTCACCACGATGTGGGCTACCAACGGGTTCCTGGTCCTCTTCCGATATCTGACCTCCATCCGGTCATCGTCCCCGCTGATGTCCTTGAGGAGGTGCTTGTTCTGCGCCTTAAGCGCCCTCAGCACCTCCTCGTCGGTGTTGTAGGACATAACGTCCTTTAGGACGATCAGCGGGTCCCTGCCTGCAATGCTCTCGATGTGTAGGTCCTTGCCGCTTTTTTGGAGCTTGGCCTTCACGCGCTCCAGCTCCTCTGCCGACGCACAGCCCAGAATGACCCTCTGGTCTTTAATCTTGCGAATCCTGTCCACTTGGACTCCTTCCTTTATGGCCTCTGCGGCACACCTTATTTTTTCTATTACTTGGTCACCGGTGTCCATTTCATCTGTCGATTTTATTACTATGGAGTGCATGGCCGACGCTCCCCAAGCTTGGGGCTTCGGGGGTCCGGCCACTGCACTCGCATACGACACCGGTGCCTTGCGCAGCTCTTCTCTGAGGCCAGCCATTTCCCTCCTGTTTTCCTCCAGTAACTTGCCGTGCTCTTCTAGCTTGCTAATAAGTGCCGTCTCACCTGGTTGGTCCACCCGTTTCTCCTTGACTACAGGATCCTTGGCCAACGATTCCACCCTCTCACCACGTTCGGCCGCCTGCTCCTTTACGATCTGATAAAGCCGATCTAAGGCCTCCAGCACGTCATTTTTGATGTCAGTGCGGAGGTTGCGGCTGTTGTTAATTTGGGTTTTGGCCCTTATTAACAACGCCTTGGCCTCCGCAAGACGGCTGGTGTATTTTGGTTTTGGCTCCTTGACGACCGGAGCCGGGACTGCCTTGTTTTTCGGCGCAGCGGTTTTTAGGGGAGGCGACGTCGAAGACCTCAGCTTCGACTCGATCTCCCCTATGCTACGCCTGACCTGCGCTACCCCGGAACCGGTCGCCACAGGAGCCGCCGTCTGCGACGTGCTGGGCTCTTTTGTAGGAGTGCGGAAGCCGAACATGGTGAGCCTAACTTATGAAAACTCAATCAGATTAAAATAAAAGTTTGTATAAGTTATATAAGTTATGTGATTAAATAATAATAATAATAAAGATTAATAAATTATTAAAAGTAACGTAAAATCAACAATTAAAATGCAAAAGCAGGACAACACAATTAGCCTAAATAACTTATGGGTTAGGTTAGGTTAGGTTAGGTTAGGTTAGGTTAGGTTAGGTTAGGTTAGGTTAGGTTAGGTTAGGTTAGGTTAGGTTAGGTTAGGTTAGGTTAGGTTAGGTTAGGTTAGGTTAGGTTAGGTTAGGTTAGGTTAGGTTAGGTTAGGTTAGGTTAGGTTAGGTTAGGTTAGGTTAGGTTAGGTTAGGTTAGGTTAGGTTAGGTTAGGTTAGGTTAGGTTAGGTTAGGTTAGGTTAGGTTAGGTTAGGTTAGGTTAGGTTAGGTTAGGTTAGGTTAGGTTAGGTTAGGTTAGGTTAGGTTAGGTTAGGTTAGGTTAGGTTAGGTTAGGTTAGGTTAGGTTAGGTTAGGTTAGGTTAGGTTAGGTTAGGTTAGGTTAGGTTAGGTTAGGTTAGGTTAGGTTAGGTTAGGTTAGGTTAGGTTAGGTTAGGTTAGGTTAGGTTAGGTTAGGTTAGGTTAGGTTAGGTTAGGTTAGGTTAGGTTAGGTTAGGTTAGGTTAGGTTAGGTTAGGTTAGGTTAGGTTAGGTTAGGTTAGGTTAGGTTAGGTTAGGTTAGGTTAGGTTAGGTTAGGTTAGGTTAGGTTAGGTTAGGTTAGGTTAGGTTAGGTTAGGTTAGGTTAGGTTAGGTTAGGTTAGGTTAGGTTAGGTTAGGTTAGGTTAGGTTAGGTTAGGTTAGGTTAGGTTAGGTTAGGTTAGGTTAGGTTAGGTTAGGTTAGGTTAGGTTAGGTTAGGTTAGGTTAGGTTAGGTTAGGTTAGGTTAGGTTAGGTTAGGTTAGGTTAGGTTAGGTTAGGTTAGGTTAGGTTAGGTTAGGTTAGGTTAGGTTAGGTTAGGTTAGGTTAGGTTAGGTTAGGTTAGGTTAGGTTAGGTTAGGTTAGGTTAGGTTAGGTTAGGTTAGGTTAGGTTAGGTTAGGTTAGGTTAGGTTAGGTTAGGTTAGGTTAGGTTAGGTTAGGTTAGGTTAGGTTAGGTTAGGTTAGGTTAGGTTAGGTTAGGTTAGGTTAGGTTAGGTTAGGTTAGGTTAGGTTAGGTTAGGTTAGGTTAGGTTAGGTTAGGTTAGGTTAGGTTAGGTTAGGTTAGGTTAGGTTAGGTTAGGTTAGGTTAGGTTAGGTTAGGTTAGGTTAGGTTAGGTTAGGTTAGGTTAGGTTAGGTTAGGTTAGGTTAGGTTAGGTTAGGTTAGGTTAGGTTAGGTTAGGTTAGGTTAGGTTAGGTTAGGTTAGGTTAGGTTAGGTTAGGTTAGGTTAGGTTAGGTTAGGTTAGGTTAGGTTAGGTTAGGTTAGGTTAGGTTAGGTTAGGTTAGGTTAGGTTAGGTTAGGTTAGGTTAGGTTAGGTTAGGTTAGGTTAGGTTAGGTTAGGTTAGGTTAGGTTAGGTTAGGTTAGGTTAGGTTAGGTTAGGTTAGGTTAGGTTAGGTTAGGTTAGGTTAGGTTAGGTTAGGTTAGGTTAGGTTAGGTTAGGTTAGGTTAGGTTAGGTTAGGTTAGGTTAGGTTAGGTTAGGTTAGGTTAGGTTAGGTTAGGTTAGGTTAGGTTAGGTTAGGTTAGGTTAGGTTAGGTTAGGTTAGGTTAGGTTAGGTTAGGTTAGGTTAGGTTAGGTTAGGTTAGGTTAGGTTAGGTTAGGTTAGGTTAGGTTAGGTTAGGTTAGGTTAGGTTAGGTTAGGTTAGGTTAGGTTAGGTTAGGTTAGGTTAGGTTAGGTTAGGTTAGGTTAGGTTAGGTTAGGTTAGGTTAGGTTAGGTTAGGTTAGGTTAGGTTAGGTTAGGTTAGGTTAGGTTAGGTTAGGTTAGGTTAGGTTAGGTTAGGTTAGGTTAGGTTAGGTTAGGTTAGGTTAGGTTAGGTTAGGTTAGGTTAGGTTAGGTTAGGTTAGGTTAGGTTAGGTTAGGTTAGGTTAGGTTAGGTTAGGTTAGGTTAGGTTAGGTTAGGTTAGGTTAGGTTAGGTTAGGTTAGGTTAGGTTAGGTTAGGTTAGGTTAGGTTAGGTTAGGTTAGGTTAGGTTAGGTTAGGTTAGGTTAGGTTAGGTTAGGTTAGGTTAGGTTAGGTTAGGTTAGGTTAGGTTAGGTTAGGTTAGGTTAGGTTAGGTTAGGTTAGGTTAGGTTAGGTTAGGTTAGGTTAGGTTAGGTTAGGTTAGGTTAGGTTAGGTTAGGTTAGGTTAGGTTAGGTTAGGTTAGGTTAGGTTAGGTTAGGTTAGGTTAGGTTAGGTTAGGTTAGGTTAGGTTAGGTTAGGTTAGGTTAGGTTAGGTTAGGTTAGGTTAGGTTAGGTTAGGTTAGGTTAGGTTAGGTTAGGTTAGGTTAGGTTAGGTTAGGTTAGGTTAGGTTAGGTTAGGTTAGGTTAGGTTAGGTTAGGTTAGGTTAGGTTAGGTTAGGTTAGGTTAGGTTAGGTTAGGTTAGGTTAGGTTAGGTTAGGTTAGGTTAGGTTAGGTTAGGTTAGGTTAGGTTAGGTTAGGTTAGGTTAGGTTAGGTTAGGTTAGGTTAGGTTAGGTTAGGTTAGGTTAGGTTAGGTTAGGTTAGGTTAGGTTAGGTTAGGTTAGGTTAGGTAGGTTAGGTTAGGTTAGGTTAGGTTAGGTTAGGTTAGGTTAGGTTAGGTTAGGTTAGGTTAGGTTAGGTTAGGTTAGGTTAGGTTAGGTTAGGTTAGGTTAGGTTAGGTTAGGTTAGGTTAGGTTAGGTTAGGTTAGGTTAGGTTAGGTTAGGTTAGGTTAGGTTAGGTTAGGTTAGGTTAGGTTAGGTTAGGTTAGGTTAGGTTAGGTTAGGTTAGGTTAGGTTAGGTTAGGTTAGGTTAGGTTAGGTTAGGTTAGGTTAGGTTAGGTTAGGTTAGGTTAGGTTAGGTTAGGTTAGGTTAGGTTAGGTTAGGTTAGGTTAGGTTAGGTTAGGTTAGGTTAGGTTAGGTTAGGTTAGGTTAGGTTAGGTTAGGTTAGGTTAGGTTAGGTTAGGTTAGGTTAGGTTAGGTTAGGTTAGGTTAGGTTAGGTTAGGTTAGGTTAGGTTAGGTTAGGTTAGGTTAGGTTAGGTTAGGTTAGGTTAGGTTAGGTTAGGTTAGGTTAGGTTAGGTTAGGTTAGGTTAGGTTAGGTTAGGTTAGGTTAGGTTAGGTTAGGTTAGGTTAGGTTAGGTTAGGTTAGGTTAGGTTAGGTTAGGTTAGGTTAGGTTAGGTTAGGTTAGGTTAGGTTAGGTTAGGTTAGGTTAGGTTAGGTTAGGTTAGGTTAGGTTAGGTTAGGTTAGGTTAGGTTAGGTTAGGTTAGGTTAGGTTAGGTTAGGTTAGGTTAGGTTAGGTTAGGTTAGGTTAGGTTAGGTTAGGTTAGGTTAGGTTAGGTTAGGTTAGGTTAGGTTAGGTTAGGTTAGGTTAGGTTAGGTTAGGTTAGGTTAGGTTAGGTTAGGTTAGGTTAGGTTAGGTTAGGTTAGGTTAGGTTAGGTTAGGTTAGGTTAGGTTAGGTTAGGTTAGGTTAGGTTAGGTTAGGTTAGGTTAGGTTAGGTTAGGTTAGGTTAGGTTAGGTTAGGTTAGGTTAGGTTAGGTTAGGTTAGGTTAGGTTAGGTTAGGTTAGGTTAGGTTAGGTTAGGTTAGGTTAGGTTAGGTTAGGTTAGGTTAGGTTAGGTTAGGTTAGGTTAGGTTAGGTTAGGTTAGGTTAGGTTAGGTTAGGTTAGGTTAGGTTAGGTTAGGTTAGGTTAGGTTAGGTTAGGTTAGGTTAGGTTAGGTTAGGTTAGGTTAGGTTAGGTTAGGTTAGGTTAGGTTAGGTTAGGTTAGGTTAGGTTAGGTTAGGTTAGGTTAGGTTAGGTTAGGTTAGGTTAGGTTAGGTTAGGTTAGGTTAGGTTAGGTTAGGTTAGGTTAGGTTAGGTTAGGTTAGGTTAGGTTAGGTTAGGTTAGGTTAGGTTAGGTTAGGTTAGGTTAGGTTAGGTTAGGTTAGGTTAGGTTAGGTTAGGTTAGGTTAGGTTAGGTTAGGTTAGGTTAGGTTAGGTTAGGTTAGGTTAGGTTAGGTTAGGTTAGGTTAGGTTAGGTTAGGTTAGGTTAGGTTAGGTTAGGTTAGGTTAGGTTAGGTTAGGTTAGGTTAGGTTAGGTTAGGTTAGGTTAGGTTAGGTTAGGTTAGGTTAGGTTAGGTTAGGTTAGGTTAGGTTAGGTTAGGTTAGGTTAGGTTAGGTTAGGTTAGGTTAGGTTAGGTTAGGTTAGGTTAGGTTAGGTTAGGTTAGGTTAGGTTAGGTTAGGTTAGGTTAGGTTAGGTTAGGTTAGGTTAGGTTAGGTTAGGTTAGGTTAGGTTAGGTTAGGTTAGGTTAGGTTAGGTTAGGTTAGGTTAGGTTAGGTTAGGTTAGGTTAGGTTAGGTTAGGTTAGGTTAGGTTAGGTTAGGTTAGGTTAGGTTAGGTTAGGTTAGGTTAGGTTAGGTTAGGTTAGGTTAGGTTAGGTTAGGTTAGGTTAGGTTAGGTTAGGTTAGGTTAGGTTAGGTTAGGTTAGGTTAGGTTAGGTTAGGTTAGGTTAGGTTAGGTTAGGTTAGGTTAGGTTAGGTTAGGTTAGGTTAGGTTAGGTTAGGTTAGGTTAGGTTAGGTTAGGTTAGGTTAGGTTAGGTTAGGTTAGGTTAGGTTAGGTTAGGTTAGGTTAGGTTAGGTTAGGTTAGGTTAGGTTAGGTTAGGTTAGGTTAGGTTAGGTTAGGTTAGGTTAGGTTAGGTTAGGTTAGGTTAGGTTAGGTTAGGTTAGGTTAGGTTAGGTTAGGTTAGGTTAGGTTAGGTTAGGTTAGGTTAGGTTAGGTTAGGTTAGGTTAGGTTAGGTTAGGTTAGGTTAGGTTAGGTTAGGTTAGGTTAGGTTAGGTTAGGTTAGGTTAGGTTAGGTTAGGTTAGGTTAGGTTAGGTTAGGTTAGGTTAGGTTAGGTTAGGTTAGGTTAGGTTAGGTTAGGTTAGGTTAGGTTAGGTTAGGTTAGGTTAGGTTAGGTTAGGTTAGGTTAGGTTAGGTTAGGTTAGGTTAGGTTAGGTTAGGTTAGGTTAGGTTAGGTTAGGTTAGGTTAGGTTAGGTTAGGTTAGGTTAGGTTAGGTTAGGTTAGGTTAGGTTAGGTTAGGTTAGGTTAGGTTAGGTTAGGTTAGGTTAGGTTAGGTTAGGTTAGGTTAGGTTAGGTTAGGTTAGGTTAGGTTAGGTTAGGTTAGGTTAGGTTAGGTTAGGTTAGGTTAGGTTAGGTTAGGTTAGGTTAGGTTAGGTTAGGTTAGGTTAGGTTAGGTTAGGTTAGGTTAGGTTAGGTTAGGTTAGGTTAGGTTAGGTTAGGTTAGGTTAGGTTAGGTTAGGTTAGGTTAGGTTAGGTTAGGTTAGGTTAGGTTAGGTTAGGTTAGGTTAGGTTAGGTTAGGTTAGGTTAGGTTAGGTTAGGTTAGGTTAGGTTAGGTTAGGTTAGGTTAGGTTAGGTTAGGTTAGGTTAGGTTAGGTTAGGTTAGGTTAGGTTAGGTTAGGTTAGGTTAGGTTAGGTTAGGTTAGGTTAGGTTAGGTTAGGTTAGGTTAGGTTAGGTTAGGTTAGGTTAGGTTAGGTTAGGTTAGGTTAGGTTAGGTTAGGTTAGGTTAGGTTAGGTTAGGTTAGGTTAGGTTAGGTTAGGTTAGGTTAGGTTAGGTTAGGTTAGGTTAGGTTAGGTTAGGTTAGGTTAGGTTAGGTTAGGTTAGGTTAGGTTAGGTTAGGTTAGGTTAGGTTAGGTTAGGTTAGGTTAGGTTAGGTTAGGTTAGGTTAGGTTAGGTTAGGTTAGGTTAGGTTAGGTTAGGTTAGGTTAGGTTAGGTTAGGTTAGGTTAGGTTAGGTTAGGTTAGGTTAGGTTAGGTTAGGTTAGGTTAGGTTAGGTTAGGTTAGGTTAGGTTAGGTTAGGTTAGGTTAGGTTAGGTTAGGTTAGGTTAGGTTAGGTTAGGTTAGGTTAGGTTAGGTTAGGTTAGGTTAGGTTAGGTTAGGTTAGGTTAGGTTAGGTTAGGTTAGGTTAGGTTAGGTTAGGTTAGGTTAGGTTAGGTTAGGTTAGGTTAGGTTAGGTTAGGTTAGGTTAGGTTAGGTTAGGTTAGGTTAGGTTAGGTTAGGTTAGGTTAGGTTAGGTTAGGTTAGGTTAGGTTAGGTTAGGTTAGGTTAGGTTAGGTTAGGTTAGGTTAGGTTAGGTTAGGTTAGGTTAGGTTAGGTTAGGTTAGGTTAGGTTAGGTTAGGTTAGGTTAGGTTAGGTTAGGTTAGGTTAGGTTAGGTTAGGTTAGGTTAGGTTAGGTTAGGTTAGGTTAGGTTAGGTTAGGTTAGGTTAGGTTAGGTTAGGTTAGGTTAGGTTAGGTTAGGTTAGGTTAGGTTAGGTTAGGTTAGGTTAGGTTAGGTTAGGTTAGGTTAGGTTAGGTTAGGTTAGGTTAGGTTAGGTTAGGTTAGGTTAGGTTAGGTTAGGTTAGGTTAGGTTAGGTTAGGTTAGGTTAGGTTAGGTTAGGTTAGGTTAGGTTAGGTTAGGTTAGGTTAGGTTAGGTTAGGTTAGGTTAGGTTAGGTTAGGTTAGGTTAGGTTAGGTTAGGTTAGGTTAGGTTAGGTTAGGTTAGGTTAGGTTAGGTTAGGTTAGGTTAGGTTAGGTTAGGTTAGGTTAGGTTAGGTTAGGTTAGGTTAGGTTAGGTTAGGTTAGGTTAGGTTAGGTTAGGTTAGGTTAGGTTAGGTTAGGTTAGGTTAGGTTAGGTTAGGTTAGGTTAGGTTAGGTTAGGTTAGGTTAGGTTAGGTTAGGTTAGGTTAGGTTAGGTTAGGTTAGGTTAGGTTAGGTTAGGTTAGGTTAGGTTAGGTTAGGTTAGGTTAGGTTAGGTTAGGTTAGGTTAGGTTAGGTTAGGTTAGGTTAGGTTAGGTTAGGTTAGGTTAGGTTAGGTTAGGTTAGGTTAGGTTAGGTTAGGTTAGGTTAGGTTAGGTTAGGTTAGG